>JBAMJR010000125.1:2317500-2917500 GCA_038501785.1 Myoxocephalus aenaeus | reverse complement strand
ACAATAAACAGATTCCCCAGTTGATGTCAAATGCATTCCTGCGATGTGGTGTGGCAGTGTGAAGTCACTTTCAAAGAATACATTTCAAATTCAGTAGATTTGAATGCATCCAGGTAAGAAAGTAACTCCCATTTTGTGCTGAACTCTACATTTTTATAATTCAACATATTTCTGACATATTTTGAGAGGTTCAAAGCATTGCTGTTAAGAAGTGGATACAATGTAATACAATGAAAACTTCTCAGGTTTCCACATTTTTGACTGGTGTAGATTAAACGCGTTCTCTGGTTGAGCAGGGCAACGAACTGCACACAGTACTTAAACCTTTACTGACTACAGGGAGATGGAACAACATGGCTATGCATGAACAATCCACGTTATCTCTACCGTTTGGTATGTGTGGATTAAGAATGTAAAATGTACATAATTATCTGTCTATCGTCTACACTCCTTCCTGCCTTCAGCTCGGCAAGCCCACAGTCACTGTAGTACAAGGTTAACCCTACTTTATGTGCGTTTTTCCTGGTCTGTTCCCTCTCTATCTCCTTCTGCTGACATGGATATGGATGGTTATCTGGATCGTGGTCCATGCCTACAGCACATTGAATATGCTGTAACTCTGTTACGTTGTTCATTCTGTACACATGACATCTACTGCTTCTGACCATCCGGGGAGAGGGATCCTCCTCTGTTGCTCTCCTGAAGGTTTCTTCCTGAGTTTTTCCTGATCCGATGTGAGGTCCTGGGACAGGGATGTCCTTTGTGTACAGATTGTAAAGCCCTCCAAGGCAAATTTGTAATTTGTGATTCTGGGCTATACAAAATAAACTGAATTGAATTGAATTGAATTCCCTCGAGTATATCAAGACTATTCAGTCCAGCATGCTGGTTAGTGTTGTCTCTAATACAACTGACCACATTTGTACTTCCTTTGTGTTAACTGTTCTTGAACAAAATTAATTATAGTTATAGAAGTTCAGTGTAACAAGTTTTACCATCAAATTTGGTCCAGAATTGCATGCATTTAAGAAGTCCGATTTTTTTTATTTACATTGCACCAAAGGTCCCTTGATGCCCAAATACTATAGCTTCTGCCTCCACACACTAGAGGTGTTGTTAACAAGAGCAGCCAGGTTTCAAATAAAGCTCCAAAAAGTTTGAGATTTAACCTTTTGTCAATTGTTAAAAAAACTAATTGAGTCATACCACATCTGTTTTATTTACCTGTGAGATACTTTCATCTGTTGTCATGACAACACAGAAGTATCTGGGCCCATGCACTGTAACTTTGAAAAAAGGCAATGCAGCAGGACTGAGGAGCAAACATGGCTGCTGCAGAGAAGAACATCCAACAGACATCTGAAGTCTGCAGATGTATCTGGATTTGAGTCCTGCTGATTCATCGCAGTTAAGCGTCGCTCTGTTTTCTTCCAAGTATCTGTAACCGAAGAAGCCTTGGAGGATTAGTTAATGCACTGGCAGCATCCTCTCTTTCACGGAAACCCGTCCACACACTTATCATCTAACATACTCAGCAAAACACTCAGTGACGGTACAGCAGATCCACGTCCAAACAAAGAGCAAAACCATCACGGGATGGAAAAGAGCAAGTAAACAACAGCTAAGATCTGATGCAGTAGTTTCAGAATGAAACAAAAATGGCCTGATGTATTCAGTTTTAATCTCTCAAGGAAGTTGTATTTATTGTGTACATTGTGGTGTCACGTTCACAACTATCTTCAGAGTCTAGAGCCACACTGGCGATTCTGTGAGCCTATAGGGTGTAACATATTAACCATCTTAGTTAAGTGTGTTAACACTAACATTTGCAAATTAGCACTGATCCCAACTCTGTTGAGGCTGATCGGAATGTCATTAGTTTTTTTTAGTTTTTTTTTGCCCTGATAATGGCGCTATAGACGAAATATCAGGGGATCACCAAAGTCATTATAATTCATCCTGAGGGGGACATGAAAGTGTGTGCCAATTTGGTACAGAAATACATCCAAAGGTTGTTGAGATATTTCACTCAAAGACCGAAATATCAACCTCACTGTGGCACTACAGGACAAGCCAGGGGATCTCCAAAGTAATTAGGATCCATCCTCTGGGGCACATGAATGTTCATGCAAAATGTCCAGCCCTGTATCCTTCAAATTACGTGCCCATACAATGAAACTGCATTGTGGATTATGTTTTGAGGGAAACTCTTTTGTCATTAATTTTGTCATTGATTACATTTGCTTTTGACATATAACAAATACATGAGTCCACGTACACCACGAGCCGGAGTGGTTGTTTGGTAAAAGAAAAAAGAAAAAAAAGAGACTGTACGTTTGAATGGAGTACTTTTGTTGCCTAAACATAACCAAGTACTTTTGTCGTGTTTTTTTTCTTCTACACTGCAGCTACACTGCTTATTAGCAAAGTTATCGCTCTTTGCAAGGTAGAGGCAGAGGAACCTGTTAATCTTTCGACTTTTGGCCTTTATTTGATCGATGACAGTGGAGCAAGAAGGGAAAGTCAGCAACCGTCGCAAAGCAACAACAGTCCCCAGCCAGAATCAAGCATGTGATGGTTTCATGGTTAGCAGCTTAGACCTCTCACACTTAGTGGACTAAGACTCCGGTACGCTCAATACTGCAGCCTATATGGATTAAAACACATTTCGCTAATATTGATGTATTGACGGACTGACACTGGGCATCAGATTGATGGCTGAGGAGATTGATTACCTGCTTGTTGATTTGTTTCATTATCTGATTTGTCGCCCCTAGAGGGCTGCCCAGTCAGCATTTTTGCAAACATATGAGTGGAAAGAGGTCACTGTGTCCCCATCAGTAAACATGGCCCACAACCAAAGACGGCTGGCACTGACGGCAGAATGGCCTTATCACCCTGATAGCCATACATATTGATTATTAGATGCACACACGCTCATTATTCAAATTTCTCTTTCTTGCACCCTTTCTTATCTCACATCTTTCTTTCTCACACACACAAATCTATACCTCTAAAGTATGCAGAACACACACTCTCTTTCCTATCCAATATCTAAAACATCTCTCCAGCACAGGCAGTGCACAGATGTGCACACAGGCAAACACCCACCCTGTCAAATGTATTCCCAAAGTCCGCAAGCGGGGTGCAGCCCGACTTCTGCGGAGTAAAAAAGAAAAAAAAAGAAAATAGCATCTAATGCAATGCAGTTGATTTTAAGAATTCATAGCACGGTCACGAAGCACAGCAGCTGCAGACCGAGGCAGGGCTGTCATCCTCTGCATCCCGATGAGGAGCGGCTCCAACTCCACATCCCAACTGTAACTCTAACACCTCTGTAGCCTGGACGGCAACAGCTCAGCATACTGCACGACTGACCTGCTGCATTACAACTAATGGTGCCACTTTCCTGCCTTTCCCCTTGAAGCTATAGCCGACAAGGCAGATGAATTACAGGGCCACAATGAGGACTAATTAAGGGGCAAATAATAGCTAAGATAATATTCTAACGGATAATACCTGAAGGCTTTAAAGGACAAAAGTCTTGTGGAAAAAAAAAATGTTAGTCATAGTTCAAAATAGCCCTTCTCTATTTCTCTTACCTAAAAAAGACGCCAACAGTTGTCTTGGAAAGAAAAAAACTGCCTGCAAGTAATGTGAAACCCTAATAACTCTAATTTGGGGGTGACTTTCATGTTTTTACAACATTCTAAAAGATGAGGAGAAAATTCTGCCTTCTTTGTGCAAATTCCACCGTGTAAACTCAAAACTGATGATGAAGATCAAGCGAGGTAATAAGGCAGCTGCAGTCCTGAAAAGGTAAAATGTTTGGCACATTTCCGGTACAGTATTAGAGCATGAAAAGACCTATGGTGCTGCAGATGAAATATGACAGCTGCAGCAGTAGCAGGTCTTTTCATTCGTCCTAACCTCCTTTCCAGAGACGTGTCACACTTTTAGGGAATCATTGGTCCCAAAGACATGTTTTCTACAAAGGCATAAAATGCAGAGCAACAAAGCATGAACAGTTTTCCATAATCTTGAACACATCGGGTTATAACAGGCTGGGACTTGACCAACAGGATGTCATGCCCTGCCCTGAGAGGTTTTTAAAAGATGGATGAAGAAGAAAAAAAGAGAGAGAGAATGCGCAGCTCTTGTTTGAAGTCAGGAGTTTGGTGCAGGATGGATTATATCAACCCAGTCCCATTACTACCAGTACTAGTGCAGGACTGCTGCTATTGCTGCGGAACAACCCTTTAAATCCTTTACACTGCAGTGCTGTTAAATCAACCTCTAGCCCGGCCGACTACTCACCTCCCATCGCAGCTTTCATTACAAAATTCATGATGAAGCAGTTCTGTGTTCTCTTCCTTCAGTGGTCAGGTTATCAGGGACAGTCCTGCAGCCAGGGGACAGAAAACACAAGCTATGACTGCATGAATACCACTGTTGGGACATGCAGTTTCATTCCAGTGCTTTTTATATACAAGTGTTTGATGGGATGGGGGAGGATGATGATGCTGATGCTCATGAAGCTCAATGCGGACAAGAAACGACCTCCAGACGGAGTTCTTTGTTTTGTAAAGGACAAAGACGCTTTTCCACTTTTACGATAATCACAAAATCTTAATTGGATCACTTCAACTCCTGAGAAGTAAGAATTTGCGTCTTCACTCTGAAGAACAAAAAGGGTGACTAAATTGGGTTAAGATGGCTTTAGCCTCCAGTACAACACCGTGTCCCGAGTTTCGTCGAGGCACCTGCGCCCTCGATTTTACAACCAACACTACATCTTTATAGTGATTTATGCTGACGCTGCCTGTCATGGTTCCCTCGTGGAGATAACTCCCAGAAAAAAAAGCAGATGCAGAGGTCAAAGATGAGCAAGTGGAGGCATGGTTTATGTCAGTACATGGGCCTTGGAGAGCATCTCTGCAAGGGCATGACATGGATGAGAAAAAAAAAGGCTTTTCTTCAAGGTCTTACACTTCTCGTTTGTAAGTTTATATTAAACATTATAGCATTTTATTCCTTTTGATATGACTACAATAAATTACATTTGTCTTCAAAGTGAATCAATAGGCATTTTATAATAACCTTACATGAACAGCATGAACTTTATGTCTAAGGTACTCAATTGTGAGTTTACAGCCCTTAGAGTGCTTCAATGTGATTTAAAAATATATAATTTAGGTTGTCATTTTAACATTCTCATCTATAGGAGTTGCAGAGCGCATCACCGACTCTAAAGCGACCTTCTTTTTTTTCTGTACTTAAAATTACATTTTCTTTTTATTAATTTTTTTTTTTTTTTACGACATAACAACCTCACGGTTAGTTTTGCTGCATCCCTCTGCCATTGCGGCACAGACTACGGGGGAGAAAACATCCTCCGGAAAAACTTGCTGCACTCATATTATAACGTTGTTTCGTCCTCTCGTCCTTTTCATTTCCCCCAAAGTCAAATCTGCACCAGCGCAACGTCCTTACAATAATTTCCTGGTTTCCTTCCTCCTCCTCCTCCTCATCACCATCCTCATCATCACCCTCATCATCATCATCATCTGCAGCAGCAGCAGCATCAGTTTCCCCTCACATGAACCCTTACAGTATTCACTCAAAGCTTCCTGGTGCGGTGCAGCGTTTCGGCACAATTACAGTACCGTACAGTGCGACCCCCCTTTAAATGACTGCACCCACAAGCTCACATACGCACCCATTGAAGCCAATACGTTGCACTCACGGTGTCGAAGAGTATGGACGCATCAGCATCTTTTACCAAGCGCGCGAGCCTGGTCCCGTACAGTAAAACACACACACGCAAACATCGCTTGTCTTTGGCTGTGCGGGCTTCGTTTACCTTGTTTTGATCCTCCTCCAAGTCTTGATCCCTCCAAATAAAATAGCCTCGTCGCAGTGTTACAAGCACCCTCCGTCTTCTGCTTGAGCGGGGAGAAAGAAAACACAAGTTGTGCGTCTTAAAGGAGGGATTGCGCCTCTCTCTGCGTCTTCCTGCGCGGCTCTCAGTTTGCAGACATGCCGGTTGTGTCAGAGTCAGGCTGCAGCGGCGGAGGAAGAGAGTCTATTCCTGCAGGACGAGATGAGAGCATGCAGAGGGAGAGAGGGGGAGGAGGGAGCACATGAATGCAATACCACCCAAGTGACGGTTCCATTTTATTCATTTTTTATCACAATTTCTACTGAAAAGAAACATTTAAAAGTACTTTGAAAGGTAGCCTACTAATAGACTCCTGCGAATGTTTGGGGTCATGACAGAAGGCAATATGAATGATTAACATCTAATCAGCATTTCATAAGATTTCCCTTCATGTCCTCACAGTTCCTATAACTCATTAGTTCACGGTTCATTGAGCCATGGCATCTACATATTACTACATAGAGAACATTTATATCACAAAAAAGCTACTTAATAAATGAAAAACACACACTTGCATACACTGCCCTAAACATATTAAATATATTATTCACAAAAATAAGTAGTGTTAAATGTACATAATACAGAGGTTTTAAAGCAGTACTCTTAACACAGCGCAATATTAACATTATCTTGAGTCAAATAACTCCCCTTTTAGCTCTGTTTTTGGTCTCCACCAACTCCTAAGGGAAACATCTGTCTCTTTAGCTGCTAAAATGCTCCCCTATGTTCAACTGCGTCTGACTGCTGTTTGGTGCCTATAGCACATAGCGTACAGAGGGTTTATCACAGCTTTTCTTCTGTTCTGCCTTCTGCTGCTGGAAACAAGGTTGAGAGCGATGAGTAACCAAGTGGCAGGCTGTTCGACCAAGACAGACAGCTGAAAGATGCAAAAACGCTTCTTTATTCTGTTCCATTTTTTATTCAGTCCATGCTTTTCTATTTTGCGTTGTGCATTGATAAAACAAGGATACATGGATAATTAGTCAGTCAGGGAGTGACATCAAGTAAAATCACCATTTCTATTCTCCAATCTTCTGCAATCAAAAATGACAACAACACGGCTCTTCAATAGTTATAATAAAAAAAGGCCTGGGAAGACAGTGTTCAAGTTTCTGGCAGATACAATCCGGTCCTTGAGATATTTGGGACCTTTGTATTACATTTTCTGCTGGCAGACAAGGAATCTACTGGTGTAATGTCAACTCAACAGTCCCATGAAAATATTTTCTTGGCAAGCTGGAGAAGAGTCTGCAGCAGCACATAATGTGATGCTACAGCTCATGGGTGGATTACGGGGCAGTGGGCCTCTGGGCGCGGACATGCACAAGGCCCACCACTGCTCCGACATAGGAGCAAGACACACAGACTTTGTTGTTGTTTAGCCTCTTTTTGTTGTTTTTTTGTGGCTCTTTGTAGATGCATTGTGTTTCTTTGTAGTCATGTTGTGTGTCTTTGTATTTATTTTACATCTCTTTATTGTCATGTTGTGTCTCTCCCTTGTTGTTCTTGGTTTCTCTGTGGTCATTTTGAGTCTTTTTGTAGTTGCTTTGTGTCTTTGTAGTCCGTTCGTGTCTCTTTGTAGTTTTGTTATGTTTCTTTGTGGTCATTTTGAGCCTCTTTGTAGTTGCTTTGTGTTTTTGTAGTCCTTTCGTTTCTCTTTGTAGTTTTGTTATGTTTCTTTGTGGTCATTTTGAGCCTCTTTGTAGTTGCTTTGTGTTGTTGTAGTCCTTTCGTGTCTCTTTGTAGTTTTGTTATGTTTCTTTGTGGTCATTTTTAGTCTTTTTGTAGTTGCTTTGTGTCTTTGTAGTCCGTTCGTGTCTCTTTGTAGTTTTGTTATGTTTCTTTGTGGTCATTTTGAGTCTCTCCCTTGTCAGTATCTCTCTGAATGTCATTTTGCAGTTGAAGGCCAGGGGGGCCCCAGACATCAGGCCCATTTAGTAAACCAAGACAATCTTGATATGCTATGGAGGTAGCAAGAGGTGGTAAGGCTAATGCCATAGTGTTATGGAATCTGAGGACAAATATAAGGGAACAAATAATGTGATATTTATCACTTTCAGCTAACCTTGTTTCCGAAGCCAAACGACGCCATTAGCTCTGAAATGATCTTTTCCTCCCCCTGAAAGTGTTTCCAATGTCCTTCTTTTTCGTCCTCATAGTAATGTTGCCATAGTAATGTTGCCATTACTTTCCACACATGGTGAGGCAGACGCACAAAGAGGACCAATGGGAGCTTAAACTGCTGTTTCTCCCATCAATTAATCAAGACACAGGAGGCTGTGTCCACTCAACACACCCTAGCACCAGCATCCATCACCTTGTTTACAGCCTGGAAACGCTTGGAAATAACTGCAGAGTGCATTCTCATGCACACAAACACACACACACACACACACACACACACACACACACACACACACACACACACACACACACACACACACAGCCGCTGTTTTTGCCCTCTGACTATCCACCATCTGTGGTAGTGTGTTTTATGAGCCTATGATTTATACTCTCTTGATTGTATGCTCAGAGGATGGCCACTTTTTGCTCTTGACCCATATCCACTGTACTATTGTTTCAAGGCTGAGTGTGACCAAAAATAATATTCTCCTCTATCTGTGTATCTCCACACCTGTCTCTACAGTTGTGCCATACAGACAGCATGAAACAAGTAATAATCATGATACAACAACATCATGCAGAGTGAAATTAAATGTCTTACCACCTTACAAAGCGTTTTAATAAAATGTTTGAGTTTTCCATATCTGCGCTATTCTTAATTATGATTTTCTCTCAGCATTTCATTTGCATTTTTAATAGCCAAATATCCAAACAGGCAGGTGGTAATCTGGCGCCCTGTGCTGCGCTGTCTCTTTATGTAACTTGATATCTGTGTGTTATTTTGTCTGTTGAGTCTTTGTGAGTCTCACAACAGGAGTTCAAATCCTCGTATTTTTCTTAATTGTCCACATGTCAGCATGTGGCCTGCGTCCAGGTAATGAGTCACCATAAATATATGCCAAAATAGAAGAAAGTTACCTATCTATGCCCGAGCAAACAGAGATACACTGAATAAGTCTACACCGATGCTGTCGCAACCTATAAAACACACAGACAATTACAACAAATGCCATTTGAAAACTGCACAAGCATTTTATACCAAAATATGTATGGCAGAGCTCCACGGAGACTGCATGCCATTCAAAAGAAGGGCAAATTAACATAGCATTGCTGTCACGTGAAAACACAGCTGCAGTGCTGTTTTTCTAGCTCTCTTCAAAACTAACACTAAGTCATTTTGAATGTTTTGCAATGCAGACATATTCTCTGTGAAGGTGGGTGGACTATGACCAACAGTGATCACTGAAAGACAGCTACTACTACTGCTACTACTACTACTACTACTACTACTACTACTACTAACAAATACCTTTACTTAGGTCTTATTAAATTAGGGCAACTCTACTCATGTGCATAACAACTCCCCTCTCCATGTGCATGTGGCGGTTGTGGAAATACTTAATCTGCCTCTGATCTGCTGAAGCCGTTGCCCCGGGACAAAGAGGGGCCGACATTGAAACACAACGCAGCATCGGATACTGAACATTTGCCTCACGGCACCGCTGCAGTCCAATGAAAGGTGGATTATGTCTCAGGATAGCAACTCAGTGCGGCTGTGCCATTTCTCCAGGCAGGACGTAGCAAAAAGGCAACGATTTAGGTGTGTGCGTCAGTAGATCCTCATTGAAAGGCCTTTTGAAATCCTTTCAAGATCCTTTTGAATGTATTCACTCACAGCTGCCCGTCATTGGCCGCATAACATCAGACCTATTTTCTGGATTGGTGCATCTGCGTGCCTATGTTGTCAGTAATGTTCCAGCTAAAATCTTTCTTTTTTTTAAAAATCTTTCCCACAGAGAATACAAAAAAAAAGCCTGAAATGTGTTTTTCATGCATGAGCTTCATTTTTATAGTCTCTCGTGTAGCAGTCACCTCTGTACATAAAAGGCAGTTTGGCTGACAAAGAGCCAGCTGTCTCACCTTGTGGCCCCTCTCATTCATGAAGTATCAACTACTGAGGCATGCGGTTGGATACAGAGGGACTCTGTCAAATCTTCTTCATTGTGAGAAACAAGGCAGCAGAATGTCAGCCGAATGTCATGCAGACACGGTCACTTTGAAGCGTTCAATTGTCTGAAGTACACTGATAGATCCTGAGAACAATTATTCAGAGGGTGAAACATATATGCAGCCCAAAATATCCTGTACAAAATATCTTGGGATGATGGCAGTGGGCATGACAGTGACTGTGGAGCCTGTTATAGAGCAGTCAGAATAAAAATACCATGTCATTACATCAAGCATCTAGCGGTGAGGTTTCAGATTTCCACCAACTAAAACTTGATTGTGGTGCTCGATTTAGTCGTGCACAAAAGAGAACCCTACAGAATTGTGCTTCAATCTATTTAAAACAGCTGATTTCAGAATCAGAATCAGAATCAGCTTTATTGGCCATGTGTGTTTACACATACATGGAAATTGCCTCCGGTTTCACGTAGCTCTCATTGTACATACATACATATTAAATACAATGAACAAGATAAATATAAAAAAGACATTAAAGACAACAGAGATAGCAGAGTAGTGCAAGTGCAGATGGAGGTGTCTGATTAATTGTTCATCAGAGTGACAGCCAGTGGAAAGAACTGCAATATACAGAAGTGGACACACATGCTATCTCAGGCGATACTCAAACCCACAATCCCCAGCTCCAGCTCCAGAGGCTGATGCCTCATCTATTAGGCTACTGGGTCTGAGTCACCTTGAAGTGTTTTTCATTTATCGTTTACCAACTATTGTTCACGGTGCAATTGAATCATGTCCTGCAGCCCAAAGCTCCTCATGTGTCATTTGTGTTACTCTCTCAACATGTATTTGCTGCATTTTGTTTGCAGTTTTCTTATTAACGTTGTAATAGTGGATGATTGACAGGTTCTCTCCTTGAAATGAACCCTTCCCACAGCTAACTGATTGAACACACTGCAAGCTCGGCGGCCATTGACCTTAGCTCCTTCACTCGTGAAGATAATTTCACAGATGTCCTTGAAACCAAGCTGACAGGGTTAAACTAACCATGCACAGAATATGTCATGTTACAACAGTGTTGTAGCAGGAGTGTAGATGTAATGTGTCTGAGGGGCTCAACTGAAGGAAGCCGGATATTCTTGCTGACATTGTGTGGTTCTAAATCCACAATAAAAGCTGCTCTCACCCTATCCCCTTGCAGAACCAGAAAAGGTTCTACACAGTTACTGTCCCAAGATTGCACAAAGGATTCATACATCAACTCCAGTGTGTTGTTAAAGATACCTATAATGATCTCCACGATGATACAATCATACATAACTTTTGAGAGTGAAAATGTAAACCATCAGGATACATTTAGAAATGTATGTGGCGTTACATTATAGGGGTGCCTCATTATTATTTATATTAGTTTGTCTGTTTGATCCTCCCTGCATTTAATCAAACTGAAACAGTGCATTGTGAGGTGAACAAACTGGGATGTCCTAGTGATGGCTTTGGTGACTGCATGATTATTCAATTTAAAATCTCTCTGAGGCACAGGATTCATATTTCAAAGTACAGATTACAATATTAATGACTTCACAGCAAATGTGTCCTTCTTTTTGCTCATACTTTCAGTCTGTACCGTCTCCGACATTTTTGCAATACTGTAGTGGGTCATATTCCTCTATCTGAAGGGCACGGTGACCTCTGTCAGGCTACTCTGTGAAGTCAGAGGGGAGGAGTCGTTAGCTTTGGATATTAGTCCGCTGTCCATCATCCCTGCTGCACTCTGAGATCCCCAGAGACACTGAGAGGGGGGGAAGGCGGAGGCGGGGGGAGGGGATGAAGGAGGGAAAGGAGGCTGAGAGATTGCATGTACTTGTGTGGGTGTGTGGGTGTGTGGGTGTGCGTGTGGGTGTTTGTGTGTGTGTCCATCAACCCGTAGAGGACCTCTGAAGTCCCAGACAGAGGGAGGTGTGTACTACTGCAATGCGTAAAGGCATCACAGCTTCATGCTTTGTGCAGAGAGCAGACTGACTGATTGAAAAGCTGACTGACTGGTTGACTGACTGACTCAGGAATAAACAGCATGCCATATAATGGCCTTATGAACCAAATGGCTCGCAGAATAACTGATTACTAGCTGCCTTTGTGCGTCACACTTCCAAATAACCACAGGTGACGCCGTCGTGCAGGTCGAAAACTAAAGAAGAAACAAATTCTGGTTTCTTTTTGGAAATATTTATAAATTAAATTGAATGCATACTGCATGCAACAGTATGCACTTTGTAAGGGCAGCTGCAGTATGTACTGAAAGTAAAAAAAAAGAGGTATAATATTTGTAAGGCAGCTCACTTGTCGAGCTCTAATGAGCTCTGGGAGGAGCCACAGACTCTCCTGTGCCGTTTAGTGTCATACAGGTGAGCTCAATCTGCCCTGAATCAGTGCTCTGCCACCGACCAGACCTATGCAACCTGATGCTTGTCAACAGCGTCTAAGTGAGCTGTTCTTCAAGCTTTATCAGTTTGACATATAGCCATGTGTTTGTTTAGACAATTATATGATTAATGTCACCGCTTAACTTCATTGTGTGTGTTGAGAATTCAAATGAGTACATGAGTTGGTTATGATGAGTGAATGTACGGAACTGATCTCTATTTGGGGAGAATGGTGACTCCTCACCAAGCCTGTCGTTGAGTGTTGGTGCCTTTCGGAAAGAGGAGGCTCTGGAAACACTCAACAAAGGGTGGGGTCACTAGGCAAAATGTCCCAGTTTTTAGGGATGTTGGGTCTGATATTCTTGGCCATGTTGCTGTACTGTGTGGTGAACTAAATTCTGGGAGGTTGTTGTTCAGAAAATGCTTCCTTCCAAGGATTTGGCTTTAGTGAAAGCTTGGTTGAGAACCTTTTCGTTGTAACATATCTGCTCAAATCTGTGATGCATGTCTTTGGCTTGGTGTTCTATTTCATCCTCTATCTCAAATCCTCCTCAGCTTTTGAAATTGTCCATATTGTATTTGAGCAAATCCTTTATGGTGGAAACTGCCGGCCTTTAAAAGATGGTGTTCCTGCTACTGCTGAATCGACATGTGCAACTGTCCATGATGATTACCAGTGATTTGTCTCTGTGTTACTGTACTCCAAACTGAGTTTGATATTTGGGTTAGTGGTGTTAAGGTACTGTTGAAAGTCTATGAGTTGTTGTTCAGACCCTCAAAAAATGGAAAAAAAGTTAATCAATAAAATGTGAAATACTCACCTGCGAATATTTCGCATCAAAACTATTCATATAGGCAACATTGTGAATTCGCGACATTTGCAAAAAGGTTTGAATAGATTCACGCAGGCAGAGGATTAACTACAGGGATCCTATTGACCCATTGGGTAAGCTACCACGTGCCAATGGTGGCCTAAAGTTGCCTACTCCTGAAATGGACAATAAGTATCGTCAATGCACCAAATCTCCTTAAATGTCTTTAACACGGGTGGTGATCTACTGTTATAGCCAAAAAGGTGATTCGGCACTCATTAACTCAAGTATTTTGGGTGAAAACGGTCATCACTTACTCTCCAAATAGCCAGTCTATAAACTCGTTGAATCTGAACACATGGGGCGTATCTCAGTCTTCCCATGGAAACCCTGTACCTCCAAAATGTCTACTCCCAAAAATGGTAAACATTGTTGTCTTTGAAATTGTTTAATCCACAGTCTATAGATTTTCTTAACCCACACAGCAGCCTTATCGCTCAATTCCTTATTTTAATCAACGAAGTTGGAGTTACAAGGTTTCACTCAAGCGTGACATCGGAGCTTGCCATATTGTGGTGTCAAGAGATCATTCACTCCCTGAGGTCCAACAGCAGGCCGAAGGCGTGGTGAGGGGAAACAGCTCAGCGTGACACCTGGAAACGCGTTAACGTCGCTGTTAATGCATAACTGGTTTCCCTCACTTGGCCTTGAGAAGTGACACAAAAGGAAAGGAAGGATGCAGCTTAGAGACTGAGTCTGGTAGCATTGTGCCGTCAATGGAAAAACATTGATCCGGACTTGACCTCTCCAGACTCGGAGCAAGTTTTTGTCCCGTCTGTTCCCTGGTGGCCTAGTCCCCGGACTGCCTATTTGCCTGTATTGTCCACACACTTTGACTGCAGGGTGTGGACAGTGTGAATCCCCCTGCTGCCTTTGCTCTCCTCCGTATCTTCCCCTGCACCTGTCTGAAATAGGAATAAAATACTGCAGGAGGCTGGGCCCCCCCACTCTCCTCTACAAAAACACTTGGAAAGCATCCAGAGCAGAGCGCATCGTGCCCTAGAAAGCTAGTGCAGTAGAACTGTCACGGAGCAATGCAGGGAAGAGAGGAACGTGACAGCATGGTGGGAGCTGGATTCACGCCCACCACACAGATAAATATGAGCATGAAGGTAGTGCAGTGGACAGCTAGCGCAGACGTTTGGATTTCTCTGAGTAGATTTAAGATGCAGTGTTTGTTCAAAACCTGTGATAAACTTTTTAGGTTTGAAATATTGTTTTGCAGATGGGATTGCCCTTGTAACCCTCATGGGGTCAAAAACAGCTACGTGACCAAAACAGATTAATCTTAAACCTCTACACCCATCTGAAGGAGGTATACAAATAAAACAAATAAAAACATTGTATGAACTAAGTGTTGCCAGGCAGTAGATACACGTGTTTCCCTGATTATAACTAATGATTATTTTCTCAAATGACAATGTCTAAGGATGCATCACAAAACAGCAATGTGATCAAAGTGCAGTGAGTCTGAGCTCACAAACTGCTGTGAATGCTTACATTAGCGCATGGTCATAAAGTGATACTGCCTTCTCATCCACCCACCCTAACGAGAAACAAAGGATGCATAGAGAGTTGGATCGGGACCAAAGTGTCGTGTTCGCCAGAGGAGACAAACTGCACTGGAGGCCGTTTCCTGCAGAACACCTCTGACAGGTCGACCGTGTCTAAACAGATGCTCCTTTGAGGGAAACGAGAGGAGGTGACTGTCTGCAATCATTTACACAAAGCGGTGCAGAACAAATAAAGGTGGGCTCAAACAAATGAGAAAAAAGAAATGCGCAAGTCAACAGTGTGGGAATAAGACACATTCTGTCGTAGTTTAGCTTGCTTTGTTTACAGTAAAACTGCTAATTAGTGGGTAGGTGTGGTTGTAGGTTACAACTGGCAGTTTGGCAGAAAAAGGAAATGTGATTTTTACCTTTTCAGCCCAAATCTAATTTATTCAGTGGAGACAAATCAGACAGAACATAAATCCTTTGCGCCTGTGTTAAAAGCGTATTGTTTGAACTGATAGAAGAGCTGGACTGATTGCAGAGCTGAGCAGACTTCTGATTCAGGTGAGAAAGGAAAACAGGAAGACGAAGATGAGCCAGCATGGAGAGTGATGCATGAGATATGAGACACACCACCCGCAGCTTTTAGAGTGCATTCTCGGGTGCATGTGTGTCTGTGTGTTTGTGCATCTAAGCGTATATGAATGTGTGTGTGTGTGTGTGTGTGTGTGTGTGTGTGTGTGTGTGTGTGTGTGTGTGTGTGTGTGTGTGTGTGTGCGTGCCCTCTTATGAGCATGGGAGCATCAAAGAGTGAGCCAACAAGTGAGAAAGAGCACAGAGGAGAGACAAAGGACTGCGTGTGTTTGTGTGTGTGTGTGCATGTTGGCTGTTGTGTGAAGTCATCCTAATTAATAGCCGAGAGTGTTTGGCTGAAAGCGATGTTCCTTAAATTAGAAAACCTTCTGTTGTCCAACTTGGCAGCATAAACTATCCACATTAGCAACCGTGTTCCTGAGAGTCATAATAATGACATGATAAATATCTTTGCAGAGCGCTTTCCTGAACAAAATGTTTCAAAGGGCTATTTATTAAAAGAAGAAGCTACAATTAAAATGTTGTGTTTTCCCACAAAATTAGGCCATCGTTTACAGAACACAACATCAATCCATCTATCTCCTTCATCCATCCCTTCATTAACCGGTTAAGCTGCAGCATCTTTATATAAGAGTGAACATCAACCACGCTGAAGGAGACTGCATCAGCAGTACAGGGAATGGGTGCTGGTAATGACGCGTGCGTGCGTGTGCGTGCGTGCGTGCGTGTGTTTGTGGGGGCATGTTGTAGTGGTGCTAATTAAAGTAGACCTCGGTGCAGCGATCAATTCACTAACAAAGACCACGCCAAATAGCGAACGAGTTTACAGGTTGTTTATTGTGCGATGGAAAGAGGGTCGGGTCGCCGGACCGGGGTCGAGGGATGAAGAGGTGGTTGTAGGTGCGGGAACGAGACGGGTAGAGTGGGTCGCGACGAGAGGGTCGAAGGGGTGCGATGAGAGGCTGCTGCCGTCTGGTGGCTAGAGGGAACGGCGGAGGTGGAGACTCGTGAGTGGGGGTTATCTCTTCTGAAGCTCTGGCTGTGCAGAGTCCCCCGTTGGTCCTCTA
Organism: Myoxocephalus aenaeus; assembly: GCA_038501785.1. NCBI lineage: Eukaryota > Metazoa > Chordata > Actinopteri > Perciformes > Cottidae > Myoxocephalus > Myoxocephalus aenaeus. The sequence continues at coordinate 2,901,018 of JBAMJR010000125.1, read as the reverse complement.
GTCCTGTGGGGGGGAGAGAGAGAGAGAGAGAGAGAGAGAGAGAGAGAGAGAGAGAGAAAATAAGAGAAAAACAGGGTTGGGTGGGCGGGATGTCGGAACCGAGTCGAAGAGGAAGTAGACTGGTTCGATGAGTTTAAGTACGTACGGCTCGGCTGATTGGCCGAGTACGGGGCGTGGTCTTCGCTCCCGAACTACGTTTCACAAAACACCATTACTCAATGGTCCATGGTAACTATATGATCTGTAGTCACCCAACCGCCTTTTATTTTATGTGTCAGTCACCCCAATCCTTCTCTCTCTTAGTCACACACACACACGCACGCACACACGCAGTCCATCCATCCCTTCTGTGATAAAGATTGCGCTGACAGAGCAGTCTTACAGTGACCACCCATAGCTCATGTCCAATGAGAAAGGGTGTGTGTGTGTGTGTGTGTGTGTGTGTGTGCATTTCCCCCATATGTCCATTGCCATAGGATGAAAGAGAGGTAGTGGGCGGAGCAAGCAAGGAAAGGCATTTTAGTTCTCCCCATGTTGAAATCACTGTTTTCGTGGTCAACGTTTTTTTTTCTACACTCATTTTCTCATACACGCATTTTCACATAAAAATATATTTAGTATTCAGTAATGACGGTTGGCAAACGTGATAAGAGATGTGGTTGACTGGATGGACAGTTTTATGTAATAAACATGGTGACGCCATTTAAAGCTTTTGGATTGGAAGCTTTACCATAACAGTTTAAGATGGTGCACTTCCCGGCTACCCTACAGGGTGGAAATTGAATAAGGATGGTCTCAATATTTTCTTTCATGAGATGTTTTGTTGTTAGGGCCTATTACTTCCTGGTTACTTCTAGTCCCAAGAAGCTTTTTTTTCATTGCAGCAATGTGCTACAATGAAAAACAACAGTGCTAACTAATGACCTGGATCTGTGCATTTATTTGCTTACAATAATGATTTCAAGGTATCTGAAAGTTTTTATGATACATTTGGTATTGTAATGTCCTATATTGCTGACAGATAGAACATGTCACTGCAGACTCTCTCTCTCTCTCTCTCTCTCTCTCTCTCTCTCTCTCTCTCTCTCTCTCCCCCCTTCTTCCACAAGACTATGAATCAGTGTTTATTGATTAGGTTTTGTGTCTTGTACTGGAGACAACCACAGACACACAGACACACACACACACACACACACACACACACACACACACACACACACACACACACACACACACACACACACTGCTGATGGCAAGCTTTCCAGTGCAGTGGAAATCAGTGAATACATTATATGTACACTCAGAGGGGCCATGCATATTTGATGGCTATAAAAAGGTAAGACTTGGGCGGGGGGGGGGGGGGCTCTCCTGCTCAGTCTTGAAGTGCAACACACTTTTTACCTTAGAAAACGATGCATCATTATACACAATTTAAATTGCACGGTCTCCAGTAAAGACTGTACAATAAACCACCCTCTGGCCATACTTATCATATACTGTATTTGTGCTCTTTTAAGTTTCCACCTCAAATATTTACAACTACAGGGTGTGAATGATTTGAGATCTGATGTGAGATCTACCAGACGAATGTCCAGGCTAAAAGCCTTTTCTTCTCCTCGGTGCTGCTCTCTGAAAACGCCCATACAGCCTCTCCCTGCTTTACATGTGACTTTGCAGATATGATGTGTGCCCTTGAAAGAGACCTTGGCTTGCATTGCAGTCATGATGATGGCAGTGAGATCAGCACTGTGGTTACACTGCTGCCTCACTGTGGACAAAATGGAGAAGTGCATAGGAGAACAGCAGATATTTGCATGGTAACTGCACTTTGGTTATGTGGGTGGAGGGAGTTCCCTGAGAGTACACACTAAATCATCAGTTATTTGATTTTAGAGCGGTGGTATAGGATATCCACTCTGCAATGAAAGAATGTCTCTGAATTAGGAACAAAACAAACAATAATACAGGTGACATTTGTGTGACAAAAACAATGAAGAAGTGAAACACAAATGTGTGTATTCGCCCAGTTTCATATCTTTGTAACTTTCTAACACAGGAGCCAGAAAGCACGGCGGTGTAAGCCGAAGCAAAATAATAACAGGACTTTGGCAGGACTTTTATATTATATGGACGATATTTTTATATTATATGTACAATATTGTATGCTGTAAATGATACACTTTTTTTTTAAAGAATTGATTGTAGGCAAATTAATTTGAAGCATCTAAACAGGAAACACTCAGGTTTCTAAGCTTCTTGTTGTGTAACATAATTTCCTCATACCAGCACCTGCATCTGCTAACGCCCGAAAACCAAACCGCTTCAAAATAAAACCGTTGAAACGGAAAGATAATGTTGTGCAACTGAAACAGGTTTTCCCTGCAGGTACATTTAAGTTTCCTTTCTAATCTAAATGTAGCCTATTTGATCTGATGAAGGAAGCAGCTCATTACATGCCAGGGTCTCGACGTGGAACGGCTGTTTACCTCTTAAAATGTTGGAAATAATTAAATTGGAGTTTACTCATTTGGCAATCAGATGTGATGATTGACATGCTGTTAATATCATTGGAGGCCAGCAAAAGAGGCCTCTCATATTAGGTTGGCAAAATCCAGCCCCACATTGTTCCAACATCATTGTTCAACAACAGACTGTTTGCACTTCAATGTTTCCTTGTATTGCAATTCCTTTCCGTGAGTCTTGATTAGCTCCTTATCAATAATGCAGCCGGAACAGTGTAAAAAAAGCGGTGACCAAAGAAAGAGAAAGGATGGTAAATTAAAAGGAAGGCAGATAAGCATTGCTGAGCAGTAACAATTGATAATCTGTGTGTCTGGATGGGATTTTATTTATCTGCTAGTGTTTGTTTTCTGTTGTTGTCGTGTACTTGTTCAGGCAGGGAAATCCTGTGCTCTCTCCTGGCTGTTATCTCACGCACAACTGCTGTGATAAGCTGCTCTCTGCGTCCCGAACTGGCTGGTTACAAAAAACAACAACCTACAACTAAGGGATAACTGGTGATAACTCTGTCAAGCTCCAACATTTAGGTGTGTGTCTGCATGTGTGTGGATGTAAGAGAGGCACAGTGAACATGGGGGAGAAAGAGAGATTCCTTGTAGGTATTCTGCATTGCATGGGCACAAATGTACATTAGGGAGGGGTGCTGTTGCATGTTTTATTTTTTTTTAAACTTAGTATCAATTTGGCATGGTAAAATGACGATTTGATGTAGCTTGATGTTACATTTGTATTATTTATAACAAGAGTAATGAAATTTACAAAAGTAGATTTGGAGCCGTACCACAAATTAAAACATACATACATGGGAGCCAACATTCCCTCTAAGCTGATGATTTTCTGTTTCATGTTTAATTACACTATGCAAATATCAACCATCACTCCTTGCTTTGCTGTAACTTTAGTTAGCAATCTTTAAAAAAATAAAGACTTTAAGTTAGCAATCTTTAAACAAAATAACGTGGCAAAGTAATTATCAAAGGAACTCCAGTATTGATTTCCCTCCGGATAAATTAAGACAGATCTTAGTAGTTGCTCTTGCGTGTATTCAAGAAAACAGAAAAGCCTTCAAAACGCTTTGAAGACATGAACTATAAAAATGTCCCCATGACCTGAACGGCAGCTTTTAGTCTGCTTCTGCACAAGGACCAAACCACATGATGCAGTCACAAGATGTGGACTCGTGAGTTCTTCTATGTATAGATGCCATGTCACACATTTTCAAACCTCTTCTTACCCATTTCTCTCCCATTGGTTTTTTTTGTATTATTCAATATTCAATAGTGATGTAAGAACATTGCAAAATATGTACACATGGTAACATAAGACATAAATGTCTGTCATTTGTTTTCGTAATAATGTCGGATACACAGGTTGAGCCTGTTTTTGCACTTTTCCATTTGACTGGCTACTGAACAATAACTTTCAGTGCAGCCAAGCTGTCTGGATACAGCTTCTGTTTGAATGCATCAACATGGCTCAGTTCCTTCACTGTCCCTCCACCGCTGCTGTGAAGCTGATGATATAGATGTTCGAGGAGAGGAGGGCCATGCTTCTTCATTCATGGTTACATTGCAGACTCTTAGAAGGAGGATTTTTCAATTTACCCATTGCACGTTAGAATAATACATTCAGGTGGTGGGATAAAGCGAATAAAGGAGAGTACAACATCTTACTTTAGAGAAGTCACAAATAAGAACAAAGGGGTCATGCTTGTGAGGCTATGAATCAGGTGCATTTGTCCTCACATAACACATGGGTGCTATTACTGTAATATGAACTTGCTATCTTACGGAATTAGGTAGTGTCTGTTTTGAATATTTTTGTAGTATTTATTTAAAGAACTAATAATAATTCATAGCAATTCATATCACATCAACATTACAGATATAAGGCAAACAACATTTGGAGTTTGAGGTTATTATCATAAAATTACAACCACAGCTCCAGTGAGCCATATTGGTACAGGAAATATATGCCACATCACGAGAATACTTTGAATGACGTTAAACTGAATGGAATCATATCAAAGTAGTGCTTTATTGAACTGTATCGAATGGTTACATGGCGAATTGTATCGTTTCCTATCATATTGCAGACCATGTATCGAGATACGTATTGAATCGTCTTGAGAGGGAAAGATTCACACCCCTAATATAAAAATATAATCAGATCATCAGCTTTGCAGGGATCCTGTTGCTTAAGTATGTTCTTTCTATCATGTATTGACTCATATGTGTTGCCATGATGACACAGTGTCCCATGCACATCAATATAGTAGACACATTGTTATGAGGTTAAATAAACGCTCGCTAAATTAGTCCGATACATAAAAAACACGTTTCATATTCAAATCTTCGCACAATGTTTCAGAATTAATACAATCTGACACAGTAAGGAAGGAGGACAGCAGTAAGTCACCGTGAGTTTATCCGGTCCACAGAGTTCATAACCACGAGAAAAGCTTTCTTGTCAACACTCATATGTCAGTTTGCTAATTTGGCTGAATAATGGAAGATGTGGCATAGTGAGTGTCAGGGTGTGCAGTGCATGTGCATCTCTTCATGTGTCAGCAGAGAAAGCATTCAGTCATACAGTGCAACATTGATGTTAAAAGCTGTGGCACAGAGTGATAGAGGCCAAGAGAATACCTGTAAATGTACACGCATAGCCATACGCACACGCACACACACAGACACACACACACACACACACACACACACACACACACACACACACACACACACACACACACACACACATGGTAATGTAGAGCAGTGTTTTGTGATATCGCATGGTTGAGTGAAGGAGGAGGAGAGCAGACATGGAGCTAAAGTACGTGCATTTGAGTCTCTGTACACGTCCTACTGCGTCACACACACACGCGCACACACACACTCCTTCACTGGGACTCATCCCTCCCCCCAACATCCACACACACAACAGCCAATCTGTCAATTCTGCTGCTCTGCTCCTCTCTGTCCCCGTCTTTCTTTATTTACATCTTTTGTTGCTTCTCTTTGCACCTCATCCCTCAATCCTTCTCTAAACTTGTATCATTCTTTCTCAACTTTTCTTTTCTCTTCAGGCAAATCCCACCCAAGCCGTCTCCACCCATTTCCTCAAAACTACCACGATGCCGCCAGTTCTTATGCAACCGCAGTGATGGTTGTGGGGTAAATAGCCCTGCAATGCAGCACAGTTATAAAATAGCAGCAGCCGCCATGGGGGCTGCAGCTGGGACAAAATGCTGCCACTTCCACCACTGCTGTGTGGTTACTGCTCGGCACTGGTGCTGTTGTAAATCACTCATTTTTGACATTTGATTTGTGAGTGTTTCTCTGTGCAGGCTGGGTTCATGCCCCAAAAGAAGAAAGGGTGTTTTAACTGCATGTAATCAAGGTCAAATTAATGGTACCCTGGTGGCAGGACAGTTTTTAGACAGGATATGTCAAACTTACGTGGTTTGTACATTCAGACCCTACTTAGATGATATGCATATATGCATATACATTTATATATATATATATATATATATATATATATATATATATATATATATGTACTCCATGTATATGTGTATGTATGTATGTATGTATATATGTATGTATGTATGTATATATATATGCGTATGTTTATGCATATATATGTGTATATGAATATGTATGTATATGTATGTATATATGTACTGCATGTATATGCGTATGTATATATGTGTATATATATGTACTGCATGTATATGTATATATGTATGTATATATGTATATGCATATGTATGTATATTGTGTATATGTATATGCGTATGTATATATGTATATGCATATGTATGTATATTGTGTATATGTATATGTGTATGTATATATATATATATATATATATATATATATATATATATATATATATATATATATATGATATTATACATATAAGAGAATGACTGAAAGGAGTTTTTTCCCCCTATTTACAATTGTGTAATGTTTTATTATGAAGGTCCAAACAACGCACATCCGGTCTGGTACCGGTGCCCAGATGCACCATAACGTTGGCTAGTAACCACTGGAAACCCAAAGCAGAAGGGAAAGCAGTGAACGTAACCACGGATTGTTTCAGCATGAGATGAAGGCAGCGTGTCTGGAGAATTCAAGGTAACGTAACCGTCTCTTCGGCTATCAGTGTTGATAAAGAGGGATTGATAACTTCAGCTAACTATGATGTGTGACTCACCGCCGAGTTCACCGCGAAACGTTCAGTCACGAAGTTACGCGAGGACGACTTGAGCAACGTGCCCAACAACACTGCCTTGAAGCTGATATGATGGTCTCAGCATGTTGTTATATTCCAATTGGCCTAGCATATGTTGAAGCTAACGGAACACACATTCATGGCGTGACCCATTCAAGTTCTATGGGAGACCACCAAATTGTTTCGAATTGCTTCGCAAGGCATTGTGGGATTTCGACCAGACCAGACCAGACCAGACCAGAAAGGCGAAACGCGTCGTTTGCATGAAGTTTACCACTTATACTCCATGCACATGAGGGAGACCCTCGCCTGGAAACATCAGTAGCGATTAGCCAAACATTGGTTGACTAAAAAGTGAAGTCCTACTGGGATGGGAGGACTAGTTAGCTAACTAGTGTTGCACGTTAACTGCAGTGAGGAGGACGAGATACATGCTGAACTTTCTGGGATTCATTCGGTGTCTCTGGACGCCAGGATTACAGATGCAAAACAATGCTGCTTGGCACAAAGTTATACACAATGTTGGGAGAGACGTTGTTCAACGTTACACACGGCTAAGGAGCTAGCTAACGATACTCTCCTCTTCCTCTGTCCTCGTCCTCTAGTGGGTCTTCTCCTCATCCATGTAGTGATCGCTCAATACATATTCGTCTAGACCCAACGGACCTCAATAATAAGGAAAACATCAAGGTCCGGTGCGGAAACATAATAATAATAATAATAATAATAATAATAATAATAATATGGTATTGGAGGAGATGAAAACAGTTAGTCCTGGCATTCTTAGGTTCAGCTTTTATTTTTGTCCACTTTTTGGGTAAGCTACAAATTGGTCTATACAATAGATTTTGCGCTATCAACATCCTTTTCAGTTAAATTGAGTGTAGTATTTTCAGAATCAGCTTTAATGGCCATGTAAATTTGCACATACATGGAATTTGACTCCGGTTTCACTTGCTCTTCGTACTTTTTTTTTTTTTTTCACACACAATATACAAGATAAATATAAAAAGGACATTAAAGACAGTAGTAAAACAAAAACAAAAGTGCAGATAGTGCAGATGTTCATCAGAGTGACGGCCAGTGGGAAGAAGCTGTTTCTGTGTCTGGTGGTTTTGGCGTACAGTGCTCTGTAGTGCCTTCCAGAGGGGAGGAGTTGGAACAGCTTGTGTCCAGGGTGTGAGGGGTCTGTGGTGATCTTTCCAGTCCGTTTCCTGACTCTGGTGGTGTGCAAGTCCAGGATGGAGGGCAGGCTGGAACCAATGGTTCTCTCAGCAGACCTGACGATCCGTTGGAGTCTGACTCTGTCCTGTTTGGTGGCCGATCCAAACCACACAGCAGAGCACAGACTGGATGATGGCGGAGTAAAACAGGATCAGCAGCTCCTGAGGCAGGTTGAACTTCCTGAGCTGGCGCAGGAAGTACAGCCTCTGCTGGGCCTTTTTTCGGATGGTGTTGATGTTGGCAGTCCATTTCAGGTCCCGGGAGATTGTGGATCCCAGAAACTTGAAGGTCTCCACCGCAGAAACAGTGCTGTTGTGTATTGTTAGGGGGGGTAGTGTTGGGGGGCTCCTCCTGAAGTCTACTGTCATCTCTACAGTTTTGGCCTTGTTCAGCTCCAGGTGGTTCTGACCACACCAGAGGACCAGCTGTTCGACCTCCCGTCTGTACGCAGACTCGTCGCCGTCGCTGATGAGGCCGATGACCGTTGTGTCGTCTGCGAACTTCAGGAGTTTAACAGATGGGTCCCCTGAGGTGCAGTCGTTGGTGTAGAGGGAGAAGAGCAGTGGAGAGAGCACACATCCCTGGGGGGCGCCAGTGCTTATAGTCCGGGTGCTGGATATGATTTTTCCCAGCCTCACCTGCTGCGTCCTGTCTGTCAGGAAGTTTGTGATCCACCGGCAGGTGGGGGCTGGCACGGTGAGCTGGGAGAGTTTGGGTTGAAGAACCTCCGGGATGATCGTGTTGAATGCAGAGCTGAAGTCCACAAACAGAACCCTTGCATATCTCCCTGGGGAGTCGAGGTGTTGCAGAATATGGTGCAGTCCCATATTTACTGCATCATCCACCGACCTGTTTGCACGGTAGGCAAACTGCAGGGGGTCCAGCAGGGGCCCTGTGATGTCCTTCAGATGGGTCAACACCAGCCTCTCAAAGGACTTCATGACCACAGACGTCAGGGCGGCGGGTCTGTAGTCATTTAATCCTGTGATGGAGGATTTCTTGGGGACCGGGATGATCAAGGAGCGCTTGAAGCAGGAAGGGACTTCACATAGCTCCAGTGATCGGTTGAAGATCTCCGTGAAGATGGGGGCCAGCTGGTCAGCACAGACTTTGAGGCAGGAGGGGGACACACCGTCTGGGCCCGGAGCCTTCCTGATCTTCTGTCTCTGAAAGAGCCGACTCTCATCCCCTTCGCAGATCCTCAGTGCCGGTAGGGGGTTGGATGGGAGAGGTGAGGCAGAGAGTGGAGGTGATTGTTCGATGATGGAGCAGTTGGGCGGGGTGGAAGTGGGCTTGTCAAACCTGCAATAGAAGACAACAGTTTCAGCAACAGTTTGCCTGGTGGGCTGTGACACACACAAGGCTGGACAAAAGATCCAGGTGGTTCCTCGAGCAACCACACATGCAGGACATTATTCACGGGAATTCCCCACAAGTTGTGTTTCCTTTTGAAGGACATAAAATGGCAGTATCTAATTGACAGAGAAATGACACACATTTGTTTGCATTTGTCATTTATCATTTATAGAGTCTCAATTGAAACCCAATCAGAAGATTAATTTTATGCAGTTTGTATATGTGTGTACATATGTGTTTGTATGAATACACTATACATTGAATAGCTGTTTCTTATGAAACAATTTGGGGACATAGGACCGTGATCTTTGTGGTAATCCCGGGAGAAGCAGGTGGAGGGCACAGCTCATGGCCCTTTTTATTTTGTTTGCTCTTTGTTTCGTCAGAGTATATTTACACTGAACCTGTATGAGATCAGTGTTTGGTCTGGCATGAGGTGGTGTTATCTGAGTCCTCTGTACCAGGATCTATCAACTCTGTGGGCAGTTTACACAGTTCAAGTTCATCTGCAGCGGGCTTGTTGCGGTGGTGCCAACATTGACTACTTTTTTACACACACTAGTAATAAGTGTGTGTGTGTGTGTGTATATATATATATATATATATATATATATATATATATATATATATATATATATATATATATATATATATATATATATATATATATATATATATATATATATATATTACAATATTTTGAATTTGATGTTAGAACAGCCTATTTCATTTTGATATTCCTAATTAGGTCTTAATCCTGCTTTAGCATTTTTCAGATGAAGATAAATGGGATAGGTCAATCTTAGTTTAGCTTTAGGAGCATTTTTTTGGACATGTATACAGCCTCACTGTTTATTGGCAGTTTGTGACATTTAATAGAAACATGGGTAAAACAAAAAAAAGAGTATCTTGTGCATATAAAATTAATTCCCTCGTGTCAAGTACAGGAATACAGTACGTGTGCTAATATTCTCTTGACTTTATCTGACTGTCATCATGCCTTTGGTGCATTACATTATGTTTGGCAAATACCCACTCAGTCACATTAGTTGAAGGCAGCATCTTATGACTATTTTCCTATTTGATTAATCTGCTTGCTTGTTGTTATCTCAGTGAATTGGTTATCCTATAAAATGCCAGAAAGTTACAGTGAACTCTTTTGGTACGTCGAGGCCAGCCTGTACGTCCCTGCACTTCTTAAAGAAACAGAACACTCGTAATAGTGAGTCAGTGAACTCTCCTGTGAATCAGAGACGTGGCAGACTTTAGAAGGTTGCAGGGTTTTTATGGCTTTGTCATAGTTTTACCTCTGGCCACAGCTGTGTCTGATCAATAAGCCTTGGACTGACCAGTGAGGTGAAGGCACGCAGATGGTGCAGTCTGTAATAGTGACTGCTGGTGGGAGTGTGCAGTCGTGACAGAGACTGATTATAACTGGGATGATTAACTAAACTAAAGGGATGCACAGACATAAAAGTATAATCAAGAGTCTTTTATGAGCAACACACAGTTTCACCTAGGCGTATAAACAAGCTAAATAATTAAATGATTAAATTACTGCATGTTATTTACTACCTGAAGACAAACTCTAGTCTTCCGGCTTATGCATTGCACATTCACACAACCAATATGCAGTTCATCCAAGCTCAACATGGAACACACAATTTATCAACGATGCCGGCTTTGAATACAAGCACAGAAGATAAGTGAAAAAAGTAACGGAAAGCACAAGATCAGCTTAGCACGACACTGAAGAAACGTATTCTACATTTTATACCTAAAAGTATTTTTTTCCCCCACCACACATAGTGCTTAACTGTTTAATGCTATTTGCGACCTGTTAAGCCTTCAGGCTGCAAGGTATACGGATACCAGTAAGGTATCTTAATACCCTGCCGTTAAAAACGATACTATATTCCATTTTATTACTCGCGGATCTTTAAGAATGACAGTGCTTTAATAAAAGCCACAGGCTATTTCCTAGTGTGTGCGTGTGGTGCTCTGCTTTAGAGGAGTGCACAAGGATTGGCATCCTGTGGTAGTGGGTGGTTTGCACTTTGCTGTAGTTGAGAGCAGGCAGTCAAAAAAAAGCCGCTGGACCTGGCATTTTGAGTCAACAAATGAAGTTGAAAAGAAGATCAGTAGGTCATGGACTGCTTGAGGGCTGCACAGACCCCCTCTGAGCTGGTGTCTGTTTTACCTGAACTATGAACCAAATGTACGGATGAAATTGGACTCTCCAGTTTTTCTGAATCTGTCCAAGGATCTCCTCTCAGTAGGTAAACGCATATTCCACCAAATAAGATGTGTTAAAGTATTATTTAAACGGAAACCGAGAGGAAAAGCAGTTCGGTGGCTAAAGTGTGACACAACACAGCGCTTTCTCCGGTTACTTGTGGTGTCTTCCTGATTTTTTTTTTTTAAATTTTTTTTAGCAGCTTATCCCTCATAAACCTCGGACAGAACTTCATCTAAATTTCTTATCATTTCAGGGGTTTTGTTTTGAAAGCCTTTTGTCGTCTCCCGTGCTGCAGTACCACATTGCGACTCATGTATTGGGACATCAGATTACTGCATACCATGTAAATGTTTTAACTAATACATTTTTACATTTAAAAAAAATAAATAAGAAAACAAAGAAATTGAAGTTCCATGTTCTGTTATTACATTACTTTTCCTGATGTTTTGGGTTTTTCACTGTGGCATCGTTTCAGTATTGGCATTGAGATATTAAGGCATGCTTACATTTTTAAGTCATAATTTTGGTATTGTGACAACACTACTTCAGACTCATCATATTTGATTGTTTCCCCTGTGCCTGAAGTGTCAGGGCTGATATTCGTTCTCAATAGTTTGATTGGTAGTCTCCTACCAATAAAAAAAAAAGCGTCAAAAAGCTGGTCAGATGCACATGGATTCAGAATTTAAATGTTTTCTAAACTAATTTTCCTGCTTTCTCACCTGCTCTGTTAATTTGCTCTCAGAGCGACACAGCTGAACACACACTCTGCAGCACCAGAGACCTTTTAGGATCTCACTGGGCATTTTACAAATGATTTTCTGAATCACTGCAGCTTCACCTGAAGTGTATTGTTTCTGGTCAGTGACTATGCGATCATGTTAGTATAGGGACGAGACGATGCCCTGTGCTTGACGTCTCGCAGGATGCCACATGTTCCTCATTCCTTCCACTCAGCCAATCACAAGCTTTAATTTACATAAAGCCAACCCAGAACCCAGCTCCTCCCCCAGCTCCCCCCCAGCTCCTGTATCAGTCTGTCACCCTCTCTCTCTCTCTCTCCTCCTTTCTCCCTTCCTCTGCTGCTTTCTGGCTCGCGCATGCCTTCCCTTCATTGCCTATTGCGGCTGGGCTAAAGGGAGGAATAAAAGGATAGAGGGATTGGAAAAAAATAGTGTGATTTTTAGCTGAGAATCCACAGAGGCGTGGGATGGAAAAGCGACCGGGTTCTTTATGGATAAACCCACATGTAAGTCATCACTCTACCATATGGTGTGTCTCTACCTTCACATCCTTACTTCCGGTCTCACTGCCTGTCATTACCCCTCCTTTTATTCTGTGTGCATTGCATCTCTCTCTTCCTCTATCGCTGTGCCTTTTGCTCTCGGCATGCGTCCCTGCCCCCATACCATAACACTGGCTGCTGATGCTGTCTTGTGATGCTCGAGTTGAAGTCACTGGCGTGCTGAATGAGACTCGGGGTAAATCACATTATTTAGTCCAAGAGGGTTTTCCCCTTCATATTAGCCACATGAGAGTTAAAGAACCACAAGTTATGTATTCATGTTGCTTTGACTACGTCAACGTGGTTGATGTTAGACTGCATTAGTACTTAAAAAGAGGCTGTCCAAATACTGTCTTATCCTTCCTGTAGCTCATCTGTGAGTGTTTATTATGTCTGACTATACCTGGGATTATTAGTAAAGCTAAAGTGATGAAGATGATTACTCAACAAAGATTTGGCCGTTTTATAATTAGCAGTAGCTGCAATAAATGTAAATAATACAAAACATTGCAAAATTCATAGGCATCTACTCCATGACATGAGGTTCACCTCATTTAACCTCCATGCATTAAAGTCATGTGATGCCTGATTATCGATGAATCATCACGCAAAAACAGGTCTGTGAGCCACTGATGTCCTGCTAGCCGAGCTGGGTACATTCTGCACATTGCCATCTGTCAGACGTTTATTTATTTATGCTGTTCAACTCAACAGCATGCAATAAATCGTTAAATTGCTTAAACGATTTATTTATTTAAAATGTCCTGCTTGCTGAGGAACATCACCATCTTTTACATTTTAATTCATGAAGATTGATGATGATGATGATGATGACGATTACCAGTGTTATTTGTGTCCTGATATTTAATTATTTTTATTGTATTTCTTCAAACGGTATTTTCATCATCCTCTCCATCATTTGCTCTTGTCACTTGTATTTTAATTAAAAACGATTTAACTTTTCTTTTTTTTAAATACATATTGTAGTTGTACTATAACTCTCTGATGGTATACACTCAAAATGGAAATTAAGGAGATTTTGTTGCATCAATTTTGGCGACCCAGGAACAAATGGGATCAACCCAAAACCCAGAGAAACCAGCGCCCGGTGTTTCCAAAGAGAGATACGGGTTTCTGAACCAGGCCAAGGCGCACGTCTAGTTCACCGCTGTTAGCGGCCTTTTACCGACTCTGGTCGGAGCTAGGCTAAAGTAAATGATAAAACCATTTTTCTTTTCGAATGGTTATAAAATAGACTTGAGTTTTACTTGCATTGCATTAACTGAAAACATTACACGGCCATTTATATTAGAAGTTAAAGTGGAAAGTGTCAGGACAAGAAAACAATCTAGTTACGTTAATCTCTGGGAGGGGAAAACAGAACATTATCAATTCAATATCTTCACTTTTGATGGCGGTGTAACTGAGCTCAGTTTGATTCCACCGCAGTAATGGCGCCGTTCATAGAGCCCAAATCAGCCTTTGGTATCACGTGACGTCTTCTAATGTCTTATTTTATCTGATTAACCAATTGTGGGAAACCAATAATTCAGTTTGAATAATTAATAATTTAGGAAATTTGTTTCCAATTGACTAGATTGATTAATTGACTGTGCTACATATTCCTGCAGTAACTCACCAATGAATGTGGCAATCTGTCATCATTACAGGGGAATATCTCCAAACATAAAAAAATAATCATCCATGCTAATTTTTTATGAAGGCATTGAATTTACATCGAAAATACACAGTGTGTTTTTGGTGAGAAACACTGATTATGAAGGTGTCTTTTAAAAGAAAACTCAACAGAGTACCTCTATGAGATGTTCAATGGGCTACAGCTGACTAGTGAATTAGGATTACAGACCTGTAAAGTGACCAGAAGTGCACTCTACAACCTGACAGATGCTTGCTTGGTATCTTAAACCCAGATTGAACAAAGAGCATGTGCTGTGTTCCAACTTGTAGGAGAGGAAGGATTAAATGTGTGGTTACATTTCAATGTTTGGCTCTTTTGTTTTGCATTGCCACTCCTTATGCAATGGCGTGCACAAATGAAATGACTACGCTAATATCTCTGACATAGTTGGTGTCCCGACTAGAATATGCACAGATGAGGAGTGCCGTCATGTTTGCATTTATCCTCTGTGTGCTCTGATTTCTTCTTTTTTTCGCAGGCCAGGAGTAGTTTATCGCACATTAACGTCAATCAAAAGGTATGATTTACACTTTAACGAAATATAATGTTTCAAAAAGTGAAGTTGACTCTATCGCATAGGAAAACAATGTTGTATGTCATGAGACGTGTGGGGATTTGCCAGATTCAACAGGTGACAGCGATTGCTTTGATCACTTTGCGATAATGAAGCCAAGCAGCAGGTGGCAACATCATGGATGTGTGACCAAACGCACCACAGGGCGGCTGTAGCTCAGGGGGATGAGTGGTCGTCCCGCAACCACAAAGTAGCCGGTTCGATCCCCAGTCCCCCCATAGCTCACACGTCGAAGTGTCCCTGAGCAAGACACTGAACCCCTAATTGTTGCTGTGTCTACGGTGTATAGAGCAAAAAATGTAAGTCGCTTTGGATAAAAGCGTCAGCTAAATGAAATGTAATGTAATGTAATACATAAGCAGGCGAGCGCACACAGCACTTTCCAGTGTCCTTGGAGAAACTTTTGACGCGTCACTGACTTTACAATGGGATGGGTTTCTGTGATATTTCTGACATGCCATTCTCCGCAGATGTTATTTGAGGTTCTCTAAGGCGTAATTGAAGTATACGCTAGGAAATATGTTATCATAGGCATACATGTTGGCTTGACACACAGCCACACCCTGGAATGACTGAGGCTGTTGTTTAGCTAACCGCCTTGAGACAATAACTGTCTCTGCTTATCATTTTTCCATTTGTTCTTTTCTATTTTAGTTCCATTTCAGAACCCGTTCTTTATAAGCTAACAGCTGAGGCATACTGAAAAGAATGTGTGTGTCAGAGACTTAGCCTCTTAGAAAGCGTCACACAAAAAATGTGACCCATAGTTCTATCTGCGTCTGTAGAGTCCTCCCGCATACGCTATAATCAACGATGACAGTCAAGTTTGACATTCGTGAATAGCATTCAGGCGTTGCTGGAATCTGTCGCGGTATGCACAGGTGCCACCCTTTTCCAACAGTCAGGTTCACGACAAGTCATTCTTGAAGTAGTAAGGCTCGAGTCAGGAGCTCTCTCTTGAGCAATACTGGACTGGTTGGATTTTTGTGGCTGGTAGATGGCATTGTTTAAGCAGTTGAACTCAGGACTCGTGTCATAGCACAGTCAAGGCCTTTTTATTTGCAGTTGAGATGCTCTTTGCTCTAATTTGATAAAGGGCTCGATATTTTCCACGTTGTTTAATTTATTGCCCCCTCTTTTATTGTTCTCTCTTTCTGAGGATGCCCATTTCCTTGATTGCTGATCTGGCTCCTCTCCTTGGTCAGTTTTATACCATCAGTACAAAAGGCTCCATCCACATGATTCTATATTGACCACTCATTTACATTGTAACAAGAAGTTACTTGTCATGGCTCTCATGACAGCATTTTAAGTAGCGGTGGACAGGATTACAAGCAGCCTGGCCTCTGTTAAGGGACGGATCACGCCACGGAAAACATGGTGGGATTTAACATTCATGTCACAGTGGGAACCCTGTTTTTGTTTAATCTCTGTTGGCGCCTTCTGATGTCAATGACCCCTCCATTCCTATTCTCAGAAGTCCAAAAGAGTGAAAAGCAGCTCGGCCAGTGGCTAAAAGTAACCTTGGAGTTTGTAAATGCCAAGCACTCAATCTGCGCTGGAATTTGAGGTCCTTGTGATTTAACACATTTGCTCTGATATATTCAGTTTATTTATATTTTTCCCAGGAATGACACTTGAAGATAGTTATTTTTTTTTTAAATATATATTTAAGAGCTCATTGGGAAACTGCTATAATACATTCACGGCAGCAGATGGCAGCAAGTGTTTGTAAAATGAGGATTCTCTCACCAGTTTTAGTTTTGACATAGTTGACTGAACCGTAGATATATTGCTCTGCCATTGCTGCACACTGTTAACGGCTAAAGAAAAGAGAAGCAACAAGGTATCTTTTCACAGTGGACATTTTGACATGTCACAGTAAGAAAAGCTCAGGTGTCTGCTTTCCATTTTTCTGTTTCAATTATAGGGTCTAAAGTGGCTAAACTGTCACTTACTTACTTACTTATTAGTAACACCTGCTTTATAGTATGACAGTCAGAATGTTTGCTGTGAAAGGTCCATTTACATTCTGGGGCTAGGTCTTCGTAGTTTTGGGTCAAGTGTGCAACGTTGTCAACTAAAATAGTAATCATACCAAAGATTCTCGTAGGACTACTCAGTGGTTTAACCTTCATTGCTTTACTAATGTCCCAGTAAGTCGTTTCGTAGGGTCTGACCCTTCAGTTGACTTTAGCCCGCTAATGTATCAGGGTAGGATACTGGAGGGGTAGAATAAATAGTTAAAACGATATGGACTAATACAAACAGGTTGTAAACGTATCCAGGTACAGCAGGGGATTGAAGTGCGATTCACTCTTTATTTCTTGTGGACATAGTCCTGATCCCTTTTGACCAAGCAGTCAATAAGCATAGAGAAAATCTCACTCAAGAGCAATTTCCTTTTGTCATGTGACCAGAGGGTAACAGGCGTGAGCGTGTGACCATCACCTTGCCATGCAAAGCACTGTCCTACAGCATGTTTCTCACCTCTGGGAGGAAAATGTTTTTTTTTATGTGTAAAATAAATAAAAAAAGTTTATTGTAGTTTTGTTGTGTTTCCCTGCTACAGCATCTGCATATTCGGAAGGCCCAGGTGAGTATGACCTGTGGGGGAGTTTGGCTACTGATAAGCTAAAATCATGTTTTACAAACCCAATATTGTCTCTCGCCTTCTCTTTTGTCCTTGTTTTCTAGGAGTTGTACTTTCTGAGAATGCAAAGGGACAGAGAAAAAATGGAGAGAGCCAAGTCAGAAGACAATTATCAGGTATTGCTTTGTGTCTTTGGCGCAATGTGAAAAATATTTAGAACATTATCAGTCATTTGAATAATTAAACACAACTCTTGGAGAGAGGTGTGTTTCTACGTGTTGTGCATACTAAATTCAAATCAACCAATGGTCTCTGTGTATGTTTGTGTTTGTGTGTGGTTGATGTTTGGTGTAGTGTAAGAGGAAGTTGAGGGTGTGCGTGGCAACATGCAACAGAGCGGACTACTCCAAACTGGCCCCCATCATGTTTGGGATCAAAGCCCACCCTGACGAGTTTGAACTGGAAGTCGTGGTACTTGGCTCACATCTCATTGATGACTACGGGTATGACGGCATCCTTTAAATAAATTGTTGCAGAAGTCCAAAAACTGCAAAGTAGTATATAACTTGAAATGCATTAGCCAACACAACAGTCCATAATTGCCACGGTACGTCCCGCTCTGCAGGAACACTTTCCGTATGATCGAGCAGGATGACTTTGACATCGGCTCCAAGCTCCACACCATTGTGAGAGGAGAGGATGAGGCGGCCATGGTGGAGAGCGTTGGGCTGGCACTTGTGAAACTCCCTGATGTCCTACAGAGGCTGCGCCCTGACATCCTGGTCGTCCATGGCGACCGTTTTGATGCGCTGGCCCTTGCAACTGCTGCAGCGCTGATGAACATTAGAATACTTCACCTGGAGGGAGGAGAGGTGAGAAGGCGGGGCTCGACTATATGAGAAGTTCGACTGTGATTAATTAAGTCATACATTTACTTTCATGCCGCACTACACACAGTGTGTATAGTTGCGGTAATACCGTTTCTTACCTTTTTGAAGCAGTAATTTAAGTAAAGTAAATTCAAGTTTTTAAAATAAGTGTTACCAAATAACATACAACATCTCTTCTCTCCCCTTTCCCCAGGTGAGTGGTACAATCGATGACTCAATCCGCCACTCCATTAGTAAACTGGCCCATTACCACGCCTGCTGCACACGCAGGGCAGAGCAGCACCTCATCGCCATGTGCGAGGACCACTCTCGCATCCTGCTTGCTGGCTGCCCCTCGTATGATAAGCTGCTGTCATCAAATCACAGAGACGACTACATGGATATCATCAAGAGCTGGATGGGTAGGTGGGAATACAGTCATTGGGCAGAAATAAAGTGCAAGACTTTAGAGTTTGTTTGTATGTCATGTTCAAGGTTTAATTAATGTTGCAGGTGACCCGGTGCAGGAGTGTGACTACATTGTGGCTTTGCAGCACCCAGTTACCACTGACATCCAGCACTCCGTTAAGATCTATGGGCTGATGCTGGATGCCCTGCTCTCCTTCAACAAAAAGACCCTCATCCTCTTCCCTAACATTGACGCCGGTTAGTTTCACTTCTTGATCCCTTTTAGTTTGTTTTTCTTGGCTCCCATCTCTCTTGGCCAAACCCCTTTCCTATGCAAACAGGCAGTAAAGAGATGGTCCGTGTGATGCGAAAGAAGGGAATTGAGCAGCACCCCAACTTCCGGGCAGTGAAGCACATTCCCTTTGAGCAGTTCATCCAGCTGGTGAGCCACGCCGGCTGCATGATCGGAAACAGCAGCTGTGGGGTACGAGAGGCGGGGGCCTTTGGCACACCCGTCATTAACCTGGGAACGAGGCAAACTGGCAGAGAAACAGGTATGTATGATTATACACTTGCTGCCATAATTATGGTCCTGATTTGACGTCTGACAGACGAAGCTCAAAAGATGGATTACATCCCTAATGAGGCATCTCACTTGCTGAAGTATGGGGAAGCCTTTTTTAAAGCTTTACAAAGTGTGTTCATACAGACAGTTTGTCATCTGACACAAGTTATTGTTGTTCTGAATATTAGAGGATTAAGACAAACGTGCTGCTAAGTAGGGCTGGGCGGTATGGCCAAAAGTCCATATCACGGTATTTTGTAAGATTCTGGCGGTTTCACGGTATATCACGGTATTTTTTCTCAAATAAACACATTAATTTATTGACGCCGAAAAGGACCGCCGCCGCCATCGCCGTCGTTATTCACCACTCGCTCGCAAATGGCCAGCAGCTGTTTGTAGGTTGGTACATAGGTTGTGTTAGGAAGCTAAACATGTAGTTATTTCATATCCCTTCATACTAGTGCCGCATGCGCAACGACTATTGTCATTCTTCGGCAGGCAGCAACATTTAATGTTTACAGTCACAGTTGCGTGTGTAGCGGTCTGAGCTACTTACCTCTCACGGATAGAAGTTGACTCATGGGCCGTTTCTCAATACCAAGTACGCTAAGTCCAGACTTGTGAACTTTTGGAGTTTGGACTTGGGAGTTTGGACTTGGGAGTCCAGACTCTCAAGGACGGGAGGACACAGGACGGTCTTTCTGCAATTGGAACAGCAGCTGACTTGATGACGTCACCACCTCAGCTGTCGTTGTCATGAGTTACTCTGATTCTTCACTGTAAAGTATTTTTACAGTCAAACAAAATATGACAACCCTGCTTTTTTTGCACTGGTTTCACAGACATACACATATCATTGTGTATATATATATTTATTGTGTGCATAAATATATATATATATATATATATATATATATATATAAACACAATAATAATATATATATATATATATATATATATATATATATATATATATATATATATATATATATATATATTGTGTTTATAAATATGTATTTTATATAGATACACATATAATTGCAAACAATTCGGTCAAAAGTAATAAGACTGTAGTTCAAAGTAAAAGTTAAATTAAAATCTTAAGTTATAAATCTTAACCTTTCCCTCAGTCAAACTGATTTAATGTGACTGAATAAATAATAAAGATTGCTTGTTAGATGCTCAAGGTCGATTTATATCTCATGTTTAATCGATACAGAGACATCGGAGCCAGCGGATCATTTCAAAAAGTCCAGCCGAGATCAAGCTGTTGTCGGCGGGCAGCATAGAGCTGACGGCCCGGTGCTGACGGGAATCACGGTCCCTCAGCAGGACCTCAACCCGTCGGCGTATCTTTTTAAATAAGATGAGTCTGGACAAGCCGACCACAGATTTGATGCTTAAACAAATAACTTCTCGCCTGAAAACATCCTAAAATTACATTTTGTGACTCAACAACGGTAGTATTTATAGAATGTCAACTTTCAGTTGTGAGTTTTCTCATCTGCCATTGTTCCCCGTTTGCTGGTCCGAAATGCATTCTGGGATATTGGCTCTCTCAAGTACGCTCAAATCTGCTCTGATGCATCCCTGGTAAAATGGGAGGATCAAGTCACATCCGGGCATTTTCACCGAGCTTGGCGAGAAGCGGACTTTTGAATTGGAACAGTACTTGGGCCGCGACTGATGACGTTTCACGAGTCCACGAGAACACAAGTACAGAGAAGAACGCTTATTGACCAAGGTTTTGAAAGAAATGACAGCGACAAAATGCATTCTGGGTAAAGCTCACTCAGCCGCACAGGAAGAGACTTCTTCCTGCACATGAAGCGTCTTCCTGTGTGGGCGGGCATTTTGGCGAAGTAATTTACCCAGCATGCATTTTGACGATGTCATTTCTTTCAAACCATGAGTCAAGTGAGTCTCCATGAGAGCTAAGTAGCTCCGTCCGCTGCTCCTTCAGCTTCAAGCTGTGAACATTAAATGTTGTTGCCTGTGAAAGAGCGGCGACCGGTATGATGGTATATGAAAAATTCATACCGGCGACCGGTATGATGGTATATGGAAAAATTCATACCGTACGTAATCCGAAACTAGTTGAACCGGTATACCGCACCTACTGCAAAGGTATTATTAGCGATTACAAAGGGCTTGGCAGCTGTGTTGATGACGTTTCTCTCTCCGCCAGGTGAAAATGTTCTACATGTCAGAGATGCCGACACTCAGAATAAGATCTACCACGCTCTGGAGTTGCAGTTTGGAAAGAGATACCCCTGGTATGACCAACTACTGCCTGTCTGTCTCACTGGGTCTTTGTCCTCCAGTTCGTCTCTCGAGATCTTTTTTAAATTCCTGTTTATAAAAGCAATGGTTCTTTAATCTAAGCAGACATTTTTGCCCTGAATATTATTCAGGGTTACAACAACAAGTGAAATGTTAAGTTGGAGTTAAACATCATCCAACTCCTGTCACAACTTTCTACTTTGTGAGTAGTTTTATTTACTGCGCTCCCTTCCAATGACATCTTGACAACCTTCTAAATCAGCAAGTCCAGGGTCGCAGTGAAAAGGGCTACAGGACTACAAAATGATCTACCTGTTCGTCTATTCTCTCCATTCGTCTCAACAGAGTGTTTAAAATGACCTTTTCACACAATCTCTGGCTAACACACAGAGTATTGGGGACTGAAATAAGAGTAAACATTGGGCCATGCAAAGTATTCCTTCTGTCTTAGGAAAAATGTCTCCCTCAACATTAATCATTGAGGTGTGACACAGTTTTAGCCCCTAGAGATCTGTGAGACAATGGTGCCCTGCCTCTAGAAGACTGTGTAAATGCTACATTTAAGTACAGGACTGATGCTCTTCATTCCTTAGAAGCAATGTAAGAATGTGTACATTCTAAAACGTGAACGTAGAAGATGAACTCTGGCGCACTTCTGTTTCCCATCAGCTCTAAGATTTATGGCGACGGCAACGCAGTTCCTCGTATTCTCAAGTTTTTACGGACCATTGACCTGGATGAGCCGCTCCAGAAGACTTTCTGTTTCCCCCCGGTAAAAGACTGCATCTCCCAGGACATCGATCACATCCTGGAGATGCAGAGCGCTCTGGCTATTGACCTGGGAGGGACCAACCTCAGGGTGGCGATCGTCAGCATGAGGGTATGCTGCATAGTCTCTGTAATCCTTTCGCTGTAGATGTTTTTCATTATTTTTAGTGCTGTCAAGCGATTAAAATATTTAATCGCGATTAATCGCATTTATGTCATAGTTAACTCGCGATTAATCGCAATTTTTTTTTTGCATTTTAATGCTCTTATCAACATGAAAAAGTGGATTGGCTTGCTTTATTTTATTGAAAAACAACTGCCAAACAGGGCGGTACAAAATAAAATCACTGCACATTTCAGGTAAACAAAGGTTTACAAAATAAAATTATAGAGTGCACCAGGCATGAAAACGGGTCAGGGGTGAAAAAGGTGAGAAGGATATTACCCCTCTAGGAGGGTCCGGGGGCATGCTCCCCCGTAAGAAAAATTTAAATATTCCATATTTTAAAGCATCAATCTGATGCATTTTGAGATGCATTTTTTGCTAACCTGGGGAGAGCTGGAGAAACTTAACTTCAGCCATGAGTCAAAAATGATTATGGCCTCCTTACTAAGTATTATGCAAGCCATTTCATGCCAGCCTGTTACTGGGTCTAACATTTACAGTATATGAGGCACAATATGGTAAGGGAGAGCATGGCTGCCTTTGTTAGCATAATTTATATCTTTGATGCAGAGAATGCATCTGGTGAATCCCTGCCTGTTGATTTTGGAGAATACATCTCCTAGATGAAAGGACACCTCTTGCCCTTTTGCCTTCCAGTTCCAGTGACCTTGCCTTCCAGTTTTAGCCACGACCAGTTCCAGCTGCATTTCAATCCAGCATCCAGCTGTTTAACAATGGCTGCATCCTTCTCCCCTAACACTCATTCTGCAAAAATAATGTTTGTATTAGTGTTAACTTCTAGTTTAGCCTTATTCAGACCTTCCAACCTTGATATATAACCTATATATTGATAAGTCATTAAATACTCGTCATGCATTATATTGCATTGCATATAATGTGTGCTGGTCAATTAGTCTCAAATTAATTTTTACCAGCGTACTTTGACGTCAAAATGCGTATCCGCTACGCAAATTGCGTACAGGTTGGCAGGTCTGCTTATTGATAGAACGGTGGACCACTTTACCTTCTGCCTTGTCAGTCCCCTCACCTCAAAATCTACCTCCTCAAAAACGGTAGCGTTATGCCGTGTTCACCCCGGACGCGCCGCGTCCGGTGTGAACACAGCATAAGCTAATAATTTTCCACCGGAGCTTTAGCTAGCTGGCTAACGTTGCGTTCTCTCCTGCTGTGTTCAATGTGTTCACTCGCGCTCCCTTCTGGCACGCGCACCTGTTCGCAGTTCACTGAATATCATTAATTTTGCCGTATCGCGCTCACCATTCATTCATTTCAAACCGTAACGTTAGCCTAGCTTCCAAGCCCAAACGGCGTGCCTATTGTTTTGCTTCCGGTTGAGCTACATCCGGCGTGGTGCTCGCGAAAAAAAAAAAAATTGAAAAATTAAAATGCGTTAACGCCGTTAATAAAATTGACGCCGTTAAAATTGGTTTGCGTTAACGCCGTTAATAACGCGCTAATATGACAGCACTAATTATTTTTACCCCGTTGGCATTATGAAAGTGTTTCCTTTCAAATGTTTATATAATACAGCTATGATTCAAATTAAAAACTTTGATTCAAGCTATGATTCAAATTAAAACTTTTAAAAGTCGAAGATGTGATGAAGCATGATTTATAGGAGCTAAGAATCTGACAGATTCTTTGTCTTCATTGTGATTCAGTTTGGGCCTCAGTTTTTCTATCTGCTATAAAAACTTGCTTAATGCTCTTCTGCTATTCTTCCATTCTCTTTCCATGTCACCACTCTGTCTTTATCCCCCTTCACTACCTCCCTCTCTCTCCAGGGTAAAATAGTAAAGAAGTATACTGAGCCCAATCCAAAGAGCTTCGAGGACAGGATGCAGCTGATGTTGAAGATGTGCGCAGATGGCATGCGGGACTCGGTCTCCCTCAACTGTAGAATCCTCGGTGTTGGTAAGAAAAGAAAACACACACTCGCATTAATTAATGAAAATGGTCTGTGATGCTGACAAACGCGTTATCTATTATCCAACTATCATCTCATTGCTCCTCTAAAATCTCTCACCTACATCTTAGGAGTTTCCACTGGGGGGCGTGTAAACCCCCAAGAAGGAGTGGTCCTGCACTCCACGAAGCTGATCCAGGAGTGGTCCTCCGTGGACCTGAGGACGCCCATCTCCGACGCACTGCACCTGCCCGTCTGGGTGGACAACGACGGCAACTGTGCTGCGTTGGCTGAGAGGAAGTTTGGTCACGGAAAGGGGTTGGAGAACTTTGTCACTGTCATCACAGGAACAGGTGAGTCAGGAGCAGGGCGTCCATATCACTCACTGCTGGCTCAGAACAAAGACAAAGTAGAAGTGCAACTGATTGCAAAGTTTCCAGGCAAAAGAGTATTGTTGTGGTCCCTCTCCTTAAGGTAACAGGTAGTCAAGTTTCAGATAATTGCAATGTCAATCGAGTCTGCTTTGTTTATCCTGAACAGCAGCATTCATCACGTTTGCTTTGGAAATTGCAGCTTGTGGCCAACTAGGGCGTTTGGGGAATGTAAGTCTAACATACAGTAGATCTGGTCTTTCTGGGGACATATTGATGACAAGGCTTTTTTAAATTATTCTACAGTTTAGTGCCATATAGGAATAAAATAAAGAATTTGCTACTGTCATAGTATATTTCATTTCATACAAAACCTGTTGTGAGTGTATCAAACTGTGAGCCCTGTCACACGAAGCCTATTGTGATCATCATTATAGCTGTATTTGAACGAAATTACGAGTTTATTGGACTGACTTACTTTAATTACTCAAATCAGTTGCTTAATTGCGCCTACTGATCGGAGGACGTAAATCTCTTGACTCTTTGTGTAGGTATCGGAGGAGGGATTATCCATCAGAACGAACTGATTCATGGCAGTACCTTCTGCGCTGCCGAGCTGGGCCACATCATGGTTTCATTAGAAGGCCCAGAGTGTCCGTGTGGCAGCAGAGGATGCATCGAGGCATACGCGTCCGGCTTGGCCCTGCAGAAAGAGGCCAAAAGGCTGCACGACGGTGAGTGTTTTGTTTTTGTGTGGATGCAACTTTAAGGAATGTGCCGAGACTCGACTATACCCATATGATTCAGAAAATAGCTCAGAAAGGTGTGTCTTCTAAACATGGTGTGTTTTTAGATGGGTTGGATGTATTGGTTAGATTGGTCTTTTCTTTTTCTTTTTTACTTTAAACTAGAAATAAACTAATTTCTTCCAGTTTAGTTTAGGTCTTAGAATGTATGCCTTTGTTGAAATCTAGCATGACGGAGAAGAAGAAAAAAACGGTGTAGTGTTTTTGATAAGTTAATTAAATGTAGCTCCTTACATCTGACCTATATGTTGGCGTGTCTCTCAGAGGACCTGCTGATGGTGGAGGGGATGGATACGAAGCTCCCGGAGCCGATCACTGCTGCCCACCTCATCAACGCAGCCAGACTGGGGAACTACAAAGCTGAAGCTGTTCTGAACAAAGGTCAGAGCACTTAACAAAAGAACAGAAAATAAGTTTTCCATGTTGAACAAAATTAGTGTAATTTTCCTCTTGCCCCCGACCGTCCTTCATAGTTCATACATGGTTGCTTATACAATCTTCAATTACAATAAGAGAAAAGTCTCATTTCCTTCTGTCTTCAACTTCCTCTCTCCAGCCTCCACAGCGCTCGGTGTGGGCATCATTAACATCCTCCACATGGTGAACCCCTCGCTGGTGATTCTGTCTGGAATCTTGGCCTCTTACTACCAGGCTCCAGTGCAGCACATCATCTCTCAGAGAGCCCTCATCTCCGCCCAGAACATCAAGGTTGTCACTTCAGAGTTGGAGGAACCTGCTTTACTCGGAGCGGCTAGCATGGTGTTAGACTACGCAACCAGAAGGCTATATTGAAGGATATCGTCCTGATTTACGGAGGACTGCTCCCAACAAAAGGATGGGAAAACTGAAAGTAATACTTGTAGTAGTACATAAGCATATCTAGGGGATACATTTGGAAGGCTAGACAGTGTTAAAGTGTGCAAACCATCAGGTTGGTGGAAAGCACAGGTTGAACATTTTGGAAAAACACGTATGCCTGTTGATAACCTCAATGAAGGCAGTTTTGCTTGTAGTGTCTACAAAAATACAAATTCCCAAGCCTGTGAGAATAATGCGGTCACCAGTCCAGTTGTCCAGTTCCAATCTGGATATGTCCTGTGTTAAGAGGGTCCAATGCATGGGCCAGAAATTCCAATCTTATCTACATAGTAAGGTCTGTTTTTTTAGCAATTAAGCTGTTCAGCATTTGAGTAAACGGCAATGCCATCTTCAAACCAAAATGACCCATACAGGGTAGGACTAACCCTCTATACTTTGATGTGATGTGGGTAGATGGAAAGTCTGTCATTATAGAAAGCTTGTATCAGATGTGACCAAAATATTGCTTCAACATTCTCCTGCAGCTTCCTCCCAATTCACCTTAATTGCTTGCCGTCTCACTTTTCTATTAATGTTGTATATCTCACTCAATTTGGTCTATTTTTGTTAGATAAGGGTAACTGTCAAGTTATTATGTTACATTTCCATTAAATTATTATTAAAAAAATAAAAGATAATTACGTTTTTAAAGGTAATGCTTAATGTAGTTGGTGATCTTAAAAGCTTTCGGGGTAAGAAATATTTATTGAAAAATCTGTTGAAATACTATAATGAAATGTAGCTAGTGTAAGTGAGGGTGAATCGTTAGTCTGTGTCAGGTCTTTTTTTTTTTTCATTACCACACACCTTGTGAAGATTCCAACAAATTTTGAAGTTTTCTTCGTGCCTTTCGAAGATATATTGTATCTCAAAGTGATTAACATGTTTTGTATGTAATTAAATAATGTATTGTGCATTACATGCTGCTGTTTTTTTATTTATTTATTAATTATTCTTTTTATTTATTTTTGGGTTTATGTCTAACTAAAGCTTCTCTCTTCCTACAAATCTGCATGACTGTTTGCAAAAGGCTGGTTCACAATACGGTAGCTCTTATTGGGTGTTTATGCAGCTTCTTAGTTTGATGTCTACGCAGAAAAAGTGCAATTGTTACAAAGCTCATTCAAAACACAAATCTCTTTGTGTTCAGTATTTAAAACATGTTTAGTGATTAATTAATAACTTAAATAAGAGACATGCAAAAAAAGAAGAAAAGTATGACTTAAATGAATGAGGAAATTAAACAAATTTGATATTGGGGTGATGTGTTTTCGGGGGTCCAATGCTGCTGTTTCCCATTGCAAATTTTCTGTTAACAGTGACTGCCCCGTTTCGCGGTCTTGAATCATGAGTCTCTTGATATTTAAACTGAATGAAATACAGTCACACAAGTACTTTTGCATCGAAACCGTGCTCAGCCAGTAAAAAAACATTAACACTAAGAAGCAGTATCTGAATATTCTACTGTAGTCCTCTCTAAATTTTACAGTCGCTTCAGGCCATTTAAAACTCAGTATTGCACCACTCACTCATCATGCAATTTATTAATGTGTGCACTGTGTCATATTCAGTCATGTTCCTCACTCGTTTAATTATTTTAATGATGTTTGATGCCTGAATTAGAATCATTAAATTACAACACAATTACTTTCTTTCTTTTAATAATGAATTCCCATCAAGCATTTATCTTGAGTGTACTTTTCAGGGAATAAGGAGCCAGGTCATCATCTAGTCCTACATAAGATACGATATTTCTTTATTAGACCCGCAGTGGGGAAATTTATAAGACTACAGCAGCAAATGGGGTAAAGTGCAAGAGACACATAGTAAAAAATACAAACAAGTAATATAAATAATAGACAGCAAAGAAATCCACAATAACTGAATATTTTGTGTATTTATATTGCACAGGTTGAAGGGATTGAAGTGTTTTTGTAGTCTACTGGGAGCTCAGCTGGTTGTGCAGCCTGGCAGCAGCAGGAAGGATGGATTTGTGGTACCGCTCCTTCACACATCGAGGACAAGTTTATTTAGTCTCTTCCTGTCAGCTGTTGAGATGCTGCTGCTCCAGCAGACCACTCCATAGAAGATGGCTGATGCCACCACAGAGTCAAAGAAGGTCTTCAGGAGTGCTCCCTGCACTACAAAAGACCCCAGTCTCCTCAACAGATAGTCTGCTCTGACCCTTTTTGTAAACTGCGTGAGTGGGATCAGTCCAGTCCAGTTTATTGTTCAAGTGAACACCGAGGTACTTGTACAATTCTACAATCTCAATGTCCATCCCCTGGATGTCCACTTAAATCCCAAGATTTAGAAAATGTAGATGTTACAGTTCTCTACTTCTGAAAAATGCTCACCTGTATCAGCAACAACTGAATGCATATGTATGGTCCTTATGACTGTTACATGCAGCAACACAGGTTTTCAGCTTAGAGCAAAAGGCTATAGTTTATAGTTGTTTTTTATGCTGGCAAATTCTAGCTTTGAAGTAGGCTAATGTAGCACTGGGTCCCTCAACAATGTTTGAGTCGCACTGCTATTGTTCTATTTTAAAAAGCATTGACTTTACTCCCAGCTACAGACATCTTGAGTCAGGTGAGTGCTTGTTTGTCACCTGAGCCCTTTGAGATTTTCAGAGCTGTTAATAATTAACTACCATGCCATTGTGTTTGGGCTGAACACAACAGATGCCTAGGTGCTCCACCAGGTTTAAAGATAAAAAAAATATATAAAAATATATTTTATATATATATATATTTTTATATATATATATATATATATATTTCTGACTGCGGTTTTCAGCAGTCTGACAGCACGTAGCAGGTCACGGGACTCGTATGCTGGAGCGTTTACAGGTTTACAGATGTGATTGGTTCCATTTCGAGGTAGCTGCTTTCTGATTGGTGCTCTGTGTTCTCAATCACCCATCCTGGTTTGTGATTGGTTATTCTTACGTTTCCGCTTCGCTTCTTTTTTTTTTTCTTCTTCTCAGTCTTTCTTTTCGTTGAGCTAGCTAATCGGTTTTGGTCCACGGCTACACCTGATCACAGTCTCTCACGTTTATCCTCTCACAAGTACTCACAACATGGATGATTTTGACATGCTGAACGCGCCCCCGGCTGGAAACGGCGTCGGCTCCGATGAAGACCCCGCTGCCGCGTTCTTGGCCCAGCAGGAGAGCGAAATCGCGGGGATTGAAAACGACGAGGGCTTCAGCATCCTGGACAGCGGAGAGGTCCCCTCGTCGCTGGGAGAGTCTAACGGTGGGTGGCCGTTGTGGGCAAGCGGGAGCGGTTTCCCGTTTAACAGTCATAGTGTCCGTCTAGTTAGTTCATGTTAGGGTAACTTCACTCAAATCCTAATTTGGTCCTAAATGGACACTGAAGGTTAATGCTTTGTGGTCAGCGAGCTAATGTTTGCTTAGCTAGCAAATTAGCCAAGTGGGTGTCTAGCTAGCGGTAACGTAAACCTACGGTAACGTAAAAACACTACGGTAACGTAAACCTCCAATGTTGTGTACGATTGACAAATGTAAATGAAGGCGTGGTAACGTTCATGTTTGTCCCGTGACGATCCAAGCGTTTCTGTGAATGAAACCGTCAACGTCTGATAACATCAGATCTGGGGTCAGCGGTCTCGGTTGGGTCATTCATTGCTTCCCACTCAGCTCGACTACTTTCTGGCTGCGCGACATTTTGCCACAACCGTGTCACGCTAGTTGCAGCCAAAGTAGGAAATTGATGGAGCTTAACGACCTTTGGCCCGCAATGCCTCGTTTCCTTGATGGAGCTTCGTTGTGGTTTAGCAAGTAGTTAGTCAGAAGTGCTGACATATCGCATTCTGAAATGTGTGTATGCCAATCTTGAGGATTCAGCATATAGTAAACGATTCCCATTTAACCAAAGTGTTGTCATAATAGAGTTTTGTTTGTGTGCTTGATTACTAACTGCTATTGTTCTTGTATGTTTGCAGATGGTGCTGTCAACGGAGAGATTCATGTGGTAATACTTTCTCACATTTCGGTCTTCACAATTTCTACCCTTACATTTCTTTACCTGTCCAATTATTTTGTCCTGGTGTTTGTTCCTCTGTATTTTCTGTGGATTGTGAGACTTTGTGAGCATAATAAAGCTGTCAAAGCTCACATATGTCCAAACCAAACCAAGCATCTTTGATCTTCTCTCAATGTAGATATTTTTGCTTGCTGCCTCTTAAGAGATGTATGTTTTGGCTCCGCTAACTGCGCAGAGGATTGTTGTCAGGGCACAGGTATTATCGTTTTGGTAAATGGCCAAACCATGCTGAAAATGTGAGATTTGTTTCCTTAATGTCGCAATGAAATGAAAAAAATGTACATTGCCACGTGAGAGTCAGTTTCAGTAACATTGTACTCACCAAAGTAGTTGCTGGCCATCACTCTTATCCGTATTTCTAGCGTTGTGCCCGTGAATTATATTGCTGAGATCTCGGAGCATGGCGACCTTGCTTAAAAGAAGTCAGACGGGTTGTAAACAAGCCAAAAGTAGAATCAGATTATCTACTCAACTTTATTTGAACGTAAAACAGAAAGATGGCCCACCTGAAACACTCATGTACAGAAAGAATGGTAGGTCAAAGTTGAACCAGGAAGTTGGCCTGTGAATTGTAATGAATGTTAACATTGGCAAGATGGATTGTGTTTTTTTTTTTTTTTTCTTCTTTTTTCGCAAAAACTTGTGGGTAGCCTGGTGGGTGGTTTAAGACCTGTCTGACTGTTTGTGTTTCTTCTTGGACCATCTGACTTAATTTAAGCGAAGTTGCTATGTTCCCAGGTTTAGTAAATTTAGAGAAACATTGTTACTATTACTGAAGGAATGATTGCATCAATTCTGCAGCTTTCTCATGAAATATATTTAAAACACATTTGTAGTATTTAAGTGGTGGTGTGGAAAATGCTCGCTTCCTTTTTAGTGCTAGTTGTCCGAGTTCAGTGCTGACCTCAGAGGTTTAAATATCTAGCTGTTAGATTCACTCCAACTTCCTTTTCCTGTGCTGTCATTGCAACAATGTTGCCTTTTGCACTGTCAGGACTTCTTTCTGGCAGCGAGACCGGCAAAGCTGATAAAACTCAAAGTTGCTCACATTTTCGTTTTACTAAAGCCCCTCAAACAGGATACATCTCACTTTTAAGAACAGTCATCCTAAATGTATATTGGAGGGATGAATAATTCGGAATGAGAATGTTTCTTCACCATATCTCTGTGTATTAATCGAGCGGATTTCTGTGAAGTAACACAGTTATCTCTGAATATATCCCTTGTTTCTCAGGAAAGCAACGGTCCATCTGACGCCTATGCAGCCATTTCCAATGCAGACCGGCTGCAGGCCGAACCTGAAAGCCTACGCAAGTGGAGGGAGGAGCAAGGCGAGCGGCTGGAGTTGCTAGGTAAGCACAGACAGTACAGACCACTGCTCTTAGAAGTAAAGGTTGTTATCATGAGCTCTATGCTGAGCCTTTTTCAATAGCATGTCATGCCCACTCATTCATATCATTGTCCCCTGCTGCCACGTTCACCTTCCCATCTGCCTCTTCACTTCTTTATCGCTAATCTCCACACTGATCTTCTTCCCTAGATGAGAACTCTCTGAAGCAGGAGTCAGAGTGGAAGGAGAAAGCCAAGGTAGAGCTGGAAGAGTGGCACGCCAGGCAGAACGAGCAGCTGGAGAAAACCAAAACCAATAACAGGTACTGGCTTCATAGAGGGGTAGTAACAGGAAACGAGGAACAATGGAAACAATTGTGTCTGGACAAAAAAAGCCAGGAGGATCCGCAAAAAGTTTATAGACTTAAGAACAGTTGTTCAGTGGTTGCCGCCGTCTCGGCTTCACTCACAGATGAGCTGAGTACGAAAGTTTGACTCCAGAAACGGAAACGGGTCCACTTTAGCCTTGAGGTCCCAAAAAGCCATTGTGGTGCTGTGCCCACACGTCAAAGTTCCTATCCTTTACTGACTCAAACCGTGCAGTCAGCAGCTCTACTCTTGGACAATAATGTGAA
The DNA here is from genome assembly GCA_038501785.1 of Myoxocephalus aenaeus. Taxonomy (NCBI): domain Eukaryota; kingdom Metazoa; phylum Chordata; class Actinopteri; order Perciformes; family Cottidae; genus Myoxocephalus; species Myoxocephalus aenaeus. The sequence continues at coordinate 2,868,231 of JBAMJR010000125.1, read as the reverse complement.
GTCAAGCCTTTTTCTTTAGGGGGGCAACCTCAGATGCTCCAGTAGATGAGCCAAGAGCATGATTATATCATAGCTTATGCTTTGACACACACACTCTTCAGTCGTCTTCCAACATGTATTGTTTCCCAGCCCAACACATTGTTCAGTTTCACAATCTTTAGACTTCTGCTTATGGTTAGGCTAAAGTAAGATCTTACTGTGCGCTCTTTGTATCATGTTTATAGTATTATCTTAGATTTACTCCACCTGGTCATACCTGTGTGAGAGACAATCCACAGGGCTCGTTGAACTCGCTGTGGGTTTGGTTTCCTCCTATTTCAGTGGAACAGAGTGGTAGAAGTAACTAAGAAGTAACTAAGAATTAGCTTTGAGCACGTGAAAATCCTCAGACAAATAACTTTGTAGACTGGTTTAGTAACTCATTTTTGGAGCGTAGCTTAATTGGCAACGTTTCTGTCTCAGTTTCTCCTGCGCTGTAATGTAGCCCTGCTGCCTTATTAATAATAAACTACGTGCGGTCAGGACTCCCTACTCATCTGGCAGCCCAGTCTGTGTTACTGGTGAACACTCTTTTCATATGGATGGTCTTTGTCTGGTACAAATGAATAACTGACATACAAATGAAGAGGAGTTAAGACTGCAACTAACAAATATTTTCATCATTAATCCATTTCTTCTTTTCCAAACTAATCAATTAATCACTTGGTTTATACAGTGAATAAAAACGATGGATTCTGATCCCTCTAATGCAAAACCACAGTTAAGCAAATGAGTCCTCATTAGAGAAGCTGTAATTAGTACATGTTTTTGGTATCGTCCATCGATTACTTAAGATCATTATTAACAGTTAGATATTGTGGGTATTCAATTGAGTTCTGAAGGTGCTGTGACGTTGCTCTCTCCCTTGTGGAATTAGTTTTGTAGGCGAAGAGCTGATGGTGTGTTACGGATCACCACAGACGTGTAGTTAAAGATTCAGGGAGGTTGGACCCAATCGACTGACAGCCTCTCTGAGCCTGTGAGACCACCCGACGCGTTGATTTAGGAGTCCATACAAAACCCTGAGCCCTTGATGATATGCCTTAGCTCATTGTTGTGTGGTAACCTATGCTGCTTGTCGTTTCCATCCTCTTCTCTCTTTTACCGCTGTCTCTCTTCTCTCCTGCCTTCTTGCTGCTCTGTCGTTTGGGCGGATGTTTGTCCAGGGTGCTGGATGAAGACTTCTACAAGCAGCCCTTCTCTGAGCTCATTGGTTATGTGTATGTTGCTCCAACTAACATCCTCCCTTCTCACGTTTTTTGCTCCTCCTCTCCATTGTCATCAAGTCCGAGCATCCAACCATTGCCATCGTCTCATTACTAGTTAGGGCAGTAGTTGCCTCCCCTTGTGGTGCCATTCTTTAGATTCATCTTCAGTTTTAATTTTTGATCTACTTTGATTTGGCATTGTTACATGCTTCATCTAGCTTTTTTTTTTTCTTTTCTTTTTTCAAATGTAAACCACAGTAAAAATCCCCCCCCCCCAATATATCTGCATGTAATTTGTGAGTTGGTGCCAGTCAGGAAATGATCCGTAAAGAGAATGACTGCATGCCACCACACTGCCACGCTCCTCAGGCACATCCGTGGAAATCAAAAGAATTCTTTCATGACCTCGTTCATTTTTCACTTCCATTCTCTTTTCCTTCTTCATTTCAGCAAAACATTTTGCAAACGCATGACATGAATTTCCAACAATTGACACTTGCTTACATTAATTCTAAGTGTTTTGTTTTCTACTTAACGCCTTTTTTATTTCTTTCCCCAAATTACTCTTCAAAATATATTATTCAGGAGTAGAATGCGTATAGATTTGTTTGAAGCAAGTGTGTTTTAATAGTTCCAAACTGTGTGAAGGTCAAGCTGTATTCCTTTTCTTTGCACTTTAATTGGAGGATTTTCTGCAGGTTTCAGAAACTCCAGTTGATGGCTTGTTTGGCCTTTTTTAAGAATTTTTGATCACATTTTTATAGCCTGCAGAAAGTTCATTATTAGTGTAGGGCAGTGGTTCTCAAACTTTTTTGTCACGCCCCACTTCGGAGGAAGAAAAATGTTCATGCCCCAACAAAAAGCCGATCTCCGTGAGATAGGCTTTTCTGCTGTTTTTGTTTTGGCAAGAATCGGTGAGTCGCCAAGAATCTTGGCCGTCGCGTAACCTGTTAACGGCGTAACGTAAAAAAAAATCACGAAAGTACAGGCATTTCGTCATGTATTTACGTTTTATGTCCGTGTACTTTGTACTTTTGTACTATGTGACGTTATCATGTTCATGGTGAGAGTGGTCGTCCTGAAACCACAAGGTAGCCGGTTTGATCCCTGTGTTCCCCATAGTTTGCATGTTGAAGTGTCCTTGAGCAAGACACTGAAGCCCCAGTTGCTCCCTGGGCGCCTCACAGCAGCCCACCGCTCCTTAATTACTAAGGATAGGTAAAATGCAGAGAATAGTTTCCCCACTGGGATTAATAAAGGATTATAAAAATAAATAAATATGTATTACATCTTTTTAAAATAATAATCTGCATTCCCCCTCCGCGCCCCACTAGAGGGTGGGGCACGGACCCCACAGTTTGAGAACCACTGGTTTAGGGACATTAATCGCCTCTGCAGAAATACAGTTTTGTTTTGGTATCACTATCTCTCTTTCCTCTTCTTTTTGGAGCTGAATAAAATTTACAGCAAAGACTTTTCTGAAAACACCATTGGTCAGATCATGGTTACACAACTGCTTCAAACTGAACTGTGTGTTCATGCTTCGTATGTTAGCTGCTCTGTAGCGACTGCTGTCCGACATGCTAATTTGCACAGCTAGCTGTCCAATAGGCCGAGCTGTGCAGCCTTTGGTTTGGCCAGGAAATGATTATTAAGCGGTCATAAAAGCTGCATTGTGGTGTGCACACTTTTTTTCTTCTTCTTCTTCTTCATCAGCTTTGGTTTCAGGGTCAAGGAGAGACCAAACCTGTGGCAGTGTTAAACTTTTATTATAAGTTATAGTTTAAAAATAGTTTTTTAATTACATAGCTAAAAGCTATCATATTTGGTGAGAATTAGTTTGAATTTTTCCCTGATGAAAATCTTTCATCTTTCTTTCATTAGCTTGCTGCTTTTTTTTTTTTTTTTAAATTGGCATTACATTTCCATTGTATTTGTAAATAAATATTGATGTAAACCTGGTCATGTTTTATGATGAGTTTGTCTCTTTAGGAAAAGAGGCATTTTGTTGTGTTTTTCAATAGCCTGTGTTTTTTTTAATGTATTATTTAAGTGCACATCTCAATGCAGCGTATCATTACCTCTTTTTTTATACGGTGGATTGAGCCTCGGCAGTGCTGGTTTATAATGACACTACATCCCACCACTTCCTTCTGCTCCTTCATTTGTTAGTGTGCGACTGTGAGGGGGCTCCAGGGACCTCATTTATAAGCATTCAGTAGGAACAGACGGGCTTGTGTGATGTGAATACCACTTCCCACACAAATGTTGGGAATTAAAAGAAATGTGACGAGAATGAATGCGTCTGAAACGATGCCTACTTAGATTTGGAGGGAGTGGAAGGGACAAATGTTGTTAAATGAACTGCGTTAATGTCTCGAGACAAGGCACTATTGCTCGTAGGGGAGCTTTTGAACATTAGTTTTTTTTTTTTTTTTATCCACACAGTTCTATAAATGAGATCCCGGGCCATAATGTCCCTCTGTGTGTTACTGACAGAAATATGGCATGGAGCCAAAATCACCAAACCAAAGGCTGCACTGACTGCAGAATGATTTTTGAACACTGTTGAAGAAAAAAAGATGGTTGCTTGTGCATGCTGGCTTTCAACATCTGCATTAAGCTCATTTTTGTTGTCTTTCATTTCACCCCCTCCTCTCTCTCTCTCTCTCTCTTCTAAATTCTGACTTGTGAAACTGTTTCTCCCTGTTTTCTTTTCCTATGCACCTTTAAAGCACACACATTAACCATCCTTGCTACCGCCTAGACCAGTTAAGTAAAACAATGAAACCCCAGAACCTCCAAATACTTTATATTTTCCAAAGGGGATCAATGCAGTGCTGTGTGTATGTTAGATAACTGTATGATGCACAGTTTAATATCCCGACAGTTAGATCCACTGCCTAGATAGAGGTTTGTTATGTCCCTTCTGTGATGTCGTGGTCCTCTAGTCCCTTCTGTGTATTTGTGGTGACGGTGAATGTTCATTGGCTTCTCATCCCCATTTGGCTTTGTGTACTGTGTCGTAGTTGGTAGCCGAGCTTGTGCTTGCAGGTTGGGTGGGAAGTAGAAAAGAATCCTTGTAAGTAGAAAAGTATTACGGCAGTGGAATGATTACTATGTTTGTGGGTTGGGTGTGATGAGGGCTTACTGTACATTTGTTTAGCCATAATCTGTGGCTTGCATCTCAAAATGTCTTGCGATAGTGGCACTGATCCATTTTCAGATTAAGTTTGGTGGTCTTCCTTTTTTAAATTTGTGTTTTTAAGTTCAAGTGATGTGGTAAGTCCTCCAGTGTAAATCTTCTTTCTTTACTTATTTTGGTTTGATAGATGGTTTAGAAACACCAAACCTTCACTAGGAAGACAGTAAATTACGACACATGCAATAAAAAAAACACATTCTTTGCCACACTTCCAAATAGCCTGCTTTCCAGCTGCAGTGCATTGTAATGCATGGCCCAGCTTTGTGTAGTTATTTGGGGTTTAGTTAAAAACTAAACTTTCCAATATTGTTTTTTTTAATGAAGGCCAAATGTACAGATTAGCTTTTCATTCCTATACTTGGGTCTTGCTGTAAAAACAAACAAAAAAACATGTAAATATGCAACCACTGGGCAGGTTAAAGTGTAAGTGTGTGGGCACCGCCAGTTCTGTACTGAACTGCATTTTTAACCAACCAAAGATGATTGTCAGACCTTACTTTGATTACTTTGTTCAGTTTTGGTTTGTTTGGATTTCTCATCAGTGTGTTATATGTACCTCACTCAACTGTTGTGGAGAGTCGCAGGTGACTGTACTGTAATGTGTAAGCGGAGTTGGGGGCATGCCACAGGTATTGAAACTGTTGTAGTTTGTTGCTCTTCATGGGCCTAAAGACGGATGGATGTCCATTTCTGTGTGTTGACTGGACCGTCCCGCCCTGAGGTAGACTCTGCTGAACCATCAAAGTCCCACCAAGCCACACAAATAGATTGTAGAGATGTATGCTCAATATATTTGAGGACTATTTCTCAAATCATGTCAGACGGAAATTTTGACTTTAATTGAAAATGTCTGACAAATGGATCATCAGAGACCAGACAGATTGGTCCACCTGGACTTGTGTGCGTTGGTGATCAGCAGAGGACTTCTCCGGGGCTGTATGTGTACTTTGGCGTGTCTTACTACTTCCCCCACTGATTGTTTGCTACTCCGTGTCCTTTCCTCCACCTCTCCCCTGTTTCTTATAGGGCGGCTGAGGAGGCCATGATTTCAGATCTGGATGAGAACAACCCGGGCACGGAGTGGGAGCGGGTGGCCCGGCTCTGTGACTTCAACCCCAAGTCCAGCAAGCAGGCCAAAGATGTGTCCCGCATGCGCTCCGTCCTCATCTCCCTGAAGCAGGCTCCGCTAGTCCGCTAGGCGGCCCAGACTGCTCGGGGGGCGTCATTCCATTTCATCGTCTTTCACCCCACACACACACACACACACACCAACCAACCCAACGGCCATAATCTGTATTCTGAAGACAAGGGGGCTTCCATCCCGTCTGTCTGTCCTGCCCCCCCACCCCACCCTTACCCCCCAGTGGAAGGATACAGGGGTCCTACCCTCATCTATCTCCACCTGGCAGGGCAGTAGAGATTAGCCTTGAAGCACCAGCCCCCCCACCTGAAGGTTTTCACCTGTCCAGATCTTGTAATTCATCAATTCATCTTCCACGTTGTTTAACATACTGAGATCCGGGCCTGTTGGATCCACACCAGGTCTCGTGTTAGTTTGTCTAAGGCTGGTAAGTTGGCTGACGGCTACACTACGACCTGCTTCACACAACACCTGAACAATATCATTCCCATGATGCTCTTCTCTCTTCACCTGTCCGTCTCATGAATCCTTCTCTGACCCCACGAGGGTTGATTGATGTGTAATGGTTTGCCTTTGTTTCCCATTCGTTTTTTTTTTTTTTTTAAAGGACCAAACTCAATGACAAAATTCCAAATTCAGTGTGTGTACTTTGAACAGTGTGTGTAGAGCCTGCTTGTGGCAAATTGTGTTCCAATCTATGCATTTCCTTTTGAAAAGCCTCTCCCCTCCAGTCAGGAACTGAACAAAGTCCAGTCATTACAATAAATATGACCAGTTTGTGTGTGTGTGTTTAAACCGCAACTGTGTGTGTGTGTATGTACTCTTATGCGTGTACCTATGTACATATACAGAAGGCAATATATATACAGTATATAAAATGTTTATGTCACTGAAATTAGACGGTTGTGGTTTTGAAGAGAACTAGATAGTAGCCAGCTGTTGCTTGACCATGCGTGTTCATTGTCCATTTGATTTCAATATCAGTAAAACGTGAATAAAAGCGGTCGTCTTGTCATTCTTCAATTTTTTTGTGGTCAGAATTGTGGCTGTCAACTGAAGGTTTCACAGGACTTCTAATAATTTTGCCCTTTGTTTTTGTCGTCAACCGACCTTTTTACTAAAAAGGAAAAAAGTGCAGTTACAAAATGGCAAACACAGAATACACAGAATAAATGGGTGTGAACACCTCAACCTGTATTTTCACAACTGTCAAATGTGGGGCGTGAAGAACCCTGCGGTCTTCTGCCTCAGGTCTGTCTAGGCATAATAATATAACATTTCTCAAGTGGTATGAACATCATCTCTCTAGGTCTGCTGTATTTGTTATTATTTGTTATTTATTAAGGATCCCCATTAGTCTACACCGTAGTGGAGACTATTCTTCCTGGGGTCCATTTGAGAGGAAGGTTACTCACAACTGGTGTTAGGGTATCCCCTAACATTGTTCGAGGTGCCACATGGGGCCCTTTGATAGTCATGGTTTCTGAAATGTTAAAGCTGTGTATTCTAGTCTCAGACAGTAACTCATCTTTTCTGATATGATTTATGAGAGTCTCATCCTGCTCTTTTATTCAAATATTGTCTCCCTATTGCACACGTCATGGTGCAATAATTCATGGTTCTGATTTATGTCGTAAGGAGGTACTTTACATTACATGTGCCTGAGTATGAGGGCGTGTTGCGAGTGTGACAGCCTCGCCGCCTCGAGTTTTCTTCTCACTGTTACCAAACAAACCCCATCAAGGAAATATGAAGTAGGCGTTACATGGTTTCAAGTCAGAGCTACCACTTTGCCTTCGTTCTCCGCGAAATCATAACGTTGTTTTCACTGGTTTCGTTGTATAGTTTTCTTTGCTGTGGACAAAATGCCTCTAAAGTTCGAGCTGTATCCCGGGAGGATGATCGGAGGAGATGAGCCGTGCTTCATCATCGCGGAAATTGGACAAAATCACCAGGGAGACATAGAGATTGCCAAGAAAATGATCAAAATGTCAAAGGCAAGTACAATGGACACGTATAGCTTTATTTTACAGTACCAGTCAAAAGTTTGGACACGCCTGGTATGTGGATGTTTTTTCTTTCCTTTAATTATGACTATTTTAGAGACAAAAAGTTTATAATTCAGACACTAAATGTATTATTTACATTTGAAATAGTTTGGGCCCCAAAAGAAGAAGAATTACTTGTGTTTAGTCAAAGTGTTACATGTCAGGGGAGAATGCTGTACTGCATAAATGACCCAAGCTCATTCTTGAAACACAAAGGTGCATTTGGGCTCAACATATTTTGGGCTCTCTGCAGTCTACTTAGTGGTGGGATTGAATAGTTTTACACTGTCATTTGTTTGTTCATATGATATTCATTGATCCAATTCAAATACTACTAACCCAATACTAACCTATTTCTATTGTGATGGTTTAAGAATAGCTGTTAATATTAAACACACCTGTTAATATTCCATCTTTTTACAGGCATGTTTGTGTACTTCCACTCTCAGTTCATTTTACCAATGACTGGTGATTCCTTCTATTCTTATTCAACTGTAGATCTCTTTCTGCCCTTTCAATTGTCAGTCTGGTCTAACCGTTGTACAGCGTTTTGTTCTGGATGTACAAAACACAACTTTTTTTTACAAACCCTTTCATACAAAATAACATTTGTGAAGAGGACTTTCTACAACCTAGAAGCATGACAAATACAGAAAATAAATTACAGAGCAGTCCTCTCAGCCATCCTGTAGTGGCTGAGAACGGAACGAGGCTGTAGTGGATCAAGCTTTTGTGGCGGGTGACTCCAAACTTTTGACTGGTACTGTGTGTCATGATGTTCTTGTCTTTAACAGCTAGGACAGACAGACAGACACACCAACATGCACACGCGCACACACGCACACACACACACACACACACACACACACACACAGAGCTTGTGACTCAGCTGCTGCTCTTCACAAACCTCTTCGCTGACATCCCTCAATGGACTAGTGTTTACGGTCACACTCCGTTTGCATCACGTCACAAAAAAAGTACAATTTGGAGCCCATACGTGTACAGAAGACTTCATAATAAAAGCTTGTTGTATAATATTAAATATTTATTTAATAAAGTATCATACATCAAAATCTTATCGTTTTTAACGTACGGGTACCGCGCTACCTTTTTAGTATCTATATACATATAGATACATATACATATATAGTAGTGTAAAAAAAAAAGTATTTAAATCGGCTCAGGCACTGAAAGGAAGCACCGAAATATGCGTTGCTTTTCGGTCCGGGCACCGGTTCTCGGTACCCAACCCTCAGGGCCGGCTCTAGCCCTTTGGTTGCCCTAGGCGAGATTGAGTTTTGCGCCCCCCCCCCCCACCACACAGACACACACAATACTTTACATCACTGAAGAGACATATATTAACTTAACTGCTTTACTTTGCATAGCAGTTTTTCACCCACTTATAATTATACTATTCTACATTGCAGTTCAACAATAAATGGTGCATGGACAACAAACACCAGAATAGTTTCAGAACATTTTCTTTTTTATTATTTTAAATAATGTATTACACACTCAAAGTTAGGATTAAAATAACTCCATAAACTGTGCAAAACACTTTTTTTTCAAATATGTTTATTGAACAAACCTCAAAACATGATACAAGCTGTATAGGGAATGACTATGGTTAACAAGGTTTGACAGGTTTGATAGGTTAAGTACAGGTTGAGTACTACTGGATGTCCCTTCTCCTGCAGCTGTATTTAAACACAGAGTTCATCCATGCTGTTCATTACACAATTGCATTTGGTCATTTCTATCATCCTACCACATAGTTGCATTGTACAAATACATTTTATCTGACCATGTAACTTGTAGTAGATAAATTACAATTACTGCCACCACTGCTACAAGGCTAAATAATGCTACTGATTACAATTAGTAGTATTAATGTGATGTGATTATGAAAGTAATAATTGATAATAATAATAACAACAATAACAAAAACAGCAACAATAGTACTAGTTGTGTCGGCTACTTACAAAGTTCAGAGGGAGGCGAATCAGGCGTCCTTTCTCCAGCAGGTGCCGGCCTCTGAAAACATTGCCTGAGTGCATCTGGCCAATTTAAAACAAAAATAAAAAACAAAACAAAACAAAACAAAAAACACATATACATTTTAGTGTACAGAAGGGTGAACACCACCACTATCCCCAAAATGGTTACTGTGTGTGTATGCACCTGCTAGTTGTGAATTCACTAAACAGAACTTATGCCATTTATAATGAATGTAGACAGCAACTGTACTTTTCATAACTAGCATACATTATCCAGATACTGGTCTTTTGACATGTACATCCATGTAGGTTATCAGTGAAGTTACGTTTGCTAGTAATAGCCTACGTAGCAAATTAGCAAAGTAACAGTTGCTAGCTAGCTATAGCTAGCCTAAGTGACAGCAATGAAACGTCCAATATTAGGTGATGCACAATACTAAATGTATTTCGTTTGACACCTTAATGGCTGAGATGAGAAGACTTACCTCTATACTTGACTTTCTTTTCCTCTTCTTTCTTTTTTCTTTTTCGTTCCTGTGCTCCAGATGGTTTAGACCAGTCAAAGTGGCCGCGCAATAGATTTTTCAGATCGCGCAAATTTTTCAGACCGCACAAACGATTTTTTTTCTTGAAGTGAGCCATCTTTGAAATAGAAGATCTTTGATGTGACGTGTCGAGTCTCGGCCAATCAGCGTCCCGTCTTTCTCGACAAATTTCTTTTTTGGCCGAGGTGTTGTCATCTTCGTAATAGAACATCTTTGATACTCACAGTGCTGAAATGTGCGCTGTGAGGGCGCCCCCAACCCATTTGTCGCCCTAGGCAGTCGCCTAGTTCGCCTATAGCAATCGCCGGCCCTGCCAACCCTGCTTAGGATACACTGAGCTCCTCTTTCTTCTCCTCTCTCTCAGTCTTCAGGATGAAATCATGTCTCTTCAATGCACATTACTAAGGTCTAACAGGACAAGTATCGAGACAAGTCCTTTATCTGATGCAATTAGAAGGTCATTCGTAATTGTCACCAGTGCTGTCTCTGTCCTATATGATGCTTTCTAAATCCTGACTGAAAGTCCTCAAATAAACTATTGTTATGTAGAAACCACACAACTGATTTGCGACTACCTTCTCAAGGATCTTAGAGAGGAAGGGAAAGTTAGAGATAGGTCTGTAGTTAGCCAACACCTCTGGATCAAGAGTAGGCTTCTTAAGAAGAGGTTTAAATACAGCCACTTTGAAAGACTGTGGCACATGACCTGTTTGTAAAGACCCATTGATAATATTTAGTCGAGAGGTGCTAATCAAAGGTAAAACTTCTTTAAGCAGCCTCGTCGGGATGGGGTCTAGGAGACAGGTATAAGGTTTAGATGTAGAAACCAAGACAATTGGTCAAGGTTGATGGGCGAAAAGCCTTCCAAACACACATCAGGGCCCACAGGCACCTCCAAGGCCACTTCACCTGAGGATAGACCGGCAGTATATGTTGACTATTATGCTGCTTTTAGAAAGGAAAACCCCAATTTTTAAACAAGAAATATATTTGCACATTTACAATGTTCTCTTTCCTCAGCAAGACCCAAGTATAGGAATGAAAAGCTCATCTGTACACTTGTCCTTGATTTAAAAGGAACATACTTGGCAGGCTATTTGGAGTTTATTTTGATTGTGCGTGTCGTTCACTTCTTTTCATGCCCTCACTTATTTCTGCCCCTCACAGGACTGCGGCGCTGATTGTGCCAAATTCCAGAAGAGTGAATTGGAGCATAAATTCAACAAGAAAGCCTTGCTGCGCCCGTACACTTCTGTTCACTCCTGGGGGAAAACTTACGGGGATCACAAGCACCATCTGGAGTTCAGCCATGAGCAGTTCAGGGAACTGAAGAAATATGCCGAGGAGGTGGGGATCTGCTTCACTGCCTCTGGGACGGATGAGGTAAGAAAGAGAGGTTTTGAAGTAGGCGTTAAATGGTTCAGGTGAAAGTTTCACCATACGTTTTTTTTTCTGTCTTTTAGATGGCAGTGGAGTTCCTCCATGAACTTAATGTGCCTTTCTTTAAAGTGGCCTCAGCAGACACCAACAACTTCCCCTATCTGCAGAAGACTGCCAAGAAAGGTGAGCGTGAATTGTCATATCTGGGGGAAATGTTTCAAGTATGAAGTTCAATCAGCGGATGTATTTTATGTTGAATATTTAAGTGCTAAAATCATCAGTGCACTTTATAACCATTACATAAACAAATACTATATTAAGTAAAACAATACAAGATCAATAGAAGTGGGAAAAATGCACAAATGTGTCAGTAGAAATGAGTTATAAAGTGGGAGAAAACAAAGAAATGAGGTAAGTTTGACTGTTGAACTACAGGAGCTGTTGCATTTCCCTTTGCCCATGTTAGGCATAATGTTGATCAGGCCCTCCTGTTTGCGCCAGGACGGCCCATGGTCGTGTCCAGTGGGATGCAGAGCATGGAGACGATGCGTAAGGTCTACGAAACGGTGAAGGAGCACAACCAAAACTTTGCCATCCTGCAGTGCACCAGCGCCTACCCTCTGGAAGCCGAAGATGTCAACCTCAGAGTGCTGACGGTGAGAAAAGTTGAATAGAATAGAGCTTTACTCTGATATTAAAAGGTTGCGACGAAAACAAGATCTTAACCAAGTTGAGTTTTCAAATTAAGTAATACAATTGTATGCATATTAGAAGAAAAAAGCAAGTAGTAGTTGGGCTGAGGCAGGCTAGCCTTTCCCCCTGGTTTCCAGTCATTATGCTAAGCTAAGCTAAGCGGCAGCTGGCTCTAACTCACAAATGTGACTGTGGTGTCAATCTTCTCAGAGATTTAGGAGTAACACTCGCCCACTTGTAAACTACAGGAATACCAGAAGGAATTTCCCGATATTCCCATTGGCTATTCCGGCCATGAGTCTGGGATCAATATTTCAGTTGCGGCCGTAGCTCTGGGTGCAAAGATCATCGAGCGCCACGTAACCTTGGACAAGACTTGGAAAGGGAATGATCACCACGCCTCTCTGTTGCCCTCTGAGCTAAGCGAGCTGGTTCGTTCCATCCGACTGGTGGAGCAACCCTGTCTCCTAAAAATTACGTTCCCCCAGAACTAATACGCATTCCCAATTACGTTTGATCAGAAACGTATCTCCTCCCTGATTATGTTTGTGTTTGACGTATTACACATACGTTGATTATACACGTATACGTTGATTAAACACGTATGTTGATTATACACGTATTTTTGTTTGATTGTTTTTATGTTTGTGTTTGACGTATTACAAATACGTTTATAATCGTGTGTTTGTGTTATTGTTTTCTTGCTTTATTTAAGCATATTTTAATTTTTAAACTCTGGGGAGAAAAAAGAAAAGAGGGGCGGGGTGAGGCCAGCGACGGCCGGCCGCGCCGGGCGCCGGCCGCACCGGGAGCCCGAGGGTCGGCCGCACCGGGAGCACCGAAGACCGTTTGCCCGCCGTTGTTAGGCCGGTAACGGGCCGGTCTTCAGACTGCTTGCACCGGGGCTCGGTCTTCAGACTGCTTGGCCGCCGCCGTTAGGCCGGCGGTAACAGCCTCCTTCGCGCCGGCTCCGGTCTTCTCTGAGTCGGGTTGTTTGTGAATGCAGCCCAAAGTGTGTGATAAACTCCATCTAGTGCAGTAAACCACTGCGATCATCAGCAGACACTCGGATCTCTGTGGTCACATCAAGTGCAGAACTGACGTGAAAAAATTCAAATGGGCGGAAGGAGTCACGGGACCCAACATCTGGTTTTCAAAATACTAACTGATATGAATGTGTTCAGAACATTTCTGACCACATCCACACATCTTAACTGTAACAGTCCGTTGTGTTTGACGTATTACAACATTTCTGTAAGACCAGTACAGTTAAGATGTGTGGATGTGGTCAGAAATGTTCTGAACACATTCATATCAGTTAGTATTTTGAAAACCGGATGTTGGGTCCCGTGACTCCTTCCGCCCGTTTGAATTTTTTCACGTCAGTTCTGCACTTGATGTGACCACACAGATCCGAGTGTCTGCTGATGATCGCAGTGGTTTACTGCACTAGATGGAGTTTATCACACACTTTGGGCTGCACTCACAAACAACCCGACTCAGAGAAGACCGGAGCCGGCGCGAAGGAGGCTGTTACCGCCGGCCTAACGGCGGCGGCCAAGCAGTCTGAAGACCGAGCCCCGGTGCAAGCGGTCTGAAGACCGGCCCGTTACCGGCCTAACAACGGCGGGCAAACGGTCTTCGGTGCTCCCGGTGCGGCCGACCCTCGGGCTCCCGGTGCGGCCGGCGCCCGGCGCTGCCGGCCGTCGCTGGCCTCACCCCGCCCCTCTTTTCTTTTTTTCTCCCCAGAGTTTAAAAATTAAAATATGCTTAAATAAAGCAAGAAAACAATAACACAAACACACGATTATAAACGTATTTGTAATACGTCAAACACAAACATAAAAACAATCAAACAAAAATACGTGTATAATCAACATACTTGTTTAATCAACGTATACGTGTATAATCAACGTATGTGTAATACGTCAAACACAAACATAATCAGGGAGGAGATACGTTTCTGATCAAACGTAATTGGGAATGCGTGTTAGTTCTGGGGGAACGTAATTTTTAGGAGACAGGGTTGTGCCATGATAAGGTGAGATATTCTCACTCAACAATTTTTTTAATCTCTGTGCCATGACAACAATAATAATGTCACTCCTTTTTTTTCTTCAATTCTTCCAGCTGGGTAAGTCCTTGGTGGCCAAGGTCAAGATCCCCAAAGGAACTGTGCTGACTCAGGACATGTTGGCGGTGAAGGTGGCCGAACCAATGGGCGTTGCAGCCGAGGATATCTTCAAAATGGTCGGAAAGATCGTGACGAAGGACGTGGAGGAGGATGAGAGCCTCTTGCCAGAGGTGGTGGATGAGTGCTGCAAGAAGAAGTGCTGAGGGTGGCAGGGAATCTATAAATGGGTAGAAAAAGCACTTAATTTGAGAGGAAATGTTATCGATTCCTCTGGAAAATGGTCAAATGGTAATTTTGTTTGGTGGTGCTGGGATTTCCCTGCTGGTGTTCAAACAGTTAATATATTTAACCTGCTGTGAGCACATTTCTTGAAGAAACTGATATAAAACAAATCACATAAATATCGTTGTGACACATACGTCACATCGGGAATTTAGCCTAAAAATGACAAGAAAAACCTGATGTTTATGTCGTATATGTCACAATACGAAAAAATATTATGATCTGCTCAGTTAATTTGACTCATTCAATGATATTTAGCTAACATATTTTATATTGTTCAATCCAAAGCATATTAAAACAATGTAAACCAAAAAAATATGTTATATTAATCAAATTATGAATAAAGGTTTTGTACCATTATAACATTAACATTTCAGATCTTTGACACTATTTGGAAAACAATGTCAGAAATGTGTTCTATGTGGTCTATATTTTTACTCAAAGGAGAAATGGGTCCGGGTTCTTATGGGTAGCACTTAGATTGAGAGGAAATGTAGATTCCTCTGGGGATAATGGTCATCTTGTTTGGTGGTGCTGGGATTTCACAGCTGGGGTTCAAACGGTTCACTCCTTTGCCAAAGTGTTTTCTATCGTCTAAAAGCCGACTTAACTCAATACACTAACTTTTTGGCCAACAGGCTCTTTGATAACCACACCATTATCAATACACACAGAGGTTCTGCATTGAAAATATTCTCATGTATGGAAGTGAGTAAATAGATGGCTCCATACCTTTATAGTTCATTAGACAACAATCCAAAACATTTGGATCTAGTCTTGCTGGGTTGGTACTTAAACATTCTGTGTTTTATTGCCATATCAACCGCAGTTCCTCCTGAATTAATTTTGTTGCACTCAACCACAAAAACATATAATCACATAGCACACAGAACAAAAACATACTGCCACAAGTACAGTACTGTAAGAGCCATTTTGTTTGTTTTGTTGTGTTGTACATCCCACCACTTGGGGGGCGTAAAGGCCGAGTTCAATTAGGACAAAGGCCAATATGACAGGAGGGGCGCTCGGGCCATGGGTTGCTTAATTGGAGGAGCAAACAGTTTTTTGATCGTGTGAGAGTGGATGACAATGTGTGATAACGTAGAAAGAGAATGTTTTGATTTATTTTATTGTTTGATTAGAAGGAAATAGGTTTGTGACAGGACGTGGCTATCTTTTGTTTTGTGTGAAGAAATGTGCAATTATTAATAAATTACCTTTACGTTTAAACCTGGACATTGCGTCGTTAATTGCACGGGTCAGAAAGTTAGCAAAGAGCAACCACGTAGTGACCTCTTTTTTTTTCCGATAGGCAACAGGGGCACTACATTTAAGTAAAAAAAACTTGTGATTATGTGCGCACATGACTTTACGCATTGGTGGCGACTGTATGAACTAAGCGAACATTCAACTCTGTGAAGAAACGGACTGTTAAACGAACAGAAAAGGCACTCATGGGAAAATTATGACTCTGCAAAAAGAAAGAAAGGGGAAGCTTCAAAGAGCATACAATCTCAGAGAGATAATTTGGGATTTGATTTGTGATAAAAGCTATGTCAATGAGGTAAAAGGTACAATTGAAAAATGAAATGTTCTCTGTGGTAAAGCAAAGGTAACACAATAAACGTTGTTGCAGTTGTTATCTAAAGAGGAGGTGGAAAGGCATGGAATGTGGTATAAATAAAAAATGCTTGTGGTGGCGGGGTCACGTCACGCTCAGCCCCTAACATTGTCCGAGGTGCCACATGGGGCCCCTGGATAGTCATGGTTTCTGAAATGTAAAAAAGCTGTGTATTCTAGTCGCTCACAGTACTCTCATCTTATCTGGTATTATTTATTACAGTCTCAGCTCAGTCTTTTGCCACATATATTGTCTCCATTTTACACACGTTGTCACGGGGCAATAACTCATGGTTTAGTTTCGTTTCGTTGTAATGTTGTTGAAAGGAGATACTTTGCATTACATCACATGTGACAGCCTCGCGGCGTCCGGCCTCCTTCACGCGGTTACGGAACGGGACGTGCACGCGCACGAGCCACTCTTCGGTCTCGGCGCTGTTGTGAATTCGTGAAGGAAATCCGGTTTATACGTGTAAAGTCAACGCGGAAGTCCGCCCACATCCTCGGTGTGCAGCACATGAACTGGTCCGGTCGGGTTCAAGTCAGAGCTACCGCTACCCCTTCGTTCTCCGCTAAGTCATATATTTCACTTGTTTTGTTGTTACGTTTTCCTTCCTTTGGACAAAATGCCTCTAAAGTTCGAGCTGTGTCCCGGGAGGATGATCGGAGGAGATGAGCCGTGCTTCATCATCGCGGAAATTGGACAAAATCACCAGGGAGACATAGAGATTGCCAAGAAAATGATCAAAATGGCAAAGGTAAATACAATCGCTGTATTTTGAATGTGAATACGTATGTTCTGATGTTCTTATATTTAACAGCCAGGACACACACACTCACGCGCGCGCGCACACGCGCACTAACGTATTCGGAAGTCCAGACAAAAATGTGCAGATTTAATATCCTGGTCGTCACATCGTCCTCGTCTGAATCATTACTTTGATTTCACTATAAACTAAATTAGACCTTAATACTTGAATTAATAGTTATTAAGGCGTTTGTAGAAAGACGAGCATTGCACCACATTGTAGAATGATACATTGCCAGAGCTGTAAATGTGGCCATTCTAGGTAACTATCAGCACTGAAGCCAAAGCTAATGCCTGTTTTATATGTATGCATGATAAATACCATAGACACAAAGAAGCAACAATGGGTGAGACGTTTTAAATGCAAAAATAACTTTTCACAACTTTTCAGGAAAAAAGCTTCAGTATGGCTACTCCTTTTAAAACCTTCATTACAGTGTTGTTTAGTGATTTCCTGGACAGTGGACATATCCCGAAAAGAACTATGCATTTTGATCCCAGTTACAGAGAAAATAGAGACGACGTTTTGAGCTATTTCAGTTTAAAAGCTTTAGAAGAACTAAATTAAACCAAAGTAAATGTTTTCCTTTCTTATGTATTCATTAATGTGAACTGTATTCCCCATATATGTTGCTTATGATGCTGCTTTTAGAAAGGAAAACCCCCATTTTTGCATGATCAGCTCACCTGGTGAAGACTATTTGTTACACAATAAATATATTCCAATAAGCATAATGAATAACAAGTGTTCTTGTTTTTGTAGTAAACATATACCTCACTGATACACAATTCAGTACAGAACTGGGGGGGGCGTTTGCCACACTTTAAACCTGTCCAGTGGTTGCACATTTACAATGTTCTCTTTCCTCAGCAAGACCCAAGTATAGGAATGAAAAGCTCATCTGTACACTTGTCCTTGATTTAAAAGGAACATACTTGGCAGGCTATTTGGATTTTATTTTGATAGCACGTATCGTTCACTTCTTTTCATGCCCTCACTTATTTCTGCCCCTCACAGGACTGCGGCGCTGATTGTGCCAAATTCCAGAAGAGTGAATTGGAGCATAAATTCAACAAGAAAGCCTTGATGCGCCCGTACACTTCTGTTCACTCCTGGGGGAAAACTTACGGGGAACACAAGCGCCATCTGGAGTTCAGCCATGAGCAGTACAGGGAACTGAAGAAATATGCCGAGGAGGTGGGGATCTGCTTCACTGCCTCTGGGATGGATGAGGTAAGAAAGAGAGGTTTTGAAGTAGGCGTTACATGGTTTTAATCAGGTGAAAGTTTCACCATACGTTTTTTTTCTGTCTTTTAGATGGCAGTGGAGTTCCTCCATGAACTTAATGTGCCTTTCTTTAAAGTGGGCTCAGGAGACACCAACAACTTCCCCTATCTGCAGAAGACTGCCAAGAAAGGTGAGCGTGAATCGTCATATCTGGGGGAAATGTTTCAAGTATGAAGTTCAATTAGCGGATGTATTTTATGTTGAATATTTAAGTGCTAAAATCATCAGTGCACTTTATAACCATTACATAAACAAATACTATATTAAGTAAAACAATACAAGATCAATAGGAGTGGGAAAAATGCACAAATGTGTCAGTAGAAATGAGTTATAAAGTGGGAGAAAACAAAGAAATGAGGTAAGCTTGACTGTTGAACTACAGGAGCTGTTGCATTTCCCTTTGCCCATGTTAGGCATAATGTTGATCAGGCCCTCCTGTTTGCGCCAGGACGGCCCATGGTCGTGTCCAGTGGGATGCAGAGCATGGAGACGATGCGTAAGGTCTACGAAACGGTGAAGGAGCACAACCAAAACTTTGCCATCCTGCAGTGCACCAGCGCCTACCCTCTGGAAGCCGAAGATGTCAACCTCAGAGTGCTGACGGTGAGAAAAGTTGAATAGAATAGAGCTTTACTCTGATATTAAAAGGTTGCGACGGGTTCACTCCATTCAAAGCATCGTTAGAAGTTTTCAGCAAAGGCATATAGAGTTTTAGGATCCATTCAAATATCACATGTCTCATTGCATTAGCAAAGAATTTCCCCAAATTGAACTTAATCTGTTTGAATGGCCATATAGAACTATATAGATAAAAAATACGCACAATTCAGCCAGCTAATACTATAACACTATTATGTTATAATCTGGTATGTTCATTTAGGTTAATATCCTTATTTTCTGCCTTCCCAGGATTTATATTACTCATGTATGTATCTCTATGTATACATGTACTGCCATGATGTATAGTATATTCACGTTTTGTTAGGACAACTAAATATAAAGTGTTAACTAGTGAGCTTTAGAGGTGCTGGTTGGCAGATTTGTTCCCAATGGACAAAGCTAGGCCAGCTGTTTCCCTATGTTTCTATTCTCTAATGCAGTGTTTTTCAACCTTTTTTGAGCCGCGGCACATTTTTCGATAAAAAAATCCCGCGGCACACCAACAACCCAAAAAGTTACAAAATGTCACATTGTAGCATAATACAGCATATATGGTAGATCATTATTGCGCTACCTACTGGCATGGAAGAGTATTCAGTGTTTCAAGTAAACCAGATTGCTCCATCAGACAAAAAAAATGTGTTATCAATTTGTTAGAAAAATGAAAATAAAGTTATGCAAAAAAGAACAAATATTTAGTTACTACTAAATATCTTATTGTGGAGAACAATAAGCTATTGCAAAACAAAACGGAATGAGTGCAGATGTGTGAGCATCAGGTTGTATCAGTATTAGTGGCTGCAGTGAGCTGCTTTCCTCTACACATCTTTATAAAACGGGGTTGTAGATTTGATACGGCTCTCAGTTCATGCTCCATGATGAGAGACAACAGCAGAAAGCCGACCTCACAGAGATCTCATAAAGATCGGCTTTTGGCGAAATGCCAAGAATCGGCGCATGCGCATGCGCATGCGCATGCGCATGCGTAACTTGTTAACGGCGGACTGTGAACATTTAAAACCAGCATTTCCTCTTGCGCCACACCTGTAATAAATACCTGTAATAAAGGTATTACACCTGTAATAAATACCGCCCCAGTTTGATAAATACTGACTTAAAGGAAACATGGTGTTCATTTATTTTAATGACGACCACAAAGTGAGCAGGCTTTATCACTGCAGGGTGTTTTTCAGGCTTTTGGAAGAATATTTCCAGAGCCTCTCTGAGTCAGAAACGTCATTGAGTCTCACCTGTGTAGCGCATCAGGCGGAACTCCGCATGCGCGACACAGAGCAGAGTTGTAGACGCGACCCATAAATAACATGCTGTGTAGATAAGATCAATAACATACAGCCGTTTAGTTTGTTTAATAGCAGAACAAGGTGCAGACCTGTTCTATATTACTCTGCCAGCCACAGACGCTCAACAATGGAAAATCATTTGCGGCAACTAAATAATATTTTTTGGACCAATTAAGTGAAATTGGACATTTTCCCACGGCACACCTGACGATCTCTCACGGCACACTGGTGTGCCGCGGCACAGTGGTTGACAATCACTGCTCTAATGCTAAGCTTTAACTTTAGTTTAGTTTTAGTTACTCCCATTATAAAACAATTACTTAATTTAATTGCTTTGATATATAGTGTAATACAAAAATGTTTATGCATAATAGAAAAAAAGCAAGTAGTAGTTGGGCTGAGGCAGGCTAGCCTTTCCCCCTGGTTTTCAGTCATTATGCTAAGCTAAGCTAAGCGGCAGCTGGCTCTAACTCACAAATGTGACTGTGGTGTCAATCTTCTCAGAGATTTAGGAGTAACACTTGCCCACTTGTAAACTACAGGAATACCAGAAGGAATTTCCCGATATTCCCATTGGCTATTCCGGCCATGAGTCTGGGATCAATATTTCAGTTGCAGCCGTAGCTCTGGGTGCAAAGATCATCGAGCGCCACGTAACCTTGGACAAGACTTGGAAAGGGAATGATCACCACGCCTCTCTGTTGCCCTCTGAGCTAAGCGAGCTGGTTCGTTCCATCCGACTGGTGGAGAGGGCGCTGGGGACCGGCGTCAAGCAGATGTTACCTTGTGAGAAGCCGTGCCATGATAAGGTGAGATATTCTCACTCAACAATTTTTTTAATCTCTGTGCCATGACAACAATAATAATGTCACTCCTTTTTTTTCTTCAATTCTTCCAGCTGGGTAAGTCCTTGGTGGCCAAGGTCAAGATCCCCAAAGGAACTGTGCTGACTCAGGACATGTTGGCGGTGAAGGTGGCCGAACCAATGGGCGTCGCAGCCGAGGATATCTTCAAAATGGTCGGAAAGATCGTGACGAAGGACGTGGAGGAGGATGAGAGCCTCTTGCCAGAGGTGGTGGATGAGTGCTGCAAGAAGAAGAAGTGCTGAGGGTGGCAGGGAGTCTATAAATGGGTAGAAAAAGCACTTAATTTGAGAGGAAATGTTATCGAAATGGTCATTTAGTTTGGTGGTACTGGGAAGTTCTGGACGACCAGTGGGCTGTGCATTAGTCTGATAGTTTCAATGTATCAATGTATCAGAGCTGGGGTTGAAACAGTTCACTCCTTTGCCAAAGTGTTTTCTCTCGTCTAAAAGCCGCCTTAACTCAATACACTAACCTTTTGGCCAACAGGCTCTTTGATAACCACACCATTATCTTACAAGAGGCTCAGTCGTAGTTTTTGCTTGCCTTGTAGAGATGAAAGGAACATGGAGCGGCTACTGGTCATCTCCTCACACAGCAGTGAGATCAAAGAGCCTCTTTGCCAAACAGTCAACGTATTCTTCTTGTGCCTGCTCATTATTGGAAGTTCATGATATCAGACATGGTTTGTGTTTGCTGCTTCTTTGAGAGATGCCAGACGCTTCCCAAAACCAAAAGAAGAAATGCCCCCTCTCACAATTGACCTCGTTTTAATCATGAACCCAAGTCCGTCCGGATGTTAACTGCACGTCAAAAAATGCGGAGACTCTGTTGAGATCTGATGTTCAGAAAAGATGAACCCTCCAAATAAAATGTTGCCCAAATTCCCTCCCTGAGGTTTCCCTCTTCTTTGCTACATCGCTTTGATGCTCGGGTCGACTCACTCCGTGCAGGCCACATTCACTTTGTACTCTCCTTCTCGTGCTAGGTTTATTATTTTGAGATGTGTTAGTTTCTGTTAAATAACGCACCACACACTGATAGTCGATGTGTACATTTACTTGACCGCACATTGTTTTAGATCTGGACATATTTATATTTGACTGATCAGGTGATCTGTGTGAATCTCAAGTGCTCCATACACACAGAGGTTCTGCATTTAACATATCATGTATGGAAGTGAGTAAATAGATTCATACCTTTATGGTTCGTCAGACACCAATCCAAAACGTTTGGAGTCTTGCTGGGTTCGTTCTTTAATATTCTGTGTTTTATTGCCATATCAACCCCAGTTCCTCCTGAATTAGTTTTGTTGCACTCAACCACAAAACATATTATCACATAGCACACAGAACAAAAACATATCTGCACATGTACAGTACAGTAACTATACAATAGTGCAACCGAACAGCTCACGCCCTGACAGTAAACAAGTGGAAGTGCATGTGCTTGATTATACAACCGGTGAACGAGAGAGTCTTAGTCTTAACGCTGCGTCTTTTTCCCGCAGGTGGAAGGCTGTAGAGAGGGTCTGCTGTGTTCTACTTCGTAGGAAGACCCAGAGACATAGAGACTGGATTGGATCTAGCGCAGCACCGGACACAAGTTGACATACTATAAGCTCAGACGCTTTCGTTACAGCAGATGCTAAGGCAATGAGTCCGTTTAGCCAGCTAGCAATGGGCTTCTTAGGCACAGGATTCATTACCGCAGATGAAAAGAGAGTAAAAGTTATGTATCGCCCCTCTTGAACACTATAAATTTTTCTTTCTGCATTGCATCGTAATCTCCTTGCTGAACCGAGGCTTGTTGTTGCCAAACACAGTCACAGTCTTGGTGTTAGTTATAATAAAGAAGAAATCCATAAGCGCAAATCAAAGCAAGATTTGAGCATTTCTTTAAAAAACTAGGAATTCTTTTACACCCCAATAATACAAATATAACCTTCGTAATTGGATATTCTGGATGTGGAGTCGAGTGAGTCTCCAGCTGATTTGGTGTAAACACCATCTGCAGATGAAGGTCTGTTGTTGCAGGTGTTAATGGTGCTAGGTTTATGTTTAGACTCTTACCAGTAGACAAAGAGCACTGAGAGCATTAACATGCAACTATTTTCTAAACCAAAATCCCAATTTAACAAGGAGACGATCTGCAAGATGCTTTTTTAACAAAACTTACCACAGTTCAATTTAGTTATTGAGAACAGTCAAAGGGGGAATTCATTATTTATTGAGTTAATACTTCCTGCCAACATGTTTATATTTGACATGTTAAGACTTTTTAACAAGACTTTTTTTGGGGGGGTGGAAACACAAATATAAGTAATGTTGTACTTGAACCACTAGATGGAGCTGTTGTACAGATGGATTTATCCATGCGAAATGTCCAAACTCATCTCTGACTGAATTCAGATAGTATTGTCTTGAACTGTAAAATGTTTATTGTGTGTATTAATGTCCCAAATATCCGTGAACATGCTCCAGGACAAGACACTGAACTGGTGTCTGCTGCCGACCGGGGCTGCTGGACTGGCAGTAATCCTGCTGAGGATCAGAGGATTTCCCCAAGATTATGAACAGTTTTGTGTCAGGTTTGAGGCCTTTCATGGTTTCATGGTGGTAGGTAGGCTGCACGGGTTGTCCTTCCACCGGCCATCTGAACGACTGATATCATGACCCTTATCGCAGATTAACAGATATTTATATGTGAAACTTCAGTCAACTGAGACAAACAGACATTTACCTCCAGCTGCTGGGAGAGAAACACTCACTCCATCTTAAGATATACAATGTGTCTGTTGCGGGTTATAAGGGGAAACAGGTGCGGTTCTCCTGCACTGAACTTCAGTTGGGTGCTCTGCCAAAAAACAACAGCAGTCTATATGTCAGCTGCGGTTTCTTGGTACTCATTGAATCAGGAGGCTCATTTACCCAGGTCTGTTCTGTTATTGTGTGCATACAAATTAAATTAAAACAATATTAACAATACCAGGAAAAAAAATGTCATAAGTAGATAAATAAATAAATAATGATAGCAGTAATAATAAATAAACTAGTCGGTTTGCAAACGTTTCCGTTTTCAATTATTCTGCCAATTCTCTCGATCAATCAACAAATATTTTAGCATATGTCAATTTCAGAGGACGGTGAAAAAAAACATGTCCATCCCATCCTCTCAATGTCCAAGGCACGATCCTCAGCCGTCCCACTTTGTCAGTCCAAGAGCCAAAGAGACTCAGCAGAAAAGGGCAAGAAATATCCACACGTGAGAGGCCAAAAACAGCATCCTCTAACGTGCTCTACTCTACAGTGCGATTATTTTAGTCTCCTTATCTGAAAGAGATTTGTCTGCCAGTTGTCTGTCACAGATGCTTCTCTACATGTCACAGCTGTACGGAGTGGGAAAAAACACTATCGGCTAATATCATAAGCCAACCACATCATTTTGTGAGGTTACAGGTTACGTTAAAAAAGCCCTGTTCTAGCACATCCACTGTGTGGGAGCCGCGCCAGAGTCAGCTGTAGGGGTAAGCGGGTCGGTCCTGCTCTGTATTGGGTTTGGGGAAGTTTCCAGTCGGCCTACACTCAACCTAACCAAGTCAAATACTGAAACGCTGTTCTTCAATATAAACATTAAAGCATCAATCTGACCTTTGTGCGCTTGGCAGCAAAATAGAGTTATCTTAGACCACAATAACAAAACAATCTTTCATATTTTTAAATCATGTTGGACATGTAGCATTGCCTT
The DNA here is from genome assembly GCA_038501785.1 of Myoxocephalus aenaeus. Lineage (NCBI taxonomy): Eukaryota > Metazoa > Chordata > Actinopteri > Perciformes > Cottidae > Myoxocephalus > Myoxocephalus aenaeus. The sequence goes on along the minus strand of JBAMJR010000125.1, from coordinate 2,843,269 downwards.
AGTCTTTTTGAGTGTGTGAGAATGTCATCAGCTGCAAGTTAGTAAACATGGCTGTTGCCTCCCGTTGAAACATTCTATTCATAGACTCATTATATAGATCTCACCGATTACCTGGGCCGTCCCTGCTCACAGATGGAGGCTCTCTCTCTAACGCGTATATAACTTAGCAGCTATTTCAGGCACAAGCTTGAGCCAATAAGCTGCTGCTGATCCCAGCTTCACAGAGGAACATGCATACCGCTCACTTTTCGCTGCCTGGGCGGCCAATGAAAATGACTTAACAAGTGAGCCACTTCTCACCTTGATAGAATTTTAAAAATTAAACTTTCTTTTTTGGGGGTTTCGAGGTTGTCATCTATAACTCTCTTGGCCAAAGTTGTGTATGTAATTAGGCTACATCTTTGTACGATAACTCAGCTATCATGAAGTTGACCTATTTTAAAGAGCATCGCAAACTTAACCTGAAACAACTACTAAAGGTCTGGTGACCTTCTGTATGCCAAGAGACTTATTTTTATTTCAAGTTCAGCAGGCGATATATCTCTGTCTAACTAGAAGGAGGGTTAGGTTAGTTTGGTTGGTTATGTAACAAGTTCAGCCATGTCACGACTTTACATGGCCCTTAATATAGCAGCTATCACAATGCAGAATCCTTACCGAGGTCAAACACCTCTGGCCCACACTAACTGTCACCTCAGGCCATGACATTTCCTCTTTGTTTAACAGTGTGAAAATAAAACATACTGTATTTAATAAGGGGAGCAACACCTCTTATCAAAGTAATGTTTTCACAATTTGTATTTTATCTTGTTTTCTTTACGTGAGATTGTCCACAGACCACCTCGACATACAGCCTGAGACAGTTCAGCAACTTCATCATACTTTATGCAGAATGTTTTTTTTTTAAATCGCGAGCCTGTTCCCAGAAGGTAATGGAGCTTGACTGGCTGAGTAAACATATGGACAGTAAGAATCAAGAGCAGCTGCTTGTGAGGGAAAGTTAGCGGTGCATGCTATTAAGTATGCTCTTGTTTAATTGGATAAAAACAGTAGGAGGTGAGAAACGATTGATAGGCCTGGTTGGATGTAACCCCTGCAGGGTTATGTGGCTTATATGTTTTTTTTTCACCTGCCACAACAGCATTGCTGCATGGTGTTGTTTTCACCTTCAAGATGAAGTCACACAACTTGACAGGTGTGTAGAATAGATGATATCAAAATAAGAAGATGGGTGCGGTACAGGCATGGCGTCAGGAAGACGCACCGTACGCCCCAGGTCCGATTTGGCGTCGAGACTGGTGGTATCCCATCCCTGCTTTTCTTTTACATCACTCTCATAAAGCTCCATCTCTACAATAACATTTCTGATTGTCTTTATTGTTAAATAAAAAAATGTCATTCAAATGTGTCTATTCCTAATCTTCCATTGTGGTGGGATTATTTAGATCATTTTATTTGGACTTTTATAACACTACTTCACACACAGACACACACACACACACACACACACACACACACACACACACACACACACACACACACACACACACACACACTGTAGGGGTGTCAAACTCATTTTAGTTAAGGGGCCGCATGCAGCCCATTTTGACCTCAAGTGGGCCGGACCAGTAAAATCACAGCATAATAACGCATACATAATGACAATATTACTCTCTGTTTAAATCATTGTTGGAGGTTTTTGGATGATAAACCCTGTTTTAAGGTCTTTCTTCAATAAACTAGAAACATAAAGACCAACAATTCAGACATCAGCCCACTGTTTACCTGCCTGGGCTCGCCTCTGCAGACTCCCTTGCAGTTAGGCAATATTTTTAGTAAAGTCAGTACTGTGATCAATTGTGTCTGTGGCTCAATGGTTACCATGCACGTCTTACAATCAGAGGATCAGTGGTTCGAATCCATACTGAGGTTTTTTGTTTTTGTCCTGACTTGAAGTGTGCACACACACACTGCTCAAATGTGTTATAATTTCACCTTCAAGAAATTATTTTGTTATTATTATTATATAATATTTGTATAATAATGGTACACTTTTTTTTTTTTTTTTACATTTGGCAAAATAAAGAGTGAGACTTGATACCACATTATATCTATAGTCTGATATATAATCTTATGTCCGGAGACCTACATACTGGACCCACATTAGCATGTGTCAGTGGGTAAGTGTTGTGCTACAGATTAAGGATTCAGACCAGGTGTTGTATCCAAAAGCCAATTACAGACATGCGGGAAATGAAAGACAGCAGAGGCCGGTGATGTCACCTCCAACAACTGCTTGTTTAAAACTGGAACATGTCATGCAAACTTTACGTTCTCATTAGCAATTTTGCAAACGTTCAAACAATCTTTTAATAAGAAAGCTGCACAACGATGTCAATAATTGGAGGGAAGTATCCAAATATGGTTTGGAAAAAAAAAATACATTTGTATTCAGAAAGAAAATGCAAATAAAAAATATATATATTTTCATGCCTCTTTCACTTGAAACATTCTGACCCTAATTGAAAAGTTTTAAAGCTCTAATACACAGAATCATCATGTAGCATCCTCCCTGAACTATGCTGCAGCATGCTACGTCACGGAGTAGTTGGGATAGTTTTCAAGGACTTTGTGCACAGCACTATGATCTGATAGCACAGTAGGCTTCAGCCCCATCAAGCTGTAAACCTGTTGTGTAAGACGCATTTGCTTGGGTGTGGGGCTGGGATAAATGATACATGGCTCTGGGGGAGGTGAGAACAGGTAGAGGTGGGGCGGTGGAGAGAGGAAGATGGCATTGATCCTTGTTCTTGGACATGTGAGGGAGAAGAGAAGGAGGGGAAAGGTAGAAGTGGAGATATACTGAAGCAGGGAAGGAGGGAGGCCATATCAAAGAGGGGAGGAACATTGAGAGAGAGGGAGGAGCCCTTGGTTTCTGGGCTTCTGACCTGGCGTCTTGGAGCTCCACCTTGGCTGAGTGAGGAAAATCTCACTGAAGATTTACTGTTGGGACCTTCAGGCTGAACTCTGAGCTCTCAGGTCTTTTCTCCTTTTTGGATTACATTTTCTGGAATATTCATTCACAGACTCGGACCTGCTGGAGTCCTGAACGGGAGATTTCCAAGTGTGGTACGAGAACAATATATATTTAAGTGTAGCTGTTCTAACGTCTTAATAGAGTCCAGCTTGATTCTTAAACCACTACTACAACTGTGCAACTTTCAGAGCATGGTTGGTTTTGGAATATGTCTCAGATTAACAATTTGGATTGTGTTGCCTTTATGAGATGAAGTTTCAAGATTGAAGTTTGTCCCAGTGTAGCTGTTGCAGCCTTGAATAACAAGTATGTTCTTCAGTTCTTAGTTGTCACTCAAATTCACTGATCATTTTCTTGGTGTCTACTTTTTGACTTTGTGCAGCGGCATCAGTGTGCTAGGCCTGAAGCTAATCTAAGTATATCTTCTCAGGGATTAAATAGCTCCCTAATCAGCTTTCACTAATGTCCAAGCTTCACTTAAGGTCGAGATCACACTGCAGGTTCTCAGCACAATGACAAGAAAGCTACACAACTTTAACAGAATCATTGCTCGTAATACCATCAACTGCAATTCAGCACTGACCGTAGTTCCAGCTAAAGGAATGAATAATTTGGTGAATAATAATTTGCCCTGCAATTATTATTCATCTGAGTGTTACAATATAACCTACATGAAGTCAAATCATGGAATCTATCAGCAGCACACACAAATATAGACCCTTACAGTTCAAATAAGATCAGCATAATATTGAACCAATACAGTCAGTAGAATAGACAGTTCAACCAATATTACTGGGTGCTTATTACTGATCATGTGTTTTGCATTTAAAACCATTGCCTGCTGAGTAACTTTAGTGGTTAGACACATCTAAAAAGTACAATATTTTCCTCTGAGGTGTGGTGGAGTTAGAAAGCAGCAGCAAACAAAAATACTCAACAAGTGTCTCAAAATTGTACCTAGCGACAGAACTTGAGTAAATGTTTCACTTCTAACGAGGCCTGTAAGTGGATGGATATCAGGAGTGGAAAAGACAGAATTAAGACACTCATTAGGACAATTATCTGTATGTATTATATTCTAATTGTGTACACTAATTGTTTATAGTCATTTTATTTTATTTTTTTCTACTCACCTGGATTAAAACAGTCTTTTCCTTTCTCTGTCTTGCAGTGAGTAATATGAGGATGCCTTTGAATGGGCTAGATCCTGGAATCAGACTGCAGCGCTTCCATTGTGCTTAGACTGGGAAGCAGCATGCTAACAAAACGGTGAACCGTTGCGGCCTGTCAAACCCTCGTAGCCACCAGCGCCACCAACCCAGCTCCGGGGGTGACTCCAGACACTTCCACTCTGCCTGTCAACCTGCGCCAACACCATGGAGTTCCTGCTACCTATAAGAAGTCGAGACAGGATGGCTTCCTCCAGCTCTGAGCCTCTTCTGGGCCCTCACAGCAGCTGCTCCAGGCACTACTACCATGGCGTCAAAAGAAAGCTGCGGCCCGGGCGGATTCTTGGCTTCATCATCAGCATGGTGGCGGTCTGCACATTCTGTTCATGGAGTGCCTTGTCGCTGGTCACAGCAGTGGCTAAGGAGCTGGGGTCGTCCGCTGAGGGCTCAGCAGAGGCGGCAGGGCCCCAAAGAACTCTTTTGCAGTACAACAACTTCTCAGTCGCACAAGAAGACAAACCGGTGGCCATGAAATCATTTGAATTAGAGATGAACCACGGGGACTACCCAACAGACTACTTTAGCGTGGAGGATAGACGTCAGGGCTATGTGTGTTTTCATATGTTTGGCATGCTGTACATGTTCATAGCCTTAGCCATTGTCTGCGATGAGTTCTTTGTTCCTGCGCTCACTGTTATCACAGAGAGGCTGCAGATATCTGATGATGTAGCTGGAGCCACCTTCATGGCGGCAGGTGGCTCAGCCCCGGAGCTCTTTACTTCTGTCATAGGAGTCTTCGTCTCCCACAGTAACGTTGGCATCGGTACCATCGTGGGCTCCGCCGTCTTCAACATCCTGTTTGTGATCGGGATGTGCGCCCTGTTCTCCAAAGAGGTGTTGAACCTCACCTGGTGGCCTCTGTTCAGAGATGTCTCGTTCTATATTGTTGGCTTGCTCATGCTCATCTATTTCTTTCTGGATAATGAAATCACGTTGGGGGAAAGTATCAGCCTGCTGTCGTGCTACACCTGCTATGTGACATTCATGAAGTTCAATGCCAAAGTAGAATATCTCATCAAGAGCCTCCTGGGAAGCAACCAGGTGGACGAGCTGGAGACGGCACCAAAGGTGAGCCTGACTCCATCCATCATCCCATTCATCTTTCTGTCCACTTGTCCATCCATCCATCCATCTGTCCATTTTTCATCAATACATTCATCCACTCATTCATCCATTCATCTTCCAATAATACTTCTCTTTTGATGTTTTCACCCCATCTCGGTTGCCAGCATTTGATCCATCCATCCATCCATCCATCCATCCATCCATCCATCCATCATTCCTTCCCTTCCATCCATCCATCCATCCATCCATCCATCCATCCATCCATCATTCCTTCCCTTCCATCCATCCATCCATCCATCCATCCATCCATCCATTACACAGCGGCCCCGTCACAAACAACTCTCAACAGTTTCTAATGCAGGAACAAATATCTCTCAAAGCTGAAAATAGCCAACTAAGATTCCGGATGGGAAAGTACAGCTCTTCTTTGTGTCTTTAAGTGAACGTTTGTGTCTCTTGACATAGGTTTCTGAATGGTTTCTGAGTAGAGTTTCAACATTTCTAGAATGGAAGCCTGATGGTTCTTTTGTTAGTATCCTTTGGCTGAAATCTGGGCATCTGTTGATGACTGATCAATGAATAAGACCCCAGAGTGAACCTGTTTTTGCTACTCACCCTGAGAATAGTAGTGCTCTTGTTCTGGGAATCAGACAGGGTGTTGAACAGAAAGCACTTTGTCAAGTAGCCAACCCCTCTTGACTTCCTCTCTGGGAGGATATAAAGCTTTGTCTTAGCCTGCCACCTGCTCGGACAGTGCTAGACGCAGAGCCAGACTGCAGCCTCTTGGTGCTGACTAAGCCTAGGAACGGGCCTCGTCTTCCGTCACTACTTTAAGTCATCAAGTCTCAGATAGGACTGATGTAACAGAGCTGGTCCATAAAATGTCCTCACTTCAGATAACGTTTGATGCTATTGAATATTTGATACATATAAGCCCTAAACTACACCAGTCTGAATTTATAAAAAACTATATAACTTTCAGTCAAAATTCGGTTATCCATTTATTTATCCAATTTAGAAATCCCTTTCTTATAGTGCCAAGCAAAGCACATTATAGCATTACAAATCAGGTTTATAGTTATGTAGTTATAGTTATATTGTTACATATATAGCCCGTAAGAACACCATAAATAACATTGCAAAATTGCAAAATATCACACACACGCATCCATAGTATTATTTCTAAATTCCATGCGAGGAGTAGGTATATACCCTCACTATTTGTAGACAGTTACTCCTATATGATGAAAACTGAAAGCAGCTAAATAATATCAGAAACCAGACATCCTTGTAGCATCTCTTCAACCTCATCAGCACGCTGCCTCCTTCAGGCCCCCTCGTCTTTGTCCTGACATTGGGAAAAGTGGTCTCTTGACTCTGGAGGAAGGTCGCAGCTCTGAGTGGTGTTTGTCTTCTATTTCAGCTCATTGAACATGACAAAATATAATTGCAGAGCATCTCTTCACGATCTGGTCACAATGTTAGGAAAGTAAGGGACATGAGAGAGTGTTTTGATTATTTATGAGAGTGACATTAGTGTTTTTTCTTTCCCAGTATGAGTCATAGTCACAGGATGTTGACCTATGACAAGACACTTACCAATCACTAAACCAATCACTTTATGCCAGGAAAAGATGATGGGGAAGTGCAATTTTGAGATTAGCTTGCAGTGCTCTTTGAGCAGATTCAAGACAGAGGGGGGAATGATGTTGCGTTGCAAAAGGGTCAACTGCGGCACATGAAAACACAAAGAAATCTGTCTCTGTGTCTTTTTCTGCCTGTGTGTGTAGTTGGAGTTTTGTACCGATCTGTTGCTGTTGTAATCTCAAACGGTGTCTCAGGTGGCAAATACTAACATTTCCCGTTACCAGTTAGTAAGGGGCGTAAACAGTGTGCTGCTGCACATCCTCTGGGTTTGTTTGTCTGGAAAAACCTTATAGAAGGAGGCAACTATTTTTGGGGTTTTGATTCGGGCCAGGAAAAGTTATCACGTTATAGAGAACAGATGATGTCATAATCACCTGTTTTAAAAACCCTCCCCTTAAATGCTTAGGTAACTGTTTTCGTTTGTCTTAATAGTGGATTGGTAAACGCAATAGTAATAATTGTTGTACTTTTCAGTGACTTCATCATCTTCAGGCTGATCAAAATGTTATTTCAACGTAATCCATTCACCAGGAATCAGTTACTGTCAATTTCAATGAGACTTTTTTTCCCAGACTCCGAATGTATCATCTGAACTGTGTTTTATATCTTATCCACTTTTGTATATTTCATGTTCTTTCTGTTGTAAGCATGTGAGCACATGCAGCATATTTGGGTGCTGATCAGTGTTGTTACAGAAGCTCTGTTTGACATTCATGCCCTTCTGGGAATCAGCTGTTCTTCAGGCTGCCTCCCCTCAGCCCAAGAACAGCTTTTCTCTTTCTGTCGTCCGGCACTTGATGTCCAACTGCCTTGCCCTCATGTGTCGGTAGCTGCTTAATAATCCCTCGGGTTAATGCTCTCCAATCCCATTAGGGCCACTAATAATAGTCAGATGCTCTCTGGATGGAGCAAGAATCAGCAGATCACTGAGAGAAAACGGACTGGCTGCTCCGTCCTCAGCCTGCAGTCATGCTCATAACCTTGGTGTGGTTTTAATTTTGATTATAGTTCAATGTTTCAGGTGGTTTTGCACAGTGCATAGAGTGTCTACATATATATATATATATATATATAGAGCGAGAGAGAAGATCTGATGGTTTCTTGCTGATGGCACTAAATACGACAATCCTCTCTGATCCCCTTATCAACTGCTTACCTGCGGTGACGACAGCAAACATGCAACAAAATGTTCAAATTGTTCCTTGCAATCATTAATGTCAGACCTGGATTGCAATGCAGCAGCGCAGTGCATCTGCATTCAACTTCATGAAAAAATTAGATTGAAGGTTTCTTGACACAAGTATCTGTACAGAGAAGGAAGATTAATTCGTCAATAGTTATTATGTATTACTTGTTACTAATTACAGTTATATGGTTGCCCATAAGAGAACGTAAAATAATCTAATATTCATGACCCAAAGTGCAGGTGCACTTTTCTATGTTTGATGTAATTATCCAACAAAAAACAGCTGAAATGACACAACCTTTATTTAACAATAGTGACACTTCATACAGTCTATTTAGTTCTGTTCTGGGGTCAGCACAAAGCTCATCTGATGGATTCTATACTTGCACAGCAGACCTGACTTTTAAATTTCAGATTATTGTGATCACAACCAAAACCCTCTGTCCAATGCCGCAGTGAAAAGAAATGCATCTATCTATCTGTTGAGCACATAATGCTAACACTCCACTGTCATTCCCCCGTGTCATTGCTGTTAAACTGAGCTGTGTGGCTGAACATTATTTTAATATTTGCTGACCGATGAGCGTGAAAGGGGACAGGACAGTGACCTGTGAAGGTTGCTGCGAGACTCACACGCAGGCTTGAAAGGTAGCAGTCTAAATGTGGTGATCTCTGCAGATTAATCCTGGCTAAATCCCACAGCTCGGAAAGTCAGGTGGAGAGAGAGAGAGAGAGAGAGAGAGAGAGAGAGAGAGAGAGAGAGAGAGAGAGAGAGAGAGAGAAAGAGAGAGAGAGAGAGGGGGTGGAAATAGAAATGTGTGGAACATCTGAGAAGGACTGTGCCCCAATGATGATGATCGGGATGAAAGGTGTACATCTGTAGGATTTTAGGATTTGGCATTATTCCAGTGTTTGTTGACCGAGGATGAGACCAGCAGCGGCAGCAGCTCAGTCAAAAGTGTCAAAAATATTTTAAGCTTGAGGCTTTCGTCTTCTGCTCATCACCTTCGGGTCTCAAACACCTCTGCTATATCACAAACTGGGATTTGCTTGTGGAAACTCTTTACTTTTATAAATAGATTGAGGTGCCTGCTATTTACCATAGTTTGGATGACTGTCATCCAGTTTTAATGTACACAGTTTTAATGTACAATGAATTTTAATTAGAAATTCTGCTTCGTAATTTACAGTTTATAAAAATGGCCTGAGTTTTATCTGTAACTGCAAAAACAATGCATCAAATCTTGAACAATAACGTGCCACTTCATACTTGGAAGCAGAATTTGTATATATTTCTATATTTGAGTATCCACTCTGTAAATGTATTATTATATCTATCAACATATACATATGTGTACATTATCTCACAATCTTAACCATGTAGCATATTGTTTTTATCTGAGAGTAGATGCCTCTTGATTATCGTAATCTGAAACAGTTTCATTCAGGTCAGGCTAATTTAGTTATCATTATTTTATATTATTTAGTTATCTGAGTGTCGTATTGGATTCTTACAACCTTCTGGGTGACAAGCAAACAAATATTTGGAGGATGTTCTGTTTTTTCTTTTAAATCCCCTCTTTTAAATCCCAATTGCTGGAATTGATTTGAGAGAGGTTTTTGGTGATTAGTCATCAGTGATTCATGAAGGGAATCTAAGGAGAGGTTTAACCTCACGAACACATCAGCGCTGAGAGGAGTGACATAAGGATGTAAGGTGACAAAGATTAGCAGCTTTTCAAAATAAGTCACAGTATGTCATGCAGAATATAAACATGTTGTACAAAGCAGCAATTATCTGAGTATACTGCTGTACAACTGGTCTAATTAAAATCCAGTTTCAGTCTCAGCAGAGCAGGTTGTGAGTGTCTTTTGTCACCAAGCGGCATGTGAGCGCCAACCAACGTGAACTAATGCCCAACTGGCCCCTGCCTTTAGAGCTGCTCAGCAATCACATGGGCAGGTGTGCACAACTTGTTCTGTTATGTTACTTATACAATATATTTCTATTCATTTTGGTGGATAAAAATGATTGCCAACATGAAATACCTGATATTTAGTCAAAAGAACACATATTTATGAAATTACATCCTGAGCCCAAACTAGACTGGACAAACATGTGACTATAGAAGTGGGACCCCTTGAAAGACAACCCCCCCTCCCTTATCTTTAGCTTTGCTTTTGCTGCCATAACAGCAGCAGGTGTCTTGTCAGATGCAAGCTAAAGGGATTATCTTCTCAAACTGAGGCCTCCATCATGAAAACGTGTCAACAACAAACCCATCCACCTCTCTGCTTGTTGTCGGTGAATGTCTGTGTGGAAAAAGACATTAATCGTTACCTCGGCTGTGTGATGTAATCGTTTGTGTAAGATAACGCTGTATTAAGTTTAGCGCTATTTAAGGATAACGATGAGGCACAATGAGTACCATTCACCTGAGAAGGTGCTGTTGCAGCTCTTTGGTTTGAATCTGTTATGAGGGTGTTTGAGCGAGTGAGTTTACTTTACAATATTTATGAAAACCTTCTTCTTCTTGAAGACATAACATAACAGACATGTTGACTTGCTGTTTGCTTTGGAAATCAGCGTATTTCATTTCTTAAGTTATTTTTTTATTTTCAAAAGGGCAAAAGCATCTAATATGTTTAAAACCACTGGACACAAGATCCAGAGAAACTGAATGGTTAGACAAACTGTGCCCCAGTTTATGAAGATCCCTTGTGAAATATGAATTAAAATTATTAGTTACACTGTTACACTACACTGTTTATAAAAAGTGGTTTTGATCCTCCATGTATTACATTCTAACTCCTAAGCTTTCTAAACTGACCCAAACATCACTTTTACTTCATTTCTAACCATAATATAAATATGTTGTGGTTAAGTAATATTGATTTGCTTTATTCTTCTCCAGTGTTTTTTTAAAGTGCAAACTTGCATCGATTCATGACATCTAAACATACAAAAAAGATCTTCTTTATTGAGCTTGCTTTAGAGCAATATGATATTTGTTTACAGGGCAGAACGTGTGTGTGTGTGTGTGTGTGTGTGTATGTGTGTGTGTGTGTGTGTGTGTGTGTGTGTGTGTGTGAGTGAATGGACACAGCTGTACTGTAAATGTCCTCTGAAGAAATGACTGGTGTTGAGATCATCCTCTGTCTCGCCTTGGTGATGTAACACGACTCAACACATCTGAGAAGAGGAGGTCATGTCACATACACGTGTGACACTTGTTTTCTCCAGTGGAAGCTTTTAGATAAAGTAAAATAGTTGTAGAAGTTAAAGACTGTGGCTGTTGTTCCTAAAAAAAGGAAATACATATATATATATATATATATATATATATATATATATATATATATATATATATATATATATATACACACACAGGCTATATTGCTTTAGGAGTTTGTGTGTGTTTTCAATGTTCCTTCATTGTTTACTGAATGTCTGGTGAGTAAACATGACATAAAAAGGAGTTGGAGTCGGCTGTTAGCTGAACACTTCTGGGATCATAAGAGTTTATTCACTATATTGTAACTATCGATTCATTCTTTCACTAATGGCCTCCCCACCCTGTCAGAGTAGTCCAATCCAACAACACTACACAGTCTGAACCAGTATTGAAATTATGAAATTAGTATTTAATGCAGGCCAAATGTATTGGATTGCATATAATACATGTGCTTGTGTTGCTTGTTGCTACTCAATTGTTTATGAGAAAAGATAATGTCCATATATTGATTTCTTTCTCTGTGTTTTAAAAGGCCAATGAACCTGAAGATGACGAGAACAAGCTGATGGTGAGTTTGTTTTGTGTGTGTGAACTTCTCTGTATGATCCCTGTAGCGTCTGCTGCAGGTCATGTTTATGTGTCTGCATATATTTACAGTATGCTGTATGTATCCGTCAGCCATTTGATAAAAAAAACAAAAAACATCTAGATACATATTCTAAATGTACACTAGAAAGAAGTGTTAGTAGAGATATGACATTCAAACAAACTGCTCATTAGTTTTTTTTTTCCATCACCATCTTATTTGGCAATGTTTTAGAAGTTTCGTGAGATAACAACAATGTTAAATCAAACCAAATGTAGAACAAGTATTTACTTATTTTGCATTGAATATAATGTTTATTTATATATATTTCTGTATTTGGGATATTTTTATAGGCCAAACCGAGGCTGCAGAGGGAAGGCAGCTGTGCCTCTCTACACAACTCACTGATGAGAAACAGCATCTTCCAGCTCATGATACACACCCTCGACCCTCTCAGTGACGAAGGTATGGGTAAGCAAAAAAACACACGACACCACACACACATACACGCACAGACACAAATGCAACACGATACAATGTTACTACGAAACAGAGGATGTGCTGTGTATGTGAATTAAATGAACAATATATTTTGGTGTTTAGGATCAGAATTAGGTTCAGAACAGGTTTATGGGCACAATAGTGTCTGGTTAAGGTAAGATATTGTAAGATCTTCATTCATCCAACCACTCTCCACTTCTTAGCATTTCCCTACCTCTTTCTTAGAAAATATTCCTAGCACAGTGAGAAACACATTCCCCCATTGCACATGGCATGTATCTGTAATACTTAATCACAAATGTTCACGAGACCATACTGGGCTGACTGAGTCTCTTTTGTTTCAGGACGTTTTAAAGAGAAGGCCTCGATCCTTCACAAAATGGCTAAAAAGAAGTGTAAAGACGAAGCTGGCTGTGCCAACGGTGTAGGTGAGCAACAGCGTCCTGTGAAACTACAGGAGTCTCTTTGTCCCACTCAAAGATCAAGTTATCACTTAACTTCCTCCTCTTTTAGCTTGAAACCTGTTTTAAAGGTCATGATTGCATGAGTAACGTGATGATATCTTTCAGTAAGTGAAACACAAAGTTTGTCAGGATGACCTCAGACAATTAACAAGTATATTTTGTTTGTCAACATAGGACCCCTCTCCCAGACACAACCTCCAAAAGGTGCAAAATGTAAAGTTATAGCTCTTCTTTTATTGTCATTAGACATCATCTTTTTCATTTCAAATGAATACTGTTCTTGTGAACAGTAAACTCTGTTCTTATCTGCCTTCTTTTTTCTTTCCTCAAGCTGATAAAGACATCCCCAACAGTTCAAATGTTGCAGTGGAAGTCACACCACCCATGAACGGTGTTGCAGGGGGAGAGGAGGTATGGCCTTTATCTTCTTCAGCTCCAAGTTCACATGTTAAACTATACGTTTTTATAGAGCCTCAGCCAAGAATACAAGTTTTTTTAAAAGCATCATGGAAAATGTTTACTTTATAAATTATTATCTAAATATAAATACAGTTGTACTAAATAAATTCATCTTTCTTCAGGGGGGTGAAGAAGAGGAGGATGAAGACCAGCCTCTAAGCCTGGCCTGGCCCGACACCAACAGGAAACGCATCACCTACCTCGTCATAATGCCCATCGTCTTGCCACTGTGGCTCACACTGCCCGACGTCAGGAGAGAGGTGACAACACACACACACACACACACACACACACACACACACACACACACACACACACACACACACACACACACACACACACACACACACACACATACATATATAATGTAAAGCGTGTAGAAGCAACTTATAACACAATGCAATCAATGATAGAAATCTTTTCTTTTCTTCTCACAAATACATATTCACATTCTGGATTGAAGAGTTTCTGGTTTTCACTGCTGTCATTTGTTGTATTTGAAGCATGAGAAACTTAGAAAAACTAAGATTAAATGTGCTACTTATTTTGGTAATTTACTACATGACCTGCTCAAAATACTGTTTTATATATTGACATTGGTATATCGGGCTCTTGACTGGGCCAAAGAATAATTGATTGAGGGTAAATACACTAAACATTTCTCTTGTGGTTTTCAGAGCTCAGCAAGGTTCTTCCCCATCACTTTCCTCGGCTCCATTAGTTGGATTGCTTTCTTCTCCTACCTGATGGTGTGGTGGGCTCACCAGGTACCACACACACACACACACACACACACACACACACACACACACACACACACACACACACACACACACACACACACACTCTCTCTCTCTCTCTCTCTCTCTCCCTATTTCTAAATACACCAACTCTAATGCATATTCTATGCTAATACTGAGGCCTTTTCTTATAAATCAGTGCAGCAGTCAGAGTGTTGAATGTGTGACCAAGGCAGCTAATCCCAACTAATCTGCCTTGATCCTCAGCCAGATCAACCTGTAGCGCTCTATTTTAACAGCACAGATGCAGACAGGCCTGAAGCAGGAGGTCATGTGAGCATGGAGGAGGCGCACCAGCTTTTTTAGTTCACACGAGCGCTGTGAGCTGTGAGCTGTGAGCTAGCTGAGGTTTGCTAGGTGAATCTTTATCGTCTCAGCTTGTCGCATTACTGGTCTCACACCTTTGAGACTGCCGTACCAAACACAGGGAAGCATATAAGAAGAAGGTCTTCTGTCAGTTTCTGGAGATCTTCAAAAATGTTACGGTCTCCATGTAAGCTGCTATGGGGACACAAATACCAGCTTTTCAGGAGATCAACATGTAGGAGCACTGCTTACACTTATCTTTTCCCTGCCACATAATCTTAGTCCTGCCACCTTGAAACTCACAAAAGACATTATACTAATTATAACTTCAAATCTGCCTCTACAGTCTGATCCTGTTTGTACATTTAGTATATGTATATTTTGAATATTTGGTGTATACTGAAAATCTCTAACACTCCGTATGTCAAAACAATCTTTTGAGCAATGTGTAAAGGATTCTGACACAGTTTCTAAACTGTGCGACATTAACACCTTCTTCTTGCTTTCAGGTTGGAGAGACGTTCTGGATCACAGAGGAGATAATGGGCCTCACAATATTAGCAGCCGGCACTTCGATCCCTGACCTGATCACCAGTGTGATTGTAGCACGAAAAGGCCTCGGTGACATGGCCGTGTCCAGCTCTGTGGGCTCAAACATCTTTGATATTACTGTGGGGTGAGTCCAGCAAGAAACTACACAGTGGAATATCTGTTTTTAGTTGAGAACAAGTACAGTTTGTCTCTCATAACCGAAGTAACTCTTCTCTTCTCCCTCCAGTCTACCGTTCCCCTGGCTGGTCTACAACATCCTCAACGACTTCAAGCCGGTAGAGGTGAGCAGCAACGGCTTGTTCTGCGCCATTGTCCTCCTCTTCATCATGCTCCTCTTCGTCATCATCTCCATCGCGTCTTGCAAGTGGAGAATGAGCAAGTTTTTGGGCCTTCTCATGTTCCTGCTCTACTTCGTCTTCCTCATCGTTAGCGTCATGCTGGAGGACAAAGTCATCAACTGCCCCATCACTGTCTGAGGGAGAAAGAGGGCCAGAAAAAAGGAGGCGCGAATGGTCTTGTGTGTACAGCGGGATTTACAATAGGAGAGGAAAAACATGCTCACTTACATACACAGTTGAAGAATGCATGCACACAGACACACACACACACACACACACACACACACACACACACACACACACACACACACACACACACACACACACACACACACACTCAAGTGAAAGGTGAAGAAACACACACACAGGTTGTGGATGTCAGTTGGATGTCAGAGACGCTGACTTGAATCAACACTGGAAATTCATACCAGCAGCTGGCAAACACGCCTGTACATCATCAATGGACTGTATGCCACCCAATAGGAGGGACTCCTCTCTCTTTGTACCATGTGACTACATTAAGTAGTCACTTTGGATTGAAAACTGATGAACAAGTTATGTGAACGCCACCTGGGATGGACCATTCCAATTGAAGATCACCAGAGATTGTGTTTTTTTTTTTTAACTAAAGGACCATTTGGCAGTATAAGACGTACCTCCACTACTCATGCAAGCAGCCAAGTTAATCACATAAACTGAATGTGGGGGCTCAAAGAGACTTCATCTTGTTGTTGTTTTTAAAGGGCAGCAAAGCTCCGGAGAGATCCTGTATGTCTGCGGTAAAAAAAGAAGAAAGGGTCGGGCAACACATAAGTGTGATAGCTGCTTTAGATTTGTTCATTTACCTCCTGTATAGCTTTGCAGTGACGTCAAAAGAGAACTATCCAGTGTTAAAAAACCTTGAGTGTGTTTCAATACGGTATATTCAAGGACATACAGTATTTGGCAGAAATGGTTACTTTACATCCTATTCATGATAGGATACTATTCTATGATAGTTACGTTAGAGCTTACACAGATAGAAGGTTCTAAGGTGTTTTCATGGTCAATATATTCCAATTTGTTTGGGTTTTTCATTTCATAAGGTTGTGAGCATATATTTTTCTGTTCTGTCTGCCTTTGCGCTGCACTTTGTGCATGGAAATGTAAAAACCCGATCAGTGTGGCATTTCCAAATAGATGATGCAGTCTGGACAACAAGTGGTGGACTAAAGATTAGTGTTCTCCATTATATTTTACTTTATGAACTCAAAAGTTTTTTGTTTTTTTTCAAATCATGTATTTATAAAAAAGAGTGTTCAATATCAACAGGTATCACCGTTTTGATCTAAAACAACTCATGTACTGTATAACATATCACACCGCTACGTTCACATGCTACGTTCTTGTGTTCAGTGGGACGTAGAAGTTGAATTATTTGATTAAGAAACAGCAAGTAGGCCCACAACGTTATTGTAAAACCAAACATGGACTGTTGTGACTTTATATATTTTGGCAAATTTAGTTTTCTTCTAAACGCTCTCTATTAGATTTACGGTGAAATAACGTTAAGCAAAAAGCAGGTAACTTTATTATCACTAGGTATATCAGTAGGTACCTTTCCATTCAAATATGTCTGTTTCCATCAACTCATATATTTCAAATATTCTGAAACGGTTGCAAAAAAGATTAAAAAAATCACACAATAAAGAGCTGTCTGTAACTCAATGAATCTGTTTCCATTTTTTCTCGTTGTTTTGCAAAATCCTGGTAGATTTTTTCATTGGGTTTCCTTTGTTTCCTTTAATGAGCAATGTCAAACTGTCCTTGAAACAGGCAGGACACTACTTACTGATGTAAGGCAGATATAGTAACCTATTAGTGTCACACCAAATCAACGTCTCAACGTTGTCCATCTTGTCTTCATCAGTTCAATCCCCTGTTGCATGACTGCCTCTTACGTGCTGTAACGCATGCCATTGGTTTTCCTTATGTTGCATGCTTTCAAATATATGAAGCCCATCTGAATGTGGGACATATTTTATACTTTATTCTCCCCACAATATTCAACATGCTCCATCGGTCTTGGAGAAATGCTCAACTCTAGACATCTCTGAATAAAATTTTCCACTGCTTTTTATTTCAGTGTTTATATATAAGTGTTACAGTAAATCAAGAATGAATAAATGCAAAATACAGTATATCGCTTCAAACTTTCTTGAACTTTTATATACTATATCCCCAATAACACACATTTTTATTCAGGGGTAAAATTGCATTTGCGTTTATTTCAGTTTACCATATTCTTTTCTTTTTCGATAAATTAATCTGTTTTTCCTGATTATATTGGTTTAACACTCCCAAAGGGTAAATCATTAATATTGTGTGTTAACCACATTCTTTTCCTCATAAATTGCACCAAAAAATTGTCCATTCAATTTACCCTAACTATTCCCTATTTCTTGTAAAGTATAACATGTCTGGTTTATTGTGTGAAAATTTGTATAAAAGATTTGTAAACTGTAATGTATATCTGTATATAAGCTCCTGTGTGTAATAGTCAACACGTTAACCTCAAGTCAACTTCTATTCTCACACTCTGTCCATATCGTATCATTTCTAAATCTTCCTTGCTTTGGTGGATTATGTAAAAGAGAGGAATGTGTGTATGAATGAGTGCATTTAGAAATATCTGTAAGAATTCCTCCTTTGAATAATTCCTCCTCGGTTTGAATACCACGACGAATGGTAAAATGCTTTTGTATTTCCCTTCCACGTTATGTATTAAGTTTGGAATCATATTCATGTACTACTTGAATTGTGTATTATACTGTAAAAAAACATATATCAATAATTTCTGTATAAAGTGTTATATGATAAATTAAATGAAAACTCAAATTTTCATTGGTAGTGTTTGGAGTCGATGTTAACTTTGGGATTGGTTTAGAAACCTTTTTTGATTAATAATATTATTATATAATTACTTTAACACAGAAAGAATAAATACTCAGTATAATTTGGCAAATCTGTAATAGCTTGGTCATAGGGCATTTTAAATGTAACAAAGCACTTCACTTTACCTCTCATCCCCCTTTACAACACAGGTCAGATTTGCAGTGTCATCTATCAGGATGTGATCTGCTTTACTTCGACACAAGCCTCTTACAGCAGCATGCGTGGACCACTGCCATGATCCGTGTGATGCAACAGGGATTCACTGGACACCTGGTCCACCAATAAAGAACATGCTCACCTGATTTCTGTGCGCGTTTCTCTTCACTGACAACTGATGATATAGTCACTCACTGTACTGCACTGAACCAGTCTGCAAACCAGTTCACACTTCCTTGTCTGTAAATGTCACAGCTGTGGGTGAGTCCTCTTCCCTCAACATCAAGGGAAGAAGATAAACGTGCTGAATCCATTCAAGCCATTCGTATAAACCTCAAATCAACTTAAAAAGGTACTTTGACTGAGGGCTGTGGATTTTGTTCCCCATCACTTACGATAAAACGTATTTGAAGGGCGCCTATTTTTTAAATGTGTACATATGCTTTGTACTATGCTGTGAGAGAGTCCAGTTGTGATGTCATAAAAGTGTGTAGCTGCTCCATCTACAATGAATTGTAAAATATGTAATAGATGACACTGAGCGCACCAGGGGAATGTAAGTGTATGGTACATGTTCTGTGTCACACCTGCCGACACTACAATAGAATAAAGCTCATTAGTTTGGGTATTAATTTTTAAAAAACTGACATTCTGTGGGTCCACAAAATCAGTCTCCCATGCATTGTCCACAGAGCAGCTTTGAGACTTTCTTCTCTTGTTTCTGGCTTTGAGAGAGAGAGGGGAGTTCATGTTCACAGATATTGAGTGAACTTTCCGGAGCTATGGAAATAACAAATTCTTAATTTAGGTGGTGTTCCCCTTGATAAAGATGCCAGGGTATGTTTGTGGCTGGTGTGGCCCGTGGGAACGGTTTAAAACTTGTAAGGGCATGAACATAAGATGTTAAGACAGACTCAAAATTCAACCAGTATCAATGAGCCATTGACCATTCAGTCAAAGTGAATGGTAGATATGATCAGGAGAGTCCATTAAAAGAAGCTGGATTTTGTAAAATGAAGGCAGGAATGAACTTGTCAGGTGGCAGATGCAAGAGACTTTGATTGTGTTGTTCACCATTGACACTAATGTAGCACCAATGAGTAGGATTACGTCTCTGGTGCTTCACATTCCCGAGCAGTAGGAGGCAGTAAAGGAGCTACAACTTGAAAATGAAGAGAAGAAGAAGCCACCGGAAGCATGCTCCTGTTCGTTTTGTAACAACAGACCGACAAGCTGCGCTTTGCGTGGGACTAGACCCGACTGGTCCGGTGTGATAGTGGAGAGCACCATGGACCCATCGGAGTCCGGGGGACTGGCAGCTGGTCTCGGCCCAGAACAGAGTCCCAAACCCGAGCTTTCTGCAGCGATGCGGGCTAAAATCGAGCGGAACCGGCAGCAGGCGTTGATGCTCCGGCAGGCGCGACTCACGAGCCGCCAGCTGTCCGCCGTGGAGGGGGCGACCTCGGCGAAAATCTGCAAGACCATCGACTCTGGTGCCGGCTTCTTCATCGAGGAGGAGCAGGGCGGGGAGGAAGAGCAGAGGAGCAGGAAGGTTGTGCATCAGCCAGGTGCGTTGTGGCGTTTGGTGACTTGAGTGACCGTGCGCGCGTATTTACGTGTTGTGTTGAGCGTGGGTGTGTTTTGTTGTTTCCAGCCCCCGTCATCGAGCCAGACTACCTGCTGTGCGATGACTGTCAAAAACCCTTCATGGACTCGTACCTCAGCAACAGCTTTGACCTGTCTGTCTGTGATAAGTGCAGGTACACACACACACACACACACACACACACACACACACACACACACACACACACACACACACACACACACACACACACACACACACATTCAGAGTGCCTAAAACAAATACAAGTAGTTTTTCATGCAGCTTTTGGAAAAGCAAAACGTAAGTCATAAGTCAGTTTTGAATGTGTCAAATTTGATATTGTAATGCAAATAATTCACAGGTTTCCCCAATATTTTAATGATGTGAAAGAATGTGGTGTTATTTATTTTTTTGCTGCAGCATTACTCTTATTATATATATTGGATGCTAATTGTACATGATAATATGCATTTAACTGTTAAAAGCATGAATGAACTCACGTACAATATAGGGTTAACTCTAATATATGCCAAAAATATGGTTTTCGTCATCAATGTTCAGTTCACTTAGTTTTCTCAAATCTTTGAGTAGTGATGTTTAATCAGAGATGAACAACTTTGGTTTTATTCGTTTGGTTTTAAATTTAAAAAAAATCTAAAACCTACAGATATTCGGGCTCATAGATTCCGATTTTTACATTTTATTTGTACAATGCCATGCCAGACAATTAAATGTCAATTAAATGTATTGACAGTATTAACAGTATAAGCCTCTTTCCCCCTCAGAAACAACGAGGAGAAGCATAAGCTAATCTCCAGAACTGAGGCCAAGCAGCACTACCTGCTGAAGGACTGTGACCTGGACCAGAGAGAGCCTCCACTCAGGTTCATACTGAAGAAAAACCCTCATAACGCCATCTGGGGAGACATGAAGCTTTACCTCAAACTACAGGTACTCGCTGGAAGACGGGGATCATATATCACACCATGCTAAAACTTAAAAAGCAAAACATTTATGCATTATACACAAATGAACATTTAACTAAGAGTATGGATTTCAAAACTCACAACTAATTGTTTTAATTGTCTTTGCTGTATTTGATCTATTTTGTCCTTCTCATTGAAGGTCACATGTGGCTGTCAAGACAGCGTGCAAGCAATCTGCATTATGACAATACAAATAATGTATAACAATAAAATATAAAGCAAGCTTTTAATGCGTTTAAAAAAAAAAAACCTGTAAGGTCAGTAGACATGTGGGTATTGCACACACTATTTAAAATAACATTGAAAGAGGAATTTAAGACAGACATACACATAAAGAGAGATTATCAAGCAGTGAACACATTACAGTAGTGCTGAAACGATCAGTCAATCATCATGAACTGCTTTTCTCTGTTTTATGTAATTGTAAATTAAATAACTTTTTGAACTGTTGCTCTGAAAAACTAAGACATCTGCAGTTGAGAGGCCATGGGCTCTTGGGCATTTTGCAATTAAAAAAAATGGTATAGACTAAATAATCAAGTAACCAGAAAAAGTGTTGATCAATAGAAGAATAGTATAGAAAAGTAATAATGAAATCCATTTTAGTTGCAGCCCTAAATCAAAGTATGGACTTTTTGGTCCAAATACCCCCTCATTGTTCTGTATGTTTGAATGAGTCTATGTATTATGTATTTGTATGTGTTACCCAGGTGGAGAAGAGGTGTATGGAGGTGTGGGGTTCAGAGGAGGCCCTGGAGGAGGCCAAAGAGACGAGGGAAGAGAACCGAGAGACTCAGAAACAAAAACGCTTCAACAAGAAGGTCAAAGGTTGGTGACCTCTTTGCCCAAATACCAAGTCAGTTACAATACGGAAATGTGTGTAAATGAGCGTTGACTCCATAATCTCTGGACGTGTGGATGTTTCATATGTCTGTGTTTGTGTGTCAGAGCTGCGGAGGGCGGTGAGGAGCAGCATGTGGACCAAAGACACCAGCGTTCACCAACATCAGTACGGAGCAGAGGAGGTGGTGGATCCGGAGGAGGACCTCTACAAGAAAACCTGCACCACCTGCGGACATGAACTCACCTATGAGAAGATGTAGACGCTCGCGCGCACACAACACTGATTGGAGAAGATATTCGGTGCTTTTATGGGGAACCATACATCTCACAAACCCTCGGTCCTTCTAGCTCTATTCCCGTTTCCTGGATTTCTACTGGTATTTATTAATAAAACACTCCATCCTGGTGGCGTACAAGGGGCCAAAATCACTCCTGTGACACGTACAGGCTGTCAATAGTAATGTCTGTAAAACAGCTGTTACTGACCTCAACTTAAACTTATTTTTGTAGCATGCAGAGATTCCCTCTGGCAATGTCCAAATCAAGGAAGGCTCGATATTGACTTGAGAATACCATCTTGTATTAAATAATGAATTGTGAGACCAGCTTTTTGACTGGAAGAGAAGTGACCGGTATGACTAAAACTTTGCCTGCCTTTTAGAAAAATGTGAGTTTTGAGAAGGGGGATTCCGTTTTTAGGATCTCATGTTTTTATACTCGATACTTGCAGAAGAGTCCTCGCAGATTTCGGTCACATAATACTTTGATGTGTTCACGGTCATGTAAAGTATGTTAAACTTTACTTCTCCTCGCCTTTATCAAACTTGACATTTCATTGCGATTGAATGCCAAGGCTTTCTGGTAATATATGCAACAACCATTGTTATTGGGAAGCTATTTTCTCGAATTGAATCGAAGACCTTCCTCATTCATCTACTCTTGGACAGATGTAACGATCCACAGTCCTCAGTCTGGTCTGAAGTGGCTGGGACATGAACTGTTTCTATGAACTCATGTCAGCTATAAAGCGCGACTGTTCAGATGTTCATACTATACTACTACAATTAAACTGACTATATATTTTGGGGTCAGACCCATGAGTATCAGTAAAGACAATTCTAAAACGAACAAGCAGTAGCCCATCCCAGTCAGTGTTGGAATACCTTTTAAAGGGGAAATACAATGCATAAAATGCAGATTCCACTTGTCAAGTGATTAAAGCTCTTAACCTTGTGACTGAAAGATTTATACCTCAGAATGACTATCTACATTTTACAGACAAGACCTTGAACATTTTCAGACAAACCAACCTACTTGCCGCTTCACCAAAATATAAAATGTCTACCTTTGTTCAATTTGTCTTAGTAAATAATTCTGTGAATCAAGGGAATGATTTGAGAATTCAGAATGAACAGCACGTTTAGCATTTATTCAATGTTGTGGTATGACTAGTATTAATTCATATAGATATGTAGGCCTATTGTTAATGTTTGTGCTCTTAATTCTGGAAATCTGTAAACTTCTAAATGTTACCTGTAGTGGTTAGTGCATAACCGCGCATAATTCAAATGAGTGAGAAATTGATTTTGTTAAATACTAAAATAAATAAACTGAATGGTGCCAGTTCCCAAAAGGGAATTTCCCATTCATTCACCACATTGAATTCTCAGGAAATCCTAATATGAAGACTTCAAAGCATTGAACTAAGCCTACCAACTACAAGAAGAATCATGGCCATAAAACATTTTAATTAAAAGCAAAGAAAATAAACTTAATTAAAATGTAAAAAAAGGAAAACAGCATGTGAACATAATATTTAAGAGTGAAGGAACTACTAATCGCATAAAGCTGGAGGCGAATGAGCCGAAGGATGGTTTGTCCAAATTCCCCGCTGAAAAGCAGTTTGCTTCTCCGGTATGGGGTGAAGCAGCTCCTTTGGTTGAGTTTTAGCAGCTGGATGGAGTCACTTAGCAGGAAGTGGAGGAAGCCTTCCCCTGGCGGACACCTCTGTTAAAGTCGTCATAGATTAGTCTTCATGGCTTTGAGGGCACAACGTTTGGTGTATGTGGAGTGCAGACCTTCCCTAGTGCTTTGGGAGGACGTGACGTTTCACTTTGATCAGCATCCTTCGGGAGCACCCGTAATACAGGTCAGACAGTTTAGAGACTAGCTCAGAGGGATTTGGACGAGCCTGGACAGACCTAACGGGCACCAGATGCCTTCAGTGGGCATTTGGGATTTTCTGTATGGCAGCCTGAATGTGTTCTGAACATGTACAGGGTCTTCAGATGCTAAAGATGGGTCCTTTAGCCTCATGAGAGGATGTCTCAACACCAAGCTTTAGATCAGAGCTTTTTTCCACTATGTGATGCCCCAATTATAACATCCACCCTCAACATATGATTCACGTAAAACAATTAAATCTGAATTGGTCTTACCAGGTAACAGTGCAGCAGATGCTGTGACCAGCCAGACAGTGATTCTTTATATGATTCCAGTAATCTTTCAGTGGGTGTCAATACAAACCTCCTGTCATGTATTTAGCAAGGATTTCCCACAGATTGTTATTAATTGCATACATTTTTGTAACTAAAAACAAAGTGACATTTTGTATGAATGTACAACCTTTATTAATTTTAACATGAAAGACAAGTTTAAAATTCAAAGGATCCCTGAAGATCAGTAGCCTTAAATACAAATGCCTCATCTGTATTTTCCACCTTGACTCCCACAACACCACCCTAAGGGGAAGAAACAAATAATAAATTAATATTAGTACGTTTTAAACCTGCAACAAGACATTATATTAGTGCCATTTTACATGAGCTCTCTTCCATGAATTTCCCAAATTTATTTGGTTTTAATAATGTATGATGAAATCAAAATCTGCCTAATCTGTCCAATCTTAAATGTACTCTTAAATATAAATTAGGCAATATGTCATGTACTATGCTACTTACATCACCAAAGTACTTCTCTATCAGGCCATGAGCAGCCTGGTACACCGTATCGTTGTCATGGTTCTGCAGCATCTCAATGCGGTCCAGGCCTCCCAGCTCTTCAACCAAAAGGCTAAGTTTCTCCGTCTCACCAAGCTTCTCTGCTGCCTGAAAAGTCAAAACCAGCGCTCTCATCTGCCCATTTCAAGTCAAACTGTAGCAAGATTCATACTTTGGTGGGTTTGTTTAGAGTCTCACCAGGAAAATGTTATTGATCGCTTCCAGTATGACCAGAATGACTTTAGCATCTTTGACCTGCAACAGGTCAATGATCCCCTCCAGGGCTCCACTCTGCACCAGATTAACCACTTGCTCCACAGTGCCCCCACTGGTGAAATTTGTCACTGCCCACACTGCCTCCCTTTGGGTTTTGAAGTCTCCCTAAAAATAAAAAATAAAAAGTTCAACTGCTTCTCCACATCAAATTGTTTGCCATCTAGTGAAATTAGTCCCTGCATGCCTTTGGAATATATTTTATTAATTAATTTGTTCAAGTACCACTACAGTGACATCAGAAGCAAAATCAGAGTGTCATTTTACTTGACTCACATTTCTCAGCAGTCCCACCAGAGGAGGGAGCAGGCCACAGGTGATGAGCTGCTGGATTTGTCTACAAGGTCCAGCAGCAATGTTGGACAATGCCCATGCTGCCTCCTTTTGCACATTGGCCTTGGGGTGCCTCATCAGTTGAGGTAGGGCTTGCAAAACTCCAGCGTCAACTGCCACCTGAGTCTGCAGGTCTGAGCCACTCACTATGTTCCCGATTGCGCGGAGAGCTGGGGTCTGGAGGTCAGACAGGAAACTGATTATTGGCTAGTGAAGGGGCAGTTTTGGCCCATCACCAAGCTTTGAGAAAAACCTACACGTGAACAGGCTTCCACTAGAATCACAAGCAGCACTACCAAGGCAATAACAATCTGGTCAGAGTCACATGCAGATGGAAAATCTAATGCAGTGTTTAAAGTTGGCGTTATACACACACACACACGTGTCAGACAGAGGGTTGAATGAGCCAAGAGCACAGTACCATGACGCTGAGCTCATCGTGGCTCATCAGCTCCACCAGCCGAGAGACAATGCCAGTTTTCACTACAACATCAATACGGTCATTGTCGCCATCCGAGAGGTAGGAGATGGCCCAGCACGCGTCAGACAAGATGTCCTTATCACTGAGATGGAGCAACTGGATCAGAGAAGGTAGCATCTGAAGGAACAGTTACACATTAGTCCTGCTGGTATTGTGGAACCGTTCTGGTCCGAGATTGAATCTTCTGCCACTGGATGCAAAGCTGAGCTACTTATGCAACGTAGCATCTGGGATTTCACTTACATGCTGGACTGCTGACAAGGGTGGAAACGGGTTCTTATTTCGACACAAGTTGGACAACGTCCATGTCAAGTTACGCAGGTAGCCAACCTGTGATAAAAGCATTATGAACAGGACTAATACAGCAGCAACATTTAGACTTTACTTTGCTGTTGATGTGTAGGCCATTTACTTAGACTCAAGTTCTCCTAAATCTATTTACAGTGCAGGTCGTCCGAATGTTATTTAAGCTTTACAAAGTTTATGTCAGTTTCTGAGAGGTCGGAGTAAATTTAGTCCATGAAGATTTAGGTCAAGTTTAAGCAAACTTCAGAGTTTGTGAAGCGGTTAAACTTACAATAATTTCCCCCAGACACTTTATTGAAGTTGTCGCTCAAGTACAATGGAAAAACTAGAGTGCCAAGTAGGAGCTGGTTTGTAAAGCTTTGACTTACTGGTGTGTCTGGAGCGATGCGGGCCAGTAAGGCTGGGATAACATTGCACTCAATCAGGATGTCTCGATAAGCTGCACCATCACCTGTAACAAGAAGTTACGTTTTGTGAGGTTAGTACAGGAAGCCACATTCTTTGCACCAGTTTCATTTTTCAAATTCAATGTTTTTAGCTACAGTGTGAGACAGACCACCGTAACATTTCAAAGACAGGGGCCTGAGTCACATTAGCTCAATACAGCAAGAGTTAATGGTCCATAAAGCGAGCAACATCTTAAGTTGTCATTTTGGAAACCATTTTAAAATTATAAATCTATTAGCTGCATTAAATCCAGACATGATTTAAGACATTTTACCTGCAATGTTTCCAATGGCCCAGACGGCCTGTTCACTGATGTGCAACATTGGTGACGCGAGCAAGCCGATGAAAGCTGGTACAGCCCCATGTTCCACCACCTGACACACAAATACTGTTCTGTTGGACCGTCAACCCATTAAGAAAACCTAAAAGCATTCAAAACTTACGACCATGTTGTTAGTCAGTTTTAAAGTTTCTAGATTATCAAGGTACCCAACAACCTGTTTCACTCAAATCACAATAATTATGCTAGCATGCGTCAGAGGTTCAATACTGCGTTCTCACCTGTTGAGTGTGCCAAGATGTTCCAGAGGCGATGTTGGTAAGGGCCCAAGCCGCTTCAAACTGCAGAGTCGGTTCATCATCCATATACAGGAAGGACACAAAGCGGGACAGCAGCCCTGCATCTATGATCTCCTTCAGAGGAGGGTTACGCTCCTGAGACAGCAGCTTCCTGAGGGGGAGATTAGAGGAAATGCACAGGTTACTTTAGTTTTCCCCTACTTTCAATGGGTGTACCATTGGAGATAGTCAAGTAGCTCATTAGGTTGCAGTGTAAAACGGCCATTACAATACCCCAGAAGCCCCAGGTGATAATTAAGTGTGCTTTTATTTTTTAAACAATCCAAAAGATTCATTAGGACAACAAAATTCTGTCCCCAACTTTGTCATTGTTGCTTGTACACATTTTACACAATTACATGATGATCGGACCAATTCTATTAATCAACTAAGCAATAATGTTGCACTGAAATGAACTACAGCAATTGCATCTTATGCAACAAATTACGGTTTATCAAATACCCCCTGCTGGCTCACCTGGCTGCCTGACAGCCTCGGGTTTGGGAGTCCTTGCAGCCGGAGTTCACGTCTTTAATGATGTCCTCAATGGGTAAACAGGCCACCTAAACGACAGGCACAGTTAGAGGCTCCACCAGTTAGCACGAACTTGTAAGCGGTTTCTGAACTGACCATCTCGTTGGAGATGTAACCAGGAGAGAGGGCCTCCTCGTCGGGGAGAGACGACAGCGTTATGTTTCTTCTCTTCAGGAAACTTTCATCCTTGTGAGCTTTGCGAAGCTCCACGCACACCAAGATGCGTTTCTCTCGAAGTTTCTGCAAGAGGTCGAGATGCATGGTCAATAAAAGCATTAATATGTACCCCTAAGAAAATTAAACATCAACTTACTGCCGGGTCTTTCCCCTTGTTTTTGAATTTGGAGATCCGCTCGTCAACAACGTTCGTGGTAGGCATGGTGGACGTTTACGCACCGGTGGACTCCACTCTCTGCTTCACTGAGACTGATGAAAAAACGTGATGACACCTTCCGCTGGGCGCTTATGAGGCCTCAGGTGGATCTAATTAGCTGTGCTTGATGCAGTGCAGCTGGGCGCGTTTCAATCAAGCAAACAGCTTTCCCTCCAGCGCCAATTAACAGCAAACCGGTCTGTGAACTCCTTCCTTTGCAATACATGTGTAAGAAGAATGGTATATGTTTTATAAATTAACTATTAATGCCGTTTAATTTGTACTATTCTAATCTCGTGTAAGGTATTTGTTCAGATGTTTATGTTTCTAATGTGTCTTATAGCTGAACCTGTACGATAATTAATTGCTTGTCGGCCGATGTTATTAAAGTGTTAATGAAAAAAAACTATGTGTGCACGTTTCATAACAGAGAAAAGAACAAAATACACTCCTGATTTTACTTTCTTTATGACTTACATACATGTTTTGTATTACAATCATAATAGGTATAATAATAATATCCAATTTACAGAATTTACAGAATTACCTGAAATTGTAAAAAAACAAAAAAAACAATAAGCCTTGGAATTCCACCATTTATATTATTGTGTGTGGTAATAACCGGTCATTACCGTTCTTAGACAGTAGATGGCAGCATAAAACCACTTTCTTCGTGCCTCTGTTGGAGTGTGTAAATATGATTGAAACTAAATCCAATGTATGAGGAAATTCCACTGTGCAGGTTCATTATGAATCAATTGTATTTTAACTTAATCTTTGCACGAAAAATAGTTAAATATAGAGATAAATAGATCTAATAAGTGAAAGAGAGGCAGAGAAAGAGTGTGACAGTGATGGAGTCTCGCCTTCCTCTGTAACAACCAGGAAGGGCTGAACAATAGCAGCTGAAGTGGAGGTTTCCCCCTGACCAAGTTATAATGATTTCCTCTTGATAACACATTCACACACACACACACACACACACCTACATGCACACAAGGGTCATGTGGCTGTGAGCTCTCACACTCATGTATAAACACACTATTTCTTTCTGCAACCTCACCACCACACTGAGTGTATAGGTCACGACCCTCGTTGGTCGTTTCCTCTAATGCAGCACCTTACACCTTCTTTCTGACACCCTGCCGTCTCACTCACAAGCATGTGTCCACATTAATGACGATAATGTCGTAGTGGTGTTCTCGACCTACAAAAGTTAACTTGTACTGTGGGAAAACCCTAATACATTGCTGTCAACCTTCACAGACTTGGCTGGGTATACATGTGCGCCACAGCAACATTACCAAACGAAATGTATATTAATATTAAATCATAGTATTCCATGTAAAAAAGGCCTGTTCTGACAAACCCACAAATAATTAATTATTCAAGTGTGCAGCTCTGGTCTTTAGCCTTTGTCAGTTCATTGTTTTGGTTTAAGAACTGCACATTTTCTCCATGGTAATTCTAGCTGTGCACGTTAGTCCCCACTGACAGCTAACTGCAGCACAAAGCCCCCCAAAAAACAGTTTGTTACCTGCCCAACACGTAGAAAATAGTCCGACATTTGGCAAACTAAAAAGCCAGAAGACCAAAACAGAGCAAGAGTGAATGTTTTACTTGCCTAAGTCAGATGCCATGGGCATTGAGAGACGGATGAATGTTAATGTTGGTGACACATTAGCATAACAGCCATATAAAATGGTGATTTGATGATGTTAGCAATGTGTCTGTCAGCTTGTATACACGTTTCATGGAGATCTACAAATGCTTGAGAACACGTGGGATTGGTTAAAAATAGGCTAGTAAAGCAAAGAGGCGGCTGGACCATGATTTATCCGCTGCTGTTGAATTATACCCGCTCAAGTTTAGTGCCCAGTTTATTTGGTTTAGGGTTGAGCGTGTGTGTGTTCAAGTCTGAATTTTGCTGCCAGTCCAGGATCATTTAAAGGGGATAGGCATGAGTTACCTCACAGGGTGACAATGAAATAATTAGGGAAAAAGACAAAAAGGTTATTCCCCTTGTCGGACATTTCCTCTACCTCTGCTCTGTTTTCTTCTCCCTGCTTCTCTGTTCGTGCTTTCCCTCTGTCAGGCGTGGGAACACAGAGAGAATAAACAGAGATGGATGATTTCATTTGTTCTCATGCTCTAATAGCTACATTCATATTATCATTAGCGTAAAGGTCAGAGTGTACTTCAGAGGACAACTGTGAGCTTTTGCCAGAAGTATTAATACATAATGTCATTTCTGCTTCAATAGATGGTGAGAGACCATTTATACTCAAATACAAAACTTCTAGAAATAATTTGTGGCATAATTACCTGTTGATGTGAAGTTTTATATGGTGTGTGTGTGTGTGTGTGTGTGTGTGTGTGTGTGTTAGA
The DNA here is from genome assembly GCA_038501785.1 of Myoxocephalus aenaeus. Lineage (NCBI taxonomy): Eukaryota > Metazoa > Chordata > Actinopteri > Perciformes > Cottidae > Myoxocephalus > Myoxocephalus aenaeus. Next base: position 2,812,586 of record JBAMJR010000125.1, on the reverse strand, counting down.
GACCTGCTCTCATTGCCCCGTGAGATCATGCTGCTGGCCTTTTGACCTAGAAGTGCTTATGGTTCCTCAGAGACGCCCTGAAGGGTGTGTGGAGTGTCCCTGCCCTGTTGTCTTTGACTCCTTGTTAGTCTGAACAATGTGAGGTGATTGGAGGAAATTCCACTGTGCAGGTTCAAGGCCTCGCACACACTCTCACACTTACACACACACTTACATACACACACACACACACACACACACACACACACACACACACACACACACACACACACACACACACACACACACACACACACATACAGGCAAACCCAAATTACTGTACGCAGAAACATTCGCTATTACATGATCCCTTATTCAAAGACATGCAGTTTGAGTGGATAATTATTACCAAACGTACATAAAAGCTAAAGCTTCAAGTCATAGTGTGGTGCCACTTTCTAATATGTGCCTAGCTAATGGCTATATTAACAATAAATACATAATGTGTCTTGCTTTGTCTTTTCAGTTGCAACTCAAGCATCAGGGCCACAATCCATGTATCACAAATCATGTATTATATTTACCACAGACTTATGATTTATTAACAGTTACAATAGCAGATAAATTACTAACGTATTGATTAAGTGAGAAACTCATCAGCAAGTTGTCATTGACGTGATTATTAATGACTCACCACTAGAGATGTATAGCAACCTGGCAGCCCAGAAGTTGCTCCTATGAATTACTTATAACTGTAATGAGAACCTAAAAAGGACAAAAGTGAGCACAGTCAACATCGTTCTAACTGAGTTTCAGTTGTAAATCATGGGTTTATATCACGAGTATTTATCCTTCCATACTCTCTTTCCATCTCGGTGCTGCCTGTTTCCTTTGTTCCTTTTTCATTTCCTTCCATCTCTTCATTCATCTCTTTTGACTTTTCTCCCTCTCCTCTCATTCTCCCTGGTTCCCAGATCAACTTGAGGTGTCTATGGGAAATCATTAGTATAGATTGTTCTGCAGTGCTGAGTCAATACACACACACACACACACACACACACACACACACACACACACACACACACACACACACACACACATGCATAATATGCCTCCCTGCATTTAATAGTGGAGGGATGTTTCAACCTTCTCTGCTGTTTACTGTAAACTGTAATACCGAGGACAAATCCTTGGCAAAGAATTACTGTTGTGTGTGTGTGTGTGAGTGTGCGTGTGTGTTACTATCATTATGGTAGGAAGAACTCGGACACAGTCAACCACACACACACACACACACACACATGCACAAGAGATTGCGAATAATGATGATAAACATTCATGCAGTGTTGTAAAGACAAAGGTGTGCTTTGTCTGTCCACGTAAGTCAGCCGTTCTTAGATATCAAAGCGGAGGAGAGAAGAAGAACCACAACAGGATGTGGGTTGTGGCGGAGAGCAAGAGGGAGAGAGAAATGTAAGTGTTTTTTGTGCACAAGAAATCAAAGATGGAGGGAATTTCCATTGAGAAAAGAAAGAATTTCACACTGATATCATTTTGAATTCTCAGACACACGTGTGTGGTATGTGAACGCTTGCATGCTTTTCTAATACTCATCAGTCTTCAGGCTGTCATGCCTGAGGTATGACTACTGTCATTGCAGTATTTCAAACATCTCTCTCACTCTTTCTCTCTGCCTTCTCTTTCTCCTTCACACACTGGGGTTAAGCGCCACTCTATTAATATTTCATGCTGCCACTCCAATACCTGCCTATCAATAACCGGGATAAGACACACCTCAGGTACAATCCATCATACTCACAATGGGCCAGGCTGCAAAATTGTGTGTGCGCGTGTGTGTGTGTGTGCGTGCGTGCGTGCGTGCGTGCATGTGGATAGATCATTTGTTTCTGCTGACGAAGCACTCGTCGTTGGTTTGTATAAACAGGCTGAGGGCTCAATGGCTGAGAGATCGAAATAAGCCATTTATCATTTCCCACAGACAGACACACACACACACACACACACACACACACACACACACACACACACACACACACACACACACACACACACACACACACACACACACACACACACAGATGTTTACTGGCGGACGGGGTTAAAAGATCAATATACATTTTCTCTGATGATGAAGTTTACAGGACGTATAGACCCAGGAAACAAAGTAAAATCAAATCAAGTTCACAAAACGCCTCTTATATACATATAAAATGTACAAAGTGTTCAAAGTTTTTTCATATTGAACCTGAAGTGATGCCAACTCTCCCAATCACAACACGTCTTTATACAGTATCCATTGTGTCCAGTTTCTAGAGTAGCGTGTCATCACAATGCAGGTTCATGTCACTTGTCTGTCATTTGCTGTTGATATTCTATCCCTTACATGTAGGATGTGTCCAATTTTGTGTGTATTCTAATAAATTATACACACACCATTGTATGTATTTGTACCTTGGAAACAACGTTTATGTGCTTGATAAAAGTTCAGACGTAATCTGTCTGATGTCATTAAACAATTTAAATATACCCTTTAGTAAATTGTTTTCCTTGATACATCTCTTGTGACTATTATCAAATATTCACATTGCCACCAGTGGATTTAAAACATTGCAGACACAACTTCTAAATACTAGATGGATCTTGTGGTGAGTTTGTTTTGTTCCAAGCTCAAGCAAACATGGATGAGAAACCCAAGTGAACAGAAATGGAAATTTGAACATCCACAACAACTGGAACAACTATATTTGCTTATAATAAGATCATCCCAACAAAACTACAGCAGTGGTGTTTTTTTAAATTTTAAATAATTACATGGTTCATGATATTACTGTGATGATATTTTGCAATCCTGGTCAATTTCAACAACTTTTCAAATTTACACAGGATAACCTCTAAACTGCACAGTGTGCAGGCAACACAAGAAGAATGCCCTGAACAAATAAACAGGATGGAGATGCAATATAAGACAGATGCATTGTGGGTAACTCCTGTGATAGTTAAGACTGTTTGTGAACGCAGTAAAAAGCAATGACAAGGTTTCACTGTATTGTCCTTAAGCAAGCCCAGTCAAACTATCATCAGCATGTAAATGTGAGGCTTCGTTTAATCCACCTGTGAGCCTTCAAAGTGACTGTGCTATTTCAGCACATTGGTGACATGCAGTAAAAAGTGAGGGCAATAGACAGTGTGTGTAGAAAGCACACCAGTGATCCAGTGCAAACAAAGAGACGGGTTTCAAACCATCCATCCATCGTGTGCAAGAGTTTTCAAACACTGATCCAAATTGTTTGCCTGTATTTGTTACTTTATCTACATCCTCACATACGTAAATGCACAAATAAGCAAAAACAGATCACAAAAGATGAAAATTCTCCATTTTCTCTCCATATGTATGCTGATTTTCTCAGAGACGTGTAGCCTGAAAGAGACTGAGTGGCATTATCTGTGGATCGGCCAACTCCCCGAAACAAGAAAGGGAATCAAAGCAGTGGAGGAGAGGCGGGGAGGGGCGGAGGGGGCGAGGAGATGCATGGTAGAGAACTTCAAAGGTGAACACAGAGTTCATACAGATATGAGGCTCAGACAACAGGGCAGAGCCCTCACAGACTTAAAAAAGAAAAAAAAGAGACAGGGCTGAACTGAGAACATACACATAACATACTCTTGGTGGGGGGCAAAGCTGCCAATACTGTCCACAATAACATCCTTCATTCTCGGTGTGTGTCTGTGAGTGAAGAAGCCAGCTGGCAGGCAGACACAAGGAGGAGGAGCTGGGGGCTTTAGGGGTCCAGTGAGGACTTTAGAGGATTGGGTGGGTGTTGTTGTGGGGATGTGAGCCAGGTATCAGGTGTATCTGGCCTGAGAGGCCCCTCGCATGGGCATCCTATTCACCTGCTGCCCGGGCCTGGACAAAGGCTGGAGCTCTGGGGCTCCGCTGGGCCACAGACAGGCCAGGTAACACTAGAAGGTCCTAATGGCTCCAAGGTGAAGGGAAGATGGTTAGTAGAAGATTACATGGGAAAATGTTGGGTTAAAAACTGAGCTTTTTCATGATCTGAGGCTCCACCATCAATAGTCACCTTTTCTCCATAGCTGTGGTTTGAATGCCATGTTAAACTACATGGCATTGTTGGACCAGACTTTTCTGTCTTCATTTATTTAACAAACAACAACAAGGTGGAAATCAGAGTGAATAAATCAGTAATGCTTTATAAACACAATGCCAGTATAGTGTTGAAATGTACAACACAGTCCATTTTGAAAGAGTGAACATACAAGTGCACACACTTCATCCGTGTGTGTTCTCATCATAAAAGATTGTGTATGAGTAATTGTGATACTGATCCCTCTTTTAGCGCCACTGTGTCCTTGTGCAACAACAGTAGTGACATTTATAAAAGAAAAGTGGGTGTTGATTTCTACATTGTTCTGTGCATTTTACTGCAGACACATACCGACTGCAGAGGCCTGAATCCAAACAGTAATTACCATACCTGACTGACATACAGACAGACAGATCAGGAGATGCCTGTGTGTGTGTGTGTGTGTGTGTGTGTGTGTGTGTGTGTGTGTGTGTGTGTGTGTGTGTGTGTGTGTGTGTGTGTGTGTGTGTGTGTGTGTGTGTGTACAAATAATTCTTCTTGTTTGCTGTAACTCATAAAGACTTTTGGGGATTTGTAAAATGTCTCTTAGACAAAAGTAATGCACCAAAGTATACGGATTATAGGATGACATTTAGATTCACGACAACGAACAAATTTTTTGATTTTTTTTGGGGGGGGTGGGCTGGATTGTCTGAGTTTTTTTAACAGCCATGCTTTCCAAAAAGGCTTCTGTGGAAAATACAGGTTCTTAATGGATCCCTTAGTCTCACAAAGAACCCTTGGAACCCTTTCATCAAAAAAGGGTTCTCCAGAAGCAAATGGTTCCTGTTTGGAACCCTTATTTCTAAAAGTGAAACTTCCACTGTTCCCAGTGACACTTGCATTGTTTTAAAACCGCAAAATATTTTAACCAATAGAAAACCAACCTTTTTTTAGGCCCTTTCCTCGAAAATTGCATACCCAAACTAAAAAGGGTGTATCTCTGCAACCACTAGGGCTATTTGAATAATGTTGGTGTTATAAAAAAAGGCTACACATGTGAGATTTTGTTCAGAAGTGTAAACATCAGTCTATATGTTACTGGGTAAGAGTAAATGAAGATGACACAGCAAAAATGAAAAGGCTGCAGGTCCGCCTAGAAAAAAAGCACTATACTACAAGCATTATTTATTTGAAATTATGCAGCTATAAGGTCTAACTCTAACCCAAATCATAGCACAATATGTGAACATTCTCTCTGCAAAGGTTGACTTTCATAAAGTGAAGCAGAACAAAGTTAGAGAGGGTTTAGTACGGAGAAAATTCAGGCGAGGTCTCAAAGATTTGCATTGGGGCACATTTGCGCAAATTCTGTGACATTTGAATTTTCTCAAGTACCAAACCATATATTTCACTTGTATATTACTTATGGTGTTCAATACATCCAAATACAGCAGTTTGGGGCTTGTTTTTCATAAAACAAGCGATGATTTACAGTTTTATATAACAAACGCAGTCCACATTGGTGGTGGACGACACAGCAGCACACGCCTTGTTTGTAACAAGTGAGACTTACGTGAAATCATATTAGATCTTAACATTTAATAATAGACTTAATGACGTGTTAAGATAGGGGTGTTTTTGCAGGGTTGCATTAATATAATAGTGTACGTTGTCTGCTTACATTTTGACGTTATTTAGATGTCAGACTCTTGGCCACATTGTTTATTTAATTATCTATCTGTGCAGGACGATATAGTGAAAAATATATCAATATAGGGCGATATAGTGAAAAATATTATTAGTTTAGTGTGAACACTCTTGTGTGTGTGTGTGTGTGTGTGTGTGTGTGTGTGTGTGTGTGTGTGTGTGTGTGTGTGTGTGTGTGAGAGAGAGAGAGAGAGAGAGAGAGATGTAAAAAGTAGAGACATCAAAGAGCAATGGAAGAGAGAAACAGCTGGTCAGTGTGTGTGTGTGTGTTGAGGTGTGTGTGTAGGTGTGTGTGTGTGTGTGTGTGTGTGTGTGTGTGTGTGTGTGTAATGCATGTGTGTACATGAACACACCTTCAAAGGGGACCCTAGATGTGCCAGCCCACCTGACTTCAAGCATCGGCATAGGGACACGTACACACTTATGCATACACTCTTGCAAACTCACAAACACACACATACTCTGGAATAAACATACACTGACACACACAAAGTGCACACAGTGACTGAACGCTACTTTCTCACATACACACTGTATATACAAACCTCACCTGTCACTGTGTCTGTGTCTGTGCATGTACCTGCATGTGCGTGTGCGTGTGCGTGTGTGTGTGTGTGTGTGTGTGTGTGTGTGTGTGTGTGTGTGTGTGTGTTTCTTGTCAGCGATTAAAGCAAACTAAAGTCCCACACATAAATCAACAGTTCTGTGGATATTCAGGGGTGTGCACGTCCTGACATGCCCGGACTCAACGCTACAGCTGGGCAGGATCGGCCTCAATTCAGCCTCTCTGGAGGAGAGAACCAGACTGGAACAAGATGGTGGAAAGAGGAGCAAACCGATGAGGCCGATGCTGTGCATAGTTTCTGCTTTGTAGCTATGAGCTGCACTTCATACGTCTGTTTTAACATCTTTATAACATTTAAGTCACAGTTTTAGTCATTCAATTCATAACCGCTTTGTCTGCTGGGCAGGCATGTCCAAGTCACCTCATAAATTAAATATTAAATAGCCAAGTCATGTGCTAGGATTTTACTTTCCCAGTAAGTTTCACGTACGTCAAGTCTCAAGTCCTTGTTGTTGTGACTTGAGTCCATGAGGTCAAGTCAATTTTATGTATGCAGCTCAAAATCAAATGTATGTTCATCTGAGCTAATATCTTTGACGAAATGTGTTTGTGAGATACTTTGTTGAACTAGAAAGTAGCACCGTAGTAGCACTTTAGTAGCACTCAAATGGCACTTTGTAGTTTAACTTTCTTTTTGTGATCACATTTTTATTGATTTTCTAGATATGCATATAAAGAAAAGATGTGCACAATACATGTATATAAAGAAACAAATGCACATAATCATACAAATAAAGGAAAAATTGCAATACATAGGTGTATACCCGCATATACACATACATATGTAGTTTCACTTTCTTGAAGAAATTGTACTTTCTTGATTCTGGTTGTTCTGCTAAATGAAATGTAATGTAATAATGTAATGTAACTACTTGCATGAACTTAGCACAATTGCATTATAATTACATGTCATTGATTTTGGTACCCAGTAGTCCACCAGCTTTCTTCTTAACAATACTGTTCGCTGGTTAACTGGGACTCGCTTTGCCTCGGCTGCCGGCCGGTCAGAGGCTTTGCCCTCATAAATCTTAATCGTAGTGTTGAAGCATGTGATCTACGGTGTCATTTACAGCTCTGTATTGTGATACGACAAGTGACAGAATTACTGAAAGGGGCTCTTGATGAGCGAGCACACTGCTTTCTTTCACTTCCAAGGTTCGTCAATGAAGAGCAAAAATATGATACACTGCTTCTCTGGAGAGAAAGAGAGCGAGTGTGTGAGTGCATGTGCTTACCTGCGCTCATGAGACTGTGTATCTAAGAACAACCTGAGGTGATGAGGTTGTTTAATACCTGGCAGGTCAAAGCTGCTTGGAAGTGGTGAGGAGTACATGCACACACACACACACACACACACACACACACACACACACACACACACACACACACACACACACACTGTCTTAATAGAGCCGCAGTCAGGAAAGGAAACTCCCTGGCTTAGAAAGCTAGTGATCACTCATATCCTGATCTTCTGATAACAACATGTGTGTGGTTTTGTGTGCGTGTTAGTGTGTGTGTGTGTGTGTGTGTGTGTGTGTGTGTGTGTGTGTGTGTGTGTGTGTGTGTGTGTGCATTTTCATGATTCTTACAGTGCTCTTAAGTCTCTATTTCCATAGTTATTGTCTGTATTGATTCATGAGGTAGTCTATACGTATAAGACAAGCATTCCATAACTCTGCTGACATTTATTCTGCACACACACACACACACACACACACACACACACACACACACACACACACACACACACACACACACACACACACACACACACACACAGACACACGGACAGACGGACGGATGCTTTTCCAAATATTGTCCGTCACCTCCACATGTCGTAATAACTCAGGTATGGATACTGTCATCATAGCACCCCTCTCTCTCTCTCTCTCTCTCTCTCTCTCTCTCTCTCTCTCTCTCTCTCTCTCTATATATATATATATATATATATATATATATATATATATATATATATATTTCTTTGTTGAGGTCTCTCCATTTAAAGAGAAATCATCGGTGAGGCAGAGGTGACACAACCACAAAATAAGACATGATCAGATCCCTTCTAGCTGTGTGCGTGTTTGTGTCTGTGTTGCACAGCAGCTGTGACTGGTAAGAACAAGCCCACTGAGTGATAACATAATCATTATAGTTCACGTGTGCATCCAGTGATTTCATTGCACGTGCACACTGTAGTTTTAGGGCTTAACTGCCGTGTAAGTTATTGTACTTACATTAAGGTGACATGCAAAGTATGCAAATAAATTACTCAAACTCTTTGTTGAGTCTTTAATATATATTTTTACATAAACAAGAGAACATGTGAATGTATGTAATGTGAAAGGGAGCTCTCATAATGATAAACCCAGAGAACATTATCACCTCAAGCAAAGCATTATAGTTTTCAGCTCTGAACTTTATTGGTTCATTACCACCAAACATAAAGACAGACAGATACTGTTAGCAACTAGCTGTTGAACATAGTTGAGCATTTCCCTTCGGAGCTGGTAGAGACCAAACACAGAGCTAAAAGACTGGAAGTAAGACTGGACTTACATTCATCAGGTGACACGAAACACATTTACAAATTAAAGATGATGTTGCTCTGTTTAGGTGAAAATACAGTAATGTCAGAATTGGGTTGACAACTTGTTTCTTCTGCCTCCAAGAAGCCAAAAAATCTACAGATTCTTTGAGCAGCTAATCAAGTTTTTTTTTCACGATTTCTTTCCCAGAAGAAATTAAGCCGATGTGACAAGCGAGATCCTGATGCATCTTGTCTAATGAAATGTAGTTTGCACATTATTATGCTACGTTCACAACAAAAGCGTTGCGAATATTCGCAACGCTTTTGTTACTCGCGAGAGTTTACTCGCTCGACTATTTCCGCCATCCACCATTGAAATAACCACTAGTTCAAAAATCCAGATCAGCTGAGCCGTGTTTGTGTGTGTGTGTGTGTGTGTGTGTGTGTGTGTGTGTGTGTGTGTTTGTGTGTGTGTGTGTGTGTTTAAGGTTTAATCCTTCGTGTTTGTACCGACAGCTCCGTGTTTCATAAAAGAGCAACAGATAAATGCATCGAAGACGGCTATGTTGTTATGAAGCCATGTTTTGTTCAGCCTGACTGTTGTCTACACCTCTTCTAGCTGAGAACACAGTAACACACACACACACACACACACACCACACACACACACACACACACACACACACACACACACACACACACACACACACACACACACACACACACACACACTTGCACACACACAATCATACACTCCTTGCTTTGAGAAAAAGGTGTAATAAAACTTCCCTGTCAGTCTTTCATGTGTGAGGCTTAAGAGCTGTCACACTAACAGGAGGAAACCACCATGCTTTGATAGGCCGTCCATATGGAACGGAAATCTGCACACAGCATGCATGGACGTGTGTTGGTGTGTGTGTGTGTGTGTGTGTGTGTGTGTGTGTGTGTGTGTGTGTGTGTGTGTGTGTGTGTGTGTGTGTGTGTGTTTGCGTGCCAAATACTTTCAGGTTTCATTGCTCAATAAGGCCGCTTGAGATCTATATTAAATAGTGGTCAGGCTAAACAGCACCGACTGATTGTTTGAACTCTGCAGGACATGATGTATCATTGTACTAAATTACTAGTTGCTCTTACAAATGTACATCTGGTATGAACACTGTGTTAATAAACACTAATAGACTTAAATTCCTTAAAACTGCAATGATTTTGAGATTTTATAGGCACCCTGTGATTTTTTTTTTTCTTCAGTTTTTAGTGGGTCAGTGCCAAGAAATCACTTCCAATCAATTCCACTGACAGCAATACGAAATGTAGAAATACACCAGCAAATGCATGCTAGCTGATGTAAACAGTGCATGGGCTCATTTATCAAAGCATGCTCTAAATATGTGTGTTATTTATCATTTTCAGATGATTATAAAGTTTAAAAAAAAAAGTTACTTGTTAACAAAAGTATAGCAAAAAAGAAAAGAAAAGGGAAAGCTTCACAGACATTGAGGGTAGATACTGTATTTAAAGGAAAGATCCTTCAGCATCCCAGGAGCATTCATGTGGGAAGATTTCTCAGCTGGGGTAGTCCCCCAATTATGTACATTATACATGATGTGTTCACTGGTGGTATTGCATTTCAAATTGTGTTCTTCATCATTTCAACTGCATGTTTCCATAATTCAGTGGTTGCCATACCAGTGGTTATTAAGAGCAAATGAGGTTAGACCGTAAGTGATGTGGTGTGCAATTCTCCTTATGATTTCCCTGCTGTGCAATATTATGTTATTTTAATGAAATACCATGGTGCCTTTAAACATATTAAAATACACTCATATGACACCTCCTCAAGTGACCTGTTCATGGGGTGAGGCGATTAATTATATGGTCAAACAAAAGATTTGCAGAGCACAGACATTAAGACCACTTTTTTAAGATTTGCTTTATAATTTTTCACTGTTTGTAACAACTGAATGTTACTAACAGATCCTCTGCATCTCTTATATTAATCAACAGATGTCAGTGGCGCTGTAGAGAAATAGAGGCATTCACTTACTTCAAATAAAAACTAAAATACAGGTCTTTAGGTGGAGTTGGTGGTTGTGCACCTGTAATTTAAAAATGGTTTGCCCATAATTATACCTGTTTATCACTAAGAGTTTGTTGGTGTGCCTGGTCAGACATGGTTCTAAATGTGATTACATTTTGAAGCACAAAAATAATTGAATGAATCATGTTTTATGCATATACATAAGTGTATGCATGGTTAATGCACAAAACTGATTGTGCATACATAAATGAGGCCGCAGGTTTAACATATTTTATGAAAATCTTTCATGAGGAAGGATTCCACACTAGTTCGGCCTCAAGGATGAATGTTTTGTTGAGAAACACCAAATGTAAAGCAGCCTTACTGCCACGTTAACGTTTTTACAATGACTTCTTTATACAATAGGTGCACATGGTAGCTATGTGATGGTTATAGGGTTAGGCAACTAAATATCACTGAAATGCCCAGAAGAAAATTGTAAATTATGTTTTTAAATGTTGTTCAGACTGTTTTGGCACCATTTTCTGAGTGATGGATCCTTCCAGAGGAACGTTAATTTTGTCAGCTCATTTAATTTATGGAGCTGACTTAGATTTATTTAACCAACAATTGTGTTTTACTTGTTTCATTTAGTCATTTACCTATTCATTGAATAAATGAATCAAATCCAAATCAACTCTCACCAAAATTGGATTATCAATATAACTCAGCCTTTCAAATCATAACAAACAAATCACGAGCATCAGATAGAGAGAGAGGAATGGAGAAAGCGGGCAAACGGAACAAACGGAAGACAAAAGGGTTAAGAGGAGGTGGAGCTCAGACAAACAGTGGAAGGACTGAGCCACTGGATGCAAACCCACTTAGGATTGATCACAAATAGGAGATAATCAATTCAACTCCAATTGAATTCACACAGAGGGGAAAGGCATTTCAACAGAGCAGCAGCGGCATGCTTCTCCTCCACCATTGATGGTGTGTTTGACTCACATTTGTCATGTCAAGACCTTGTGGAGAATTCCCACTGATTATTCAGTAAAAATCCATAGCTTTCTGCTCCCCTGCCGCTTCTGGAAAATCTCTCCTGTCATTTTTTTTCTTGTCGTTTCTCATCTGCAGGGCTTTGTCCTCGGTGCAGTGCGGAGTCACCTGGGGTATCGGGCATTTATGATGACTATACAATCCAAAGTGGACTTAACAAACACACACACACGCACACACACACACACACACACACACACACACACACACACACACACACACACACACACACACACACACACACACACACACACACAGGCATCTCCTGATGGACACACAAGCGCTGTTCCATTGATCCACTAATCTAGTGGGGTGGGGAAGCGCAGACTCTCATTTAGTTAAAATCATTACCCCTCCCACAAGATAGATAGAGATGAAGGGATTTAGAGAGAAGGGAGAAAACAGTGAGGTGGGAAAAGAGGAGAGGGCAGATGAGGTGACAAGCAAATATGAGAAAAAGAGAGGGGGGGGATGAGGGATGAAGAGTTAGAATAGCATGACGGGCAGTCCTAAAATTAGCTTTTGCCATTTCTGCTGCACAGAGCATCACTTTCTGTCTCTCCCTCTAACTATATTCTGCTGTTCTCTCTGTCCCTTTCTCTCTTTCCTAGCTCACATCACACACACACACACACACACACACACACACACACACACACACACACACACACACACACACACACACACACACACACACACACACATGCACACACTGCAAAGAGGTGTGTTCGAAGGAAGTCTTTGCAGCGGTCGATAGCACTTGGCAAGTGATCTATCGACAGAGCGTGTGAGAGATGAATTCAATATACTTCAATTTAGGCCCACTTGCTTTAATTACTTCCACCCTGTGTGTGTGTGTGTGTGTGTGTGTGTGTGTGTGTGTGTGTGTGTGTGTGTGTGTGTGTGTGTGTGTGTGTGTGTGTGTGTGTGTGTGTGTGTGTACCCCTAGAGGCTGAGTGGTGTTAGACTACCCGTGACGGCTGATAATAAAAATACAGCTTTGGCCATTATTGAATTCAGGGTCTGCTGAGTATTTAGGAGCGTCCTGGGGTTTGTGACCCCTCAAGGTGTGAATTCATTCCAAGAATATGGTAATTTTTTTAATCATATATGTCCATTTCATACTGTTTGTGATAGCTTTATTTTGTGGCTGCTACATTTCCTCAGTGATCAAGAACATGGAATAGATTCAGGCTGGCGTGCCTAAATAAATGGCAGCTTTCATGCTGTTGATGAGTCCTGAAGGACTATGATATATGAAATGCTGGAATGCCCAAGTTGTAAAGGCATTGTGCTCAAGTCCATCAAGAGACAGGTGTTTTTTGTTCTAGTCCATTATCCAAACCGCTTATCCTTTTCAGGGTTGCGGGAGCACTGACATTGGGTGAAGGCAGGGTTCACCCTGGACAGGTCGCCAGTTTATCACAGGGCACATATAGAGACAGACAACCATCCACGCTCACATTCACACATAGGGGCAATTTAGAGTCCGGAGGAAGCCGGAGAACCCAGAGGGAACCCACGCTGCCACGGGGAGAACAAGCAAACTCCACAAGAAGGACCGCCCGAGATCGATGAGGTGACAGTGCTAGCCACTGTACCACCGTGCAGCCCCTGTGTATTGTTTCAGTTGGCTGTTGCGGCCAAGCCGTATGACCTTTGTGTCTCAGAAACAAAGACAGAAGTATTATGAAGTTTTGACATTGCCCCAAAGCCTCTTAGACAGGAAGGGTGGCTGTAGCAGTGGGTCAACCATAAGAAAAAGTTCCTAATTGCATCTCAGGACCTTTCCGATAGGCAACCAGCAGAGAATATATACGTAACTCCCTATAAAATCATCAACAATAATGTCCTTTACATTTCTGTTTCTGTATAGAGTTAAATAAATAAAGTATATTGTGTTAGTTATTGAATTTGAAAGGTGAAATATTATTTAGTTCTAACTTATTTACTACAGAAATAAATCAAGGCGCTAAGTATTAGTGTTGAACACATTAAATACAGTATAACATATATTACGCCATGTATATATATATATATATATATATATATATATATATATATATATATATATATATATATATATATATATATTCTTCCCTATCTCTCACTGTATCTATCAAACTCTGACAGATTTGACCCCTCCCTGATCTCCCTCTCCTTCACCGTACCTCTCCTCATCTGGCATGTTTATGGATGTTTCTGCTCCTATTAAGAATTTAAGAGTGAATTTGTCCGTGAATCCATAGCATTGAGCGAACATGTCCGCTGTGAAGCAGCACAAATGATTTTTCACTGCAAGGGTGGTGAACCACAGGGGAATAAGGGTCTGCTGTCGCATCTCTAAACCCTCCTCCTTGCTCCCATCAGTTCCCAGTACCTCTTTCTCTGCACTTCCACTCACTCTTAAATTGCCGTTTCACTGCCAATGATCTCGTATAAATTACAAGAAGTTTGAAAAGAAAAATCAGTTCAATGCACAAAGGTTGGCAATAGACATAACATTCTTTTTTAAGTTTCACAATTGGTATTAGCATGTTGTCACAATCTACCAAAATAATGAATATGGTGGACACTTTACCTGCTAAACAAAAGCATGTTGACAATGTCACCGTGAGTATGTTAGCATGCTGATGTTAGCATGTTAGCATGCAGATGTTAGCATGTGGATCAATTCACTGCAGTGCCAAGTGGAGCCTCAGAAAGCTGCAAGCATGTCTGTAGATTCTTAGTATTGTTTTGAGATGAACAGGTCTAATTAATTATAATTAATTATAGTGCGATATTAAATAATGTATACAAAATCTTTTCTTCCCTCAATCATTCGTCGTTCAGAAATGAGAGGCCAGAGATTTCACACAGTACCACTAAATAGAGGAAATTAACTTAAAGTCTCTCTCCACCTATAGAGGATTTCCAGCTACCAGCTTAAGTGGTTATTCTGCTTGAGTTCAACTTCACAATGAACATTTCCTGAACAGGTTTTTTTTTTTATACAATCTGAACACCTGCAGGTTCAACTGAGTTTGCTGCCGCACCCAGAAACCCAGTTTGCAGTTATAGACAAACACTTTTTTCATGTAAAACCCTTGCACCACCAATTATGGACTGTTGATATGTTTACATGGCTTACAAGGGAATTCATTTGTTAGTGCTGCCATTGTTTTGTGACCTTAGGGCCAATGAAAATCTTAATTGCAACACACATTGGAAACTAAACTAAACGGGTGACTTTTATGATAATCTAAGAAACTAACTTCATTGTTTTTTTAAAGAAAAATACAACATTATCTTGGGATATTAACTAACTAGCTTTCGTTCTCTGTCCAATTTTATTCCATGTTGTTTGTAATTTGTGGTTAGTGGATACGAGCTGAAGACAGTGGTTAGATGGGTATTTGACATGGAATCCATGCGGTGCCTTCTGCTCAACAACATGTTGTACAGCGACTTCTGAACTGTCGATGATAACAGGGTTGAAAATATGTGCACCGGTGTGAATCTTTCATCTGTAATATGTCAGGTAACACTCTTTCATTGAAACAGACCAAGAGAAAATAGCAAGAGGGTTTGGAGGTGCACTCGATTTATTTTAGATGTGGTTTGACTGGTGCATTGTTGTGTCCTCTAATTTAACAATATGTTTTGGTCAACTTCTTGATACTGTTTAGGCCGTACTTTCTATTATTCTAAATGTATTCCCTTTCCTTTAAACAATGATTTTGCTATTCAGAGCAATAGTCTGCAACATTTTAAATAAAGCGTAGCAAATACAGATCTTCAACCTGCATCGGCTGATTTCTTTGGCCACTTGGGGGCAGTGGAACAAGTTGAAAACACAAAATTAACTCAGTATCACTTTATTAAGCTGCTAAATAAAAAATGTTTACCAGGTAGTTTTTTTGACTTTGTCTGCATGCTATTTAGCGCTGGGATGGTAGCAAACAGTGGATTTTGACTGTGTTGAGCTAAAAGAAGCTGCATGCTGCAGCTAAGGTTGATGAGAGCGCTGCGAGTGAGCAAGACAACCGTCACATACTGTCACTTTCTAGTGAACACGTGGTTAAAGTTGTGAATTCAAACACTTGTGTAGGTTTAAACAACAAACTGAGCTAGGTTCAGGGAAAACATAATGGACTTAAAACCACAATGTGAACTAAAACTACCCGTGTAACACAAATTCAGAAAACGCGTCACAAACATTCCTAACGTCAAAATAAGTCTAAACCAGTCTCAAATACCGACCTCCTGGTGTTTGATTGACCGAGCTAACACTGCAAAGCTGTTGATAGTGCTCTGTGGTACATCACAACAAGCAGTATATTTCGTGCTACGCATAGTCATACGTCATCCATTGTTGACTTAAAATATTGTTTAGTAATAATATTTTAATATATTTTCAGCAGCAAAATGTGGAAGTACAGTCGTGTGACATTATATTGCTGCAAAACGTGTGAGCGGAAACGAGGGGGATGGTTTGGCATACAGAGCATGTGACTTAATAAGAGACTGTGGTTCATGTGGTGCCAACAGTCAACATCAGGTTTTGTTAAGGTGATCCTTCCCTTCAAGTTCAAGTGCACTCATGACCCATGAGCTTTCTTAAAAATAAGCACACATGGATTATCTTCAAAGGCGTTGGGCACGTACCGTAGAGATGTTTCAATTGACATATTTGAACTCTGTGTATTGATATTGTCGTATCCAACTCCAAGATTATGTAGTAGGTTGCAATTGCCAGTGTGTGTGTGAACAGTGTCTCGCTGCATAACGTGAATTAGATTTTAAGATGAAGTCACTGGTGGATAGGTTTAAGAGGTTAAGTCATTTGTCACTCCAAAGTTGGACGAGTTCATAGCTGTCTAATATGTCTAAGAATTTGGAAAGGACACATAGTTTTCTTTTTGTCTGAATTCACCACAGCTGAGTCATTCACACAGCACCATTAATCTCACGCACAGAGTGGTGATGACAGACTGTGCACGCATGTCTTAAGTGTGTGTGCGTGTGTGTGTGTGTGTGCGTGTGTTGACGACTGCAGGAAGAACACCTGTGTGGACGTAGATAGGTACCAGCAGAGATCACTAACTTCTACACCTGCCTGTTGAGAAAAACACTCACACACTTTAAGGCACATAAAAGGGACAGTGGCTAAAAATTGTTGAACTAGTTTTTGAACGGATAAAACAAATTAGTGAATGTAAAAGGGCCTTCACTGTTGCTTGTATGTAACCATTTTGGCTTTAAAGATTAGATCATTTTCTTGCTTCTTGGGAGATTGAATACTTTTTATGGACCTACATCACATAAACAGGAAAGAGAAGACGGTATTTTTCCCTCGTCTATTTCTTTTGCTCTGGTTATCTCTGCATGGACCCATTACCTGCTGGATCCAAAAGTGGAGATCTAACCAGTCGATGGAAAACCCCACAGAGGACAGACAGAGAGTGAAGAGAGGGGGTGGATGCTGGAGATACAACACACGCACACAAGCCTTCACACATCAGTCAGACAGCCCTCTAGTCAGGAGAACCCCTGGCTCACCTTCACACAGATTCACAGATCACACACACACACACACTCACCCACTCACACACACACACACACACACACACACACACACACACACACACACACACACACACACACACACACACACACACACACACACACACACAGAAGTTGTACTGACATGAATCTACGCAGTCACTTTGACTCACATAAACATGCCTCCCCCTCCCTGCAAACACACACACACACACACACACACACACACACACACACACACACACACACACACACACACACACACACACACAGACACACACACTTCAAAGGAAGATTGTAACCTGACAGGCCGGTAACACTAAGAACCCACATGCAGCTTTTTTTTCTTCTAATTCTTCCTCTCAGAAACCCACCTGTTTCTTACAAACTTTCAAGTCATACCTCTCTCCCTCTCTTGCCTGGTTTTAAGATCTCTGTGTTTGTGTGTGTGTGTGTGTGTGTGTGTGTGTGTGTGTGTGTGTGTGTGTGTGTGTGTGTGTGTGTGTGTGTGTGTGTGTGTGTGTGTGTGTGTGTGTGTGTGTGTGACATACACTCAGTCAGTGTACGCATGCTGGTACTCAAGGGCTGTCTGTCTCATGTTCTCTCCGACTCATCCTACACTGTATGCCCTTATCAGAGGATTACACACACGCTGACCCATGTCTTAACTAGACACAATGTAGCCATGCTCCTGCCTGCACAACTGGGCAGATGTGAACCGCAGATCCCTGTCATCTTATCTGAAACATGTTGCCAAGCGGATGAGCCTATATGCTGGCACCAACCTGGCCATATCTCCTTGATGTGAAATGCAGCTGGAGACATGAAACAATTTGAGACAAATCTGACATAGCTGGTGGTTCCCCAGTGTCAGGCAAACATAGGCCAGATGTTGACGGGTAGAGGCTGACAGGTAACACCGAGATCTGCTTCAGTACTCTGTGAGGTCAGTCTTTGTTTTCGCTCCAATCCCCAGTACGTAGGGGTTCTTTGGATGTCACAGTAGGGGGTCCAAGCATTGTACTTCACTCACATAACCCCATGAAGCCTGTTAGAGCACTTATCCTGTGCAAAGTAGAACAAAGGTTACTTCACATTTCGTGGGGGTAAATTCCTACATCACACGTGGTCCCCAGGTAATTCTAGTGCTTTTGGTGCGCCATGGTAATTCAAAAGATTGACAAGTTACTGAACTCTGGTAACTAAATTATGCTTACTCCGGTTTCACTCCGCTTTACCTTAATCTGATTACACTTGAATTATTAGAATACCTACAAACGAACGCAGTGACAAATAGACACACACACACACACACACACACACACACACACACACACACACACACACACACACACACACACACACACACACAGATTGACAAAACAAGCCCCATTTAGTAGCTTTAGTTCTGCAACTTCTGATCATACCACAAGATTTTCATCAGCAGATGGAGTTTGCAGTTGTCAAAGTATCTTTTTCCATGTAGTTAAGGTTTCAACGCCTGTCAAGCTTTCAGTTCTCGCAATGCACATATAGACACTTGAGACAGATATATCCCTCTAAATTTGTCATACTTTTTCAAACAATGGGTTAATAATTCCCCACATTAGTAGTGGCAGCATTGTGTATTTACTACAAAAGGCTTGTCGGCCCATACAGTGATATCTGACATAGCTTTGTTTGGATGCTAAATTTACAGAAGTGAATTTTCACTTTCAGCGTTGCAATAGAAAGGGCTTTGAGAATGAGAACAACCGCATGTGCTTGGCAAACTTAATACTATCTTGACTTGAGTCGTGGCGACTGAACTTGGGCTCATGAGTGACAACCTAGCTAAATTAGAACAGAGCCATAAAACATCTCAGATACCAGCTCCCAGGCAGCGAGTAAATAATACACAGTCCCATGTCCCAATCCTGAATGGGGCTTTTACGAATGCAACTTGTAACCACATAAAATAATGTACTTCACAATTAATATTCTTCTTGGTTTTGGAAGTGACTCAACATATTGTTATTGTTCTTCCAACAGCCCCATGCATACTTCAACATGGAGAAGTCCAGAGGTTTAGTGAATTGTAGATGGTTCTTTCCATTTTATCTGTTGCGTCTAGATGATAACCTTAACCATTCAAGGTCAATTTCTAACCTCAACCATCTTGCCAGAGTTTAGCAAATCAGAGGCTGCCATCTAGACATGACTGAATTACCATGAAAGTATCATCAAATGATAAAAAGCTGCTAACTGGACCTCATAAGATTGTTTTTAACTGCTGTTTCTACTTAACACATAGCTGCCTTTCAGCAGGCTGCAAAAACAATTATCCCCTTGTTTCTCATACTGTGGTATCTTTTTCTGCCTTAATCATTTCCTAACTCTAGCACCCCTCTTTCTGTCTCTCTAGACGTCTTTCTCTCACCTAGAGTGACATCTGATCAATTCAGTCTCAGGTGTCATAAGAAGAAGGGATGACTAACCCAGGGCAGGTGGGTGAGGAGAGAGATAAAGGGATGGTGAAGGGGAGGATGAAAGAGTGTAGTGCACTCGGCCTGCCAGTCACTTGTCTAATTGCAGTGTCTGTCATAGGAAGCACGTGCTGTCTCTTTACATTGATGACTTCATGTTATTTTTCTCCACCTTTCCCATTACTGCCGTCATATCTCTTTCAGGTGGAGCATACTTTTAACTATTTGTCACCTCTCTCTCAGCCTCTATTTTCAAAAGTCTCTCTTTCTCCTTCCTGTGTTTGAGTGAGACGTTCTGACAGTCATTCAGTTAAAATATAAATCTAAAGATTCCCCATGATAACACTGGAAACATGCCCACAAAAACATTTTAGAATTAAACCAACTTATTTTTTATTCTTGAAAGAATTCAGTAAAACCCAGCTTTTGACAGTCAGTGTTTGTCTCTCTCTAAATTGAAAGGATATTGAAAGGATAGTCTGATCTAGAATTCAAAGTTTCAATGTAACATAACTTTGAATTCCAGATCATGGAGGAATTTGTAGGTCAAGTTTGTAGGTATTTTTTTTCATTCAGTATGGTGGTTCATAAACAAACTTTATGACAAGGATGAGATCACCATAGCAAAAGGATGGTATTTTAGGTATTGGTGCTATTGTAGGGTGAGAAAAGGCAAAGCTTACTACCCTAGCCCTCTATTCATTTTGGTTATTATTATAGGATCCCTGTTACAACATGATGCTGTCGAAACCTTGTAACAGCTAACTTTATCAAGGCATATTGGTGGTCCACAGTCCTTGTCAGCAACAGCTAAGGAAAGTTACTGTATGAGTGAACCGTAAGTCAACAGAATTGAACAGAAAAATGCAGACCCATTATTTATTTACCTTTTGAATCCAGGCTGTTGCAGTACAAACAAGATGAGAAGTGCTTTATCTCACTGACTATATTCGTTAGACTTTATGAGTATTGTCACCGGCACAAGTACGACAATCCTCAGTAAAATTATATGTGGAGCCTGCAATGTACAGATCAGTGTATACTATATATATATATATATATATATATATATATATATATATATATATATATATATATATATATATATATATATATATATATATATAGTATTGAATGTTTACTGAGCAGGTATAACACTGTTGTATTATGGCATCTGTGGCTCTGGAGGAGCTGGAGGAGCCTTGTCAAGTCTGAGAAGTTACCCAAGTGACATCACTTGAATACTTGAGAATGGGTCAAGAGACTACAGATATTAAACACATGCTGGGGTTGTGGAGACATTTTAGGATCCAATGTCTTTGACGCTTGACTAAAGTCAGAAATCTCCGTCTCTCCTGCATTGAGTTGGAAAATTCTCTTTATTTTCAAATTGTTTTGGACACCAGTTGTAAGGTTAAGGACTTGTTGGTCCAACAACAGCTCCAGATAAGCAGACAAGCAGACACAATAATCAGCCCAGCTATCCACATGATAAATAGACATATTGTAATAATGTCCTAGTTTGCTTCATCACTGACCTATATGACTCAAGCTCTTTCTATACTGAACACAAAGTCTGAAAACTGATATGACTATACCTCTTCAATCCTATACTGTGAGAATGGAAAACATGTTTATACGATGAATACACAACAAAGAAGAAACATTTCATGGCTTGTTCTGGATATCTTTTTTTTATTTGATCTCATACCTGTAAAAATATATTCTCAAAATAAATAAATATATGAAATAAATATATGTATGTCCTAGGAAACAAAAACTTATAAATAAGAATACAATCTGTCAACAGGTTTGTAAAGGTGTCCCGTGCTCATTTGACCGCAGGCAGTGGAAGAACAACAGAAATCCTTCACTGGGTTCTAGAATGCATCTCTAGAGTTCCAACAGAACACGCAGTGTTCCCACAGGACACCACCAAAGAAGTCCTTATAAAACTCCATTGGATCCGCATTTTTTTTAACTTGTTCCTCACACGCTTTGTAGAAAAGTCATATGTTCTGAGCAGCATCTCTCTTTGGAGCAGTTTCAAAGGAGAATCCTTCCGAGCCACCCCCAGCTCTTAGATTTGTTTCCCACAACAGACGTGGCTGATTTCCAGTGCATGAAACTACCTTTTAGTGTAAACCAGCCAGTGGATTAAGCATTTCAATAAATCAGTTACTTAGCAGCTACAGTAGTGTTTTGAATAAAATTAACTGAAAACAGTGGAATGGACCAGACTCAGCCACAGCAGTAAAAAGCAATGTACTAGCAGCCAGTTGTTTATCTCGCTTATTAATTCCCACACTTTTGTCCTCTTGAACATGCATTTTTGGACTTGCAGGAAAACTTAAACAAATCCAAAAGTCATCTGTTTAGCCGTAGCCTCTGCATAGCCAATAAAGGGGCAATATTAGGGGCCCAGATGTCTGTGCCTGTCAAGGGGCCTTCACATCTTCCACAGAAGGTCCCCGGTGCTGTTAAGTCAAACTCCCCGGCTAGTGTGGTTCATAGAGGGTCTCTTTCCTTCCTCCATGCCATTGATGGGGAGTGTTGATTTGGCACACTTTTTATGATCCCCAGATCAACAGGGTCTTCCATCTTCCTCAAGAAGGGATTAGGAGCACTTGGGTTGCCTTTCAGCTCAGATTGACTCTGACACAGTCATGGTAACGCCCCGTCAGTCTCAGCTCTGGCCCAGTATATCCCGGTATAGCTCCGGTACTCTATCCGGGTCTACAGGCCTGGGTAGGAAGTGTGTGAACCTCTGATGTCGCCTCGATCTCGTTCCATCCCGGGACGACCCATCTTTGTTCAACGCAACAAAGTAAAATGCCCCTTTTTCTCCATGCCGGTAGATGTTGGATGAGTAGGTGTTGTACCAGTTTTCTTCAAATTGCTCCTTAAAAACGGATTCTGCAGAAAGCTTCTCCTGCAGAAAGAAAGACAAGCAGAGGACAATCTGAGTATAGCGAAGCAAAATATGTCACCTTTTGGCAATGGATTACAAATCAGATATGTTGAGAATTGGTACAGTACAGTCTAATGGTGCTTAGTGAGTAGTCAATAGTGTGTGTACTCACCGATCCATACAGTTCTCCTTTGCTGTTCATGGCGAGGTAGAGGCTACTGTCCACCCCTTTGATGCTAACCAGTCCCACAGCTAGACTGATGAACTCCAAAATACCTGCACACACACATTATTTGACATTACATTAACTTGTCACACCATTATTACAATAAGGACAATAACATGACTGTCGTCCTGCAAAGGTTTGTTCCATTGCTGCTTGTGCCATACCTTGTATTTGTGAGATAATTACAGTAAGAGGCATGGGCCAAATTTAACATATCTGAGGAAGGATCGACTGTGAGATTAAGACTCAACTGCGCTCAATACAGAGAAAGTACAGTAAATAGCTCTATGTGTATCCACAGCAGCTGACTCTGACAAGCAAGGCTGGGTGTCTGGAATGGCCTCTGGCATGAAGTTCGACCAAGTCTCAATTGGAATAAATCAAGTGCTACAGTCTGCTGCACTAAAATAAATCTCTCAGATGTGTACTTTTGATCTGCAGTAAGCAGCATGACTGAAGATAAACTGCTACAAGCAAAGACAAATTTACAATATAATCTCAAGGAGGAAAAAAAGAAGAAGATGTAAGTGCAAACATGAAATACTCAAAGCAATGTCCCATCTGGGAAGCTTATATTGCATTATAACATCCACTGTTAGCATATAGTTCAGGGTTATAGCAGCAGCTGCCATCACAGTGGGCTACTTCATGTGCTATCAGCATTTGATTATAGTAACCTGGATGGCTTTTTAATCTCTCTCTCTCTCTCTCTCTCTCTCCCTCTCTCGCTCTCTCTCTGTGTGTGTGTGTGTGTGTGTTTTCCAGTGCCTCTACTATAAGGGTACCTGTCAGTCTGCTGCATTTTACAAAAGATAAACAGACTATCGCTACAAATGATACAATAATAATAATAATAATAATAATAATAATAATAATAATAATAATAATAATAATAATAATAATAGTAGTATGTTTATTTGTGAAGGGCTGTGTACCGAATCTGCTGTGGTCCTTCCTGGTGCCCTGCACGGTGCCGTCGGGACGGATCTCCAGGTGGAAGCCGGTCCTGCAGTAGAGCTGCCGCCGCCTCAGAATCCCCTGCAGATGACTTAGGTCCGCCAGGCTCCGGGACAGCCTTTCCGCGGACACCAGGTGGTCCGCCTGCTGCCCCAGTCCCCCCATCATCAGTCCGGACACCGAGTTGTAGTCCATCGCCCCGGCTGGCGTTAGAACGAAATGAGAGCCAACGGGAGCCGGAGCGGCGCCCGCGGGGCCAAAGCTGTCCACAAATCCGTTGACGAAGCCCCCAACCTGCGCAGCTGCCCCCATCACAGATGAGACAGCCGATCCGGTTCACAGCACGAGAGAGATTTCCAAGTCGAGATCCAAGTGATGAGCAGAGAGGAGAGCCTCGGTACGAACCAGCGAACCGAACGAGGGACAGCCCGCGATGAGAAGGAAAAGAAAAGTTGGACGTGCTGGCAGAGAAAATACCCAATGAGTGCGCGTTTTGGCGCAGTCAGAACCGTTAAGTCATCTAATTGAGATTTAAGTCCTGCGCTGTATCTTGATGTATGCAGATATCCCCGGTTGCAGCAGCCAGTGTCCCCTCTTCTCCCCTCTTCTCCTCTGCTATTTATCCCTCTCCCTCTCCTCTGCCCGCTCCCTCTCTATCCTCCTCACCTCGGGATACTCCCCTTTGCTCCGGAGCACTTCAGGGTTCCCTCTCTCTCTCTCTCTCTCTCTCTCTCTCTCTCTCTCTCTCTCTCTCTCTCTCTCTCCACTTCAGCCCTTTATTTCTGCAGTACCCTCCGCTCTCTCCTCCAGCGGCAGCATGTTGCGCAGTGAGACCAGCACGCTGCACTCAACATCTACAGCATATCACGCAGTTCTCTCCCTTGCGAAATTCACCCCGAGTTGCCTTTTTATGCAAATGCGGCTTGATCTATACTCTCTTTACGGCTCATGTGTTCTCGGTTCTCGGTGCCCCATCAGCCCCTCTGCTCATCGTTCTCATCTTTGATGTTCAGTTTCAGTGCAGAGAGCGCAGGGACTTGGAGAGGAAATGAAAAACTACTTATACAAATTAGCATCGGAGGCTTAACCCCCCTTGCTTCACCTTGCAGCAGCACAACGACTTCACTGAAGCTCATTTAGACGCTATATGTCAAATTGCTCATGGGCCCTTCAGCAGTGGCCAGTCAGAGGAGAGTGCGCATCTCAGCAACAACTTGTGTGTGAAATGGACAGAGGAAGAGTGTGTGCGTGTGCGTGTGCGTGTGTGTGTGTGTGTGTCAAACAGCATGAAAGTGATATTGCCATTACCCTAAACGCTTTACAGCCCCACGCCTCCTTAACGAAATGACTCAGGTGCGGCTAGAGAGAGAGGAAAGCCCCCATTTGCGTAATTTTCGCACTCGGCTGTTGATTTATTGCCCCCCTCGTTTTATGTAAGCCAGCCGCACGTTAACAGCGCCCGCACAGACACAAACACACACGCACCCACACACACCTGTGCAAACGACATCACTTGACTGTCAATCCCTTCATTGATCTTTCCACATGGGCTTTGAACAGCGCAGGAGCCCATATATCCTTAATTGTGGTCTTAAAAGACGAATCAAAGACACAGAGGCATCAAAGTGCAGAGATCTTGTAAGGGGATCAGGCAATAACAACCAGAAGAAGGGAATATACCTGTTTGAACTGCGAGCTTAGATAATACCCCGATACTTGACACTTGAAGGGCTTCAGAAACTCTTTATGTAAATGAACGGATTTTTTTTTAATGCATATACATCTTTATATTGATCATAACTTTGAACATGTTCCATATATACTGGCATAATGCTGGTCACCTGGAACTCATTGCAGATAAAATATCTTTATTTTTTTTCCGGAAATAAAACCATTATAAAACCATATTAATTTTTGGATTGTTACTTTGAAACAGATTAATGTAAAATCTGAATCTACATGTATATCAAATGTGGGATTTTGCTCGGGGTCAACCCGCAGTGCAGCCCATATGTTTGATTAGACTAAACAGTGGCACAGGGGCCCATGCATCGAGCCTATATATGGCATTGATTTTGGCAGCTATATAGACACGCGCTCGTGCACACAAAACACGCGCGCACACACAGCTGCCCCCTCCGTTGGGAATTGCGTTGATAAATGAGTTGAAGGTGCAGAGGTGTTTTGTGTGCGCGCCATACGCCGGTCATTTTGTACTGTGACGATGTCTACTGTTTGACCGGGTTGTGGTGCACCTTTTCTTTTCTTTTTTACTATTGCACTCATCTATTTTATCACAAATATATGTAATTTCGTGAATGTAGCTGTGTGCATGTGTGACAGATGGATACACTGAGTGGGCATCTATGTGTGTGGCGTGCTTCCTCCGCCCTCTTTCCCTCGCTTCATTATTATTTATGACCGAAAAAGGGAACTTTTTTTTCAAAGGGTACAAAATCGATCGGAATCGCCGCAGGCTGATCAGATCCTGATGCATTGGATATCGACCTGGCCACGATGGAGGTGTCAACTACAACGCCACATTTCCACTCGTGCTTACAAGGTGCATGCAAACAGTTCCCAGGGTAACATGGTTTGCTTTAAAACACAGAATGAAGAGAGGGAAAGAGGGAGAATGAAGCCAACCAACAGAGGATGAAGCCAACCATGTAGCCACCATAGCAGCCAGAAGAGGAGGAGGAGGCCCCCAGGGTTACACACACACACACACACACACACACACACACACACACACACACACACACACACACACACACACACACACACACACACACACACACACACACACACACAAATAAATTACAACCTAATCGAATGCCTGGATAATGGAATAACTGAATAAGTAGCCTTGAGGTTATTAATGCAAGTGGTCCATGGGTCTCGGAAACTCCAGGGGTCCTTGAGAGACAAATTCAGAAAGCCCCAAAACGTAGCCTCTTTATTTAATCTATATGCCACTAGAAAATGCATGATCATTTGAGTTCTGGCCACTTTTATGTCCCCAGATAGGTTTAAAATCTACCACAACAAAGCCTTTTTACCTTGATTATGCAAACAAATGAGGGCATGCATGAGCTAATGGGTTGCTTGGAGCTCTGTTGTATACTTGAGATTGACAGATTTTATGCAACAATCAATATTTAATACAATTTTACAGGTCGGTTGTAATTTAGCATTAATAATTAAACATGTCTTCCTCCATCAGTCAACCAATTATGAAGCCTATTAGTCACCATAATAGGCTAATCTCGTTTTGATTTAGACCAAAGTAGAAATCAAAGGAACACATTTAGGGCTTAATATGTATATTCAGCCCTTTAAAGGGTGCATTTGTAGGTTTTGATAGTCATTGTTTGATCTGTTTTCAACTTTTGGCTAAATTGTGCTCACAGGTGAGAGCGATCTGCATGCTTCATGTGTGAACAGGTGACAGGCCCATGTGTTCGACTTCTTTCCTTTATTCTCTCGGCATCAAAGTCATAAGAAAAGCCCCATCAGGTTAACATTAGTCTCACATGTAAAGACTTAAATGAAGAGTTCATCTTTGATATTCGTTTGATATCTGCTCTCATTGGCTTCTTTGATCCTGAACTCTTCCCACTGGAAATTGGATACCACACTGACCCTCAATAAAAAGTGAAGATTGACAAATGTTGATATTGTTGGTCACTTAGTTTCCCCTGTAACCCAAGATGTCTTTCAAGTTCATTCCAGGACACTTGCAGTTGAGGTATTTAAGCGAATAGACTATAATGTGCTCCTGCACACTGCTTTTGAATGTGATTTGAGTGAGATTTTACATGTAAAGTGTGTTATAGAATGCAGTCAGTTTAGGGGTTTCTAGTGGGAAGTATTAGCCTGGTCAGTGGTTTAAAGTACATTTACAGAAATGTTGAGGTGGTATTACTAAGGCTACTAATAACTATAGTGGTTATTTTGCTATGTTTGGAGAACACCTGAACATTGAATGCAATAGTTGTATAGGCTACTTATAAAAGAGTAATAGTCGATTCCTATTTTTTTATAAAGCAAATCTTTGATTAGTCTATTTCTTCCACCACTAGTAGTGGATAATGTGGTAATGTTGTGTTATCTCCAGTAGATGAATTACACGTGTTCACTGTTCATCTTCGACTAATTCTGGTTTATAATTGACCACGCTGCAAATTAACCGCTCACTCTCACTCTTTACTCAGCGAAGCATCAAATCCCCTCCACTCTGTGTGGGACTCGCGCACATCTCGCGAGGAAAGCGAGGAAACGCGATACTTTTTCTGCTGCCCGCAAAGTTATAATCCACCAGCAGCACAGCGGCAGCTGCAGCAACAACAGCAGCAATGGCCGCTTTCCGCAGAGTGGCAGCGCTGGCCGGTAAGATAAACATCTGGTCGGCGGCGAGACACGAGCTCGTCGGTGGTCAGACGGCCGGAGGAGGAAGGACACGGAGGTATCTGGCGGTCGGGATGTGTCTGGCGACGGGAGGCGCCGTGGCGCTTTACTTCTACAACGACATGCCGAGCTGCAGAGGCAGGAAGAGGATGGGGAGTCACAGCATCAGCGGATTGCTCCCTGTCATCCCGACCGTGGAAGCCAAGGAGAAGGTAGGACGTTGCGCTGAGGCGCGTGAGGCTGACAACAAACAAGGCTTTGGGTTGTCAGGATATGTGTGTTGTCCTCAGTGTTGACATGGAGACCTCGGTGTGCAGAACTGTGGAGCAAAAACGACAGACCACTGAGAGAAAAAGGCAAAGAGCGCTTCATGTTTTCACATCTCCTTCCACTAAAAGTAGACCCACGTTAGACGGGCCTCCTTGTGTTTTGTAGCCACGGTGTGCGGCTGGCAGTTTATATGTTTCCTCTTGGGTGGAAACACTGTGTCATTCATTCCCAACACGCCCAGTGGAAACAGTTTACTCACTGTTTGGCTACAAGATGATGTGCGCGCGCAGATGCAGGAATGGCGCTCTCCGTATGAGCTGGTGCTGAAATGACAGAAGGTTGAGGGTGTTACTGTAAGGTAAAATACATTCCTGAGTAGGTACTAGTTCCTAGTTCTAACTAATGTAGTAGTTACAGGAGTTTAATGTTAAATGCTAAGTTACTTGAACAGGAGCTAGATACTAAGAAATTCAAACAGTTTCCACTGGTGGACTAAAAGTACTTTGATCCTTTAAGTATCGATGCCAAACATTGAAAAGTTTCGTTTTTAATTTACTACTTTTAGCAGCAAAATAAATCAAAAGTTAAAACCAAATATTAAGGTTACAAGTTATGAAGAAGGAAGCATTTTAGAAGTTTATATTATTATGTTTATATTGTTGTGGTATTAATATTACATTAACTAATCACATTAACATGTAAACATATATACATGTTAATATATAATATATAAAATATAGAATAAAATGCTATAAATCTAGGTTTGACAGGTTGTGAGAATGGTAAGTTTAGTAAGATACATATTTGGCCTATTTTTTGGAACAATGTTTATTTGCTATTTTTTGGCTTAGAATACACTTTTTAGTCATTAGTTATTTCAAGTTAAAGATGATATAATTGTGACATAATAAAATAGTTAAAGTGGTGCATCATATTTAAGGGAATCCTCTCGTTTGTAATTGAAACAACACAGAGACAACAAAATACTCATTATATTCAGAGCACATTAACATCAATAATCAAATACATATGTCATAAAGACTATCAATTTATGAGGGACATTAGATGCTATTTGTTGATATACGCATCAGCTGCTTTATGATCAGTCGTGATGTCCCGATCAAGATATTTTGGGCCCATTCCTGATCCAAATCCTTTGATATTGGGTGTCTGCTGATACACAGTCTAATCTGATGCCATTGTTGACCTGTATGAACACACAAAAGCTACAAGCAGATTCATTTGATACCAAATAACTTAATTTTAGAAGATATGCAACATATGTATCTTGCACTTTGAAATAACAGCTTCTTTCTGTAGGCCTACTGAAATAAACAGGCACCAGTGGTTTATCGGAGGGTTGTAAATCAATCTAGAACGTATGGTAAATTAAATCAATAATGTAAAGTATAGGTTATAAGGTTAGGTTTTCTAAACCACCAGGGATAAACGAGTTGCCTGCAAGGGCACTGGGATGAAGGAGAGGCAGCCAGTTTAGAAGCAGGTGAGACTATAAGAAGACAGACGGGATACCTGACTGGAGAATATGGTGTCTTGATAGCCACCCAACTTGGGAACAGGATATCTCCAGTGGGAAAAGGGAAACACAGCTTTCTGTTACTCAGTAAGTAAAGGTAGCCTGCACGGATTCTGAAGGATAAGGCTTAAATAAATTGTGAGAACTCAGTTGCAGGGAAGGAGAACAAAGCTGCAGGGAAACACAAGTTCTACACGCTTGAAAACAAGGCTGAGAAACAAGAAAACCATCTGCCAGAAAACAAGAGTGGGTCAGTTGAGTCTCCAGAGACCTGCAATTGGGAGACTTACGAGCAAGATCTGCTTGCTCTGGGGAACAGAAGCCTGAGAGGGACAACACCAAACTTAGCTTATGTTTGACAAGATCTAAAAAAGAATCATGTCTGGATTCTGAATCATTGGCACACAGTGACTTGTGGCTGGTTGTGTGATTGGCAGTCTGGACTCTAGAGAATCGTATGAGGAGACGATGGGAAGAAAATTAGCACCAGCCACCTGCAGTGTAACTGTTGGCTGTGGTAGGTAAGAGTTCAGGACAGGTTTTCCTTATATTAAGAAATAAAATAAAATAATTTTCTAAATTGACTTGAAAATTAGCGATTGAGACCATTAAGTCAAATGTTCGGGCCCCACCGCTTCAACAAAATTGTAACAAAATGGTCCAACTTTTTTTGTGACTCTTTTTCAAACAATAGAATAAAGAAAATTGAAATCCCTTTCAAGTAAACCAGATTGCTCCATCAGACAAACACTAATAACATGTGCAATCACTTTGTTAGAACAATGTAAATAAAGTTCTATCTGTGCAAAAAAGAACTAATATTTGGTAAAAAAAAAGTACCTATTGTGGCTGCAAATAACCTGTTTTGCACTGAATATATTTTCAAGATAACAACAATAACGTTCAACCTGTGCAAAACAAAATGAGTGCAGATGTGTGAGCATCACGTTGCATCAGTATTAGTGACTTCAGTGAGCTGCTTTCCTCTACAAATATTTTTAAAACAGGATTGTAGATTTGATACGGCCACTCTCAATTTATGCTCAATGTTGACCTTAGATCTGTATTCTGGTTTGAGAGGTAGTATTCCTACGTATTCCTACGTAGTCCTACAGAGGTAGGCTTTTGGCAAAATGGCAAGATTCGGCGAGTTGCGTATGTGCTGTTAACGGCGTAACGTAAACATTTCCATGAAAGTACAGGCATTTCGCCATGTATTTATTAATGACGTTTTATGTCCGTGTACTTTGTACTTTTGTACTATGTAAAGTTCTCATGTTCATGGGGAGAGTGTTCGTCCTGAAACCACAAGGTAGCGGTTCCATCCCTGGTCTCCCCATAGTTTGCACGTCTAAGTGTCCTTGAGTAAGACACTGAACCCCCAGTGCTTCACAGCAGCACACTGCTCCTTAATTATGGATGGTAAAATGCAGAGAATAATTTCCCCACTGTGGGATTAATAAAGGATTTTTTATTTTTATTTTTTTTAAATAATCTGCATCTCCCCCCCGCGCCCCACAGTTTGAGAACCACTGTGTTACAGTGTTTACTCAGGTAATAAATCAAGTTAGAAGTAGGGTCATTTTCTCATAGACTTCTCTACAATCAGACTTTTTTTTTGCAACCGGAGACCTTGTGCCCTGGTGGCCATTAGAGGGAATGCAAGTTTAAGGCACTTTTCAGACCCGGATGCTGCTGCCTGGCTCAGATGGACATAGGACCTGTTATGGGAATCTCAACATATGGAAAAGCCACGTGGCTTGGATACCATTAGTCTTGGAGGCACAGACTCAGCGTGAAGCAGGAGTTGAAGAAACAGCAAATCATCTAGCATTGATCTACACTTTCCACTTAAGAAGCAAGATCAGCATCAGACTTTTTGTATCACAAAAGAGAAAACTGCTACTTGCTATTTGTATTTGTATAATACCTAGCAATTAGAAAACAGAGCTGACTGAACTGATGGGTTTCTGACATGTCAGACTCGAGCTGGGACCTCAGCTGGCTAGATTTGACATTGATTTGACTGACATTAAATCATTAAAATAGGACAGAACACAGGAGGGTTTGGACAGTTTAGCTCTGAGAAAACTGAGGAAATGTACTAAAAACTGCGGCTGTTAATGGAGAACACGGCGTTGCCTGAGGGGGAATCACCTGGAGCATCTGTTCTGCAGTCTGGAGGACAAGACGAGGCGACAGGAACATATTTAGTTGGGGCTACATGACATTATAACTACACAAGAACACAGTGTACTACACTGTCATTTCAAATCACTGCCACTTAATTATTTTTATAATATTTCCCCCCCCCCAATTATATATATTTTTGCATTACTTTTAACATTATGTTGTGCAGCATGGCATGTGAATCTAGCTGCCTTTACAGAACTTTCTAAACTTCATTCATTAGTGAGAGCCAAGGCCATGGGCGCCTGAGCTCATACACTTGATTACAGTGCATTCCTATGAAGCCGAGCGCTCATCTCCTATTCATGCCTTCAAAAGCCCCCTCGGTGAAGGGAGCATCAAAGCTTTATGAATGAATCTGTGCGCTCATTAGCATGTTAGCTGAGCTGAGCAGGAACCTGGG
Organism: Myoxocephalus aenaeus; assembly: GCA_038501785.1. Lineage (NCBI taxonomy): Eukaryota > Metazoa > Chordata > Actinopteri > Perciformes > Cottidae > Myoxocephalus > Myoxocephalus aenaeus. The sequence goes on along the minus strand of JBAMJR010000125.1, from coordinate 2,779,644 downwards.
TGTGCTGGGCCCTGCGGCCAAACAGGTTTAATTTTTGAAACCTCTCTGCTAATTACGCAGCTTCATGCAGCACAATCTGTTGGCGTAGCAGCTCTCCTGCACTGCAGCTAATCAAGTTGAAGCCCTGGATCCTCACAGAGAGAGAAAGAGAGAGAGAGAGAGCGAGAGAGAGAGAGAGAGAGAGAGAGAGAGAGAGAGAGAGAGAGAGAGAGAGAGAGAGAGAGAGAGAGTGAGAGCGAGAGAGAGAGATATGCTAATCAAGTAGAAAGTAGTGACACAGTATTTGTGTGTGTGTGTGTGTGTGTGTGTGTGTGTAAGAGAGATTGTACTGCGCCAGAGGTGCTGACTGTTTTTATAATCTCAGAGAGCTAAATGGAGAGAGTCGATGCCAAGAATAGATGGATCTCCTCATTATAGAGGTTCAAAAGCAGTGAAGAGGCACGAACAGTTTATATTCTGCTGTCTGTGTGAGAGACCAGAGACTTTTCTCTTCACAGATGGGAAGTCACATTTAAACTAGAATTATTAGGGCACATTTACACCTATCACTCTGTGGATTATTTAAATCTGCTGGTAAATAGTACACATATGTTTTTATATGTATCTTTATTATGGCCTGCACTTTTCACATCAGTAACTATGATATTCATATTTCCAGTAATGTTGTGCAAACTCTTTTTCTCTTTTGATAAAAAGAAAACACAGGACAACACAGTCATGTTTAGTTTTGCCTGTTGTTTTTATGTCTGCAGGAACGTCCGTTTGACTTTGAGGAGGGAGACGTGTACATGTCGTCCCACGAGCATCGCTTCCGCATGTTCAGCTCGGTGGAGTATGACGGGCAGCTCTACATGACTCCACAGAACTTCATCGAGTCGGTCACCATGAACCAACCCAGAAGTATGTTTGCTGTTCGTATATTGTGTAGAGACCACGCTTTCCTTTCCCAAAGTATCTTTAAACGTCAGTCAGAAAACGTTTCAAGAGTGTTACTTTGAGATAAATTACATTTTCTGATTGCATCCAAGCCATTTCACTTTGACGTAGTTATACAGGTATTGTTATGACCGTGGTCCCATTTTCACCTGTACCTTAACATGTGGCTTATTTCTGGACTGTATCAAGATTTTGATTGATTACATTTACATTTGACATGTGACATCATGCATTCAATTTCCCTTTACCTAAAGGTACAGACTTCAATCACTATCTTACAACATCCATTTTACTGAGCATTTGAGTTGGTCGGATCCAAATATAAAAATGTTGTTATATTTTAGATTTTGTAGAAGACTTTATTTAGTTGTAAAAGTACATTTGATAATAAACTAAATCATACTTGTTATTGGTTTGTAGATGGCCATCTCTGATCTATAATGTGTCCCAATATGGATCTCAGTGTCCTATCTATTTTGGTTTTATTGAATCCAAGTTTGAAAACACTTTACTGTGTTTTAAGCACGTCTTTTGCTGTTTCTGTCAGCCTGCTGCCAGTCGTAACAGATTAGTCCCGGCCAGTCAGCCTCAAAGCAGATGGCTTTACAACTATTGTTTAGTCTGTGGTTAATGTTAGTCAGACACACACACACACACACACACACACACACACACACACACACACACACACACACACACACACACAGACACACAGACACACTCAACTTCTCCACATTCCAGTTACTCATATTTACCTTTATCTTAACCAGTAAATATCTAAACCAGACACTTATCTTGTTTTTTACTTCATGAAAACTGGTTTCAAAATGCCCCTACAAGTTGAGGTTATCACAAACACCGAAATAGCAACTCCGTTCTTCAGCTGGTATGCGATTGTATTGCGTGCAGACTGTGCACCTGTATGTGTGTGTTTACATCAGCCCTGGCTCACTGACACACGATACAGCCGCACATACCCTCTCAGCAGCCGACATCCTCTAATGCCCCCTTTGAAGTTGAATTAGATGAACTTTGTTGTATAAAACAGAACAAAAGTAGTGTGTGCTTTTACGGGGACATTCCACATACTACAAAGACAAGCACGGGGCACTTTAGACGGTACAAATGGGCCTGTGATGATGACAGTGTATATACAGTGAGTGTGTCTGTGTGTGTTGGTGTGTGTGTTTTGTGACTGTACTCGGCACATTAAGACCCATTTCTAGATCATACAGATGCTATCTGACCAAGCCCACCCAAACTCTCTTCTCCTCTTTCCCTTCTTCTTCTCTCCTCTTTTGTCTGGTTCCCTTGCAGACAAGAGGCCCTGGAGGTCCCTGGCCAAACAGGTGGGAGACACACTCTTCATACTTCTTTCTCCTGCTGTTGCAGGCATCTGTTGCATGTTACATCTGTTGCAGACCCTGCTAATTTAAAATTGTGATTTTTCTACGATTGATTTTTTTATGTAAATGTAGAAGGTTCTACATGTACAGTAGCATTAATGCATAATTGCATGTCATTATCAGTAAAAACAGGTGAAGGCAGATTTGAGTGGCCATACGCAATTAACTTAAGACTGTATGTAAAATTAGACTCTACAGAGACGTCCAGGTGTTTACAGTGTGATATACAGTGTCTCCAGGGCACCCAGATGCCTTCTCTATTTGAACACTTTATTTTGTTAGAATCTTTAATTAAAATGTACAACTTCTGAACCATTCATTTGGCACAAATCAGGTGCTTTTATTTCATATTAACGCAACTTTGTTTGTTTGTCAGTGGTGCTGACTGTAGTCAAATGGTATATTAAGAGTTTTCCATTGACTATAAAATCTTATTTTATACAATCTGTGGAGTTTTCTTGTAAACAGTTATGTTTACGTTCAGTGTTTTTTTAACTAAAGGTATCGTGTTTATCACACAATGAGGTGCGACAAACGTGTTCCATGCATTTCCTTTCTCAGAAAATATTGTTGCATATTTTAAATCCTGCATGCTTTTACATCCATGTTTACATCAACTAGCAGTCTTATTCTCCACCTTCTCCGAGCGTTACCTCCACCATTTGTTTATCAGCGGGAAGTGTTTTCATGCATGCAGTAGACATTTGCATTACTGCTCTCTGCAGTACTACAGAGGTTACCAATTTACGAGCAATGGAAGTGCACAGCTCATGTTGTGTTATAAATAAATAGAAAATGGCACTCCACATATAACATATACACTTTTTACTTGATTCAAAGAAAATAACTTGTCATATACAACACTAGAATGAATGTCAAGATGGATAGTTTGGTTGTGAATCCTTTCCCTCTTTATATGGCATGGTACCTTCCCTCTCTCTGTTTCTGTCATGGTTTGAAGTATGAACGTGAAGGTCTGTGGTTGTATGATATATGTCAGGCAACTCACTTGTAAATTGTTTGTTTTTGTGGCAGGAGCTGGAGAAGATTTTGTCCGAAACTCCCCCAGTGTGGAGAGGATCCTCCAAACTGTTTCGCAACCTGAGAGAACGAGGTTGGAGAGAACACACATGCACACACACAAAACAAGAGCAAAGGCACCTTGAGTACATTTGCACTCACTCACAAACACACGCACGCACACACACACGCACACACACACACACACACACACACACACACACACACACACACACACACACACACACACACACACACACACACACACACAGAGACACACACACACACACACACAGTAGTGAGATACTAACAAGGTCAGTGAATGTCAGTGGATTAGGATTTGGCTATTGCGGTTTAATTTGCTTTATAGATATATTAAACATACTTATTTCACTATAACTTATGAAAAGTTAAAAGTTTCTCTTGATATGAGGAGTAAGTGAGGACCAGTTCTACAAATTCTACAGAATTCTTGCAGTTTGAAAGTGCACGGATACCAGGTTTTACCTACCGATGTGTGACTAAATAGTGCTTGTGAGCGTGTGTGTGTGTGTCACTGTAGGTGTCTCTAATCCGGGGTTGGAGCCATGCTGTCCTTTCTTATAGCCAAACAACCTGCTGAAAAAACTAAAAATAAACCTCCTCTCCTCTTCTCTCCTTGCATATTGGAAAATAACAAATAATACAGCACCAAAGACAGAGAGAGCGGGAGAGAAGCTCCCCCTAATTAATGTGTTTGCATCAGCGTGGAACAGAGGAACCACGCAGTCTGTGAGTGAATCCCCATAGAGATAATATAACACACTCACTGGGAGATGCTAAATATAACATTCCCTCTCTTCCTCTCCCATGATGATGTGTTACACCTTCCAACTAATGTTGTGTCTTACATTTACACTTCAGGGTGCATTGCCCTTATGCACGTTTTTTTTTAATTCAGAGAAAAGGAGAGAGAAAACACAGACACAAATAACTGAGAGGAAATTGAATAAAGAGATGGAGAGAAGAAAAGGGAGCAGAAAAAAGGAAGAGGACGAAAAAGAGACGAGGGAGTTTAAATTAGACACGTAAAAGAGGAGTTGGGAGACGAAGAGAAATTGAAGAAGTAACAAAGTAGAGGGATGAATGAAAGAGCAGGAAAGAGAGAAAGTCTGTAAACCTATCCTTCATGGCAAGAGGAAGACAGTTATATACAGTGCATGTCTATTCAAATTGCTAGTGGCAGACTGCCAAGACCACACACACACACACACACATACATACAGACACACACCGTCAGCATTCAACGATTACTATCTATACATATTTGTTTTTATTACCGCCAACCAACTTATTTGTTCATTCACACATTTATTCAATTCAACTTTCTTACAATGCCGTCACTCGTATAAACTGTATATAAGTGCGTGTTTATATTATATATTTCTGTGTGTGTGTGTGTGTGTGTGTGTGTGTGTGTGTGTGTGTGTGTGTGTGTGTGTGTGTGTGTGTGTGTGTGTGTGTGTGTGTGAGTGTGTGATGTCAGGACATGCTCTCCTCTTCATGCCATGATGAGCGAGGACAGTTGAAATCCTTGGGATGGCTGTGGATTTCTGAGAATGACAGAGCTGTGCGTCAGACAAAGGAATGCTGTTGTTTGTGTGTGTGTGCTGTAAAATATGTCAGTGTTGGTTGGCTGGGTGTTACACAGCGACCTGGCACAGCGCTTCGATTTAGAAACGTCCAATGTATTCAGGGCTGTGGTGAGTTCCCGGTTAGGTGATTGTTAATGTACAGCAGCATGCGGGGTATTTACATGACATATTACAGCTCAGAGTAAATGTAATCCACTGTTATCAACTCTCATTCATTTTAGTAGTTGTATGAACATACTTTACTCAGTATAATGAGTTTATTTGTATCTGTGGTTAAAGCATCATTTATAATCCCAATTTATCTTCTAAAAGACCTATAGATATGGGCTGTGAAGGCCATTGAGAGATTGTATCTGATATTGGCTCATATTACACAAATAAACCTGACTTTTCTATATTTTACATACTATCATTATATCAAGTTCTCGCTAATGTGTTCACAAAATGCAAGTCCAAAATATATTTGCCGTTCAGCTCTCGTTTGGTCCACCAACTCTTGACTAAAATATCTTGTAGTTGTTTTGTTTTTTACTTGCCTAATCCCTAACCCTCTTCTCCAGCTATTGTTTTAATTCCGTGGCATTTCACATTGGGCAGGCAGTTCACATGTGAACTTGAGTAAATGTACAAGCTATTGAAGTCTGCTGTATGCTTTACACTTGATGTCAATTGATCTTGAAGCATTCTGACCAGTTGAAACGCATAGCAAGGATAAACTCAGGTACCTGCGGAGCGGCAGTGACTTATTTGGTTGAAGTGATCGTAAATCAATGCTCCTGTTCTAACATAACATTTTAAAATGTACAATTCATAAACTCTCTGGCGAATAGAAATAAATTAACGACACATATGCAAATAGCATACATAGTAGTACCAAGCCATATTTACTTTTATTTAGACTGATCCTTTGATTGATAATTACTGCTTGTTAACCCATCTTTTAGTCCAGCAGCATGTCACCAAACATATGTGAGAATAAACACGCAGAATGAGCTTGAGAAACCTGAGTAGTTTCAGAGTGTATCTCCTGCTCTCAGGCTACACAGGGAAACGAGAATTCAGTTCCAAACCAGCTGCTCTACACAAAGCAGCCGGGCATCAGGAAAACACAAGGCTCACACTGGTGGTTTAACTGGTGTCATGTTCACCTACATGCATATACACACACACACACATACATACATGGGAAAGCAGTCTCCCGTAACACTCAAGCGAGTCACCCTGAACTATCTGAACGATCAGACAGAAAGCGAAAAAGAGGGAGAGAGAGATGAGATGGAGCTACAAAGATTCCTAAATGGGCCTGAGGCAAGAAAGGATCACCTCCTAAAACATTTTTCACTTGCTTATCCAAACACAGACACATACACATGCACACACCCCTGCCAACCTGTGTCTTTACTTTGGACACTTGGGGTGTAGAAAAAGAAACGGTGTGTGGCCGAATGGCTGATGGCAGCTGAGCTCCAGAAGACACATTTTAAGATGCTATCTTCATGAAAGGACGGATTATGTGCGTTAGTGTGTGTGTGTGTCAGGAGGCCTATGGTCTTTGAACATCTGTAAACATTGTGTGTGTGTGTGTGTGTGTGTGTGTGTGTGTGTGTGTGTGTGTGTGTGTGTGTGTGTGTGTGACCTTTTCTTTAACTTCCTCTGTCTCGGTCTCATTAGGCATCATCTCATACACAGAGTACCTGTTCCTGCTCTGCATCTTGACAAGTGAGTCAATTCAGTCTTTCTACACACCCTCCTTCACTTCATCTCATATTCTGCTTCCTTGTTTTATCTTTCTCCCACGTTATTGTTGCAGTATGCTGTGCTTATTTTGGGAACATAGCTTTTTTTTAGCTCTGGTATATGATATGAACTATACTGAAGCCCACCCAGGACTTAATGAGAGGCCATTATAACAGACATCCGGTGGCATTCCCCTTCCCGTTGGGGTAAGCAAGAAATTGAGAGAGAGAAGATTAAAAAAAAATACCTATAACCTTTCAAAACTTGAATATAGACAGGAATATGAGGCTTATTTAAAAAAATACTGATACTGTATTCAATGCATTGTATAAGATATGTCCCCATTACACACAATAGTTCTGCTCAAGAATTTTAGTATTTTTCTCCTCTGTAAACGATCAGAAAACATGCTCTGCTGCGCTGTGGTGTTTAATGTACGACTCGAGGAGGTCTCGGGAGAATCTATAGCGCGCGTACAGGAAGTCATGAGGATGTGAGAACGGATCTTGGCGATCTCAAAGAACTCTCTCCCTATAAAACTAATATAACTAATATCGCTTCTTCATCAATGAGGAAGTGAGCTGCCTTTTTTGTCCGGTGGGAGTGGCCAACTTATATAGTCAATTTCACTAAACCTGCTGTGGAGCAGGTTAAGGGATTTCGATGTGTTGCTATGGTGATTTATCTAAACTTGCTTCGAAGAACCGAAAAGCCTGACCTACGTCATTTTATCCTGAAAATTATCCGGCTAACTCAGTAAACCAGCTATGAAAAATACCCCCCAGTTCTCTGTGTTTATTTTCTGTTGCAAAAATGCATTCTGGTATTTTGAGAATAAATACATAAAGTGAGCCAAGCTTTATTTGATTTGGTCGATAGCTTTACCTGATCTCTAGAAGAACAGGTAGGATGGTATAGAAAAATGTAAACATTGTGCATAGTCCATATAGTTTTAACCACCTGCCCCACCTCCCTCCTCTCTAGCCTATATGCTATTCTTCCCATGCTATTTTCTGGGTTTAGAATTGCCTTCAATACACACACATGCGCACACTCAGCCTATGTGCTCTCCTCTCTGTTCTCCAGAACCCCATGCTGGCTTCAAGATTGCTTTCAATATGTTTGATGCAGACGGCAACCAGATGGTGGACAAGAGGGAGTTCTTGGTGGTGAGTCTCTGACGCTGAGAGAAAATCCATCCCATCACTGAATTCATTTGTTATTATTAACATTACGTTTTGCTCCCATGGCAAAAGGACAAGCTCAGGATATTAAAGATATCGACAATAAGTGTGAAGTGACTATCAGTGAAACAGGGATTCATGTTTTAATGTACCTTCGATCCCCACTGATTTAAGATGAACCTGCCTTTTGTTACATTTAAAGCATTTAATGGATTATTTTCAGTTCCCTTTGTCTGCGACAGTGTATACATTTTTTTTAATAGCCTAACTGTAATAGCATTTCTTTAGATTAAAATCTATAAAGGCTACATGTGTCTTACTTTCCTCTGTGGGATGGGACCAACAGATTTTCTAATAAAAACACTGCTGCAGGCAGGAAGTGATCAGAATCCCTGTGGGGGCTGGTGGGAGTGGGATGGTATATCAGCAGGAGTGGGAGGTAATGGTTGATGATCCTGTGGGAGTGGGCAGGTGCCGGACTGAAAAAAAAACATTTACCAGATTGAGGGTTTGGCAAGGCTATGCTTTTTTTTAACTCAGACTTTGAAATCAGCCAAAAACACGACATCTGTTGTTAAATTAAGGGATTATTAATTTAACCTCAAATGAACAACGTCAGACACTTTTGCAATCACTCCTCTTCAAGTATTCCTGGAGATATGCCTTTATAAATCATACTGTAGTGTTTGATTTAGTGCCTTAGGTAAAACTGTCATTATTAATTCAAATTAATAATACTAATGAATGAAAATAAACTGTTAAAGCTGCAGTTGATGACTCTTTCCTGGGCCAGTACACCGAAAGTGAAATACAAAGAAACCACCAGTTTCTCTCCAAATTAAGAAAATCTATTAATACTTACAGCTGCAGTTTTCTGCCAGATGTGATTCAACATTGAGTTGCCTTTTTACCAACACTCTCCTAATCAAGTTGTCAAAAGGCCAATGCTTGAGTGACATCTGAGACACACGCTGCAAAGGTGTACAACTTTGTGAACTCAGTAAATGTTTATGACCATTTAAGCTTCATGCAGGACTTTGAGTCTGGCTTTGAATTGTCAAGAAGTGCCTCATTCTCTCTTACATTACAGCTTCAGGAGATCTTCCGGAAGAAAAATGAGAAGAGAGGGAGGAAAGGAGATGCTGAGAAGTCAGCACAGTTGGTAAGAAAGTTGGTAACGCAGGAGGAGGGTTTATGTTTGTGTGCAAGGAGAGATTAATTTGTAAGGAGATGCATTTCTGTCACTGATCACTGAGTGATGCCAACATTGAAACAACCACCAAGTCTTTACGGACATGGACTTCAGTAATGCTGCTATCATCAGTGGGGTAAACTTGAAACAAGAAGATCCAAAATGTCCTGGAGGTTAATATAACAGTAAAAAGTAAACATTACTTTAAAGTTACTTCCCTCTTAAAATGGCATTTCCATACATCCATCTCCTCTGTTTTTACTGTGTACTTGTTGGATTACACCCTTAAAATAATTTGTTCACTTCTGGGATTTGTTTTGGAGCAACACATCACATTGCTTTACTACACTGAATTTTGCGTGTCATGTTTATATCTGCCGGCTTGGCTAACTGTGAAGTGTAGGTTTAAAAGCCTGCTTGAAATAATCCCAAAAGTAGAATTGGTCAGACCATGTGAATATTAGCTTTTTACAAATATATCAATACTGACATATGGGTCATGTCAGTGCGGAAATGCCAAAGATATTTTTGTGGTAATTTACAAACAGTGATGCCATTACTATTACTATTACAAGTGACAATCTTGGTTCTTTAAAAAACTACTTTAAGGGAGCCTTATCAAGAATGTTAGTCTGTGTTATGTCTTAATGTAAAATATAAATATGGGTTTTTATAGATTTCTTTTTACTTTACAAAAACAGATATTGTATTTTTAAAAGCCTTTTTTTTATTATCAGTCATGAATTAGTAATTTATGTGTCATACCAATAACAATCATGAAGTACATTTCAAACAAAGGAAAGTTTCACAAACCACCGGACACAGGGCACAGTGTTGTAATGCAAAGTGAGTGTTGTTGTAAAATGTGATCACAGAAGTGTTGGAAATGACTCGTCCCTCTGCAGAGCGTATCCACGGCCTCTCTGCATGTACTAACATGTCTTTTACCTTCTCTCTTCCTCCCTCCTCCTCTGTGACTGCATGCTCTGTCCTCCTCTTTCACGTGTCTCTCTCTCTGTGTGTTAGAGCATGCAGCTCTATGGATATCAGGTTGCCCCCATGAACAGCGTATGTATCCCAAACCACAAACCCGTAGTCTCCTTTCTGCTCATCTTTAGATGGTTAAATAAATTGATGGAAGGATGAACAGAGGGACAGAGAGCTAGCTGTTTCTGCCAGATAGGTTACTACATGCTACATGGTTTCCTTTATAAAAAGAAAGCCGTTTAGTTGACAGTTTTGTAAGATAATAATAAAACCACAATGGGAACTTAAGCATAGTGGTGATAAAAAGCTAAAGAGTTATGTAGACAGATATTGTATGAACAATATTGCAGAATATTTAGAACCTCCTCTGATCTCTGTCGTCCACTGACCTGTCGTTATTGTTTTACAAAATATATATTTCACTCAGAAATACAGAATATTTTAAACTTTGTTTGCATTTCCCAATTTTGGGAAATCTGTTTAAAGGAATAGTTGAATTTATTTTTCAAATACACTTGTTTGCTCCCTTTTCCCCTTTTATTACCACTCTCATATTTTAGCATTAAATATAAGGTCGCAACCAGTAGCCGGTTATCTTAGCTTAGCATAAAGACTGGAAGCAGATGGAAATGACTGGTTTCCTGGTGGCCTTACAACCTCACAGTGATGACAAGACTCCAGGAAGTCACTGTGCCTGATATTATGCTTATTTTATTTATTTTAGCGAGAGCTAGGCTAGCTGTTTCCCCCTGCTTCCAGTCTTTATGCTAAGCTAACCATCACCTGGTTCTTACTTAATATTTACTGACACAAAAGTGGAATCAACCTCCTCATCTCCTTCTGAAAATGTTGAACTGTTCCTTTAATTTCCCCTCAACCTTTTAAATGTTGCAAGTCGCACAAAAAATATATTGCTGTATCTGTCACATTATGGTCGTATGGTACAGTATAAATTGATGCAGTGTCACTGACAGATTCTCCAAATTAATCTCATAATCCAACACCAGTTTCAATACCTGCTGGTTAACTGGATAATCATGTAATATTCTCCCTGTGTTGTTGGGAATATTTTTCCTCATTGGGATGTAAATGTCAATTATATTGGGATACTTAGGGTTCTGTTTAATGCCTCTGTCAAACACTTGTGTGTCCTGACCTGGTCTTTGAAAAAGCTTTAACCCTGACCCAGTCCACATGACCCTTTGTTGTCAGTAAAACATACACTGTAGACTCCTTTAAAGGATGAATAGATAGAACGAATAAGCGGAATAGAGAGAGATACTTCCTTCAAGACAGGGTGTCCATCTGTCAGGTCAGCTGGGTGATTGATCGAGGGAGGATGGCAGAGGGTTGGATGAATGGAGAGAGGGATGGCAGCAGAGGAGTAATAGATTTAAGGGGTCAGGAGAGATGAACTCTCACAAAAAGAGAGTGATGTGATTTAGAATGACTTGAGGCACTCTAAAGCTCTAAACACAATCAGACACTGTCCATTTCAAACTGTTTTAGGACGCGTGCTGTTTGTTTGGCAGTGTGTGTGTTCCTGTTGGGGGTTTTGTTAATGCACAGAGAGCAGAAGATTTTTATTTAGCGGTAGGTCTTGTCTACAGACAGAATGTGGCTCCAATTGTGTGTGCAGTGTCACGTACATAAACAGGTTTCATTTGTCTGCTGAGTTTTATGGCATCCAAACTGGTACATGTTTATTCAAGGTGTGCCAAATTTGGCGGCATCTAGCGGTGAGGTTGCAGATTGCAACCAACTGAAACTTCTCCCAGCGAATGGACCTTTTTTACAGCTACTGTTTGGATTGTCTATTCTTGGCTGCTGTAGAAACATGGCAATAAAGCTGGAAACCAAGATCAACACGATGATAATAATGGAATTTGGACACTGCAATACGCAAATGTCTTATATATTCCTAAAGTTACAATGACAACCACTGTAGACGGTTTCCCGACCTAAGTGGTAATTAATATTTACTAATGGAGAGGGAAAAAACATCAGGGGGATGTTTACTGTGCAGTGTCTGCAGGCTCCCAGCCACTATGAGCATTCTTTTTTTCTCTCTATATCTCACACACACACACACACACACACACACACACACACACACACACACACACACACACACACACACACACACACACACACACACACACTCGTCATCCTGTCAGTGCTGTGATGGATAGCTGCATTGTCACTGTGAAGTTAGGAGCGGTGCAGGGTCATTTTAAAATGGCTGCTGCTGCGTTCTCCCTGGAGAGACAGACGAGGTGGGTGGTCAGGAGCCCGGCAGCGTGGGTGTCTTTTATAAAGGCCGGACACACTGAACAGAAGCAGCGTGACAGCGATATGTTCAGCTGGTGCACTTTCATTAATATATATATATGATATATTATGTTATATCGGAAAACTTGCTTTTGAGTGAAATAATTGTGCATTCAGAGAGAATTTTGACCTGCAAGATTCATTTATTTGTTCAAATTTGGCTTGTGTTCATTGTTGATTCAACACAAAAAGGCAAAGTAACGAATAGTAGGTTTAGTAATTTAGATATAATGGTCTTACAGAAGATTCTTCATCGATACCTGAGGGTGATAGTCAAAATCTGACCCTTCCTTCATTCCGGCTTTGTTTTTTATAGTTGGATCAAACATTATAAATGGATTTTAGTACAGTATATTGAATCGATGACAGAACATTAATTCTAAACATTAAAATTGTCTTTCTTCCTTGTTGTATTAGCCATTTTCTAATACATAGCATTTCATCAATGTAGGGTTAAGAAATAATTTACAGGGCCTGTAGTTTGCTATTTGTTCTAACCATAATACCATAATATGCACTTCAATGAGTCCAGATGCCAGATCAGACTTACCTTGATTAAGTATTACTTATTACTATTAAATAATGCTGAATGTGACACTGTTTATGACTATGCAGTATTTGTACTGTGTATGTAATGTAGTCATTTAAAAGATCTTCAGGAAGACAACTTCATGAATGTGTTTGTGTATTTTGAGTGAATATTGGAAGCTGAAGTTTACTTCCTGAAGTGGTGGAGTTGTAGGTGAACTGACCCTGGTCCTGCTTGACCGCTCCTACAGGTGCTAAAAAAAGACAGTCAGGAGTTTGTGGCGCGGAGTTACTGGGACGTTCTGAGGCGAAGCGCCAGTCAAGTCCTCTTTTCTGACCTGGCGGAGGTACACAGATCCATCTGTCCTCTGTCCCTACATCCCTCCGTTCTTCCTCCTTCACTCTTCCTCTTCAGTTCCCTGTAAATGTTGCTCCTCCAATGAGCCCCAAGCAGAATAATGGAGTCACATCAAGCCTGGCCAGAATAAGACCAGAAATGTTTCAAAATATAAGGTTTAAAGGCCCTAATCTTTGACTTTTGCAGCAATCACACTAACTACTCATAATAATATGGACCAAAAGATAAATTTTTTAAATGCTATTTTACATTTTTGTCATGGCTAAAAGACAAGCAACCAAAACTAACACTAACACTTTTCTTCTGGTTTGGCTTGATACTTATAATTTTCATAGACTGGTCTTTTCATCTTTCTTTATTCCTTTCTTTCCCAAACATTACTTTGTATATATATATATATATATATATATATATATATATATATATATATATATATATATATATATATAATTTAGATGACCATCTGCCATCTCACCGTCGTTCCTCCATTCCCTTTCCCCATGTGAGATCATTTCTGTTTGGATGAGCTCTAAAATACTTCCTTGCACTGAACACAATACATTCATCTAATTGATCTATTTTAAAACTGAAAGAAAATTCTGGTCCAAAAAAATTATTCTTGGGATAACTTGAGGCTCCTCCAAATTTTTCAAGAGTCTTCTCAATTTCATTGTGTCACTCAGTTATTCCTGATCAACTAATAACTTGTTTATTTTTGTTATTGTTGATTCTTATTTCTAAATAATTGAATCCACTTTATTGATGTGTTGCTATTGATCCAATATAGATGACAGATACTGTAATGTGCGTATTCTGATAACCTGTTCTGTTTCTCATCTACCTTCTGTCATTTAGTCTCTTTGTTATGCTTTTGTATGTGTATCTGTTGTGCCTTGTGATCTGTGCTGTGTTGTGGCTCGTGACGCAGCTTTGGTGTCAAAGCATTCTCACTTTACACCTCAACATGTGTAATGTAACTGTTGTAATGATATGAAGGCTGCAGGCCGAGCACATATACAAATCCCCTGATCATTATGCACCACACAGTGTAATATTAATTTGAGTCATTTTAAGTATAGTAGTTGTATATTTGGACAGAATTTATAGAAATGCAAGTCTAAGAGTCTACAGCGATGGTCGCAGCTCTGTGAGGCTGTACGCATAGCAGTGCTTTGAGCTAAATGCTAACACACTAACATTAATAATGCTAACATGGTAATGTTTAACAGGCACTAAAGCCAAAGTACAGCTATGGGGAATGTGATTATTTGTGTTTATTTAGTTGTGTTTTCAAGGCAACCCATCCAATAATTGCTGAGATATTTCTAAAAAACAAAGACATGTCAACCTCATGTTGGCAGTAGAGAAAGAAATCAGGGGATCACCAAAGTCAGTATGATTCTTCCTCTGGGGACCATGAATAGCTATAAAATTGAACCATAATCCAGTTGTTGAGATATTTTAGTCTGGGAAAATGTGGTGGACAAACCAACAGGGATACAGATATTACCAACTCCAGAGCCATGGCACTAGTATGGCTAAAAAATCAGGACAAAAAATAATAATATTTTTTCCAAAATCGTCAGTTTTTCCATGTTCATGTACAACGTAAATTGTCTCTCCGATATGTCCAACACAAGGTCAAGCTGCTGGTAATGATTACTAGCTAATAGCGCTAGCAAGCTAATGACAGGCTATGGGCTGTGCTGGCAGCGGAAGCTGAGGTGGAGATAATGACAGTGGAGCATAATGGGACTGACCTTGTATTTACACCGAGCAGCCTTTCATCTCCCGGGATGTCAGACGGACAGAACCGACACAATCAGACAGAGGGGGGAGGATGGGAGGAAGAAACTAATCGAAAGACAAACAGGGACATGAAAAGTTTGAGGGATTAAAACATATAAATACATTGAACAAAAAGTGAGACATGGGTCCACAAATAAAAGAAAAGGGGCTCAATTAGACAGAAAGAAAATGTTTGAATTGTAAAAAAAAGAAAGAAAAAAGAACAGATCAGATAAGTTTGAAAACCTGAGAGGGGAGAAAAAAAAGGGAAGAGATCAAATCAGAGAGACAACAAAACAGGTGAGAGAGGCTCAAAGAAGATGACACAGGTCAGCGAAGAGAACAAATGTCAAGGAACAAAGTGGGTGGGGGGAGAAGAAGTTTGGGAAACGCAATTAGGGGAAAAGAAAGAAGCAGGTTGTATTTAGAGAAAGATGTGTTTACTCAACAGATTAGTCACCATTATACTTCTTTGCTTTTGTCTGGAGAAGGAGGGTCTGACTGACAGGCTCAGACGGAGGGAGGGAGGGAGGGAAAGAGCGAATCACCTCTATGTTTGTCAGGTATGAGGAGAAAGGAAATAAGAGCAGGGTAAGAGGGAAAGAAGTGATGGGAGGAGCAAAGAAAGAGAAAGAAAAAAGGTGTGAAATAAAAATAAAAAGGGGTTTGCAGGGAGAAAGAGGAGCATGACGTTGTTTTCCCCCTGCAAAGTCTGACTGACTGAGCTAAAGTCTGACAATGAGCTCTTCCTCCAAGGTATATTACTCACAGATAGGAAGGAAGACCATTTAGTGTTTACATCAGTAATTACTGTTTTTACCTTCAGCTTCATGATCAAAGCCTGTTGAAGCTCAAACTCACACAGATGGACAAAGAGACACATGCATACACCAGGTGTTGGCTCGTGCCTTGTGGGCGGGGTAACCATTACGTCTTCATGGTGATGATGAGCTCACAGCAATGCTGCCACACTTCCAGGAATGATAAGCTTGTTATGATCCGTTCGGCATTACGTCTTATTCGAGGTTAGGCTGACGTTCGTTTTTCCAAAGATGAAACGAATTCTAAAATTTGACCAAAGGGAGAAACATTTCACAAATTCTGTTCAGTGAGAGATAAATCCCGCCTGGGAAGTGTTTAGTGATGAACCTGCAGGGATTTACCACTCAACTGCAGTTTTCCGCAGCTCTACAAAGTGCTTTTGCTCCATTCAGCTCATTGTTTTGGTTTGATGGTCCACAGCTTTACTGTTTTGGTCTCATCAGCCTTGCTTTCAGCAGCTGCAGGCAGCTGTTTACAGTGAAAAAGCTCAGATAAAGCGACTGTGCACGACCTGCCAGGGACCAAACAGCAGGCACAGCAACTCGCTGGTGAACACAGTGGAGCATTTACCAGTGACTGACGTTTCCCTCACAAATTGCTGGGGAACAAAACGGCGCTCAGGGAGAGTGAATATTGGCGTTCAGACACACTAACTCCAGTTCTCCATGACAACTTAATCAGGTGATAATATGTCAATGTTGTGTTACCGGCTTGTTTTGCTGCCATCAAATGGCAGAAACATGTAATAATCGTTTATTGCAGCAGTTGTTGAACAGTTGGTTCATAGCATGTAGATGGAAATGACCACCTCTGGTTCCATTATTAATTTCATTGATTTTATAGATTTCCCATGGTGCACAGCATCCAAATATCAATAGTATGGTTAGTTCGCTCAATTCACCTGAAATCAAACACTACTACTAAAATGCACTTCACTCAATATATGTTTTTACTACTTGAACCCATGTAATCTTAAATCGCCTGATTGACTGGATTTACCCTTAACTGAACCTTCTGTGGGTAACTAAGTCACTGCAACAGTGATTAGACAGATTCATTATTAACGCCTTTATCACCTGTATCTGTTTTCAAAAGACGGACAAAGTGATTGACAGTCGTCTGTCTCTTATCACTAAAAAGAGCAAAACAAACTGTTTAAGATTATGGAAAGAATAGGAGGGGTATGTTGATAGGAGGGAAGAGGCAGAGAAGCACCACCTGGATGCTGTCTAGATGTATGAACAGCTCATGTGTCACAGAGACATCAGTAATGTGTCAGATAAAAGATAAAAGAGTAAAAAAAGTATTTTTGTCCTGTTTGTCCGTAATCAGAGGCCTAATGAAAAGACCCTCAGTAAGTGAGACACCGAAAACAAGACACTGAAATTATACGTCTGTAACTGTTTCAGTATGTCTGTGTTTATTTAAAGGAAGTCCTCCTCATCAAAGACTGTAAGGCCAGACTGCAACGCAAAATCTGATCGTCACACTCGCATTTGTGGTCCTAAAACAGGGTTTACTTTTAATGCTTGTTTCCCAGAAGACATTTTTATTCAGTGAGTTACCATGTCAAATACAGTTGAATTTTCTTTTTGTTTGGTTAGTGCCTTAATCTATTACGTCTCACTGTTGAGAATTACTAGCATCATTTGGTGGCCAAAAGTACCCAAAACTGAGACCCACATTGTGGTCTGGATAACTGTTCTGATTGTTTACATAATGGACTTTTGCCAGTGAGGTTGTCAGTTTACTAATAATCTATCCCAGTGGTTCCTCACCTGGAAAGATATGATCAACAAGTTAAGAAAGAAGAAGAAAAACATTTGTCTCGACCATTAGATTGTTTTGATTAAATATCACTGTTAGGGCGATGTCCTCACAAGGCTTGGCAATATTTAACCTTTGATGAGCGATCTCGAGTTGTGTGTATATCATTCTTAAGGGTTCCAAGACAAAAAAGAGGAAGAACTGATCTGTCAACTGCTTTACATTTTAGAAACTAATGGAGGTTTTGGCAACTTAACACAGCCAGTTCCACCATAATAATAGGAAAATATTCTCCTGATTTCCTCAAAACTTGTCTTTGGAACGTAACTTGAACACTAAACCATATGTTTTCTCTCCATCATTATCCTTGCACATCAGTTATAGTCGTTCGCTAATTTTTGAAAGAATGAACACACATTTTTTTGTCACAACCAACGACTACAACATCTGTGAAAGATGTGAATCTGTGCAGTTTGCTCTTTGTAAAACTGTCATCTTGTTTGACATTTTCCTCTTGTCCCACGTCGGCTTTTAGGATTTTACTCTTGAGGTAGAACCACGAATGGCATCGTGGCAGTGATGATGATAATAGTGTTGATGATGGAAATGGCATTAATGCTCTTCCTCTTTACATGAGACATGAGATTCCAGCCAATCTTATGTCTGCATATACCTCAGCATGGCAGTGGATTGGACGGGGGTGCGGGTGGGGGTTGGCTGGGTGGGGCATGGCAGGAAGAGAGAGAGAACATAAGATGGCCGTTTGACATCCTCTCTTTCTGGCTGAGTCTTTTCTGGAACTGCTCAAAAGCACAGTCACCTTTTTCTGAGATACATATGTTAGGGAGCATAAACATAGGAAATGTACATGCACTGTTTCTAAAAGGCTCATACAACTTAGAAAAGGTTGTGCAACAGATTATAGCATGACAGCGAAGTTGGTGAACATGTTTCAAATGACCAGGATCATTCTGTAAACACACACTATAGTATGTAAAGAGAGTAAATATACACAAAGGGAAAACAAAAACAATGCAAAGTTGCAAATACGACACTATGATTCTTGTCCGTTGACGGAAAAAGGTGGATTCGGCTCACGTTCTCTGCATTTTTGCTTATGTGGGTTTCGTTCCGTGCTGCTGTTGTTTGTGATTCCAGGTTGTGTGCGGGTGTGTCAATGTGGCATTCGCAGGGAAGTGCATGAGATGTGGAGGCTTTATTGTGTCTGTTTATGTTCGGCAGCTGAGTGTCATGTGTTTGTCTGTCTTCCACATGTGTTCTTTGCCTCTTCTCTGTTTCTCTCTGTCGACTACACCCTCCCACTTTGTTGAACATTTGCATCCCTCTGTTTTCCATTGGCTCCCTGTATCTTGTTGTGTTCTGAGCACTTCTTGTGTCTTCGCCAGACCAGTATAGTGGTCTGTGTTTTATGCTGCTATAGCAATATTCCTCGTCAGTCTAGGCAGCATGGAAAGAATTGCTGCATCCTTCTCATTATATTTCCATAATTTGCTTTAAAAAAAAACAAATGATAAGGACTATCATGACTGTTAGAATTAAAATGGACGGAAATTTTTCTGACCATTTGACCTCATTTCCCCAATTGACCGGCTAATTTCTTTACTTTATCGTACTGAAAGCTTTGATAGTGACACGTTTCCACCATGTTTAATGAGCTGAACCCACCTGTTATTTATCAAAGTGATACCCATCCCATTTAAGAGGTTAAACCGAAACAGTGTTGCTGCCTAGACTGGTATGTTTGATGTTGTGATGGCCGCTGACTGTTTGTCTGAGCTGATCCGTTTGACTGACAGTTTGTTGTTGCTCCTCTGGCGCACGTTCTGCAGCAGAAACCTGCTTCCTGCTAGCCCGGCATCGCGGTTGCCATGTTAAATTGATGATGGACTCGTCCCGCCCACTGCTTCTCCTCAGATCACGATACTTGGTGTTTATTGATTAGTCACTCATTGATCGTCTCTCTTGCTATTCCTTCTCTGATGATTCATAGCGAGCGGATGAGAGTATCACGATTGACACCACCCTTTTGGTCCATTTCTTTGGGAAGAAAGGGAAGGCAGAGCTTACATTTGATGACTTCTACAGGTACTCAACAATATACAGTGAAGCGCTGAAGTGTGGAGAGCCACACAAAAATGCATGCCAATGCTGTCAACCATATTAATAAAATCACAACATAGTAACGTGTTTCTTCTGATAAAGCTTTGAGTAAAATGTATTTCTTCTCCTTCCCTTTCTTTTTCAGGTTTATGGATAATCTTCAAACCGAGGTACTAGAAATTGAGTTTCTGACCTACTCTAAAGGGATGACCACCATCAGTGAAGAAGACTTTGCCAAAATCCTGCTTCGCTTCACCAATGTGGAAAACATCAGCGCCTACCTGGAGAATGTCCGCCGTTGTATACCTGATGAGAAGGTACGGTACAAACATGCACACTGTTCATTAATGGGAGACGAGTGTAGGCAAATCAACAGCTGTGCAAACATTTGAAAATACACAAGATCTTAATTTGAGTTCATGTTGACTAATTGTGTGTTAGTCCTTAGACTAATTGACTAAGGATGTATCTGCATAATGTGAAGTAATTTCTGTTTGGATAACGTGGATAAAGGTACATTAACACTATAATTTATGCTGTAGTTTTGTTTTTTTATGTTTATGATAACAATGGAAACCATCCATCGCACCTTTAGTGCCTTTTTGGAATCAATGGCTCCCTTAAGGATGTCAAAGTGATAATTAGTTTACAGTAAAAAACTGATTAGTCTTTCCTAATTCTTTACCTTAATTTCTTCTCCTTGCTTTATGGGTGCTCCCGCCCTCCAGCCACCTAGAGCCTCCATAATTTCCCACCACTATCTATGCCTGAAGCTGTTGTGGCTCTCCACACTTCAGCGCTTCACTGCCTCACGCGACCACACACACACACACACACACACACACACACACACACACACACACACACTTGACTGCACTTCCAGCGACATGTGAATGTCTTATCTACCTATCTATATATTTATTTACACATTGGCATGTCGTCCTTATGCAACCCAACTCTATTTCTGTCCCTTCCTTCTTTCCTTTTCATGCTGTGGAAGAAGCAGGAGGTTGGTCTCGGCTTCATACAATACGCAACCTGCAGTTACAATCTGTCAGTCTAATCTGCTATTTAGTTACTTCTTTGTTTATACATTTAAGGGAAGATGAACGGCTAACTAGTCATTTTTCTATGTATCTGTTTTAATCTGCATCTTTTCATGTCAACCTGCAAAGACTGCATTTCCTTATTTGTCTCAATTTATGGATTTGTTTTTAAAATGTATAATGTTTGTTATTAAACCAGCCGTTATCAGTTGGATCTGTATGCACAGCAGAGAGCATGGGGCGGTTACGGCTACTTGTTGAATGGCTTCAGCACTATTAATGTATGCGACTGCGTTATGAAACACTGCAAGAAGGTTTGAAATTGTCCATGTCATGCACACACAATCCTGTCATTAATGACCTTTTACGTCATTAATAGGACTTTTTCATGGAATCTCTCAGTTATTGATTGATAGTATGAGTTATGTTATGGTCAGCTATTATTTTTAGTTTATTATGGTAAGTTAATATTTCAGACAACAGAGTGGATGTGCCTTGAATGCTCTATGCACGTCTGTTAACGTCCCTTTGGATAGCAATCTGTGTTCAAACACTCATTACAGTCATTTTTAAGATTATCTTTCTCCAGCGAGCAAGTACTTCTTCCTAAAGTCATTTTGTGGGCTGTTCCCATGTGTTCTTTTTCTGCTATTTCAGGGAATCACCTTTGACGAGTTCAGATCATTCTTCCAGTTTCTCAACAACCTTGAGGACTTTGCCATTGCCATGCAGATGTACAATTTTGCCTCTCGCTCCATTGGACAAGGTAGGAAGAGGGCAGGGGCACAGGGGCTACAGGTACCGAGGGTCTGAGCTCACACACACAGCTGGTGTGTTTTTCCCCTCTAGCTTGGTGCAAAACCAAGTGGCCGAAATGATCAAAAGGTTTTTTACTCTCTCTCCTACCAGATGAGTTTGCAAGAGCGGTGTATGTGGCCACTGGGCTGAAGCTGACACGGCACCTTGTGCACACCATCTTCAAGATCTTTGACGTGGATCACGACGACCAGCTCTCCTACAAGGAGTTCATCGGCATTATGAAGGACCGGCTGCACAGGGGAGCAAGGGTGAGGAACTGTGTGTGAAAGAAACAGAAGGATGGTTGCCAGTTGAGAAAAAGCGCTCTAAACTCCTTGACTTAAAAGAATAAATAGACAGCCGTGGCTCCGGAGATGAAGCCTGAGCGGAATATCGACAAGATACCGAACCCCAAGTTGCTCCTGAAGAATGTGGATAAGCATTACAATCTTAAAACTCTTGTTTTAAGGTCATGCTTAAAAAAGAGCTCATGTTTTTATTCTGATAAAGATGATCCAATAATATTACCTCCTTAGTTAAGCATATTTTCTGGTCATGCTTGCAAAAAGTCACAATACTGTTTTACACGTAATGAAGGGGCTTGGTCGGTTCGAACCCAGGTGTTCCAGTTAAAGAATAGTCTCGACCGCCGGCTGTTTGAAAGGTTGTTTCGATTCATTGTAAGGATTAAAATATACATGGGGATTTTAAAACAGCAATGGTCCTTCTGCCATTGCAAACAAACTCAAGCAATTACAGGAAATGAATAATGTTGCCAAAATGGAGTCAATAGAAAAAGGACTCATGTGCACTGGCGTCTGCAAAGACTTCACTGAATAGAATAATAAACTGATAAAAGACCTGAAGTCAATTTGAATTAAACAGGGATGCAAAGACATCTAAATATTAACATGGTTCTGGCCATGTAGGGGGACTGTTTTTAGGATGAAACAACATCAATGAATTACTTGAAGTGATAAAAAACTGTAAATCACCTTCATAGTGCTGTTACCAAGGAGGGATACTGCCCTCTAGTGGTGTACTGTGAAACAATACGAGAGCATCGTTTACATCAGAAGTGAGACACACTGAGGTGTCAGGTTGGTACAAGTTAACAGTTTGCCTGATATGCCACACACATCACTAACATTGCACGACAGTGAGCCTGTAAGTTGTTGGATGTATGACCTCACTGGCTCCTTTGGATGCTTTCTTGGCCTCACAGTCTCTGCTTATTAACAGTGTTATCTCTTTCTCTCCCTCTCTCTTTGCTTTGCTTTCATCCACAATCTCCTCTCTTTCTGTCACACTCCTCTCTTATGCCAACGTTCCAACCTCTCCTATGTTACAACACACCATCTCTTGTCTTCCCTGCATCTCCCTGTGTGTTCCCTTCTTCCTCCTTGTGTCTTTTTCTCTGCCATGGTCTCTAACCACTGACCTCTCAGGGCTATAAATCTGTGGAGCGCGCCATCTCTTTTAAATCCTGTCTGAAGAAGGAGCTGGCAAGCAGATAAGTAACACCTACAACAGAAAACCGGACACTGTTCTCATCATTTTAAATTTATATCTGGAGTTTATGTAATTCTTTTAAAAACATGTTAATCACCTATTGGGACGTGACAACAACATCAGCCAAAATGATACTCCTCACCTTTTCCTCTTTAACTTGTCCTGCTGCAAGGCGTTAACAGCATGGATATATTTGAGTTGGATCAGGTGACAACCACTTTTAGTAAAATGACCTGTTACATGCTAATTTACTTTTTCCCTTTGCTAGCTATAGCTAAGTCTGTCTTTAATAATATACACCTCCTTTAAGAAATACATGCCATGTGTAGATTTGTTCGTCACATTTTCCAGTCACGATAACCATCACTTTCCCATAAATTGGCAACTTTTTAAGGTCACAGTGTCACAGTGTGCCGAGTTGCAATAGTGGGTTTCTCAATGTCTTCATTTTGGAGAATCCTGAATGTGTGGAAAGCTCAAAATGATTAAATAGTTTTGAACTTATTCAATAATGTCCCCTCCCTTTAGCGCTTTCATCCAAGAAACAGGATGGGCTAATATAAACACCTTTGAGTTTCTATTAGCTTGTGACTGGAATATTTGTAGCTACAGTATCACAGTTTGATTCTGCCTCCCTTTGCTCGGTGTTTACCAGGTGAAGGCCCGGCACCACACCTCCTTCTCCGGCTGTGTTCGCTCGGGGGCCAGACGACAAGTGCAGCAGCTCTGGAGGAGGTACAAGGAGAAGCTGTAGTGGAGGAGAGAGAAAGAAGGCAGACAAAATATGAAGGAAGAAGTGTGATGATGGAGTAAATTAAACAGATCTCTTTATAGTCAGTGTTAGCGACATTGTACTTTCAAAGGCAGATCTCCATTGGTCCTCCAAAGCTGATAATAACTACAAGCATGCCCGCACACAGCAGACTGATGCTCTGCATGGTGATAACACGCAACATCCCTCCTTGTTTTCGTCTTCATCAATGCCAAGTATGATTTACAGTGTATAACAACAATACATATATTAGACTTAACTTACCAAGCATGGCACCTCCACAACAATTAGTAGAACTGCAACTAGTATTTCTATTTTGGTTAAGTCTTTTTTTAAATTAAGCTATAAAAAGTTGAAATGAACCTACTTATTCTGAACAGCCTATACGTGGAAGGTATCGATTTTATAACACTATTATTGTGATATAACTAAGCGAGTTACATCATTTTTTTATGTTCTATCAACCAAATGATATTTTAACTTAATAAATGACGTTTTACATGACTATAATATAATAACTATAATATATGCCTTTTTATGTAAGAATATTTAGCTGCACTGCTGCACTTCCAACTGTAACAACTGAAAGAGCACAACAGTAATTAAATAACAAAAAGTATTTTTGGTAATGATAACGTTACCCTTATGTAACAGTTATTCAAAATAGAATATTAACATACATCAGAACACTGAAATTGTAGAATCGCATGAAGAGTCTTTTAATTAATCTGAGTTTTTTTTCCCACTTATGGATCACATCTAGCCAGTATAGTTGTTGCTTTGTAATGCCCTAATAGTGTGTATAAACACTATTGCTACAGGTGGTGTGCTATATGATCCTAATACTACTACAGTACTGGGGATGTCTTTGACCTGGATGTAGAAGAATAGAACGTGAAGGACAAGGGAAGATGTTTTTTTTTTTTATATTGTAATTTCAATATTTTATATAATATGAATATTTTCTTTTAACAGTAACAGAATTATAAAACATGTACATTTATTATGTTAATACGGAATGTGATTTATAACCCAATCTTTAATGTTGTAATATATTATGAATCATTGAATATAATTTTTTTTATTTCTTGTGAAATATGGAATATTTTGAATATATTGAAATGAAGGAGGAGGAAATGGAAGGTTATTCCTCACAAGGTTAGATATTCTCATCATGTTTGCAGTGATGTATGTATTTGTTGTGTCAGTGATGCTGGTGAATTTACTCCCATGCATGAATAAACTATTTTAAGAAGACGTGCGAAAGCCGTGGTGTTCACTGAGCATGCGCAACGAAACCAGTTAAACATACTTTTCAATCGACAAAGACGGAACTGTTACCGCGAAAAAATGAAACATTCGTGCTTCTGTTCCACATCTTTATGTAATGCTTGCTAACCTTCTCGGAAAAGTTCTGTTCATTTCATTTGATGTATAATAATATGAGTTTGCTTGAGTTTAATTAAAATAATCTCACCTGGTATCGTTTTTAAACTTGAACTAGTTATCACGAGTTATTACTGCTCATGTACGACGTAATATCCACACTTGGTGGTGTTCTTGTTAAAAGTGAACTATTTTCTTAACGGTAAAATGGATGAGAGGAGCGGTATTTTACGGTAAAAACCAATGCAGGATTTCACAGGTTTTCGACATGATGTTGCTGTTAGATGTCACACACCACTTAGATCGTTTCCTCTCTCCTCGCATGCTCCTTACGTCTCTCCACGCGTCTCTGGTGAGAGGGACTAAGACGCAAGGAAAAGACGCAAGTGAGGGAAACCGGGATGCAATGAAGACTTGGGACGTACCCAAAGTCGCCAAATGTATCGCTCCCCTCGCTTCCTTCCCAGAGGACCTCTGAGCTGACTTAAGTGCCTGTATGAGCTTTACTCATTGTAACCAAATGTGACCTCCTAAACCATTTCAGTTCATATTGCAGATGAACGTATGCCAGGTGAATAAGCAAAACAATTAACAATCAATAAAAAATACATGAGAATATGGAGGGGTGTCCATGTCCAGTTCCTATTATTCTGTCCAACATTAATGTGGGCCCCACATTCAGCCGAAGTGAGCCACTCACAGTTTCATCCCACTATGGTTTCTGTTTCGGTGAGATGTTTGTTGAATGAAATCACATCCCCTCATAGCAAGTACATAGAGGCCTGCAATGATTGAGATGAGGTCTGTATCAGCGCCGTCATGTCTTCTTTCATACTGGTACAGTGGTTTTCCAGCAGGGAGGACAGCTGTTGTGTTGTGACCCTTGAGGGTGGAGTGGATTCCTCACCTGGGCATGGCTCTGAGCCTGCAGCCATTTTAGCTTTCCAGATAGCCAAGTAGTAGCCCCGAGTTGTGTGGGTCTGTACTCCTTATTGCTTGTTATGTTTCAATGTCATTTATTCACCCAGTTGTCTTCCTATAGCACGATTGACATCTTGCTTTTTAAAAAGTATAACACAAAGGAGGTCTAGAGGTCAAATATAAAAGTAGTCAGGAGCTTCTCTGTGTGCGTCTGCTCACAACATCTTCTCACTGGAAGTCCCCCTTTGACACAGTCTTAACAAAACTTTTAACATTGTATGGATTTTCTTTGCTTTATATTGCATCTGTTTGTTGTTATGGCCCCACACCCCACTCATGTTAGTGACCCTGAATGCATTTTAATTCAGCAGCCTCTTGTGCTTTCATGCATAATCTCAAGTCTGTATCAACAAACTGAGGTTTCATCTTTGGTTCAAGCATTATCAACAGAAAGCTACATTTTCTCATGTTTCTATCAAGGACATTTTATTTTTCTGTGTTAGCAAGCAGGTCTTATACAGCTCCAGAATATGCAATATGCTGCTGCATGTCTTTGTATAGGATTGAGAGAATTACACACATTTGTTTACTTTGCTCTGGTCACATTTCAGATAGTGTTTTTTTAAAACTCTTTAAAAAAAAGTAGCCTGTGGCAGCCTTGGATGCTCACGAATCGGGTCCCATGGGTGTATCTAAGTCTACAGGTGTAAAGGTGACCAGGCTTTGACAGTCAGAGCCCTGAAGCTTGGAAATACCCGGCCTGTGGAGCTCAGAGTGGTTAGTGTCATCCTTTAGATCACCGAATACCTCCTGAAGGACTTTTTTTCATGAGACCAGCAGCTTTTTTACTAAGTTATACTTGTTAGTCTCTTTATGTTGCCATTTTTTTCATTTTTGCTTATCTTTGCAATTGGTAAACAATATATTTAGCTAGTGCAGGCATTCACTTAAGGACATCACATGGTAGAATTACAGTGAATGTAAATTATAGAGCCATATTATTATGGCTCTAAGAGCACATGTAACTTGTATTCAGAGATTTAGTTCATATTGTATATTCTGTATTAGAGGAACATACGTGTTTGGTTCATTATAATCAAGTATGAAATATCTCATTTGTAAATTATGTTTATTCTCAAAAGCAGAGTACTGAAGAAATGCTCAAAAATACAGTACACAATCATACATTGCACATGTCATTTTAAATTTCCTCCCCCTCCATTGTTCCCCACTCAAGTCCCTACCCCCAGATTCCCCCAACACAGAACATATATTGATATATTCGGGAAATAAATCCTTTTCACTGCCCTCCGGTACGTTCACTATGCGGAGGTTGGATCGTCGCGACCTGTTTTCCAGGTCCTCCACACGGTCGTGGAGAAGCGTGTTCTGAGATTGCATGGATTTAATGGTTGCAAACTTGGACACAAAGGACATGTAGGCGTGCATTAGTTTTAAAGAACTTCTTTACTTCTCTGAAAGCACAGCAATACAGAAATAACGCAACGCAACCACATGGTACGGGCTGTTTTAGTCTACTGAATGTAGAAGATTCTCTTCTCTTATATAAGACGTCTGATTGTACTGTTACTCAAACAACTTGCACGCTGGCGACATTCTGCACATTCACACAACTTTCCTTCTCGCAGGCTACTGTTGGTTACTATACTGGCTTTCTCGTTCGCATGGTGCGAGGTAAATTATGAACTATGTCACCTGACACGATATCACAAAACTCTGATATACATTCATATTTGCCTTCCTGGTCGTCCGTTATTCATTATACATCTGTGTCGCTACTTTCATACAGTTTTCACCACTTTTACCCACCTGAAAGCACAACAATACACGCACATCAGCACAACGAACCACATGGTCCGGGCTGTTTTACTCGACTGGATGAAGCAAGCCAGAAACGTTTACATGTTACAAAGTCAACGCCTCCGGAAACCATTAAAGCGAGGTGGATCAGGGATTGAGCTGTAAACGGAACTCTGTATTTGCCATGTTTCTGTCAGGACATTACTACCGACGCACCATTCGGCGTATCGTGTCAATTCAAACTTAACGAACACTACTGTTCACACTTTAAGCAATTGCTATCCTGTGATTTCATGACTGTAATAGTCCAAACAGCTCGTCCACTTGTAAAGATTATAGTATAATTCTTCATTATCTCAACAAATATAAAAAATGAATGCAGGAATGTGACGCAATGCATTGTGGGTCTCAAGGTATTAAACATTATCATTATATCGAAAGCTTTGCGGAGAGTTTAGATTAAAGTTCTGTTGTCACCGTTTTGTTACTGTTGTACTTCGTTTACAACTCATTTGCCGGTTTTGGTGTGTAATAATGTCGAAAAACAAGTACCATGAGTGAGATTATTGGTCCGGTAAATGACATAATGTTTTCACCCATTTCTAGGTTAAGACTATACTTTCAGGGATCATTTCTATAGTTTTTGACTTGAGAAATGTGTTTCTAAACTGTTTGGTCTCGCTATCCACGATGATGAGATTTGATATTTCCCACTGAGCGCGAAACGGGCAGAGAGAAGTGATTCAGTTCACACGCTCTCTGCCATTGATGACCGTTCTTTACTTCCTTGTGGAGTTAAGAGGTGGGGAATATGGACAGAGTGGTTATCAGAACATGTAAAGATCATATAATATGTTGAAGTTGTTGGAATAACTCCAATAACTCGTATAAGTTATTATAATCACAATAACTGTGATGACTATGCTTCGATTAAGCTTTTATACAGCTGTCTTGACTACTTCCTGTTAATGGGTAAAAGTGGCTTTATGTTTGCATTATTTAGAAACCTTTTAAAATGCAGTTTATTGTATTTTTTATTTTCTCACTTTAACATTGACCTTGATCCATTTTATATAAGTACAGCCTTTCTCTTCAGTCTGTTGACTATGTTTCACAACTGTGATGTCAGAGATTTGCAGTGATTGGCTGAGCAACACGTGTCATTTACATAAACACAAACCTCGTCCACACGCTGGACGAGAAACAAGATGGGGAGGAGCTTGTTGATGGCCGGACGGAACCCTCAGTGAGGATGACTGTTCTGTAAATGAGGTACTGTTTTCAACAAGTAGAACATTAAGACTATACTTTCAGGGATCATTTCTATAGTTTTTGACTTGAGAAATGTGTTTCTAAACTGTTTGGTCTCGCTATCCACGATGATGAGATGTGATATTTCCCACTGAGCGCAAAGCGGGCAAAGAGAAGTGATTCAGTTCACACGCTCTCTGCCATTGATGACCGTTCTTTACTTCCTTGTGGAGTAAAGAGGTGGGGAATATGGACAGAGTGGTTATCAGAACATGTTACTATCATACTATACTCTAGTTCTTGCCAAGTGAATGTACAAATTCATCTTCATATATTGAGTTACACAAACTAAACTAGCAATATGTACTCTGCTATGAGTGTTTAATGGTGATTTGTTATATAGCCTGTCTGACTTCTTCTGGTTAATGGCTATATGTGGCTTTGTGTGTTTCCATTATTTAGAACCTCTATTAAATGCAGTTTATTGTAACTTTTTTTCTCACTTTACCATTGACCTTCATGCATTTTATATCAGTATAGCCTTTTTCTCCAGCATTTTGTATCACAACTGTGATGTCAGAGTTCTGCAATGATTGGATGAGCAACACTGTGTCATTTACATAAACACACATGGCTGGACGTCACTCATCAACTGGACAAGTTTATTAATGGAAATAAAGGGAACCCTCAGTGATAGTAAGTTTCCCGAGAATCAGATTCACTTTTCACCCTCAGAGAAAGTAAGACTATACTTTCAGGGATCATTTCTATAGTTTTTGACTTGAGAAATGTGTTTCTAAACTGTTTGGTCTCGCTATCCACGATGATGAGATGTGATATTTCCCACTGAGCGCAAAGCGGGCAAAGAGAAGTGATTCGGTTCACACGCTCTCTGCCATTGATGACCGTTCTTTACATCCTTGTGGAGTAAAGAAGTGGGGAATATGGACAGAGTGGTTATCAGAACATGTTACTATCATACTATACTCTAGTTCTTGCCAAGTGAATGTACAAATTCATCTTCATATATTGAGTTACCCAAACTAAACTAGCAATATGTACTCTGCTATGAGTGTTTAATGGGTATTTGTTATATAGCCTGTCTGACTTCTTCTGGTTAATGGCTATATGTGGCTTTGTGTGTTTCCATTATTTAGAACCTCTATTAAATGCAGTTTATTGTAACTTTTTTTCTCACTTTACCATTGACATTCATGCATTTTATATTAGTATAGCCTTTTTCTCCAGCATTTTGTATCACAACTGTGATGTCAGAGTTCTGCAATGATTGGATGAGCAACACTGTGTCATTTACATAAACACACATGGCTGGACGTCACTCATCAACTGGACAAGTTTATTAATGGAAATAAAGGGAACCCTCAGTGATAGTAAGTTTCCCGAGAATCAGATTCACTTTTCACCCTCAGAGAAAGTAAGACTATACTTTCAGGGATCATTTCTATAGTTTTTGACTTGAGAAATGTATTTCTAAACTGTTTGGTCTCGCTATCCACGATGATGAGATGTGATATTTCCCACTGAGCGCAAAGCGGGCGAAGAGAAGTGATTCAGTTCACACGCTCTCTGCCATTGATGACCGTTCTTTACTTCCTTGTGGAGTAAAGAGGTGGGGAATATGGACAGAGTGGTTATCAGAAAATGTTAATATTACAAGTATTGCTAAGTGACAGTACAAATACATCGATTAAGGCTTTCTACCTTTAGTAAAGCTAGCAAAATATACTCTTCCTCGAGTGTTAATGGGGCTTTAATATATTCTGTTTGATTTTGTCTGGTTAAAGTGCTATAAGTGGCTTTGTGTGTTTCCATTATATAGAACCTCTCTATTAAATGCAGTTTATTGTAGCTTTTAAAAAAATCATTTTTAACCAATTGTAACTCTAGTGTCAACTTTTTAAAATAAATATTTTTCTCACTTTACCATTGACTTTCATGCATTGCATATCAGTACTGCCTTTCACTCTGTTTATTGTTAAATGTTTTTTGTTAAATGTTAGATGTTATGCACCTCCCGCCAGGACAAATTCCTTGAATGTGAAAACATACATGGCAATAAATGGTTCTGATTCTGTCCAGTCTGTTAGCTCTTTGTATCACAACTGTGATGTCAGAGCTTTGCATGAATGGCTGAGTAACACTAACATTTACATAAACACACATGGCTGGACGAGATACAAGATGGGGAGGAGCTCGTTGATGGCCAAGAGGAACCCTCAGTGAGAATGATTGTCCTGTAAAAGAGATTCTGTGTTCACCCACTACTTCTTTAAGACTATACTTTCAGGGATCATTTCTATAGTTTTTGACTTGAGAAATGTGTTTCTAAACTGTTTGGTCTCGCTATCCACGATGATGAGATGTGATATTTCCCACTGAGCGCAAAGCGGGCAAAGAGAAGTGATTCAGTTCACACGCTCTCTGCCATTGATGACCGTTCTTTACTTCCTTGTGGAGTAAAGAGGTGGGGAATATGGACAGAGTGGTTATCAGAAAATGTTAATATTACAAGTATTGCTAAGTGACAGTACAAATACATTGATTAAGGCTTTCTACCTTTAGTAAAGCTAGCAAAATATACTCTTCCTCGAGTGTTAATGGGGCTTTAATATATTCTGTTTGATTTTGTCTGGTTAAAGTGCTATAAGTGGCTTTGTGTGTTTCAATTATATAGAACCTCTCTATTAAATGCAGTTTATTGTAGCTTTTAAAAAATTAGTTTTTAACCAATTGTAACTCTAGTGTCAACTTTTTAAAATAAATATTTTTCTCACTTTACCATTGACTTTCATGCATTGCATATCAGTACTGCCTTTCACTCTGTTTATTGTTAAATGTTTTTTGTTAAATGTTAGATGTTATGCACCTCCCGCCAGGACAAATTCCTTGAATGTGAAAACATACATGGCAATAAATGGTTCTGATTCTGTCCAGTCTGTTAGCTCTTTGTATCACAACTGTGATGTCAGAGCTTTGCATGAATGGCTGAGTAACACTAACATTTACATAAACACACATGGCTGGACGAGATACAAGATGGGGAGGAGCTCGTTGATGGCCAAGAGGAACCCTCAGTGAGAATGATTGTCCTGTAAAAGAGATTCTGTGTTCACCCACTACTTCTTTAAGACTATACTTTCAGGGATCATTTCTATAGTTTTTGACTTGAGAAATGTGTTTCTAAACTGTTTGTTCTCGCTATCCACGATGATGAGATGTGATATTTCCCACTGAGCGCAAAGCGGGTAAAGAGAAGTGATTCAGTTCACACGCTCTCTGCCATTGATGACCGTTCTTTACTTCCTTGTGGAGTAAAGAGGTGGGGAATATGGACAGAGTGGTTATCAGAACATGTTACTATCATACTATACTCTAGTTCTTGCCAAGTGAATGTACAAATTCATCTTCATATATTGAGTTACCCAAACTAAACTAGCAATATGTACTCTGCTATGAGTGTTTAATGGGTATTTGTTATATAGCCTGTCTGACTTCTTCTGGTTAATGGCTATATGTGGCTTTGTGTGTTTCCATTATTTAGAACCTCTATTAAATGCAGTTTATTGTAACTTTTTTTCTCACTTTACCATTGACATTCATGCATTTTATATTAGTATAGCCTTTTTCTCCAGCATTTTGTATCACAACTGTGATGTCAGAGTTCTGCAATGATTGGATGAGCAACACTGTGTCATTTACATAAACACACATGGCTGGACGTCACTCATCAACTGGACAAGTTTATTAATGGAAATAAAGGGAACCCTCAGTGATAGTAAGTTTCCCGAGAATCAGATTCACTTTTCACCCTCAGAGAAAGTAAGACTATACTTTCAGGGATCATTTCTATAGTTTTTGACTTGAGAAATGTATTTCTAAACTGTTTGGTCTCGCTATCCACGATGATGAGATGTGATATTTCCCACTGAGCGCAAAGCGGGCGAAGAGAAGTGATTCAGTTCACACGCTCTCTGCCATTGATGACCGTTCTTTACTTCCTTGTGGAGTAAAGAGGTGGGGAATATGGACAGAGTGGTTATCAGAAAATGTTAATATTACAAGTATTGCTAAGTGACAGTACAAATACATCGATTAAGGCTTTCTACCTTTAGTAAAGCTAGCAAAATATACTCTTCCTCGAGTGTTAATGGGGCTTTAATATATTCTGTTTGATTTTGTCTGGTTAAAGTGCTATAAGTGGCTTTGTGTGTTTCCATTATATAGAACCTCTCTATTAAATGCAGTTTATTGTAGCTTTTAAAAAAATCATTTTTAACCAATTGTAACTCTAGTGTCAACTTTTTAAAATAAATATTTTTCTCACTTTACCATTGACTTTCATGCATTGCATATCAGTACTGCCTTTCACTCTGTTTATTGTTAAATGTTTTTTGTTAAATGTTAGATGTTATGCACCTCCCGCCAGGACAAATTCCTTGAATGTGAAAACATACATGGCAATAAATGGTTCTGATTCTGTCC
This sequence comes from Myoxocephalus aenaeus, assembly GCA_038501785.1. Taxonomy (NCBI): domain Eukaryota; kingdom Metazoa; phylum Chordata; class Actinopteri; order Perciformes; family Cottidae; genus Myoxocephalus; species Myoxocephalus aenaeus. The sequence continues at coordinate 2,745,823 of JBAMJR010000125.1, read as the reverse complement.
AGTCTGTTAGCTCTTTGTATCACAACTGTGATGTCAGAGCTTTGCATGAATGGCTGAGTAACACTAACATTTACATAAACACACATGGCTGGACGAGATACAAGATGGGGAGGAGCTCGTTGATGGTCAAGAGGAACCCTCAGTGAGAATGATTGTCCTGTAAAAGAGATTCTGTGTTCACCCACTACTTCTTTAAGACTATACTTTCAGGGATCATTTCTATAGTTTTTGACTTGAGAAATGTGTTTCTAAACTGTTTGGTCTCGCTATCCACGATGATGAGATGTGATATTTCCCACTGAGCGCAAAGCGGGCAAAGAGAAGTGATTCAGTTCACACGCTCTCTGCCATTGATGACCGTTCTTTACTTCCTTGTGGAGTAAAGAGGTGGGGAATATGGACAGAGTGGTTATCAGAAAATGTTAATATTACAAGTATTGCTAAGTGACAGTACAAATACATTGATTAAGGCTTTCTACCTTTAGTAAAGCTAGCAAAATATACTCTTCCTCGAGTGTTAATGGGGCTTTAATATATTCTGTTTGATTTTGTCTGGTTAAAGTGCTATAAGTGGCTTTGTGTGTTTCAATTATATAGAACCTCTCTATTAAATGCAGTTTATTGTAGCTTTTAAAAAATTAGTTTTTAACCAATTGTAACTCTAGTGTCAACTTTTTAAAATAAATATTTTTCTCACTTTACCATTGACTTTCATGCATTGCATATCAGTACTGCCTTTCACTCTGTTTATTGTTAAATGTTTTTTGTTAAATGTTAGATGTTATGCACCTCCCGCCAGGACAAATTCCTTGAATGTGAAAACATACATGGCAATAAATGGTTCTGATTCTGTCCAGTCTGTTAGCTCTTTGTATCACAACTGTGATGTCAGAGCTTTGCATGAATGGCTGAGTAACACTAACATTTACATAAACACACATGGCTGGACGAGATACAAGATGGGGAGGAGCTCGTTGATGGCCAAGAGGAACCCTCAGTGAGAATGATTGTCCTGTAAAAGAGATTCTGTGTTCACCCACTACTTCTTTAAGACTATACTTTCAGGGATCATTTCTATAGTTTTTGACTTGAGAAATGTGTTTCTAAACTGTTTGTTCTCGCTATCCACGATGATGAGATGTGATATTTCCCACTGAGCGCAAAGCGGGCAAAGAGAAGTGATTCAGTTCACACGCTCTCTGCCATTGATGACCGTTCTTTACTTCCTTGTGGAGTAAAGAGGTGGGGAATATGGACAGAGTGGTTATCAGAACATGTTACTATCATACTATACTCTAGTTCTTGCCAAGTGAATGTACAAATTCATCTTCATATATTGAGTTACACAAACTAAACTAGCAATATGTACTCTGCTATGAGTGTTTAATGGGGATTTGTTATATAGCCTGTCTGACTTCTTCTGGTTAATGGCTATATGTGGCTTTGTGTGTTTCCATTATTTAGAACCTCTATTAAATGCAGTTTATTGTAACTTTTTTTCTCACTTTACCATTGACCTTCATGCATTTTATATCAGTATAGCCTTTTTCTCCAGCATTTTGTATCACAACTGTGATGTCAGAGTTCTGCAATGATTGGATGAGCAACACTGTGTCATTTACATAAACACACATGGCTGGACGTCACTCATCAACTGGACAAGTTTATTAATGGAAATAAAGGGAACCCTCAGTGATAGTAAGTTTCCCGAGAATCAGATTCACTTTTCACCCTCAGAGAAAGTAAGACTATACTTTCAGGGATCATTTCTATAGTTTTTGACTTGAGAAATGTGTTTCTAAACTGTTTGGTCTCGCTATCCACGATGATGAGATGTGATATTTCCCACTGAGCGCAAAGCGGGCAAAGAGAAGTGATTCGGTTCACACGCTCTCTGCCATTGATGACCGTTCTTTACATCCTTGTGGAGTAAAGAAGTGGGGAATATGGACAGAGTGGTTATCAGAACATGTTACTATCATACTATACTCTAGTTCTTGCCAAGTGAATGTACAAATTCATCTTCATATATTGAGTTACCCAAACTAAACTAGCAATATGTACTCTGCTATGAGTGTTTAATGGGTATTTGTTATATAGCCTGTCTGACTTCTTCTGGTTAATGGCTATATGTGGCTTTGTGTGTTTCCATTATTTAGAACCTCTATTAAATGCAGTTTATTGTAACTTTTTTTCTCACTTTACCATTGACATTCATGCATTTTATATTAGTATAGCCTTTTTCTCCAGCATTTTGTATCACAACTGTGATGTCAGAGTTCTGCAATGATTGGATGAGCAACACTGTGTCATTTACATAAACACACATGGCTGGACGTCACTCATCAACTGGACAAGTTTATTAATGGAAATAAAGGGAACCCTCAGTGATAGTAAGTTTCCCGAGAATCAGATTCACTTTTCACCCTCAGAGAAAGTAAGACTATACTTTCAGGGATCATTTCTATAGTTTTTGACTTGAGAAATGTGTTTCTAAACTGTTTGGTCTCGCTATCCACGATGATGAGATGTGATATTTCCCACTGAGCGCAAAGCGGGCAAAGAGAAGTGATTCGGTTCACACGCTCTCTGCCATTGATGACCGTTCTTTACATCCTTGTGGAGTAAAGAAGTGGGGAATATGGACAGAGTGGTTATCAGAACATGTTACTATCATACTATACTCTAGTTCTTGCCAAGTGAATGTACAAATTCATCTTCATATATTGAGTTACCTAACCTAAACTAGCAATATGTATTCTGCTATGAGTGTTTAATGGGTATTTGTTATATAGCCTGTCTGACTTCTTCTGGTTAATGGCTATATGTGGCTTTGTGTGTTTCCATTATTTAGAACCTCTATTAAATGCAGTTTATTGTAACTTTTTGTCTCACTTTACCATAGAACTTCATGCATTTTATATCAGTATAGCCTTTTTCTCCAATCATTTAGCATTTTGTATCACAACTGTGATGTCAGACTTCTGCAATGATTGGATGAGCAACACTGTGTCATTTACATAAACACACATGGCTGGACGTCACTCATCAACTGGACAAGTTTATTAATGGAAATAAAGGGAACCCTCAGTGATAGTAAGTTTCCCGAGAATCAGATTCACTTTTCACCCTCAGAGAAAGTAAGACTATACTTTCAGGGATCATTTCTATAGTTTTTGACTTGAGAAATGTGTTTCTAAACTGTTTGGTCTCGCTATCCACGATGATGAGATGTGATATTTCCCACTGAGCGCAAAGCGGGCAAAGAGAAGTGATTCGGTTCACACGCTCTCTGCCATTGATGACCGTTCTTTACATCCTTGTGGAGTAAAGAAGTGGGGAATATGGACAGAGTGGTTATCAGAACATGTTACTATCATACTATACTCTAGTTCTTGCCAAGTGAATGTACAAATTCATCTTCATATATTGAGTTACCTAACCTAAACTAGCAATATGTACTCTGCTATGAGTGTTTAATGGGTATTTGTTATATAGCCTGTCTGACTTCTTCTGGTTAATGGCTATATGTGGCTTTGTGTGTTTCCATTATTTAGAACCTCTATTAAATGCAGTTTATTGTAACTTTTTGTCTCACTTTACCATAGAACTTCATGCATTTTATATCAGTATAGCCTTTTTCTCCAATCATTTAGCATTTTGTATCACAACTGTGATGTCAGACTTCTGCAATGATTGGATGAGCAACACTGTGTCATTTACATAAACACACATGGCTGGACGTCACTCATCAACTGGACAAGTTTATTAATGGAAATAAAGGGAACCCTCAGTGATAGTAAGTTTCCCGAGAATCAGATTCACTTTTCACCCTCAGAGAAAGTAAGACTATACTTTCAGGGATCATTTCTATAGTTTTTGACTTGAGAAATGTGTTTCTAAACTGTTTGGTCTCGCTATCCACGATGATGAGATGTGATATTTCCCACTGAGCGCAAAGCGGGCAAAGAGAAGTGATTCGGTTCACACGCTCTCTGCCATTGATGACTGTTCTTTACATCCTTGTGGAGTAAAGAAGTGGGGAATATGGACAGAGTGGTTATCAGAACATGTTACTATCATACTATACTCTAGTTCTTGCCAAGTGAATGTACAAATTCATCTTCATATATTGAGTTACCTAACCTAAACTAGCAATATGTACTCTGCTATGAGTGTTTAATGGGTATTTGTTATATAGCCTGTCTGACTTCTTCTGGTTAATGGCTATATGTGGCTTTGTGTGTTTCCATTATTTAGAACCTCTATTAAATGCAGTTTATTGTAACTTTTTTTCTCACTTTACCATAGAACTTCATGCATTTTATATCAGTATAGCCTTTTTCTCCAATCATTTAGCATTTTGTATCACAACTGTGATGTCAGAGTTCTGCAATGATTGGATGAGCAACACTGTGTCATTTACATAAACACACATGGCTGGACGTCACTCATCAACTGGACAAGTTTATTAATGGAAATAAAGGGAACCCTCAGTGATAGTAAGTTTCCCGAGAATCAGATTCACTTTTCACCCTCAGAGAAAGTAAGACTATACTTTCAGGGATCATTTCTATAGTTTTTGACTTGAGAAATGTGTTTCTAAACTGTTTGGTCTCGCTATCCACGATGATGAGATGTGATATTTCCCACTGAGCGCAAAGCGGGCAAAGAGAAGTGATTCGGTTCACACGCTCTCTGCCATTGATGACCGTTCTTTACATCCTTGTGGAGTAAAGAAGTGGGGAATATGGACAGAGTGGTTATCAGAACATGTTACTATCATACTATACTCTAGTTCTTGCCAAGTGAATGTACAAATTCATCTTCATATATTGAGTTACCTAACCTAAACTAGCAATATGTACTCTGCTATGAGTGTTTAATGGGTATTTGTTATATAGCCTGTCTGACTTCTTCTGGTTAATGGCTATATGTGGCTTTGTGTGTTTCCATTATTTAGAACCTCTATTAAATGCAGTTTATTGTAACTTTTTGTCTCACTTTACCATAGAACTTCATGCATTTTATATCAGTATAGCCTTTTTCTCCAATCATTTAGCATTTTGTATCACAACTGTGATGTCAGACTTCTGCAATGATTGGATGAGCAACACTGTGTCATTTACATAAACACACATGGCTGGACGTCACTCATCAACTGGACAAGTTTATTAATGGAAATAAAGGGAACCCTCAGTGATAGTAAGTTTCCCGAGAATCAGATTCACTTTTCACCCTCAGAGAAAGTAAGACTATACTTTCAGGGATCATTTCTATAGTTTTTGACTTGAGAAATGTGTTTCTAAACTGTTTGGTCTCGCTATCCACGATGATGAGATGTGATATTTCCCACTGAGCGCAAAGCGGGCAAAGAGAAGTGATTCGGTTCACACGCTCTCTGCCATTGATGACCGTTCTTTACATCCTTGTGGAGTAAAGAAGTGGGGAATATGGACAGAGTGGTTATCAGAACATGTTACTATCATACTATACTCTAGTTCTTGCCAAGTGAATGTACAAATTCATCTTCATATATTGAGTTACCTAACCTAAACTAGCAATATGTACTCTGCTATGAGTGTTTAATGGGTATTTGTTATATAGCCTGTCTGACTTCTTCTGGTTAATGGCTATATGTGGCTTTGTGTGTTTCCATTATTTAGAACCTCTATTAAATGCAGTTTATTGTAACTTTTTTTCTCACTTTACCATAGAACTTCATGCATTTTATATCAGTATAGCCTTTTTCTCCAATCATTTAGCATTTTGTATCACAACTGTGATGTCAGAGTTCTGCAATGATTGGATGAGCAACACTGTGTCATTTACATAAACACACATGGCTGGACGTCACTCATCAACTGGACAAGTTTATTAATGGAAATAAAGGGAACCCTCAGTGATAGTAAGTTTCCCGAGAATCAGATTCACTTTTCACCCTCAGAGAAAGTAAGACTATACTTTCAGGGATCATTTCTATAGTTTTTGACTTGAGAAATGTGTTTCTAAACTGTTTGGTCTCGCTATCCACGATGATGAGATGTGATATTTCCCACTGAGCGCAAAGCGGGCAAAGAGAAGTGATTCGGTTCACACGCTCTCTGCCATTGATGACCGTTCTTTACATCCTTGTGGAGTAAAGAAGTGGGGAATATGGACAGAGTGGTTATCAGAACATGTTACTATCATACTATACTCTAGTTCTTGCCAAGTGAATGTACAAATTCATCTTCATATATTGAGTTACCCAAACTAAACTAGCAATATGTACTCTGCTATGAGTGTTTAATGGGGATTTGTTATATAGCCTGTCTGACTTCTTCTGGTTAATGGCTATATGTGGCTTTGTGTGTTTCCATTATTTAGAACCTCTATTAAATGCAGTTTATTGTAACTTTTTTTCTCACTTTACCATTGACCTTCATGCATTTTATATCAGTATAGCCTTTTTCTCCAGCATTTTGTATCACAACTGTGATGTCAGAGTTCTGCAATGATTGGATGAGCAGCACTGTGTCATTTACATAAACACACATGGCTGGACGTCACTCATCAACTGGACAAGTTTATTAATGGAAATAAAGGGAACCCTCAGTGATAGTAAGTTTCCCGAGAATCAGATTCACTTTTCACCCTCAGAGAAAGTAAGACTATACTTTCAGGGATCATTTCTATAGTTTTTGACTTGAGAAATGTGTTTCTAAACTGTTTGGTCTCGCTATCCACGATGATGAGATGTGATATTTCCCACTGAGCGCAAAGCGGGCAAAGAGAAGTGATTCGGTTCACACGCTCTCTGCCATTGATGACCGTTCTTTACGTCCTTGTGGAGTAAAGAAGTGGGGAATATGGACAGAGTGGTTATCAGAACATGTTACTATCATACTATACTCTAGTTCTTGCCAAGTGAATGTACAAATTCATCTTCATATATTGAGTTACCTAACCTAAACTAGCAATATGTACTCTGCTATGAGTGTTTAATGGGTATTTGTTATATAGCCTGTCTGACTTCTTCTGGTTAATGGCTATATGTGGCTTTGTGTGTTTCCATTATTTAGAACCTCTATTAAATGCAGTTTATTGTAACTTTTTTTCTCACTTTACCATAGAACTTCATGCATTTTATATCAGTATAGCCTTTTTCTCCAATCATTTAGCATTTTGTATCACAACTGTGATGTCAGAGTTCTGCAATGATTGGATGAGCAACACTGTGTCATTTACATAAACACACATGGCTGGACGTCACTCATCAACTGGACAAGTTTATTAATGGAAATAAAGGGAACCCTCAGTGATAGTAAGTTTCCCGAGAATCAGATTCACTTTTCACCCTCAGAGAAAGTAAGACTATACTTTCAGGGATCATTTCTATAGTTTTTGACTTGAGAAATGTGTTTCTAAACTGTTTGGTCTCGCTATCCACGATGATGAGATGTGATATTTCCCACTGAGCGCAAAGCGGGCAAAGAGAAGTGATTCGGTTCACACGCTCTCTGCCATTGATGACCGTTCTTTACATCCTTGTGGAGTAAAGAAGTGGGGAATATGGACAGAGTGGTTATCAGAACATGTTACTATCATACTATACTCTAGTTCTTGCCAAGTGAATGTACAAATTCATCTTCATATATTGAGTTACCTAACCTAAACTAGCAATATGTACTCTGCTATGAGTGTTTAATGGGTATTTGTTATATAGCCTGTCTGACTTCTTCTGGTTAATGGCTATATGTGGCTTTGTGTGTTTCCATTATTTAGAACCTCTATTAAATGCAGTTTATTGTAACTTTTTTTCTCACTTTACCATAGAACTTCATGCATTTTATATCAGTATAGCCTTTTTCTCCAATCATTTAGCATTTTGTATCACAACTGTGATGTCAGAGTTCTGCAATGATTGGATGAGCAACACTGTGTCATTTACATAAACACACATGGCTGGACGTCACTCATCAACTGGACAAGTTTATTAATGGAAATAAAGGGAACCCTCAGTGATAGTAAGTTTCCCGAGAATCAGATTCACTTTTCACCCTCAGAGAAAGTAAGACTATACTTTCAGGGATCATTTCTATAGTTTTTGACTTGAGAAATGTGTTTCTAAACTGTTTGGTCTCGCTATCCACGATGATGAGATGTGATATTTCCCACTGAGCGCAAAGCGGGCAAAGAGAAGTGATTCGGTTCACACGCTCTCTGCCATTGATGACCGTTCTTTACATCCTTGTGGAGTAAAGAAGTGGGGAATATGGACAGAGTGGTTATCAGAACATGTTACTATCATACTATACTCTAGTTCTTGCCAAGTGAATGTACAAATTCATCTTCATATATTGAGTTACCCAAACTAAACTAGCAATATGTACTCTGCTATGAGTGTTTAATGGGTATTTGTTATATAGCCTGTCTGACTTCTTCTGGTTAATGGCTATATGTGGCTTTGTGTGTTTCCATTATTTAGAACCTCTATTAAATGCAGTTTATTGTAACTTTTTTTCTCACTTTACCATTGACATTCATGCATTTTATATTAGTATAGCCTTTTTCTCCAGCATTTTGTATCACAACTGTGATGTCAGAGTTCTGCAATGATTGGATGAGCAACACTGTGTCATTTACATAAACACACATGGCTGGACGTCACTCATCAACTGGACAAGTTTATTAATGGAAATAAAGGGAACCCTCAGTGATAGTAAGTTTCCCGAGAATCAGATTCACTTTTCACCCTCAGAGAAAGTAAGACTATACTTTCAGGGATCATTTCTATAGTTTTTGACTTGAGAAATGTGTTTCTAAACTGTTTGGTCTCGCTATCCACGATGATGAGATGTGATATTTCCCACTGAGCGCAAAGCGGGCAAAGAGAAGTGATTCGGTTCACACGCTCTCTGCCATTGATGACCGTTCTTTACATCCTTGTGGAGTAAAGAAGTGGGGAATATGGACAGAGTGGTTATCAGAACATGTTACTATCATACTATACTCTAGTTCTTGCCAAGTGAATGTACAAATTCATCTTCATATATTGAGTTACCTAACCTAAACTAGCAATATGTACTCTGCTATGAGTGTTTAATGGGTATTTGTTATATAGCCTGTCTGACTTCTTCTGGTTAATGGCTATATGTGGCTTTGTGTGTTTCCATTATTTAGAACCTCTATTAAATGCAGTTTATTGTAACTTTTTTTCTCACTTTACCATAGAACTTCATGCATTTTATATCAGTATAGCCTTTTTCTCCAATCATTTAGCATTTTGTATCACAACTGTGATGTCAGAGTTCTGCAATGATTGGATGAGCAACACTGTGTCATTTACATAAACACACATGGCTGGACGTCACTCATCAACTGGACAAGTTTATTAATGGAAATAAAGGGAACCCTCAGTGATAGTAAGTTTCCCGAGAATCAGATTCACTTTTCACCCTCAGAGAAAGTAAGACTATACTTTCAGGGATCATTTCTATAGTTTTTGACTTGAGAAATGTGTTTCTAAACTGTTTGGTCTCGCTATCCACGATGATGAGATGTGATATTTCCCACTGAGCGCAAAGCGGGCAAAGAGAAGTGATTCGGTTCACACGCTCTCTGCCATTGATGACCGTTCTTTACATCCTTGTGGAGTAAAGAAGTGGGGAATATGGACAGAGTGGTTATCAGAACATGTTACTATCATACTATACTCTAGTTCTTGCCAAGTGAATGTACAAATTCATCTTCATATATTGAGTTACCCAAACTAAACTAGCAATATGTACTCTGCTATGAGTGTTTAATGGGGATTTGTTATATAGCCTGTCTGACTTCTTCTGGTTAATGGCTATATGTGGCTTTGTGTGTTTCCATTATTTAGAACCTCTATTAAATGCAGTTTATTGTAACTTTTTTTCTCACTTTACCATTGACCTTCATGCATTTTATATCAGTATAGCCTTTTTCTCCAGCATTTTGTATCACAACTGTGATGTCAGAGTTCTGCAATGATTGGATGAGCAGCACTGTGTCATTTACATAAACACACATGGCTGGACGTCACTCATCAACTGGACAAGTTTATTAATGGAAATAAAGGGAACCCTCAGTGATAGTAAGTTTCCCGAGAATCAGATTCACTTTTCACCCTCAGAGAAAGTAAGACTATACTTTCAGGGATCATTTCTATAGTTTTTGACTTGAGAAATGTGTTTCTAAACTGTTTGGTCTCGCTATCCACGATGATGAGATGTGATATTTCCCACTGAGCGCAAAGCGGGCAAAGAGAAGTGATTCGGTTCACACGCTCTCTGCCATTGATGACCGTTCTTTACGTCCTTGTGGAGTAAAGAAGTGGGGAATATGGACAGAGTGGTTATCAGAACATGTTACTATCATACTATACTCTAGTTCTTGCCAAGTGAATGTACAAATTCATCTTCATATATTGAGTTACCTAACCTAAACTAGCAATATGTACTCTGCTATGAGTGTTTAATGGGTATTTGTTATATAGCCTGTCTGACTTCTTCTGGTTAATGGCTATATGTGGCTTTGTGTGTTTCCATTATTTAGAACCTCTATTAAATGCAGTTTATTGTAACTTTTTTTCTCACTTTACCATAGAACTTCATGCATTTTATATCAGTATAGCCTTTTTCTCCAATCATTTAGCATTTTGTATCACAACTGTGATGTCAGAGTTCTGCAATGATTGGATGAGCAACACTGTGTCATTTACATAAACACACATGGCTGGACGTCACTCATCAACTGGACAAGTTTATTAATGGAAATAAAGGGAACCCTCAGTGATAGTAAGTTTCCCGAGAATCAGATTCACTTTTCACCCTCAGAGAAAGTAAGACTATACTTTCAGGGATCATTTCTATAGTTTTTGACTTGAGAAATGTGTTTCTAAACTGTTTGGTCTCGCTATCCACGATGATGAGATGTGATATTTCCCACTGAGCGCAAAGCGGGCAAAGAGAAGTGATTCGGTTCACACGCTCTCTGCCATTGATGACCGTTCTTTACATCCTTGTGGAGTAAAGAAGTGGGGAATATGGACAGAGTGGTTATCAGAACATGTTACTATCATACTATACTCTAGTTCTTGCCAAGTGAATGTACAAATTCATCTTCATATATTGAGTTACCTAACCTAAACTAGCAATATGTACTCTGCTATGAGTGTTTAATGGGTATTTGTTATATAGCCTGTCTGACTTCTTCTGGTAATGGCTATATGTGGCTTTGTGTGTTTCCATTATTTAGAACCTCTATTAAATGCAGTTTATTGTAACTTTTTTTCTCACTTTACCATAGAACTTCATGCATTTTATATCAGTATAGCCTTTTTCTCCAATCATTTAGCATTTTGTATCACAACTGTGATGTCAGAGTTCTGCAATGATTGGATGAGCAACACTGTGTCATTTACATAAACACACATGGCTGGACGTCACTCATCAACTGGACAAGTTTATTAATGGAAATAAAGGGAACCCTCAGTGATAGTAAGTTTCCCGAGAATCAGATTCACTTTTCACCCTCAGAGAAAGTAAGACTATACTTTCAGGGATCATTTCTATAGTTTTTGACTTGAGAAATGTGTTTCTAAACTGTTTGGTCTCGCTATCCACGATGATGAGATGTGATATTTCCCACTGAGCGCAAAGAGGGCAAAGAGAAGTGATTCGGTTCACACGCTCTCTGCCATTGATGACCGTTCTTTACGTCCTTGTGGAGTAAAGAAGTGGGGAATATGGACAGAGTGGTTATCAGAACATGTTACTATCATCCTATACTCTAGTTCTTGCCAAGTGAATGTACAAATTCATCTTCATATATTGAGTTACCTAACCTAAACTAGCAATATGTACTCTGCTATGAGTGTTTAATGGGGATTTGTTATATAGCCTCTATGACTTCTTCTGGTTAATGGCTATATGTGGCTTTGTGTTTCCATTATTTAGAACCTGTATTAAATGCAGTTTATTGTAACTTTTTTTCTCACTTTACCATTGAACTTAATGCATTTTATATCAGTATAGCCTTTTTCTCCAATCATTTAGCATTTTGTATCACAACTGTGATGTCAGAGTTCTGCAATGATTGGATGAGCAACACTGTGTCATTTACATAAACACACATGGCTGGACGTCACTCATCAACTGGACAAGTTTATTAATGGTAATAAAGGGAACCCTCAGTGATAGTAAGTTTCCCGAGAATCAGATTCACTTTTCACCCTCAGAGAAAGTAAGACTATACTTTCAGGGATCATTTCTATAGTTTTTGACTTGAGAAATGTGTTTCTAAACTGTTTGGTCTCGCTATCCACGATGATGAGATGTGATATTTCCCACTGAGCGCAAAGCGGGCAAAGAGAAGTGATTCGGTTCACACGCTCTCTGCCATTGATGACCGTTCTTTACATCCTTGTGGAGTAAAGAAGTGGGGAATATGGACAGAGTGGTTATCAGAACATGTTACTATCATACTATACTCTAGTTCTTGCCAAGTGAATGTACAAATTCATCTTCATATATTGAGTTACCTAACCTAAACTAGCAATATGTACTCTGCTATGAGTGTTTAATGGGTATTTGTTATATAGCCTGTCTGACTTCTTCTGGTTAATGGCTATATGTGGCTTTGTGTTTCCATTATTTAGAACCTCTATTAAATGCAGTTTATTGTAACTTTTTTCTCACTTTACCATTGACCTTCATGCATTTTATATCAGTATAGCCTTTTTCTCCAATCATTTAGCATTTTGTATCACAACTGTGATGTCAGAGTTCTGCAATGATTGGATGAGCAACACTGTGTCATTTACATAAACACACATGGCTGGACGTCACTCATCAACTGGACAAGTTTATTAATGGAAATAAAGGGAACCCTCAGTGATAGTAAGTTTCCCGAGAATCAGATTCACTTTTCACCCTCAGAGAAAGTAAGACTATACTTTCAGGGATCATTTCTATAGTTTTTGACTTGAGAAATGTGTTTCTAAACTGTTTGGTCTCGCTATCCACGATGATGAGATGTGATATTTCCCACTGAGCGCAAAGCGGGCAAAGAGAAGTGATTCGGTTCACACGCTCTCTGCCATTGATGACCGTTCTTTACATCCTTGTGGAGTAAAGAAGTGGGGAATATGGACAGAGTGGTTATCAGAACATGTTACTATCATACTATACTCTAGTTCTTGCCAAGTGAATGTACAAATTCATCTTCATATATTGAGTCACCTAACCTAAACTAGCAATATGTACTCTGCTATGAGTGTTTAATGGGTATTTGTTATATAGCCTGTCTGACTTCTTCTGGTTAATGGCTATATGTGGCTTTGTGTGTTTCCATTATTTAGAACCTCTATTAAATGCAGTTTATTGTAACTTTTTTTCTCACTTTACCATAGAACTTCATGCATTTTATATCAGTATAGCCTTTTTCTCCAATCATTTAGCATTTTGTATCACAACTGTGATGTCAGAGTTCTGCAATGATTGGATGAGCAACACTGTGTCATTTACATAAACACACATGGCTGGACGTCACTCATCAACTGGACAAGTTTATTAATGGAAATAAAGGGAACCCTCAGTGATAGTAAGTTTCCCGAGAATCAGATTCACTTTTCACCCTCAGAGAAAGTAAGACTATACTTTCAGGGATCATTTCTATAGTTTTTGACTTGAGAAATGTGTTTCTAAACTGTTTGGTCTCGCTATCCACGATGATGAGATGTGATATTTCCCACTGAGCGCAAAGCGGGCAAAGAGAAGTGATTCGGTTCACACGCTCTCTGCCATTGATGACCGTTCTTTACGTCCTTGTGGAGTAAAGAAGTGGGGAATATGGACAGAGTGGTTATCAGAACATGTTACTATCATACTATACTCTAGTTCTTGCCAAGTGAATGTACAAATTCATCTTCATATATTGAGTTACCTAACCTAAACTACCAATATGTACTCTGCTATGAGTGTTTAATGGGGATTTGTTATATAGCCTGTATGACTTCTTCTGGTTAATGGCTATATGTGGCTTTGTGTTTCCATTATTTAGAACCTGTATTAAATGCAGTTTATTGTAACTTTTTTTCTCACTTTACCATTGAACTTCATGCATTTTATATCAGTATAGCCTTTTTCTCCAATCATTTAGCATTTTGTATCACAACTGTGATGTCAGAGTTCTGCAATGATTGGATGAGCAACACTGTGTCATTTACATAAACACACATGGCTGGACGTCACTCATCAACTGGACAAGTTTATTAATGGTAATAAAGGGAACCCTCAGTGATAGTAAGTTTCCCGAGAATCAGATTCACTTTTCACCCTCAGAGAAAGTAAGACTATACTTTCAGGGATCATTTCTATAGTTTTTGACTTGAGAAATGTGTTTCTAAACTGTTTGGTCTCGCTATCCACGATGATGAGATGTGATATTTCCCACTGAGCGCAAAGCGGGCAAAGAGAAGTGATTCGGTTCACACGCTCTCTGCCATTGATGACCGTTCTTTACATCCTTGTGGAGTAAAGAAGTGGGGAATATGGACAGAGTGGTTATCAGAACATGTTACTATCATACTATACTCTAGTTCTTGCCAAGTGAATGTACAAATTCATCTTCATATATTGAGTTACCTAAACTAAACTAGCAATATGTACTCTGCTATGAGTGTTTAATGGGTATTTGTTATATAGCCTGTCTGACTTCTTCTGGTTAATGGCTATATGTGGCTTTGTGTTTCCATTATTTAGAACCTCTATTAAATGCAGTTTATTGTAACTTTTTTCTCACTTTACCATTGACCTTCATGCATTTTATATCAGTATAGCCTTTTTCTCCAATCATTTAGCATTTTGTATCACAACTGTGATGTCAGAGTTCTGCAATGATTGGATGAGCAACACTGTGTCATTTACATAAACACACATGGCTGGACGTCACTCATCAACTGGACAAGTTTAATAATGGAAATAAAGGGAACCCTCAGTGATAGTAAGTTTCCCGAGAATCAGATTCACTTTTCACCCTCAGAGAAAGTAAGACTATACTTTCAGGGATCATTTCTATAGTTTTTGACTTGAGAAATGTGTTTCTAAACTGTTTGGTCTCGCTATCCACGATGATGAGATGTGATATTTCCCACTGAGCGCAAAGCGGGCAAAGAGAAGTGATTCGGTTCACACGCTCTCTGCCATTGATGACCGTTCTTTACATCCTTGTGGAGTAAAGAAGTGGGGAATATGGACAGAGTGGTTATCAGAACATGTTACTATCATACTATACTCTAGTTCTTGCCAAGTGAATGTACAAATTCATCTTCATATATTGAGTTACCTAACCTAAACTAGCAATATGTACTCTGCTATGAGTGTTTAATGGGTATTTGTTATATAGCCTGTCTGACTTCTTCTGGTTAATGGCTATATGTGGCTTTGTGTGTTTCCATTATTTAGAACCTCTATTAAATGCAGTTTATTGTAACTTTTTTTCTCACTTTACCATTGAACTTCATGCATTTTATATCAGTATAGCCTTTTTCTCCAATCATTTAGCATTTTGTATCACAACTGTGATGTCAGAGTTCTGCAATGATTGGATGAGCAACACTGTGTCATTTACATAAACACACATGGCTGGACGTCACTCATCAACTGGACAAGTTTATTAATGGTAATAAAGGGAACCCTCAGTGATAGTAAGTTTCCCGAGAATCAGATTCACTTTTCACCCTCAGAGAAAGTAAGACTATACTTTCAGGGATCATTTCTATAGTTTTTGACTTGAGAAATGTGTTTCTAAACTGTTTGGTCTCGCTATCCACGATGATGAGATGTGATATTTCCCACTGAGCGCAAAGCGGGCAAAGAGAAGTGATTCGGTTCACACGCTCTCTGCCATTGATGACCGTTCTTTACATCCTTGTGGAGTAAAGAAGTGGGGAATATGGACAGAGTGGTTATCAGAACATGTTACTATCATACTATACTCTAGTTCTTGCCAAGTGAATGTACAAATTCATCTTCATATATTGAGTTACCTAAACTAAACTAGCAATATGTACTCTGCTATGAGTGTTTAATGGGTATTTGTTATATAGCCTGTCTGACTTCTTCTGGTTAATGGCTATATGTGGCTTTGTGTTTCCATTATTTAGAACCTCTATTAAATGCAGTTTATTGTAACTTTTTTCTCACTTTACCATTGACCTTCATGCATTTTATATCAGTATAGCCTTTTTCTCCAATCATTTAGCATTTTGTATCACAACTGTGATGTCAGAGTTCTGCAATGATTGGATGAGCAACACTGTGTCATTTACATAAACACACATGGCTGGACGTCACTCATCAACTGGACAAGTTTATTAATGGAAATAAAGGGAACCCTCAGTGATAGTAAGTTTCCCGAGAATCAGATTCACTTTTCACCCTCAGAGAAAGTAAGACTATACTTTCAGGGATCATTTCTATAGTTTTTGACTTGAGAAATGTGTTTCTAAACTGTTTGGTCTCGCTATCCACGATGATGAGATGTGATATTTCCCACTGAGCGCAAAGCGGGCAAAGAGAAGTGATTCGGTTCACACGCTCTCTGCCATTGATGACCGTTCTTTACATCCTTGTGGAGTAAAGAAGTGGGGAATATGGACAGAGTGGTTATCAGAACATGTTACTATCATACTATACTCTAGTTCTTGCCAAGTGAATGTACAAATTCATCTTCATATATTGAGTTACCTAACCTAAACTAGCAATATGTACTCTGCTGTGAGTGTTTAATGGGTATTTGTTATATAGCCTGTCTGACTTCTTCTGGTTAATGGCTATATGTGGCTTTGTGTGTTTCCATTATTTAGAACCTCTATTAAATGCAGTTTATTGTAACTTTTTTTCTCACTTTACCATAGAACTTCATGCATTTTATATCAGTATAGCCTTTTTCTCGAATCATTTAGCATTTTGTATCACAACTGTGATGTCAGAGTTCTGCAATGATTGGATGAGCAACACTGTGTCATTTACATAAACACACATGGCTGGACGTCACTCATCAACTGGACAAGTTTATTAATGGAAATAAAGGGAACCCTCAGTGATAGTAAGTTTCCCGAGAATCAGATTCACTTTTCACCCTCAGAGAAAGTAAGACTATACTTTCAGGGATCATTTCTATAGTTTTTGACTTGAGAAATGTGTTTCTAAACTGTTTGGTCTCGCTATCCACGATGATGAGATGTGATATTTCCCACTGAGCGCAAAGCGGGCAAAGAGAAGTGATTCGGTTCACACGCTCTCTGCCATTGATGACCGTTCTTTACATCCTTGTGGAGTAAAGAAGTGGGGAATATGGACAGAGTGGTTATCAGAACATGTTACTATCATACTATACTCTAGTTCTTGCCAAGTGAATGTACAAATTCATCTTCATATATTGAGTTACCTAACCTAAACTAGCAATATGTACTCTGCTATGAGTGTTTAATGGGTATTTGTTATATAGCCTGTCTGACTTCTTCTGGTTAATGGCTATATGTGGCTTTGTGTGTTTCCATTATTTAGAACCTCTATTAAATGCAGTTTATTGTAACTTTTTTTCTCACTTTACCATAGAACTTCATGCATTTTATATCAGTATAGCCTTTTTCTCGAATCATTTAGCATTTTGTATCACAACTGTGATGTCAGAGTTCTGCAATGATTGGATGAGCAACACTGTGTCATTTACATAAACACACATGGCTGGACGTCACTCATCAACTGGACAAGTTTATTAATGGAAATAAAGGGAACCCTCAGTGATAGTAAGTTTCCCGAGAATCAGATTCACTTTTCACCCTCAGAGAAAGTAAGACTATACTTTCAGGGATCATTTCTATAGTTTTTGACTTGAGAAATGTGTTTCTAAACTGTTTGGTCTCGCTATCCACGATGATGAGATGTGATATTTCCCACTGAGCGCAAAGCGGGCAAAGAGAAGTGATTCGGTTCACACGCTCTCTGCCATTGATGACCGTTCTTTACATCCTTGTGGAGTAAAGAAGTGGGGAATATGGACAGAGTGGTTATCAGAACATGTTACTATCATACTATACTCTAGTTCTTGCCAAGTGAATGTACAAATTCATCTTCATATATTGAGTTACCTAACCTAAACTAGCAATATGTACTCTGCTATGAGTGTTTAATGGGTATTTGTTATATAGCCTGTCTGACTTCTTCTGGTTAATGGCTATATGTGGCTTTGTGTGTTTCCATTATTTAGAACCTCTATTAAATGCAGTTTATTGTAACTTTTTTTCTCACTTTACCATAGAACTTCATGCATTTTATATCAGTATAGCCTTTTTCTCCAATCATTTAGCATTTTGTATCACAACTGTGATGTCAGAGTTCTGCAATGATTGGATGAGCAACACTGTGTCATTTACATAAACACACATGGCTGGACGTCACTCATCAACTGGACAAGTTTATTAATGGAAATAAAGGGAACCCTCAGTGATAGTAAGTTTCCCGAGAATCAGATTCACTTTTCACCCTCAGAGAAAGTAAGACTATACTTTCAGGGATCATTTCTATAGTTTTTGACTTGAGAAATGTGTTTCTAAACTGTTTGGTCTCGCTAGCCACGATGATGAGATGTGATATTTCCCACTGAGCGCAAAGCGGGCAAAGAGAAGTGATTCGGTTCACACGCTCTCTGCCATTGATGACCGTTCTTTACGTCCTTGTGGAGTAAAGAAGTGGGGAATATGGACAGAGTGGTTATCAGAACATGTTACTATCATACTATACTCTAGTTCTTGCCAAGTGAATGTAAAATTCATCTTCATATATTGAGTTACCTAACCTAAACTAGCAATATGTACTCTGCTATGAGTGTTTAATGGGTATTTGTTATATAGCCTGTCTGACTTCTTCTGGTTAATGGCTATATGTGGCTTTGTGTGTTTCCATTATTTAGAACCTCTATTAAATGCAGTTTATTGTAACTTTTTTTCTCACTTTACCATAGAACTTCATGCATTTTATATCAGTATAGCCTTTTTCTCCAATCATTTAGCATTTTGTATCACAACTGTGATGTCAGAGTTCTGCAATGATTGGATGAGCAACACTGTGTCATTTACATAAACACACATGGCTGGACGTCACTCATCAACTGGACAAGTTTATTAATGGAAATAAAGGGAACCCTCAGTGATAGTAAGTTTCCCGAGAATCAGATTCACTTTTCACCCTCAGAGAAAGTAAGACTATACTTTCAGGGATCATTTCTATAGTTTTTGACTTGAGAAATGTGTTTCTAAACTGTTTGGTCTCGCTAGCCACGATGATGAGATGTGATATTTCCCACTGAGCGCAAAGCGGGCAAAGAGAAGTGATTCGGTTCACACGCTCTCTGCCATTGATGACCGTTCTTTACGTCCTTGTGGAGTAAAGAAGTGGGGAATATGGACAGAGTGGTTATCAGAACATGTTACTATCATACTATACTCTAGTTCTTGCCAAGTGAATGTAAAATTCATCTTCATATATTGAGTTACCTAACCTAAACTAGCAATATGTACTCTGCTATGAGTGTTTAATGGGTATTTGTTATATAGCCTGTCTGACTTCTTCTGGTTAATGGCTATATGTGGCTTTGTGTGTTTCCATTATTTAGAACCTCTATTAAATGCAGTTTATTGTAACTTTTTTTCTCACTTTACCATAGAACTTCATGCATTTTATATCAGTATAGCCTTTTTCTCCAATCATTTAGCATTTTGTATCACAACTGTGATGTCAGAGTTCTGCAATGATTGGATGAGCAACACTGTGTCATTTACATAAACACACATGGCTGGACGTCACTCATCAACTGGACAAGTTTATTAATGGAAATAAAGGGAACCCTCAGTGATAGTAAGTTTCCCGAGAATCAGATTCACTTTTCACCCTCAGAGAAAGTAAGACTATACTTTCAGGGATCATTTCTATAGTTTTTGACTTGAGAAATGTGTTTCTAAACTGTTTGGTCTCGCTATCCACGATGATGAGATGTGATATTTCCCACTGAGCGCAAAGCGGGCAAAGAGAAGTGATTCGGTTCACACGCTCTCTGCCATTGATGACCGTTCTTTACATCCTTGTGGAGTAAAGAAGTGGGGAATATGGACAGAGTGGTTATCAGAACATGTTACTATCATACTATACTCTAGTTCTTGCCAAGTGAATGTACAAATTCATCTTCATATATTGAGTTACCTAACCTAAACTAGCAATATGTACTCTGCTGTGAGTGTTTAATGGGTATTTGTTATATAGCCTGTCTGACTTCTTCTGGTTAATGGCTATATGTGGCTTTGTGTGTTTCCATTATTTAGAACCTCTATTAAATGCAGTTTATTGTAACTTTTTTTTCTCACTTTACCATAGAACTTCATGCATTTTATATCAGTATAGCCTTTTTCTCCAATCATTTAGCATTTTGTATCACAACTGTGATGTCAGAGTTCTGCAATGATTGGATGAGCAACACTGTGTCATTTACATAAACACACATGGCTGGACGTCACTCATCAACTGGACAAGTTTATTAATGGAAATAAAGGGAACCCTCAGTGATAGTAAGTTTCCCGAGAATCAGATTCACTTTTCACCCTCAGAGAAAGTAAGACTATACTTTCAGGGATCATTTCTATAGTTTTTGACTTGAGAAATGTGTTTCTAAACTGTTTGGTCTCGCTAGCCACGATGATGAGATGTGATATTTCCCACTGAGCGCAAAGCGGGCAAAGAGAAGTGATTCGGTTCACACGCTCTCTGCCATTGATGACCGTTCTTTACGTCCTTGTGGAGTAAAGAAGTGGGGAATATGGACAGAGTGGTTATCAGAACATGTTACTATCATACTATACTCTAGTTCTTGCCAAGTGAATGTAAAATTCATCTTCATATATTGAGTTACCTAACCTAAACTAGCAATATGTACTCTGCTATGAGTGTTTAATGGGTATTTGTTATATAGCCTGTCTGACTTCTTCTGGTTAATGGCTATATGTGGCTTTGTGTGTTTCCATTATTTAGAACCTCTATTAAATGCAGTTTATTGTAACTTTTTTTCTCACTTTACCATAGAACTTCATGCATTTTATATCAGTATAGCCTTTTTCTCCAATCATTTAGCATTTTGTATCACAACTGTGATGTCAGAGTTCTGCAATGATTGGATGAGCAACACTGTGTCATTTACATAAACACACATGGCTGGACGTCACTCATCAACTGGACAAGTTTATTAATGGAAATAAAGGGAACCCTCAGTGATAGTAAGTTTCCCGAGAATCAGATTCACTTTTCACCCTCAGAGAAAGTAAGACTATACTTTCAGGGATCATTTCTATAGTTTTTGACTTGAGAAATGTGTTTCTAAACTGTTTGGTCTCGCTATCCACGATGATGAGATGTGATATTTCCCACTGAGCGCAAAGCGGGCAAAGAGAAGTGATTCGGTTCACACGCTCTCTGCCATTGATGACCGTTCTTTACATCCTTGTGGAGTAAAGAAGTGGGGAATATGGACAGAGTGGTTATCAGAACATGTTACTATCATACTATACTCTAGTTCTTGCCAAGTGAATGTACAAATTCATCTTCATATATTGAGTTACCTAACCTAAACTAGCAATATGTACTCTGCTGTGAGTGTTTAATGGGTATTTGTTATATAGCCTGTCTGACTTCTTCTGGTTAATGGCTATATGTGGCTTTGTGTGTTTCCATTATTTAGAACCTCTATTAAATGCAGTTTATTGTAACTTTTTTTTCTCACTTTACCATAGAACTTCATGCATTTTATATCAGTATAGCCTTTTTCTCCAATCATTTAGCATTTTGTATCACAACTGTGATGTCAGAGTTCTGCAATGATTGGATGAGCAACACTGTGTCATTTACATAAACACACATGGCTGGACGTCACTCATCAACTGGACAAGTTTATTAATGGAAATAAAGGGAACCCTCAGTGATAGTAAGTTTCCCGAGAATCAGATTCACTTTTCACCCTCAGAGAAAGTAAGACTATACTTTCAGGGATCATTTCTATAGTTTTTGACTTGAGAAATGTGTTTCTAAACTGTTTGGTCTCGCTATCCACGATGATGAGATGTGATATTTCCCACTGAGCGCAAAGCGGGCAAAGAGAAGTGATTCGGTTCACACGCTCTCTGCCATTGATGACCGTTCTTTACATCCTTGTGGAGTAAAGAAGTGGG
This sequence comes from Myoxocephalus aenaeus, assembly GCA_038501785.1. NCBI lineage: Eukaryota > Metazoa > Chordata > Actinopteri > Perciformes > Cottidae > Myoxocephalus > Myoxocephalus aenaeus. The sequence continues at coordinate 2,723,541 of JBAMJR010000125.1, read as the reverse complement.
GAATATGGACAGAGTGGTTATCAGAACATGTTACTATCATACTATACTCTAGTTCTTGCCAAGTGAATGTACAAATTCATCTTCATATATTGAGTTACCTAACCTAAACTAGCAATATGTACTCTGCTGTGAGTGTTTAATGGGTATTTGTTATATAGCCTGTCTGACTTCTTCTGGTTAATGGCTATATGTGGCTTTGTGTGTTTCCATTATTTAGAACCTCTATTAAATGCAGTTTATTGTAACTTTTTTTTCTCACTTTACCATAGAACTTCATGCATTTTATATCAGTATAGCCTTTTTCTCCAATCATTTAGCATTTTGTATCACAACTGTGATGTCAGAGTTCTGCAATGATTGGATGAGCAACACTGTGTCATTTACATAAACACACATGGCTGGACGTCACTCATCAACTGGACAAGTTTATTAATGGAAATAAAGGGAACCCTCAGTGATAGTAAGTTTCCCGAGAATCAGATTCACTTTTCACCCTCAGAGAAAGTAAGACTATACTTTCAGGGATCATTTCTATAGTTTTTGACTTGAGAAATGTGTTTCTAAACTGTTTGGTCTCGCTATCCACGATGATGAGATGTGATATTTCCCACTGAGCGCAAAGCGGGCAAAGAGAAGTGATTCGGTTCACACGCTCTCTGCCATTGATGACCGTTCTTTACATCCTTGTGGAGTAAAGAAGTGGGGAATATGGACAGAGTGGTTATCAGAACATGTTACTATCATACTATACTCTAGTTCTTGCCAAGTGAATGTACAAATTCATCTTCATATATTGAGTTACCTAACCTAAACTAGCAATATGTACTCTGCTATGAGTGTTTAATGGGTATTTGTTATATAGCCTGTCTGACTTCTTCTGGTAATGGCTATATGTGGCTTTGTGTGTTTCCATTATTTAGAACCTCTATTAAATGCAGTTTATTGTAACTTTTTTTCTCACTTTACCATAGAACTTCATGCATTTTATATCAGTATAGCCTTTTTCTCCAATCATTTAGCATTTTGTATCACAACTGTGATGTCAGAGTTCTGCAATGATTGGATGAGCAACACTGTGTCATTTACATAAACACACATGGCTGGACGTCACTCATCAACTGGACAAGTTTATTAATGGAAATAAAGGGAACCCTCAGTGATAGTAAGTTTCCCGAGAATCAGATTCACTTTTCACCCTCAGAGAAAGTAAGACTATACTTTCAGGGATCATTTCTATAGTTTTTGACTTGAGAAATGTGTTTCTAAACTGTTTGGTCTCGCTATCCACGATGATGAGATGTGATATTTCACACTGAGCGCAAAGCGGGCAAAGAGAAGTGATTCGGTTCACACGCTCTCTGCCATTGATGACCGTTCTTTACATCCTTGTGGAGTAAAGAAGTGGGGAATATGGACAGAGTGGTTATCAGAACATGTTACTATCATACTATACTCTAGTTCTTGCCAAGTGAATGTACAAATTCATCTTCATATATTGAGTTACCTAACCTAAACTAGCAATATGTACTCTGCTATGAGTGTTTAATGGGTATTTGTTATATAGCCTGTCTGACTTCTTCTGGTTAATGGCTATATGTGGCTTTGTGTGTTTCCATTATTTAGAACCTCTATTAAATGCAGTTTATTGTAACTTTTTGTCTCACTTTACCATAGAACTTCATGCATTTTATATCAGTATAGCCTTTTTCTCCAATCATTTAGCATTTTGTATCACAACTGTGATGTCAGACTTCTGCAATGATTGGATGAGCAACACTGTGTCATTTACATAAACACACATGGCTGGACGTCACTCATCAACTGGACAAGTTTATTAATGGAAATAAAGGGAACCCTCAGTGATAGTAAGTTTCCCGAGAATCAGATTCACTTTTCACCCTCAGAGAAAGTAAGACTATACTTTCAGGGATCATTTCTATAGTTTTTGACTTGAGAAATGTGTTTCTAAACTGTTTGGTCTCGCTATCCACGATGATGAGATGTGATATTTCCCACTGAGCGCAAAGCGGGCAAAGAGAAGTGATTCGGTTCACACGCTCTCTGCCATTGATGACCGTTCTTTACGTCCTTGTGGAGTAAAGAAGTGGGGAATACGGACAGAGTGGTTATCAGAACATGTTACTATCATACTATACTCTAGTTCTTGCCAAGTGAATGTACAAATTCATCTTCATATATTGAGTTACCTAACCTAAACTACCAATATGTACTCTGCTATGAGTGTTTAATGGGTATTTGTTATATAGCCTGTCTGACTTCTTCTGGTTAATGGCTATATGTGGCTTTGTGTGTTTCCATTATTTAGAACCTCTATTAAATGCAGTTTATTGTAACTTTTTTTCTCACTTTACCATTGACATTCATGCATTTTATATTAGTATAGCCTTTTTCTCCAGCATTTTGTATCACAACTGTGATGTCAGAGTTCTGCAATGATTGGATGAGCAACACTGTGTCATTTACATAAACACACATGGCTGGACGTCACTCATCAACTGGACAAGTTTATTAATGGAAATAAAGGGAACCCTCAGTGATAGTAAGTTTCCCGAGAATCAGATTCACTTTTCACCCTCAGAGAAAGTAAGACTATACTTTCAGGGATCATTTCTATAGTTTTGGACTTGAGAAATGTGTTTCTAAACTGTTTGGTCTCGCTATCCACGATGATGAGATGTGATATTTCCCACTGAGCGCAAAGCGGGCAAAGAGAAGTGATTCGGTTCACACGCTCTCTGCCATTGATGACCGTTCTTTACGTCCTTGTGGAGTAAAGAAGTGGGGAATACGGACAGAGTGGTTATCAGAACATGTTACTATCATACTATACTCTAGTTCTTGCCAAGTGAATGTACAAATTCATCTTCATATATTGAGTTACCTAACCTAAACTACCAATATGTACTCTGCTATGAGTGTTTAATGGGGATTTGTTATATAGCCTGTATGACTTCTTCTGGTTAATGGCTATATGTGGCTTTGTGTTTCCATTATTTAGAACCTGTATTAAATGCAGTTTATTGTAACTTTTTTTCTCACTTTACCATTGAACTTCATGCATTTTATATCAGTATAGCCTTTTTCTCCAATAATTTAGCATTTTGTATCACAACTGTGATGTCAGAGTTCTGCAATGATTGGATGAGCAACACTGTGTCATTTACATAAACACACATGGCTGGACGTCACTCATCAACTGGACAAGTTTATTAATGGTAATAAAGGGAACCCTCAGTGATAGTAAGTTTCCCGAGAATCAGATTCACTTTTCACCCTCAGAGAAAGTAAGACTATACTTTCAGGGATCATTTCTATAGTTTTTGACTTGAGAAATGTGTTTCTAAACTGTTTGGTCTCGCTATCCACGATGATGAGATGTGATATTTCCCACTGAGCGCAAAGCGGGCAAAGAGAAGTGATTCGGTTCACACGCTCTCTGCCATTGATGACCGTTCTTTACATCCTTGTGGAGTAAAGAAGTGGGGAATATGGACAGAGTGGTTATCAGAACATGTTACTATCATACTATACTCTAGTTCTTGCCAAGTGAATGTACAAATTTATCTTCATATATTGAGTTACCTAACCTAAACTAGCAATATGTACTCTGCTATGAGTGTTTAATGGGTATTTGTTATATAGCCTGTCTGACTTCTTCTGGTTAATGGCTATATGTGGCTTTGTGTGTTTCCATTATTTAGAACCTCTATTAAATGCAGTTTATTGTAACTTTTTTTCTCACTTTACCATAGAACTTCATGCATTTTATATCAGTATAGCCTTTTTCTCCAATCATTTAGCATTTTGTATCACAACTGTGATGTCAGAGTTCTGCAATGATTGGATGAGCAACACTGTGTCATTTACATAAACACACATGGCTGGACGTCACTCATCAACTGGACAAGTTTATTAATGGAAATAAAGGGAACCCTCAGTGATAGTAAGTTTCCCGAGAATCAGATTCACTTTTCACCCTCAGAGAAAGTAAGACTATACTTTCAGGGATCATTTCTATAGTTTTTGACTTGAGAAATGTGTTTCTAAACTGTTTGGTCTCGCTATCCACGATGATGAGATGTGATATTTCCCACTGAGCGCAAAGCGGGCAAAGAGAAGTGATTCGGTTCACACGCTCTCTGCCATTGATGACCGTTCTTTACATCCTTGTGGAGTAAAGAAGTGGGGAATATGGACAGAGTGGTTATCAGAACATGTTACTATCATACTATACTCTAGTTCTTGCCAAGTGAATGTACAAATTCATCTTCATATATTGAGTTACCTAAACTAAACTAGCAATATGTACTCTGCTATGAGTGTTTAATGGGGATTTGTTATATAGCCTGTCTGACTTCTTCTGGTTAATGGCTATATGTGGCTTTGTGTTTCCATTATTTAGAACCTCTATTAAATGCAGTTTATTGTAACTTTTTTCTCACTTTACCATTGACCTTCATGCATTTTATATCAGTATAGCCTTTTTCTCCAATCATTTACCATTTTGTATCACAACTGTGATGTCAGAGTTCTGCAATGATTGGATGAGCAACACTGTGTCATTTACATAAACACACATGGCTGGACGTCACTCATCAACTGGACAAGTTTATTAATGGAAATAAAGGGAACCCTCAGTGATAGTAAGTTTCCCGAGAATCAGATTCACTTTTCACCCTCAGAGAAAGTAAGACTATACTTTCAGGGATCATTTCTATAGTTTTTGACTTGAGAAATGTATTTCTAAACTGTTTGGTCTCGCTATCCACGATGATGAGATGTGATATTTCCCACTGAGCGCAAAGCGGGCGAAGAGAAGTGATTCAGTTCACACGCTCTCTGCCATTGATGACCGTTCTTTACTTCCTTGTGGAGTAAAGAGGTGGGGAATATGGACAGAGTGGTTATCAGAAAATGTTAATATTACAAGTATTGCTAAGTGACAGTACAAATACATCGATTAAGGCTTTCTACCTTTAGTAAAGCTAGCAAAATATACTCTTCCTCGAGTGTTAATGGGGCTTTAATATATTCTGTTTGATTTTGTCTGGTTAAAGTGCTATAAGTGGCTTTGTGTGTTTCCATTATATAGAACCTCTCTATTAAATGCAGTTTATTGTAGCTTTTAAAAAAATCATTTTTAACCAATTGTAACTCTAGTGTCAACTTTTTAAAATAAATATTTTTCTCACTTTACCATTGACTTTCATGCATTGCATATCAGTACTGCCTTTCACTCTGTTTATTGTTAAATGTTTTTTGTTAAATGTTAGATGTTATGCACCTCCCGCCAGGACAAATTCCTTGAATGTGAAAACATACATGGCAATAAATGGTTCTGATTCTGTCCAGTCTGTTAGCTCTTTGTATCACAACTGTGATGTCAGAGCTTTGCATGAATGGCTGAGTAACACTAACATTTACATAAACACACATGGCTGGACGAGATACAAGATGGGGAGGAGCTCGTTGATGGCCAAGAGGAACCCTCAGTGAGAATGATTGTCCTGTAAAAGAGATTCTGTGTTCACCCACTACTTCTTTAAGACTATACTTTCAGGGATCATTTCTATAGTTTTTGACTTGAGAAATGTGTTTCTAAACTGTTTGGTCTCGCTATCCACGATGATGAGATGTGATATTTCCCACTGAGCGCAAAGCGGGCAAAGAGAAGTGATTCAGTTCACACGCTCTCTGCCATTGATGACCGTTCTTTACTTCCTTGTGGAGTAAAGAGGTGGGGAATATGGACAGAGTGGTTATCAGAAAATGTTAATATTACAAGTATTGCTAAGTGACAGTACAAATACATTGATTAAGGCTTTCTACCTTTAGTAAAGCTAGCAAAATATACTCTTCCTCGAGTGTTAATGGGGCTTTAATATATTCTGTTTGATTTTGTCTGGTTAAAGTGCTATAAGTGGCTTTGTGTGTTTCCATTATATAGAACCTCTCTATTAAATGCGGTTTATTGTAGCTTTTAAAAAATTAATTTTTAACCAATTGTAACTCTAGTGTCAACTTTTTAAAATAAATATTTTTCTCACTTTACCATTGACTTTCATGCATTGCATATCAGTACTGCCTTTCACTCTGTTTATTGTTAAATGTTTTTTGTTAAATGTTAGATGTTATGCACCTCCCGCCAGGACAAATTCCTTGAATGTGAAAACATACATGGCAATAAATGGTTCTGATTCTGTCCAGTCTGTTAGCTCTTTGTATCACAACTGTGATGTCAGAGCTTTGCATGAATGGCTGAGTAACACTAACATTTACATAAACACACATGGCTGGACGAGATACAAGATGGGGAGGAGCTCGTTGATGGCCAAGAGGAACCCTCAGTGAGAATGATTGTCCTGTAAAAGAGATTCTGTGTTCACCCACTACTTCTTTAAGACTATACTTTCAGGGATCATTTCTATAGTTTTTGACTTGAGAAATGTGTTTCTAAACTGTTTGTTCTCGCTATCCACGATGATGAGATGTGATATTTCCCACTGAGCGCAAAGCGGGCAAAGAGAAGTGATTCAGTTCACACGCTCTCTGCCATTGATGACCGTTCTTTACTTCCTTGTGGAGTAAAGAGGTGGGGAATATGGACAGAGTGGTTATCAGAACATGTTACTATCATACTATACTCTAGTTCTTGCCAAGTGAATGTACAAATTCATCTTCATATATTGAGTTACACAAACTAAACTAGCAATATGTACTCTGCTATGAGTGTTTAATGGGGATTTGTTATATAGCCTGTCTGACTTCTTCTGGTTAATGGCTATATGTGGCTTTGTGTGTTTCCATTATTTAGAACCTCTATTAAATGCAGTTTATTGTAACTTTTTTTCTCACTTTACCATTGACCTTCATGCATTTTATATCAGTATAGCCTTTTTCTCCAGCATTTTGTATCACAACTGTGATGTCAGAGTTCTGCAATGATTGGATGAGCAACACTGTGTCATTTACATAAACACACATGGCTGGACGTCACTCATCAACTGGACAAGTTTATTAATGGAAATAAAGGGAACCCTCAGTGATAGTAAGTTTCCCGAGAATCAGATTCACTTTTCACCCTCAGAGAAAGTAAGACTATACTTTCAGGGATCATTTCTATAGTTTTTGACTTGAGAAATGTGTTTCTAAACTGTTTGGTCTCGCTATCCACGATGATGAGATGTGATATTTCCCACTGAGCGCAAAGCGGGCAAAGAGAAGTGATTCGGTTCACACGCTCTCTGCCATTGATGACCGTTCTTTACATCCTTGTGGAGTAAAGAAGTGGGGAATATGGACAGAGTGGTTATCAGAACATGTTACTATCATACTATACTCTAGTTCTTGCCAAGTGAATGTACAAATTCATCTTCATATATTGAGTTACCTAACCTAAACTAGCAATATGTACTCTGCTATGAGTGTTTAATGGGTATTTGTTATATAGCCTGTCTGACTTCTTCTGGTAATGGCTATATGTGGCTTTGTGTGTTTCCATTATTTAGAACCTCTATTAAATGCAGTTTATTGTAACTTTTTGTCTCACTTTACCATAGAACTTCATGCATTTTATATCAGTATAGCCTTTTTCTCCAATCATTTAGCATTTTGTATCACAACTGTGATGTCAGACTTCTGCAATGATTGGATGAGCAACACTGTGTCATTTACATAAACACACATGGCTGGACGTCACTCATCAACTGGACAAGTTTATTAATGGAAATAAAGGGAACCCTCAGTGATAGTAAGTTTCCCGAGAATCAGATTCACTTTTTACCCTCAGAGAAAGTAAGACTATACTTTCAGGGATCATTTCTATAGTTTTTGACTTGAGAAATGTGTTTCTAAACTGTTTGGTCTCGCTATCCACGATGATGAGATGTGATATTTCCCACTGAGCGCAAAGCGGGCAAAGAGAAGTGATTCGGTTCACACGCTCTCTGCCATTGATGACCGTTCTTTACGTCCTTGTGGAGTAAAGAAGTGGGGAATACGGACAGAGTGGTTATCAGAACATGTTACTATCATACTATACTCTAGTTCTTGCCAAGTGAATGTACAAATTCATCTTCATATATTGAGTTACCTAACCTAAACTACCAATATGTACTCTGCTATGAGTGTTTAATGGGTATTTGTTATATAGCCTGTATGACTTCTTCTGGTTAATGGCTATATGTGGCTTTGTGTTTCCATTATTTAGAACCTGTATTAAATGCAGTTTATTGTAACTTTTTTTCTCACTTTACCATTGAACTTCATGCATTTTATATCAGTATAGCCTTTTTCTCCAATCATTTAGCATTTTGTATCACAACTGTGATGTCAGAGTTCTGCAATGATTGGATGAGCAACACTGTGTCATTTACATAAACACACATGGCTGGACGTCACTCATCAACTGGACAAGTTTATTAATGGTAATAAAGGGAACCCTCAGTGATAGTAAGTTTCCCGAGAATCAGATTCACTTTTCACCCTCAGAGAAAGTAAGACTATACTTTCAGGGATCATTTCTATAGTTTTTGACTTGAGAAATGTGTTTCTAAACTGTTTGGTCTCGCTATCCACGATGATGAGATGTGATATTTCCCACTGAGCGCAAAGCGGGCAAAGAGAAGTGATTCGGTTCACACGCTCTCTGCCATTGATGACCGTTCTTTACATCCTTGTGGAGTAAAGAAGTGGGGAATATGGACAGAGTGGTTATCAGAACATGTTACTATCATACTATACTCTAGTTCTTGCCAAGTGAATGTACAAATTCATCTTCATATATTGAGTTACCTAAACTAAACTAGCAATATGTACTCTGCTATGAGTGTTTAATGGGTATTTGTTATATAGCCTGTCTGACTTCTTCTGGTTAATGGCTATATGTGGCTTTGTGTTTCCATTATTTAGAACCTCTATTAAATGCAGTTTATTGTAACTTTTTTCTCACTTTACCATTGACCTTCATGCATTTTATATCAGTATAGCCTTTTTCTCCAATCATTTAGCATTTTGTATCACAACTGTGATGTCAGAGTTCTGCAATGATTGGATGAGCAACACTGTGTCATTTACATAAACACACATGGCTGGACGTCACTCATCAACTGGACAAGTTTATTAATGGAAATAAAGGGAACCCTCAGTGATAGTAAGTTTCCCGAGAATCAGATTCACTTTTCACCCTCAGAGAAAGTAAGACTATACTTTCAGGGATCATTTCTATAGTTTTTGACTTGAGAAATGTGTTTCTAAACTGTTTGGTCTCGCTATCCACGATGATGAGATGTGATATTTCCCACTGAGCGCAAAGCGGGCAAAGAGAAGTGATTCGGTTCACACGCTCTCTGCCATTGATGACCGTTCTTTACATCCTTGTGGAGTAAAGAAGTGGGGAATATGGACAGAGTGGTTATCAGAACATGTTACTATCATACTATACTCTAGTTCTTGCCAAGTGAATGTACAAATTCATCTTCATATATTGAGTTACCTAACCTAAACTAGCAATATGTACTCTGCTGTGAGTGTTTAATGGGTATTTGTTATATAGCCTGTCTGACTTCTTCTGGTTAATGGCTATATGTGGCTTTGTGTGTTTCCATTATTTAGAACCTCTATTAAATGCAGTTTATTGTAACTTTTTTTCTCACTTTACCATAGAACTTCATGCATTTTATATCAGTATAGCCTTTTTCTCCAATCATTTAGCATTTTGTATCACAACTGTGATGTCAGAGTTCTGCAATGATTGGATGAGCAACACTGTGTCATTTACATAAACACACATGGCTGGACGTCACTCATCAACTGGACAAGTTTATTAATGGAAATAAAGGGAACCCTCAGTGATAGTAAGTTTCCCGAGAATCAGATTCACTTTTCACCCTCAGAGAAAGTAAGACTATACTTTCAGGGATCATTTCTATAGTTTTTGACTTGAGAAATGTGTTTCTAAACTGTTTGGTCTCGCTAGCCACGATGATGAGATGTGATATTTCCCACTGAGCGCAAAGCGGGCAAAGAGAAGTGATTCGGTTCACACGCTCTCTGCCATTGATGACCGTTCTTTACGTCCTTGTGGAGTAAAGAAGTGGGGAATATGGACAGAGTGGTTATCAGAACATGTTACTATCATACTATACTCTAGTTCTTGCCAAGTGAATGTAAAATTCATCTTCATATATTGAGTTACCTAACCTAAACTAGCAATATGTACTCTGCTATGAGTGTTTAATGGGTATTTGTTATATAGCCTGTCTGACTTCTTCTGGTTAATGGCTATATGTGGCTTTGTGTGTTTCCATTATTTAGAACCTCTATTAAATGCAGTTTATTGTAACTTTTTTTCTCACTTTACCATAGAACTTCATGCATTTTATATCAGTATAGCCTTTTTCTCCAATCATTTAGCATTTTGTATCACAACAGTGATGTCAGAGTTCTGCAATGATTGGATGAGCAACACTGTGTCATTTACATAAACACACATGGCTGGACGTCACTCATCAACTGGACAAGTTTATTAATGGAAATAAAGGGAACCCTCAGTGATAGTAAGTTTCCCGAGAATCAGATTCACTTTTCACCCTCAGAGAAAGTAAGACTATACTTTCAGGGATCATTTCTATAGTTTTTGACTTGAGAAATGTGTTTCTAAACTGTTTGGTCTCGCTATCCATGATGATGAGATGTGATATTTCCCACTGAGCGCAAAGCGGGCAAAGAGAAGTGATTCGGTTCACACGCTCTCTGCCATTGATGACCGTTCTTTACATCCTTGTGGAGTAAAGAAGTGGGGAATATGGACAGAGTGGTTATCAGAACATGTTACTATCATACTATACTCTAGTTCTTGCCAAGTGAATGTACAAATTCATCTTCATATATTGAGTTACCTAACCTAAACTAGCAATATGTACTCTGCTGTGAGTGTTTAATGGGTATTTGTTATATAGCCTGTCTGACTTCTTCTGGTTAATGGCTATATGTGGCTTTGTGTGTTTCCATTATTTAGAACCTCTATTAAATGCAGTTTATTGTAACTTTTTTTTCTCACTTTACCATAGAACTTCATGCATTTTATATCAGTATAGCCTTTTTCTCCAATCATTTAGCATTTTGTATCACAACTGTGATGTCAGAGTTCTGCAATGATTGGATGAGCAACACTGTGTCATTTACATAAACACACATGGCTGGACGTCACTCATCAACTGGACAAGTTTATTAATGGAAATAAAGGGAACCCTCAGTGATAGTAAGTTTCCCGAGAATCAGATTCACTTTTCACCCTCAGAGAAAGTAAGACTATACTTTCAGGGATCATTTCTATAGTTTTTGACTTGAGAAATGTGTTTCTAAACTGTTTGGTCTCGCTATCCACGATGATGAGATGTGATATTTCCCACTGAGCGCAAAGCGGGCAAAGAGAAGTGATTCGGTTCACACGCTCTCTGCCATTGATGACCGTTCTTTACATCCTTGTGGAGTAAAGAAGTGGGGAATATGGACAGAGTGGTTATCAGAACATGTTACTATCATACTATACTCTAGTTCTTGCCAAGTGAATGTACAAATTCATCTTCATATATTGAGTTACCTAACCTAAACTAGCAATATGTACTCTGCTATGAGTGTTTAATGGGTATTTGTTATATAGCCTGTCTGACTTCTTCTGGTAATGGCTATATGTGGCTTTGTGTGTTTCCATTATTTAGAACCTCTATTAAATGCAGTTTATTGTAACTTTTTGTCTCACTTTACCATAGAACTTCATGCATTTTATATCAGTATAGCCTTTTTCTCCAATCATTTAGCATTTTGTATCACAACTGTGATGTCAGACTTCTGCAATGATTGGATGAGCAACACTGTGTCATTTACATAAACACACATGGCTGGACGTCACTCATCAACTGGACAAGTTTATTAATGGAAATAAAGGGAACCCTCAGTGATAGTAAGTTTCCCGAGAATCAGATTCACTTTTTACCCTCAGAGAAAGTAAGACTATACTTTCAGGGATCATTTCTATAGTTTTTGACTTGAGAAATGTGTTTCTAAACTGTTTGGTCTCGCTATCCACGATGATGAGATGTGATATTTCCCACTGAGCGCAAAGCGGGCAAAGAGAAGTGATTCGGTTCACACGCTCTCTGCCATTGATGACCGTTCTTTACGTCCTTGTGGAGTAAAGAAGTGGGGAATACGGACAGAGTGGTTATCAGAACATGTTACTATCATACTATACTCTAGTTCTTGCCAAGTGAATGTACAAATTCATCTTCATATATTGAGTTACCTAACCTAAACTACCAATATGTACTCTGCTATGAGTGTTTAATGGGTATTTGTTATATAGCCTGTATGACTTCTTCTGGTTAATGGCTATATGTGGCTTTGTGTTTCCATTATTTAGAACCTGTATTAAATGCAGTTTATTGTAACTTTTTTTCTCACTTTACCATTGAACTTCATGCATTTTATATCAGTATAGCCTTTTTCTCCAATCATTTAGCATTTTGTATCACAACTGTGATGTCAGAGTTCTGCAATGATTGGATGAGCAACACTGTGTCATTTACATAAACACACATGGCTGGACGTCACTCATCAACTGGACAAGTTTATTAATGGTAATAAAGGGAACCCTCAGTGATAGTAAGTTTCCCGAGAATCAGATTCACTTTTCACCCTCAGAGAAAGTAAGACTATACTTTCAGGGATCATTTCTATAGTTTTTGACTTGAGAAATGTGTTTCTAAACTGTTTGGTCTCGCTATCCACGATGATGAGATGTGATATTTCCCACTGAGCGCAAAGCGGGCAAAGAGAAGTGATTCGGTTCACACGCTCTCTGCCATTGATGACCGTTCTTTACATCCTTGTGGAGTAAAGAAGTGGGGAATATGGACAGAGTGGTTATCAGAACATGTTACTATCATACTATACTCTAGTTCTTGCCAAGTGAATGTACAAATTCATCTTCATATATTGAGTTACCTAAACTAAACTAGCAATATGTACTCTGCTATGAGTGTTTAATGGGTATTTGTTATATAGCCTGTCTGACTTCTTCTGGTTAATGGCTATATGTGGCTTTGTGTTTCCATTATTTAGAACCTCTATTAAATGCAGTTTATTGTAACTTTTTTCTCACTTTACCATTGACCTTCATGCATTTTATATCAGTATAGCCTTTTTCTCCAATCATTTAGCATTTTGTATCACAACTGTGATGTCAGAGTTCTGCAATGATTGGATGAGCAACACTGTGTCATTTACATAAACACACATGGCTGGACGTCACTCATCAACTGGACAAGTTTATTAATGGAAATAAAGGGAACCCTCAGTGATAGTAAGTTTCCCGAGAATCAGATTCACTTTTCACCCTCAGAGAAAGTAAGACTATACTTTCAGGGATCATTTCTATAGTTTTTGACTTGAGAAATGTGTTTCTAAACTGTTTGGTCTCGCTATCCACGATGATGAGATGTGATATTTCCCACTGAGCGCAAAGCGGGCAAAGAGAAGTGATTCGGTTCACACGCTCTCTGCCATTGATGACCGTTCTTTACATCCTTGTGGAGTAAAGAAGTGGGGAATATGGACAGAGTGGTTATCAGAACATGTTACTATCATACTATACTCTAGTTCTTGCCAAGTGAATGTACAAATTCATCTTCATATATTGAGTTACCTAACCTAAACTAGCAATATGTACTCTGCTGTGAGTGTTTAATGGGTATTTGTTATATAGCCTGTCTGACTTCTTCTGGTTAATGGCTATATGTGGCTTTGTGTGTTTCCATTATTTAGAACCTCTATTAAATGCAGTTTATTGTAACTTTTTTTCTCACTTTACCATAGAACTTCATGCATTTTATATCAGTATAGCCTTTTTCTCCAATCATTTAGCATTTTGTATCACAACTGTGATGTCAGAGTTCTGCAATGATTGGATGAGCAACACTGTGTCATTTACATAAACACACATGGCTGGACGTCACTCATCAACTGGACAAGTTTATTAATGGAAATAAAGGGAACCCTCAGTGATAGTAAGTTTCCCGAGAATCAGATTCACTTTTCACCCTCAGAGAAAGTAAGACTATACTTTCAGGGATCATTTCTATAGTTTTTGACTTGAGAAATGTGTTTCTAAACTGTTTGGTCTCGCTAGCCACGATGATGAGATGTGATATTTCCCACTGAGCGCAAAGCGGGCAAAGAGAAGTGATTCGGTTCACACGCTCTCTGCCATTGATGACCGTTCTTTACGTCCTTGTGGAGTAAAGAAGTGGGGAATATGGACAGAGTGGTTATCAGAACATGTTACTATCATACTATACTCTAGTTCTTGCCAAGTGAATGTAAAATTCATCTTCATATATTGAGTTACCTAACCTAAACTAGCAATATGTACTCTGCTATGAGTGTTTAATGGGTATTTGTTATATAGCCTGTCTGACTTCTTCTGGTTAATGGCTATATGTGGCTTTGTGTGTTTCCATTATTTAGAACCTCTATTAAATGCAGTTTATTGTAACTTTTTTTCTCACTTTACCATAGAACTTCATGCATTTTATATCAGTATAGCCTTTTTCTCCAATCATTTAGCATTTTGTATCACAACAGTGATGTCAGAGTTCTGCAATGATTGGATGAGCAACACTGTGTCATTTACATAAACACACATGGCTGGACGTCACTCATCAACTGGACAAGTTTATTAATGGAAATAAAGGGAACCCTCAGTGATAGTAAGTTTCCCGAGAATCAGATTCACTTTTCACCCTCAGAGAAAGTAAGACTATACTTTCAGGGATCATTTCTATAGTTTTTGACTTGAGAAATGTGTTTCTAAACTGTTTGGTCTCGCTATCCATGATGATGAGATGTGATATTTCCCACTGAGCGCAAAGCGGGCAAAGAGAAGTGATTCGGTTCACACGCTCTCTGCCATTGATGACCGTTCTTTACATCCTTGTGGAGTAAAGAAGTGGGGAATATGGACAGAGTGGTTATCAGAACATGTTACTATCATACTATACTCTAGTTCTTGCCAAGTGAATGTACAAATTCATCTTCATATATTGAGTTACCTAACCTAAACTAGCAATATGTACTCTGCTGTGAGTGTTTAATGGGTATTTGTTATATAGCCTGTCTGACTTCTTCTGGTTAATGGCTATATGTGGCTTTGTGTGTTTCCATTATTTAGAACCTCTATTAAATGCAGTTTATTGTAACTTTTTTTTCTCACTTTACCATAGAACTTCATGCATTTTATATCAGTATAGCCTTTTTCTCCAATCATTTAGCATTTTGTATCACAACTGTGATGTCAGAGTTCTGCAATGATTGGATGAGCAACACTGTGTCATTTACATAAACACACATGGCTGGACGTCACTCATCAACTGGACAAGTTTATTAATGGAAATAAAGGGAACCCTCAGTGATAGTAAGTTTCCCGAGAATCAGATTCACTTTTCACCCTCAGAGAAAGTAAGACTATACTTTCAGGGATCATTTCTATAGTTTTTGACTTGAGAAATGTGTTTCTAAACTGTTTGGTCTCGCTATCCACGATGATGAGATGTGATATTTCCCACTGAGCGCAAAGCGGGCAAAGAGAAGTGATTCGGTTCACACGCTCTCTGCCATTGATGACCGTTCTTTACATCCTTGTGGAGTAAAGAAGTGGGGAATATGGACAGAGTGGTTATCAGAACATGTTACTATCATACTATACTCTAGTTCTTGCCAAGTGAATGTACAAATTCATCTTCATATATTGAGTTACCTAACCTAAACTAGCAATATGTACTCTGCTATGAGTGTTTAATGGGTATTTGTTATATAGCCTGTCTGACTTCTTCTGGTTAATGGCTATATGTGGCTTTGTGTGTTTCCATTATTTAGAACCTCTATTAAATGCAGTTTATTGTAACTTTTTTTCTCACTTTACCATAGAACTTCATGCATTTTATATCAGTATAGCCTTTTTCTCCAATCATTTAGCATTTTGTATCACAACTGTGATGTCAGACTTCTGCAATGATTGGATGAGCAACACTGTGTCATTTACATAAACACACATGGCTGGACGTCACTCATCAACTGGACAAGTTTATTAATGGAAATAAAGGGAACCCTCAGTGATAGTAAGTTTCCCGAGAATCAGATTCACTTTTCACCCTCAGAGAAAGTAAGACTATACTTTCAGGGATCATTTCTATAGTTTTTGACTTGAGAAATGTGTTTCTAAACTGTTTGGTCTCGCTATCCACGATGATGAGATGTGATATTTCCCACTGAGCGCAAAGCGGGCAAAGAGAAGTGATTCGGTTCACACGCTCTCTGCCATTGATGACCGTTCTTTACATCCTTGTGGAGTAAAGAAGTGGGGAATATGGACAGAGTGGTTATCAGAACATGTTACTATCATACTATACTCTAGTTCTTGCCAAGTGAATGTACAAATTTATCTTCATATATTGAGTTACCTAACCTAAACTAGCAATATGTACTCTGCTATGAGTGTTTAATGGGTATTTGTTATATAGCCTGTCTGACTTCTTCTGGTTAATGGCTATATGTGGCTTTGTGTGTTTCCATTATTTAGAACCTCTATTAAATGCAGTTTATTGTAACTTTTTTTCTCACTTTACCATAGAACTTCATGCATTTTATATCAGTATAGCCTTTTTCTCCAATCATTTAGCATTTTGTATCACAACTGTGATGTCAGAGTTCTGCAATGATTGGATGAGCAACACTGTGTCATTTACATAAACACACATGGCTGGACGTCACTCATCAACTGGACAAGTTTATTAATGGAAATAAAGGGAACCCTCAGTGATAGTAAGTTTCCCGAGAATCAGATTCACTTTTCACCCTCAGAGAAAGTAAGACTATACTTTCAGGGATCATTTCTATAGTTTTTGACTTGAGAAATGTGTTTCTAAACTGTTTGGTCTCGCTAGCCACGATGATGAGATGTGATATTTCCCACTGAGCGCAAAGCGGGCAAAGAGAAGTGATTCGGTTCACACGCTCTCTGCCATTGATGACCGTTCTTTACATCCTTGTGGAGTAAAGAAGTGGGGAATATGGACAGAGTGGTTATCAGAACATGTTACTATCATACTATACTCTAGTTCTTGCCAAGTGAATGTACAAATTCATCTTCATATATTGAGTTACCCAAACTAAACTAGCAATATGTACTCTGCTATGAGTGTTTAATGGGGATTTGTTATATAGCCTGTCTGACTTCTTCTGGTTAATGGCTATATGTGGCTTTGTGTGTTTCCATTATTTAGAACCTCTATTAAATGCAGTTTATTGTAACTTTTTTTCTCACTTTACCATTGACCTTCATGCATTTTATATCAGTATAGCCTTTTTCTCCAGCATTTTGTATCACAACTGTGATGTCAGAGTTCTGCAATGATTGGATGAGCAGCACTGTGTCATTTACATAAACACACATGGCTGGACGTCACTCATCAACTGGACAAGTTTATTAATGGAAATAAAGGGAACCCTCAGTGATAGTAAGTTTCCCGAGAATCAGATTCACTTTTCACCCTCAGAGAAAGTAAGACTATACTTTCAGGGATCATTTCTATAGTTTTTGACTTGAGAAATGTGTTTCTAAACTGTTTGGTCTCGCTATCCACGATGATGAGATGTGATATTTCCCACTGAGCGCAAAGCGGGCAAAGAGAAGTGATTCGGTTCACACGCTCTCTGCCATTGATGACCGTTCTTTACGTCCTTGTGGAGTAAAGAAGTGGGGAATATGGACAGAGTGGTTATCAGAACATGTTACTATCATACTATACTCTAGTTCTTGCCAAGTGAATGTACAAATTCATCTTCATATATTGAGTTACCTAACCTAAACTAGCAATATGTACTCTGCTATGAGTGTTTAATGGGTATTTGTTATATAGCCTGTCTGACTTCTTCTGGTTAATGGCTATATGTGGCTTTGTGTGTTTCCATTATTTAGAACCTCTATTAAATGCAGTTTATTGTAACTTTTTTTCTCACTTTACCATAGAACTTCATGCATTTTATATCAGTATAGCCTTTTTCTCCAATCATTTAGCATTTTGTATCACAACTGTGATGTCAGAGTTCTGCAATGATTGGATGAGCAACACTGTGTCATTTACATAAACACACATGGCTGGACGTCACTCATCAACTGGACAAGTTTATTAATGGAAATAAAGGGAACCCTCAGTGATAGTAAGTTTCCCGAGAATCAGATTCACTTTTCACCCTCAGAGAAAGTAAGACTATACTTTCAGGGATCATTTCTATAGTTTTTGACTTGAGAAATGTGTTTCTAAACTGTTTGGTCTCGCTATCCACGATGATGAGATGTGATATTTCCCACTGAGCGCAAAGCGGGCAAAGAGAAGTGATTCGGTTCACACGCTCTCTGCCATTGATGACCGTTCTTTACATCCTTGTGGAGTAAAGAAGTGGGGAATATGGACAGAGTGGTTATCAGAACATGTTACTATCATACTATACTCTAGTTCTTGCCAAGTGAATGTACAAATTCATCTTCATATATTGAGTTACCTAACCTAAACTAGCAATATGTACTCTGCTATGAGTGTTTAATGGGGATTTGTTATATAGCCTGTCTGACTTCTTCTGGTTAATGGCTATATGTGGCTTTGTGTGTTTCCATTATTTAGAACCTCTATTAAATGCAGTTTATTGTAACTTTTTTTCTCACTTTACCATTGACCTTCATGCATTTTATATCAGTATAGCCTTTTTCTCCAGCATTTTGTATCACAACTGTGATGTCAGAGTTCTGCAATGATTGGATGAGCAACACTGTGTCATTTACATAAACACACATGGCTGGACGTCACTCATCAACTGGACAAGTTTATTAATGGAAATAAAGGGAACCCTCAGTGATAGTAAGTTTCCCGAGAATCAGATTCACTTTTCACCCTCAGAGAAAGTAAGACTATACTTTCAGGGATCATTTCTATAGTTTTTGACTTGAGAAATGTGTTTCTAAACTGTTTGGTCTCGCTATCCACGATGATGAGATGTGATATTTCCCACTGAGCGCAAAGCGGGCAAAGAGAAGTGATTCGGTTCACACGCTCTCTGCCATTGATGACCGTTCTTTACATCCTTGTGGAGTAAAGAAGTGGGGAATATGGACAGAGTGGTTATCAGAACATGTTACTATCATACTATACTCTAGTTCTTGCCAAGTGAATGTACAAATTCATCTTCATATATTGAGTTACCCAAACTAAACTAGCAATATGTACTCTGCTATGAGTGTTTAATGGGTATTTGTTATATAGCCTGTCTGACTTCTTCTGGTTAATGGCTATATGTGGCTTTGTGTGTTTCCATTATTTAGAACCTCTATTAAATGCAGTTTATTGTAACTTTTTTTCTCACTTTACCATTGACATTCATGCATTTTATATTAGTATAGCCTTTTTCTCCAGCATTTTGTATCACAACTGTGATGTCAGAGTTCTGCAATGATTGGATGAGCAACACTGTGTCATTTACATAAACACACATGGCTGGACGTCACTCATCAACTGGACAAGTTTATTAATGGAAATAAAGGGAACCCTCAGTGATAGTAAGTTTCCCGAGAATCAGATTCACTTTTCACCCTCAGAGAAAGTAAGACTATACTTTCAGGGATCATTTCTATAGTTTTTGACTTGAGAAATGTGTTTCTAAACTGTTTGGTCTCGCTATCCACGATGATGAGATGTGATATTTCCCACTGAGCGCAAAGCGGGCAAAGAGAAGTGATTCGGTTCACACGCTCTCTGCCATTGATGACCGTTCTTTACATCCTTGTGGAGTAAAGAAGTGGGGAATATGGACAGAGTGGTTATCAGAACATGTTACTATCATACTATACTCTAGTTCTTGCCAAGTGAATGTACAAATTCATCTTCATATATTGAGTTACCTAACCTAAACTAGCAATATGTACTCTGCTATGAGTGTTTAATGGGTATTTGTTATATAGCCTGTCTGACTTCTTCTGGTTAATGGCTATATGTGGCTTTGTGTGTTTCCATTATTTAGAACCTCTATTAAATGCAGTTTATTGTAACTTTTTTTCTCACTTTACCATTGACCTTCATGCATTTTATATCAGTATAGCCTTTTTCTCCAGCATTTTGTATCACAACTGTGATGTCAGAGTTCTGCAATGATTGGATGAGCAACACTGTGTCATTTACATAAACACACATGGCTGGACGTCACTCATCAACTGGACAAGTTTATTAATGGAAATAAAGGGAACCCTCAGTGATAGTAAGTTTCCCGAGAATCAGATTCACTTTTCACCCTCAGTGAAAGTAAGACTATACTTTCTCTGAAATCTTCCGTATATGATGCGCAACTGAGCAGACGTGTGGAGTGAGGCTCCGGCGAAAATGAATGTACTTCACTAACTAAATCAAGCTATTTGTGACCTAAAAACATTGCACGTTGTCGAGAAACCGAGGGAAAGGCCGACCTCCTAAAGATGACAAAAAGACAGACTCTGAAAATCTACACGATGAAGACATGGAAGAGGTAGCTACCGCTAAACTAACTCACGAGGAGACTAGCCGCAATGAGAGCCAGATTCTATCGACTATACAGTCCATGAGGGACTACTTTTCCATTAAATTACATGAAGTCATTTCCTCCAACCGAGAGATAAAAGAAGCTGTAGGGGTATTTTCTGAAAGACTCACAGAAGCAGAAACTCGCATTAGCACTGCGGAAGACAAGATCACTTCGCAAGCAAAACAAGCCGACACTACGTGGGAAAGAGTCAACAAACTCACCTCTCGGTTGGAAGAGATGGAAAACCTACAGCGTCGCTCCAATCTAAGACTGGTTGGATTACCAGAGGGAGCGGAGACCGGAGATGCACATACATTCTTAACGGCATGGCTGCACAAGGCTCTCGACATAGAAGCAGGAAAACAACAACCGATAACCGTTAAGCAAGCCTACAGGCTGGGGAGAACACCACTGCAGACCCAGGGTCAGCGAGTTAAGATTATTATTGACATGCCATGTACAGACTTTGACTAGGCTAATGTCCATTCAGATAGGCTAACTGCTAAAATACTGTATTATATTAAGGTCACAAATCAAATTAAAAAAAAATTGTTCCATCCGTATTGACATGCATTTTGTCGAAAGCACGCACGCACGCTTGACTTATTTAATTATTTTACTTTTTTAGCTGGTTGCTATACTGATCCTCCAGAGGACCAGTGATCAGTCTAATCGGGATCCGTACGACGAGGGTGAGGGGAGATGTGCGTGTTTATCCACACAGGGTGTAGGCTAGGCCTACTGTTGTGGCCTCAATTACGAGAGGCCCTTGTTATTATTTGTTTCGTTTGTTTGTTTGTTTATTTTGAAGGCATACTATTTACCTTATCACATGGCATGGTTAAAAAGTTGATTGCAGGTAAGCTTAGCTTGCTGAATCCATCATGAGTGTTGAAACTAAAATAAATATTATTTCATGGAATGTTAGGGGTCTTAGGAAGATAGTGAAATTAAAACAAGTAATGTCGAGACTGAAGCAGCTTAAAACACAGATAGCTTTTATTCAAGAAACTCATTTGCTTTCCAGTGAATACATCCCCCTGAAAAGGAGATGGCCAGGTCAGGTCATATCTGCCTCATTTTCCTCTCAGGCAAGAGGGGTAGCAATACTTATTCACTCATCTGTTCCATTACGAGTTTACAATACCATACAGGACACAGCAGGCAGATTTATTATTGTCCAGGGCTCTTTACTAAACCAAGATATTAATTTAATATGTCTATATGGTCCTAACAACGATGATACACAGTTTTATAATAACCTGTTCCTAACTTTATCAACATTGCATGGTCACATTTGTATGGCAGGAGACTTTAACTGTACTCTTAATCCAATACTGGATAAATTATCAGGTGTGGAGACCTCACATACGCAGAGTAGGAAAGTAATACAACATTGTATGTGCGAGTTAAACCTTTGTGATATCTGGAGACATAAGAACCCTTCCAGACGGGAATATTCATGTCACTCTGCTACACATAATACTTACTCCCGCATAGACTATTTCCTCATCTCTAAATCTATGATACCTAATGTGAATGACTCACTGTATAAAAGTATCGTCATCTCGGATCATGCTTTACTACTAGTCAATTACACTGTCAAAACAGCCAGTAAGGGTCCCACTATATGGCGATTGAGCCCACGATGGTTACATGATGATGAGTTTTTCAAATTTGTTGGGACCAATATTGATGTCTATTTCGAAGTCAACACCACTCAAACATCAGCGTCTACAAGATGGGAGGCATTTAAGGCTTACATAGGAGGCCAAATGATTAGCTATACAAGCAGCATATCTAATAAACACCTGAAATTGATGGAGCTAGAGAAAGATATCAAAGAACTTGAGACAGAAATTTATCTTAATGATACAAGTGAGACTAGACAGAGACTGGCCATTTTTAGAGCACAGTATAATGAACTATCCACAAATAAAGCATTATATAGCATAATGAAACTGAAACAGACATTCTACGACCAAGGAGAAAGGGCAGGGAAACTTCTGGCCTGGCGTTTAAAGTCAATGCAGAATGAAAGATCAATTTTAGAAATTGAATCAGAGAAAGGGACAACAATTACTAACCCTCAAGAAATAAATAGCACTTTCCAAGCATTTTATTCTAAATTGTATACATCAGAAAGTCCAGCTACATCTTACACATTCCACAGCTTCCTAGGTCAGATAGAAATACCGCTCCTTGGGGAGAGCTCAAAACAGGAACTTAATTCACCAATTGTAATATCTGAGCTGTCAGAGGCCATAGAAAGGCGGTAAAGATCCAGGACACGACGGTGTACCTATCGAAATTTACAAAAAATTCAAGGACATGCTACTGGCTCCATTACTGAATATGTTTGAAGAATCACTTGGAAATGATGAGCTCCCTCCATCTCTGCGGAACGCTCTTATAACCCTAATATTAAAGCCAGGTAAACCCTCCACAAAGTGTGAATCCTATCGCCCCATCTCCTTAATTAATAACGATGTGAAAATATTAGCAAAAGTCCTTGCCAGAAGGTTGGAGAAACATTTGCCACCTATTGTAGCCTTAGATCAAAATGGATGTATTAAAGGAAGACAGGGCTCTCACAATATTCGTAGAATGATGAACATTATATATGTCAAGAAAGAAATACCTGATGTGGTTGTGATAGAACTTGATGCGGAAAAGACCTTTGATAGGGTCGAGCATGAATACCTATTTGAAGTGCTTCACCGTTTTGGAATAGGCAACTACTTCCTTAGTTGGATCAAACTCTTATATCATCAATCAAGTGCTTCAGTAATGACCAACTATACACTGTAGCAAGTTTCTGTAGTTTTCACAGTAATATTACTGTATACTGGCCATATTCTTACTGTAGAACTCCTATACAGCATGTTGCTGTAGATCTGCAATGCATCATGGTCCAAATTCATTCCCGGGTGAATCTTACTGTAAATAAATGTTGCTGTGAAACACACTACAGTAATAACTGTTGCTGTGAATCACAATACAGTAATTTTGAGTGGGAATACACCATAATCCGTTTTAACATTATTTTCAACACGGATGTTAGGTTTAGCTGTCACGCAGACAGAGGGGAAAGAGACATTGTTATCCTCCGTTGTGTTACACAAAAGATGACAGTAGACTATAACGTCATGTGCCGATGGACACTTGCTTCTCTCGACGAGGAGAGGAAGGAGAAGCTTCTCTCGACATTTTGGAGCAAGAGCTACAACATTTCTGACCAGAGTCCACTTCAACTTCAGCAACAGCAAGGTAATGAAGCTCATTATTATTCCTTCATATTTCCTTTTTGCCAGCAATTTGCAACTGTACATTAATTACAGACAGCACAGTCTTCTCAAGTAAAGTTACCGTGTAACGCTACATAACTTTAAGAGGGAAGTAGGTACACACTTTCCTGTAGCTACTAGTAAGCTAACGTTAGTGTTACTAATATTACCAAAATATAGTATTTGAAGTATTTGAGTTGTGATATAAATCATTTGGCTTCATATAGTTGATACATGGCATGCGTTTAGTGTAACTTGTAAATTAATTGGAATCGTTTATGTGTGGGGCCGTCACCGTGTGTGTGTGTGTGTGTGTGTGTGTGTGTGTGTGTGTGTGTGTGTGTGTGTGTGTGTGTTGCTGCTCGTTAGCTAAGGCTAGCTTTTGACTCGTTTCTCTCTTGCTAGCTAACGTGCGGCACAACGTGGCACGAGTAACGTTACCGAGCACCACTGGAGGTGAACTAGAACTACACAACAGGTCACACAGCACAACAGGTAAGACTTTTACACAGCACAACATGCGTGTGTTTTCTGAGCTAATGCTACATGACAGGGCAGACTGCAACAGCTGGTATAACGTTAATACATTGCTGCTATCTTAACCCTCCTGTTGTGTTCGGGTCTAATCTGACCGATTTACAACTTTAATCAATCATAAATATTGTGTTTTACATCGTATTGCCTCAAGACCATATGATATCCTCCACACTTGCTGAATAACAGCAAGACCAAGGAGATTGTTGTTGACTTCCGGAAAGGCCACACCCAACACCCACCACTGACCATCAACGGTGCTGACATTGAACAAGTCAGCAGCACCAAGTTCCTGGGGGTGGACATCAGTGAGGACCTCTCGTGGACAGTCAACACCAAAACCCTGGCAAAGAAAGCACAGAGGCGCCTCTATTTCCTCCGGAAACTGAGGAAAGCAGGAAGCCCTCCATCCATCATGTGCACCTTCTACCGTGGCACCATCGAGAGCATCCTGACCAACTGCATCACTGTGTGGGGCGGAAGCTGCACAGACTACAGCAGGAAAGCCCTGCAGCGCATAGTGAATGCAGCTGGAAGAATCATTGGTGCCTCACTCCCTCCCCTCCCTGCAGGACATATACAACACCCGCCTCACCCGCAAAGCGACCACGATTGTGAGCGACTCCTGCCACCCCTCACACGGTCTCTTCAGCCTCCTGCCCTCTGGGAGGAGATACCGGAGCCTCCGGGCTCGCACCACTAGGCTGTCAACCAGCTTCATTCACCAAGCTGTCAGGAAGCTGAACTCTCTACCTCACCACTCCACATCTAGACTCTGCTGCTAAACTGTCTGACCGCTGCTATTAACGCACACTTAAATAGTTTCCTAATCTGTTTTTGCACTATATGTTATATGTTTTTGCACTATGTTTATATGTCTTTGCACTATGTTTATATGTTATATGTTGTCTATTTTTTACTTTTTTTTTTAAATGTGCACTATTCACTTTATGTTTCTGCACTATGTTTATATGTTTATATGTTGTTTGTATGTTTATATGTTGTTTATATGTTATATGTTGTCTAGTTTAGATGTTGTTTATATGTTTATGTTATATGTTGTCTATTTTTTACTTTTTTAAATGTTGCACTATTCACTTTTTTTTCAGACAGTAGAGAAACATAATTTCAGGTCCTCTGTATGTTTGCACAATATGGAAGAAGTGACAAATAAAACTGACTTTGACTTAAACATATACAATTGCTGATCATATTCCAACCCTTTCTCACTCACTCACTCACTCACTCACTCACTCACTCACTCACACACACTTGTTCGTAGCCCCATATAGAATTTGTACACATTTCAAACTTCAAACCAAAGAAGCAGGTGTTTGTTATGGGAACCATCTCTATCCTGCTTCATGTGCCCATCCCCCCACGTGAACCACACCTTCCAGACTAAACAATGCTTATCTTCTTACTTTCCCCCTAAATACACCTTTATTTGACCGGGAACATCAAAGTAAGGGTTTCTTTCATGTCTCTCCTAATAAATACGGTACTATTGTCTGTTTATTTTGTGTTGCAGGAAACCTCCACCAGGCTGATGTTGAGGCCCAGGTTTCCCTGCTGAGCCTCAAGGCTCATCATGTTGGTAAGATCCCAGTACCAGACAAAACACCACATAGGCTGACATCGTCAGTAGTAGAAACATATTGTGGTATTTCTAATGGGAATCAGTAACCAATGCCTCTCTGTCCTTCCACTGCAGGGAAGAGGACTCCTGCCAGGAAGAAGACTCCAGTTCAGGAAGAGACTCCAGTTCATGGAGAAGACGACCTCCAGGGAGAGGATTCCAGTTCAATACAGTAAAGTCAGTCATGGGCTTTTTATTGTACTACAATTACTTTTTTCAGTTCAAATTGTTTTTATACATTTCCCCCTTGACCTGAAAATGTTATTGCTTGCAGTGCTTGAATTTGACTGTTTACTGTCAAATTACTTTAAAACATGTTTAAATGTTCATAGTAACCTGAAGAAAGAGGAACATTTAAAATGTGGTATGTTCAAGAATACCATAAAAAAAGGTTGTTTCCATTTATTTATTTTTACAAACTAAAAACAAACTGTGACGACAGTACAGTATTTTCAGAACTACTGTAATAACAATGACGGTACTGGGATTATTACAGTAAAAATGACTACAGTATTCCATAGGTACTGTGGTTCATTTTACAGTAAGCATACTGTGAAATATACTACAGCTACTTACTTGCTAAAAGCTGCCAGCTAGTTACTGTACATTCTACAGTAATCTTGTTACAGTGTATGGTATCAAAACGGCTCTCTCTTCGTAGAGGCACAAGACAAGGATGTCTTTTGTCTCCTCTTCTTTTTGTCCTGGCGTATTAATATTCTGAAGATGAATATTCTTCCTAAATTCCTGTACCTTTTTCAAACCATCCCACTTGCTCCTCCTAGTTCTTTTAGTAAAATGAAGCAGCTTTTTTGTAAATACATTTGGAACGATAGACGCTCAAGACTGCGCATGACCCTGCTATACCTACCATATGACAGAGGTGGGTTAAAACTCCCTTACCTCCAGGGATACTATTGGGCTGTTAAAAATACGCAGACAGTATGGCATGAGGTGTTAGGTTACCTTGGAGAAAAAACTCTCCTATCCCAATATTCACCTACATGGGGGAACAGAAACTTTTCACCAGGTACTAACGACCCTGGTTTTAAGTTATGGGCAGACAGAGGTATCACAAAGATTTCAGATTTGTATGATTATAAAAGTCATACTCTTTTAAGTTTTAATGAGATCAAGCTCAAGTTTAGCATAGCTACAACACATTTTTTTTCAAGTATCTCCAGATAAGAAGTTTCATAACAAAGACACAGAACTCTGTAAATCCCCCCTATCTAAACTCTTTAGAAAAGATCGTTTTAAACCACCATGGATCAGCTGGACTAATCTCAAAGTATTACCATACTATCATAGCTGCAGCAAAGGAATCCTCAGAGGACAAAAGACTAGCATGGTGTTCAGACCTAAATGAGGAAATCATGGTAGAAGAGTGGTAGGACATATGTCTACAGGGTCAGATTCAAATAATAAACTCTAGATTTAAACTACTCCAGTATAAATGGGTGATGAGAACTTACATTACTCCAGAGTTACTACATCGCATTTACCCCAATACTCCAGATACATGTGTTAAATGTGGTATACACAAAGGTAGCTTATCTCATTGCCTCTGGGAATGCACTCTCATCCAAGACTTCTGGAAAGAGATTATTACTATTATTTCTATCTGTATCAACGAACAACTTACACTATGTCCAAAACTTTGTCTTTTTGGGTGTTTCCCAGCAAACTGTACACTTAACAAAAGCAAAAAAAAGATGGTCATATTTTGCCTTCTGGAAGCCAAACATAACATTGCAATGGCTTGGAAATCTGTCCACAGGCCGAGCAAACAAAAGTGGATAGAGGGACTGCTGCGGTGCCTTGCCCTTGAGAAACTTACTTATGTAGTTAAAAAGAAATATAACACATTTGCAAACATTTGGGGCTCATTTATGGAGTTTCTGGAGGGGGGAGATTTTGTTGCAACCCTGTAGTCTATCGTTTCCCCTTTTTTTCTTTTCTCTTTTCTTTTGGTCCTCTCTTTTATTCCTTCTCTCACGGGTCACATTTAAGGAATGTGGGAGCATTCCATTTGTGGGGTATTATAAGTATCTATCTGTCCATATGCATATCTGTCACCCTCTATTGTTATTTTTTGGTTCTCGGTTGAGGAACAGTCAGTAACGCTTAACAAGAAATAAAGAAAAAAGAAAAAAGAAAAAGAAAAGAAAAGAACATGCCAGTGATATTTATATCTCTATCTGAAATGCCTATACGTTATTTATTTGTGCCTTGTTTTGTTTTGTTCTGTTCTGTCATGTGTTTGTTTGTGCATTGTGTAAAAGACAACAATAAAAATATTTGTAAAAAAAAAAAAAGACCATTTCTATAGTTTTTGACTTGAGAAACATCTTTCTAAATTGTTTGGTCTCCCTATCCACGATGTGATATTCCTTTCTGATTATGAAGCTGGTAGTGAATAATCATATACTTCAATGTCATTGGTTCACTGGTCCCTGTGGAGCGCTGATGAAGGGAATATGATCAGAGTGGTACTAGAAGGATCTGTGAAAAATAAATATGACTTGGGTTATCCTATTGTCATCCTATTTAATCTAACACATTTGGTAACAAATACTAACAAATTTGGTTAATCAGTGCCCTAGACTATACTATACTAAATATTTAATTTGGCTATTTGTGTATTTTGTAAACAAAATACAATCAATAAAATGGTGTCGTAGTCCTGCATGTTATGACATTGAAGCTATCCTACTGTCGACTGGTTCAGGATCTAAGATGTTTAGGGTTAGATGGTGTGTATGACCTTGAGTAGTACTATGGAGCTGTTTTGCTCAGTGTTCAATCTCTCACAGATCTAAAGGTGGCAGCAATGCCCCCAATAAATACAGCAAGCACCAACAACGGCATGAAAGTATACATAGATACATAGAAACAATTCTCGATTTAAAACACTTAAAATATCATATTTGCTAATCTTTTATAAGGATTGAAATGCAAATACTCATATGTTTTGTGGTTTACAAGAAAGCAGGGTGTCAGTTTAGGTCTTTTTCTACTTCATCGACGTGTCCATGTGAACACATTTTGACTGTCCAACTAGGGGTTCTCAAACTTTACCTGGTGTTGTTTTGTTTTCTTACCGTATGTCAAACAAACATAAATCAAATACTTTCTAAACATACTGTGTCTTCTGACATAGCTAATCTCAAACTAGAATGATGGCAACAGCAAACGTTGACCTATCATAGTAGAAAAGCATGGGTGTTACTGATAACATTAATGATGGATCTGTTCTGTTTAAGTGACCCAGTAAGCTGAGACACTGTGACACTGAGCCAGCATGAGTAATACCAGGACCCTTAAATGGAATTCAGACATAATTCATTTTATGATTTACTTCCCCCCCCAACCCCCAGCCCGTTTTTCCACTTTACTCGAGTGTGAAACAGTGGCAAAAGTCTAAATGTAGCACGTTCAGCCATCATTCGGTGTCGAAATGAAGTTCTCGGTCGATCCACAGCTGTTCGCAACATGTTTGGCTCTCTTGCATTCTGCTGTTGTGTCTTCATGTTCTGTGGGGTTTAATGTCTCCAAGTCAACCCAACACTGTCCCCTGTCTATTATCAAAATATCAAAGTAATATATTTTTGTGTTAGCCAATATTGTCAGTGCCATTCATTTTCTAAACTAAATATGGAATCTATTGAACTTCATATATTTTTCTGAATTTCCTAAATCATTATCTTTATGTATTTTTTTCAACAAAAACAGGAATTTTGTTGTATGAGAGTTCTCTTAATACATCCTTGAGAAGAAAAAAACCTAAACTAAACAATGTGAATACGATCAAAAAAAATGCAGGCATAATGGAAATTAAGGCAATTAATAAAATGTATTGTCTGTTGGAGATCTAGAAAGGTAGAGTTAATATGGAAATTAATCATTGATTAATCATCAAATTCTTTTCGTTTTGATCGATCACATATAAGACATTAACCATTTTTGTTTTACTTTAAGGACTATTTTATTAAGAAAACCGGAAGTTCCGCTTTGCGTAGACTGCTGCGTGACGTAATACGTAAATAAGTTGCTCAAGCTTCTGCTGCTTCCTCGGAAGGTTGTTTTGTTGTCTTCCTTCAGCCATAATTATCTCTCACCTCAGTAATATTAATAACAATGCTAACATTACAGACAAACTCTTGGCGATAAAACGGAAGTGACATCGTATTGGACACATTCGGACATGACATCTGACTTTGTAACGTAACTACAAAGTGAACCCCGTGTGGACAACAAACCGAGTCGTCAGTCAGACAGCTAACAGGGGTTAGCACTGCAAATCTCCGCACCGTGTGCCGTTCACGCTCACTTTCTCTTCCATTTTGTCCTCGTCTGTAGTCGACCTTTACATCCTGTCACCAAGTTCAGTCTGTGGTTTCGCCAGGAGAGGATGAACTGGCTTTTCCCCCTGTCCAAAGGCTCCGGACCTCTCGCTCCTCTGAACAGCCTCCAGCAACAAAGACAGCGGCAGATCGAGTCCCTCAAAGCCGCTCATCCGAGGTAAAGTGAACGGACAACCCGGGGCTGCTGGTTAGCTTGTTAAGCCCAACGCTGGTTTATCACACTCTACACTACATATATATCTCCTGGCCACTTTAATAACGTCAATATGTCGACGAGGTGTCCACACACAGCTAATGTTTACTTAGCATAGCTAGCCGCCAGGCTCTCAGCTGAGTCAGAGGAGCACATTACTGGTTATAGCCTCGTGCTTCGTGCTCATTATCCCCTGCGTTTCTGTAAATACGTCAACATCATACACGTGATTTTATATTGACCCACAACCACTGCTTTGACGTGCCCTCGCGTGGTCACTGGCTCGTCTCTCCTCATAGCGAACAAGCTAGCTGGCTCGCTAATGAAGTCAGCCTGTGACAGTTGCGAAGTCTATTTGTGGGGATGATGGCACGAGGTGTAGCCGGCTGGCCCTTCCTGTGGCCATTCCAGTGTTTACCACGACAACCTATCACGCATTTGGTTTCAGGAGGAGCTTGTAATTATACGTGCCGATTAAAGTATTAGCCTTTGTTTACTAAGGAGCTCTGTCTCCTCAGTGAAGCGGTGACTGCCAACATGACAGACTGTTCTTTTAGTTAATATCGTGTCAGCCAGATGCATTTAATCATGGCAATTTCCCCCCTGATGTAAAGTATGTGTGTGACACAGTAATGGGATTACACACTGCGAAGGAGACATTTGTTTCCCACAGATGTGAAGCTCATGGGAGTGAAAAGGCTAATGTGCTGTGGTGAACGCTGCTTGGGACATGGCAGTGCTGAAGGAATACATGGATGGGAGAAGAGGATTCATACTTTGTATAGGACTGTACTTGTAAGGCCAGGGCTTCTTGATAGGTAACTGTCTTTTGTAGGGGTTAATCATGCAGAATATGTAGTGTAAGGTATAAATTATTTTGAAAACTGATATTAATATCGGTACCAATATCTGTATTACTAATCACTGAATTTCTTTGCAAGTGACAAAAAGTCTTTGAATTGATGAATTTAGGGCAGATGAATTTAGGGCAGCTGCCCATCTTTAACTCTATAGAGACTGTGTCTGTCCCACGGCCACTTAAATTAATTAAATCAAAAGTAACCAAAAGAGGAGTTATAGAAAACAACCTCATAAAGGTTAACACCACTACTGCAATAGTGCAACACGATAGGATAATTAAATGTGGACTCCTAAATATTAGATCTTTGTCTTCTAAAGCTGTATTAGTAAATGAATTAATATCTGACAACCATATTGATGTATTTTGTCTTACTGAAACCTGGCTGAGACATGAGGAATATGTCAGCCTAAATGAATCTACTCCTCCAAGTCATGTTAATATGCACATTCCTCGAGACACCGGCCGAGGAGGTGGAGTAGCTGCCATCTTTGACTCGGGTCTGCTGATGGGTCCTAAACCTGGATTGAGCTGCAACTCATTTGAAAGCCTCGTTCTTAGTATTTCACATCCAACCTGGAAAACAGTACAGCCGATTCTGTTTGTCGTGGTATACCGAGCACCAGGTTTGTACTCCGAATTTATATCTGAATTTTCTGAGTTTTTGTCAAGTTTGGTCCTTAAGACTGATAAGGTTATTATTGTAGGTGATTTTAATATTCATGTGGATGTTAGCAATGATAGCCTTAGTGTTGCATTTAGCTTATTGTTAGATTCGATTGGCTTCTGTCAGAGAGTACAGGAACCGACTCACTGCTTTAACCACACCCTCGACCTTGTTCTTACATATGGCATTGATGTGGAGCATTTAGTAGTGTTTCCACAGAACCCTCTTTTATCAGACCATTGCCTTATAACTTTTGAGTTTATGCTACCAGATTGTACAGCGTTAGGCAAGAGTTTTTACACCAGATGTCTAACTGACGGTGCTGTTGCTAGATTTAAGGAAGCGATTCCTTCTGTATTTAATTCATTACCATGTCTCAATATAACAGATGACTCCTGTGCTAACTTTACTCCCTCCCAGATTGATCAGCTCGTCGATAGTGCTACTGGCTCACTGAGAGTGACGCTGGACTCGATAGCCCCTCTAAAAAAGAGGATCATTAAGCAAAGGAGGCTCGCTCCATGGTACAACCCTCAGACCCGCATATTGAAGCAAGCATCACGGAAGCTTGAGGGCATATGGCGCTCCAACGGTCTGGAGGAGTCCCGGTTGGTTTGGCGGGATAGTCTGAGAACATATAAGAAGGCCCTCCGTAATGCCAGAGGAGCCTACTACTCATCACTAATAGAGAAAAACAAGAGCAACCCTAGGTTTCTCTTTAGCACTGTGGCCAGGCTGGCTGAGAGTCATAGCTCGGTGGATCCGTGTATTCCTATAGACCTCAGTAGTAATGACTTTATGAACTTCTTCAATGATAAGATTATGGCCATTAGAGACAGGATCGGTGATCTCCTGCCCTCGACTACTGCCGGTCCATCCTCAGGTGGGATGGCCATGGAGGAGGCTGTGGGCCCTGTTGTGCGTCTGGATGGATTTTTTACCATCAACCTCGACCAACTGTCTTCAATGGTTTCTACTTCTAAATCTTCTACCTGTCTCCTAGACCCTGTTCCGACAAAGCTGTTTAAAGAAGTTTTACCCTTAATTTGTGCCTCTGTACTAGATATTATCAATGGGTCTTTACTAATGGGTCATGTACCACAGTCTTTTAAAGTAGCTGTAATTAAACCTCTTCTTAAAAAGCCCACCCTGGATCCAGAGGTGTTGGCTAACTACAGACCTATCTCTAACCTTCCCTTCCTCTCTAAGATACTGGAGAAGGTAGTCGCAAATCAGTTGTGCGACTTTTTACATAACAATAGTTTATTTGAGGAATTTCAGTCAGGATTTAGAAAGCATCATAGCACAGAGACAGCACTAGTGACAATTACTAATGACCTTCTAGTTGCATCAGATAGGGGACTTGTCTCTGTACTTGTCCTGTTAGACCTTAGTGCAGCATTTGACACCATTGACCATGGCATCTTATTACAGAGACTAGACCAGTCAATTGGTATTAAAGGTACAGCATTAAGCTGGCTTAAGTCGTATTTATCAGATCGATCTCAGTTTGTATTTGTAAACGATGAGGCCTCGATGACCACCGCCGTTCGTCATGGAGTTCCACAAGGTTCTGTGCTTGGACCAATTTTATTCACCTTGTATATGCTTCCTTTAGGCAATATTATCAGAAAACACTCCATAAACTTTCACTGTTATGCCGATGATACTCAACTATATCTGTCAATCAAGCCAGATGAAATCCACCAGGTCACTAAACTTCAAGCGTGTCTTAAAGACATCAAAACCTGGATGACCTGCAACTTCCTGTTGCTGAACTCTGACAAGACTGAAGTTATTCTACTCGGCCCAGAACACCTCAGAAATCAACTATCTGACGATATGGTTTCCCTGGATGGCATCGCTCTGGCATCCACCACCACCGTAAGGAATCTCGGAGTTATTTTTGACCAGGACCTATCCTTTGGCTCCCACGTGAAACAGATCTCAAGGACTGCCTTTTTTCACCTACGGAACATCTCAAAGATCCGGCACATCCTGTCTCAAAGCGATGCAGAAACATTGATCCACGCATTTGTTACTTCAAGACTGGATTACTGTAACTCCGTATTATCAGGCTGCTCCGGAAAGTCCCTTGGGTCTCTCCAGCTGATCCAGAATGCTGCAGCTCGTGTACTAACAAGGACTCGGAAGAGAGATCACATTACTCCTGTACTAGCTGCTCTCCACTGGCTTCCTGTAAGATCGAGAATCATATTTAAAATCCTCCTCCTCACCTATAAAGCCTTAGCTGGTGATGCACCATCATATCTTAAAGAGCTTATAGTGCCATATTACCCCACCAGAGCGTTACGCTCACTGAATGCAGGGTTACTTGTGGTTCCCAGAGTCTTAAAAAGTAGGTTGGGGGCTAGAGCTTTCAGTTATCGTGCTCCTCTTCTGTGGAATCAGCTTCCACTTTCAGTCCGGGGGGCAGACACAGTCACCTCATTTAAGAGTAGACTTAAGACTTTCCTCTTTGATAGCGCTTATACTTAGGGCTGTTTCAGGCTTATAGTTAGGGCTGGCTCAGGTTTGCCCTGGTCCAGCCCCTAGATATGCTGCTATAGGCCTAGACTGCTGGGGGACATCTTAGGATACACTGAGCTCCTCTTCTCTTCCTCTTTCGCTCCTCTTCTCTTCCTCTTTCACTCCTCCTCTCCTCTTCTTTCTCTCCATCTGGATAAACTATTGTCTCTTCAATGCACATTACTAACTCTACTTTCTTTTTCCATGGATTCATGGCTGCCTGGAACCGGTCCTGCCCCGGGTCCTACCCCGGGTCCTGGCCCGGGTCCTGGCCCGGGTCCTGCCGCCCCCCCACCCACCCCTCCTGCCATGGATCCATGGCTGCCTGGAACCGGTCCTGCCTGCTGCCATGGCCCTGCTGATGGAACCGGCCTGGAACTGGTCCTGCCTGCTGCCATGGCCCTTCTGATGCCCCCCTCCTCTCTACCGCCTTCTGCTTCATGGATTATCAGGATCATGGACCATGCCTAATACTCATTATATGAATAATTTCTGTCATATTCATTGAATGTGCTGTAACTACGCTATTCATTCTGGCCACATGACATCTATTGCTTCTGTCCATCCGGGGAGAGGGATCCTCCTCTGTTGCTCTCCCTCAGGTTTCTTCCCTTTTTTCCCTGTGAAAGGGTTTTTACTATCTTTCTAGGGGAGTTTTTCCTGATCCGATGTGAGGTCCCGGGACAGGGATGTTATGTGTACAGATTGTAAAGCCCTCCGAGGCAAACTTGTATTTGTGATGTTGGGCTATATAAAATAAACTGAATTGAAAAACTGAATTGAATTGAATTGAATTGAATTGAATTGAATACAGTAAACAGTAAAGCAAACGCGTATTGCATACAGTAATGCTGGTGTTTCATTCCCATGCAGTGGTAATGCAGTGAGACAAATATGTATCAGCATTACAATATATTAGCCGATATACTTGGAGGTAGAGGTAATGGTTGTGTGCAGGCCTTGCTTTGCTGAGAATTAGAGGCATTGTGTAATGATAAATATTGTCATGTCTCTCTTTATAAATCTATCTCTTTCTAAACCAGCAGAATGTTTATTTGCATTAATGGAAGATGTACAATACGTTTTCTTAATGTGCTGATCATGACTACAGATGCAAGAGTTCTGATTATGTGTTTCTGTTTCCCAAACAGCCTCGCAGAGATCCAGAAGGATGTGGAGTACAGAATACCATTCACAGTCAACAACTCCACCATCAGTGTTAACATGTGAGTACTTATCTTTGCCCAAACGGTCAGAGTGACTGACCTCGTTTGGAAAACTAAGCAACCATGTGACACATGTATTTATTAATAAGCTTGTGTAGTTGAAATTAGAAAAACATTACATTTCAAAAGCCTTATAAAAACGAAAAAATATTTTACTTAAGGTTGAACCACTATTATTATTCCATTTTTTAAATAATATCTTGTCCCATTTCCAAACAAGCATAAAGACATGCATGTATTTAAATATGTTGTATTAAGGCCTCACACATTTCTATGCCAGTGTGGAGTTGAAGATTCAGAGGCATCATTCCATATGTTCACAAGACAGTGAGAGAAGAACGCATGGAAAGGGCACTTAGCAATCAAAGCAACATGTCTCACTGGCTTTAGTCCCCACAGCAAGAACTAGTCACATTTTGTTTGCTCATTAGAGCTGTTTGTGAAAGACTTTCCCATAATCCATCCAGTGGCTGCCAATTTTAAGAACATTGGGGCTGTATTTTATACGGACATATGGACATGACACTATCATAATACCTTATTACTATATTGATCACAGATTTGTCAACTTATGTATCATGTTACTGTTATTCCTGAAAGCTGAATCTCTTCTCTTTCCTCTAGACTGCTGCCTCCTCAGTTCCCCCAGGAGAAGCCGGTGGTTAGTGTTTACCCCCCCGTTGGTCATCATTTAGTAGACAGCAATAATGGCACCATGATCACTAGCCCCCTCATCACTAATGTAAGTAGTTGTCTATGCTTTCTTGTTTTGGTTATTTGAGGAGCTTCCAGGAATGTTCAAGGAGTTTAGGTGGATCAAGTGCTTGGCTTGCAATACAATGTATTCATCAAAGCCACAATTGGCATATTTGTGCGCTGAGTAGATGGCAGTGGTGCATGCTGATGTGCACACTGAGACAGATGTCTGCTTTACAGAGATGCACCGATACTGACGACGTATATCGGTCTGATACTGACTCAAATAGATGGCTTCGGTATTCAATAGCATTATTTTAATAAATAACAATTCAGTACATTTATGTGAAATTAAACATTCAGCGCCCCCATAAAGCCCAAATGAAATTATCCTTTATTTCAAAACGGCAGCCAAATCAGACTCCTTGGATCGAATAGTCGACTATTCGGGGGTCATCCCTATTTCATTATGCGTTATGTAAATAGACACAGTAATAAAAACACAGCACCCGGACAGTATCACTGTGGCAGCAGTAAGGTGGGATGAAAGGAAGAGCAGTACTCATAGCTGTATTCAAAATATTTAATTCGGACTAAAACTGAAACTGAAACAAGTGACTCAAAGTAAGGTAGTTTCTACAGCCAAACAGTAGGTCTTTGTCAGATTCAGGTACATGTGGGTTGTGAAGAAAATCTGTGTGCTCACAACAAGGGGCCTGTCCTCTCACTGCGGGGGTTTCCTAGCCCTCTCCTGATTTTTCCCTTTTTCCTGGTTTTCCTTAATTAAGAAAATCCATTTATTTTATTCAACTTTTTTGCTAGTTCATGCTTAAGTTACAAAGTGTTATTCTCATTTTTCTTGAAACATTTTCCTTGTTGTGTATGTTGCAGTTTGGGATGCACTCAGATCTGGGTAAGGTCATTCAGAGTCTGCTGGACGAGTTCTGGAAGAGTCCTCCTGCCTTGATGGCCACGGGCACTGCTGGCTTTCCATAGTGAGCTTCACCTTACATTCATTGACACTTCAGTTGTCTCTCAGTGCTTTCTCATTATGCTTCAATTATAATAATAATTATACAAGCATTTTTGCATTTTCATATTTTTGCTATGATTTTTTATTTTTTATTATTGGGGCAATGCAGTAAGAAAGTAGCCCTAAAAAGCAGTTGATCATTACAATATACATTTGGGACAATACCATATTTTTTTTTCACTTCCAAAGAAATGTTTTGAAACATTCTGTCCAGTGATTACTCCCGTGTCTCAAGTTCCTCACAATGAAACTGGTAAATGAAATTATCATGGTCAATAAAACTAACAAAGTAAGCTTGTACAAATATTTTCCCAATATATGATTTCCTGTCAAAATAAATGTGTAATTCTCACGTCAAATAATCATATTTCCTCCCCCGTTCACGCAGCAATATGTACAAGCCGTCAGGCATGGCGCCTTACCCCACTCAGGCGTATCACTATGGTCCTCGCCATGCGGGTCCTAGTCACACGCCACCTCCTGGTCCAGCTCCAGCTCTCATGCCTCACCCAGGGGTTGATGGGCCCCCTCGAGCTCCAGCCCCATACGGCCTGATTTCTGACTTGCCACTGCCTGTTCCCACTGGAGACTGCCAGGTAAAACAATAACGGATATTGTACACATGTGGATTGATTACGTCCGTAATGAATGGATAGAGGACTACGATATGAGCTGTGCGTTTTCATAAAGTGAAGTAAATGTGTTCATGAAGCAAGCCAAGCATCTAGTCAAGCATTGACAGTTTCATCAACCTCTTTATAACATGAATTGTGTGATAACCCAGGATCTTCCCAGCAAAGCTTCCAGTTTAGATGTCTTTCCCTGCAAGTGATTGCCCAGGTTCAGACTAATCTAGTGTTGACATAAATTCCTTGAAGAATGTGATTTGCTGATACTGATTTGCTGTGTGTTTCAGGCTGGACTGAACGGACACATGTACAAGATGCCTGAGATACCTGAGTCTTTTTCTGAACTCTGTGACTTGAAGTAATGTATTCCCAAATACTGTCAACTTAAACATATTTTATATTTTATCAGCATGTTATAATGTCAGGAGAAACGTTCTGTTGTATGTCCTTGTTCTCTAACTTACTGCTGTACTTCTACCCATCTTTACCTCCTCCTAGTCTGACCCAGTTGTCGGACATGTCTGAAAACGAGGATGTGTTACTGGAGTTCTTTGTGACTTTGCCACAACTGAAACAGGTCACCAGTGATAAAGAGGAGCTGGTCACCAATATAGTAGACACGGCTAGTAAGTTCCTCTTCTGCAGCTTGACAAAAGGTCTTGACGGTCAATCATGAAAGAGAAGTGTACATTTAGATGAGCGTTACAAAGATGTGTGCATCTCTCTTTGTCATTTACAGAGAAAAACCTTCAGATGGAGCCGCAGCTAGAAGGAAAACGACAAGAAATGCTCTACAAGGTCAGATATTACATCCTGTCTTGTGCTCTCTTTCAAACAGACGCACACTACAAACACATGCATTCTATTGTCTCGCAGCTTGTGATGCCTGTTTTTGTCCGTTGACAGTACGAACAGCTGACTCAGATGAAGCTGGCCTTTGAAACAAGAATGCAGAGACAGCATGATCTAAGTGAGGTAAGCGGCTACGAGTGATACTCAGCTCGTAATTCACAATGAAAATGAATTGATATACAATGAGATTTTTATTCATTTTACTTTTAATATAAATAAGGTGCCAGAGTGCATTCAAAATGTACAAAATAGACTAACGGAGCACGTTCATAAACAAATAAAAATGATGCCTGACAATGCAACAACTGAATATAAACTTCAGTCCAGACTTAACTAACAACCACATGTCAGCATCTGTCTCCTACTACACATAAACCCTCCCCTGTTGAGAATCCTTTTCTATTAGATGGGATTATGCTCTTTCTCTCAGTCAACCAAAAGACCACATTGTTTTACCTTGACACACGCCACTGGAAACGTTTGTCTTTTTGTTTCTTACTTTTGTTTTTCATCCCCACTAGAGTTGCAGTCTTAATACTCTACAGGCTCGGTTAAAAGTTGCAGCCCACCAGGCTGAGGAGGAGTCGGAGGAGACGGCTGAAAACTTTCTGGAGGGACGCGCAGACATCGACGAATTCTTGTCCAGCTTCATGGAGAAGAGAACGGTGAGAAGTGCTGTATTTTTGTGATAAATAATCAGGATATATTGTCTTTTTTTAGTCTGTGTGATCCGAATCTATAGTTACATTTTTAAATGCTGTGACTGTTTGTGTGTTAATCCACAGCTTTGCCACAGCAGAAGGGCCAAAGAGGAAAAATTGCAACAGTCCATCAACACACATGGACCGTTTCCTACCAGCCACTAAAACACAAGGTACAAACCACATATGACTGCTATTTTTCTCTTTGTGGAGGGAAACTGGTGGTTCTCAGCTGACTTTTTATCAAAGAAAAACACTTTGTTGTCATCTCTTCATTCTCCTTCTTACGTTTGGTCCTCAGGTGTGGTGTTTTCTCAGCCAACTGCTGCCAATTTAAAGGATGAAGACATTTGATCGGACAAAAAGCACACTGAGTCAACAATGGGCACTTTGGAGAAATAAGACAGTGATGGCAACGGTGGGCTAAAAAAAAGAAGCCTACTGTGCTCAGATCTGAGCTAAAAATACTGTTGGATTGTGTGAGAGCAAGACGGAGAATCTGTCGAGTCCCCACAAGAGGCCAAAACTGGGAGAGGGAGTGACACATGCCTAGCTTTACTAAGGATTGATCGCACCGTGGACAAATTTCTATTGCACATGCTGTTTGTTCAGTTTTGGCTTAACAGTAATGACGAGTTTAGTTTCTTTCCAAGGGCAACACATGCACCTGATCAGAATTGTTGCTGATGTGAACTCTTCTGGAAGAAAGTACAAATTGTTTAGGACAATACTTTTTTGTCTTTTTTTTGTCTTTTTTTCACGCGGTGAGCAAGTAAATGTCACTATAGAATACTTGTTAAAATGCTAATGTCAGTGTCTATACTTCCATCTCTGAGATCATTGTCAAGACCTTGCTTTCTCATTCCAGAAAGGTCCTGGAGGACAGAACAATCTTTGCAAATATACTGTTAACTTGGATTGATTGTTCTAGATGTCTAGATAAAACTCAGCAGTGGTTTGTAATTAAACAACTCAAATTTGAGATTCTCCAACAAAAAAGAAGCAAGGACGGGGCAGTGTTGTCAGGATATGACAGTGATCGAGTTTATCAAGTTTGTGTGTTTGCTCCTTAAGTAATGATGTGAACACAACCTCGATATCATGTGTTTGCGCAAACATTCATAATTTGATTTAATTGCAGTACTCTAATATGCATACTGTTTTGAACACCGCAATCATTTTACCAACTGTACCTAAGACTCGGCGTCAACGTAATCCAAATATCAAACCTGGTTACTGGTCTTTTTTTTTTCTTCTGGTTTAGGGTTGTGGGCGGAGAATAAAATGTTTCCTGGAGGGTTGACCAGCTTAACAAGCGGGTTATGTAAACTGAGGTTATTGGGATATCAGAAAACCATATAAATGGTTTGCCTTTCACATGAATCGAGGTATTGGTGCACATGTCAACTCGCTGATCATCATGAACACCATTATGATAACCCGTCTATTTTATGACACCTTATGAACTTGAAATTGTTGACTGACTCTTAACAGAAGAGCCTCAGAAGATTTGGGATAATGTTGAGGAATATTAGGGTTACATGCTGCAGTAAAACATGATAACATTGGATACTGTATTTAAATAATGTTAATAATAGGCTATATTGTAATCAAAGACTCAGACACCTTGTATTATATGTTCTTATTTAATTTGTTAGTGTAATAAAGCATTTAGAATAAATCTTGTTTGCTGTTCACTATTAGCACTTTTTTTTAGCACTGTTGAACTATTGATTTAGATGTATTTATTTATTTATGTATTAACTACTGTAACACTTGATGCATTGTCTTATTATAACAGTAATTCATTAAGTTTAGGATAAGTACTCTTAACATGCCTACCCAGTCAACATGTTAATCTCATAACAAGCAAGATAACATTTAAAATGTACTGTTACCCTTCATTATCACCTTCAAATTGAACATTTCACAGCTTAAAAGTGTGAATCAACCATATAGCCGAGCACAATAGCCACTTAGAAATAGAGTTCATGTAGATTGCAATACTAAGTAGCAGTAGACTTCAAGTCTCTGCCCCTTTTTAAAGCTACTCAATACACACAGCTGTGTCTGGTTTAATACAGACAGGGCTGCAGAGGCACACCTGCACACAGGGCTGATGGAAAAATACTCAGCAGGTGTTACTCTTGTATGGAAAATGAGGCCAATAAAATAGCAGCCACCTAGCCCGAACTCAACAGCTGAACTGAACTTTGCTATACCAATCTAGTTGTAATCTTTCCAAACAGACTTCCTGGTGTGTGTCACAAGTCACAGTAATTATGGAAGCCAAAACAGATACTGTATTTGTCCTGATTATTATTATTATGTGCAGCTGTGCCTGGGCAGTCAGTCATACTTCTGCCGGAGACTTTAATATAACATAATGCCAACACTCCTCATTGACAGACATCCTTTTTTG
This sequence comes from Myoxocephalus aenaeus, assembly GCA_038501785.1. Classification (NCBI taxonomy): domain Eukaryota; kingdom Metazoa; phylum Chordata; class Actinopteri; order Perciformes; family Cottidae; genus Myoxocephalus; species Myoxocephalus aenaeus. Next base: position 2,681,225 of record JBAMJR010000125.1, on the reverse strand, counting down.
CATTCATTTACGAATGGAAAATGTAATTGTATAGGATCAATGATCCTTTATTTTCGTTTCCGAAAGTAGGTTGCAGCTCTGCGACTAAAGCATCGAATGAGAGAATTGTTGAGTTTATATTGCTGTGAATATAAACATGGGCGGAAATACGCGTACAGCAACAATATGTTCAGTGTTTGGTGAGAAACATGTTTTGTTTTTGTTTTTGTGTGGCACAATGGTGCACAGCAGGGTGCGCTAACTCACCGCATAACTACCGGAAGTAGACACGGAAGAGAAGAAGAAGAAAATCAAACTAACCAGAAGCGTTGATCACAGCCTGGAGGAGTCTTGGTAAACTTGTCCACGACTTATTTTGACTATATAAGCTCGTTTCTGAAAATTATTCAAACTTTAATTCTCTGTAAAGCTCATCCGAAAATATCTGTGGTCAACCGTGAACCGACAAAATCTCCATCTCGGCGCGGGCTAGCAACAGTTTACAGTTAACGATTAGCGGTTAGCTAACGCCACTGTGCGGTTGTTGAAGCACTTGCTGGAGCATTAACGTCAGATAGCTAAGTTACAACAATATAAGGTCGAGACGAAGTAAAGCCCAATGCACACGTTCAACTTTAGTTGGCCACTGACGTAACGTAAGTTGGTTGGTTGTTAACGTCAGGTGTCCGTTACAATCACCAGCAGCTCACATTAAAGCATAGTTGCAGTTTGAATCCAGACTGAAATCTGTTGTTTTTGTTGATAAATACTTGACTAAAAATGGTGATTCCTTGCTGGGCGTCTGTTGTCTTAACTGGATAATGTGATTGTTTGGTTTACTTTAACAGCCATTTCTCAGTATGTTGTAAGTATAACACTGCACACATCTGTTTGTCTGCATCAGTCACGAGACATGTCAAGACAGATGGGAGACAGCCATCGACGGTTCCTACAGACCATGATGTCCAATGGCATCGTTGATGAACAAGGCGCAAGGGCGCTCTACCAGTTTTGTTGTGACACCCACAACAGTGAGTCATCTTATATACAGTTTATAATGTGATTCATCCAGAATGAGATGAGCTCACCTCTGTATCAGGACATGGTACAGTGCAGTACATATTGTGCCTTTAAGTCAAAGTCCTTTGTCTATTTTGCGTTTTCACCTTTTAAGTTAAATTCTATGTTTCTACCAATTTAAGAAAATGTTGAATTAGACAGACATTGAAATCTCCATAATAACGAATGTATTTGCTTCTCCCTGGCCATTTGCTCCATTGTATACTGTATATGTATATGTTTTTAATGGTGTGTTATTTGTATTGTATGCACCTTTGCTGTACTTGGGAGAAGCCAAAGACACATTTCCACTCAGATGGACATTTTCAATATGGGTTGAAAAGCACAATAAATTATTTGAGGTGTCAGGGGAATTGCAAATATGATATTTCTTGATACTCACAAAGTTTCTTTCTTTTTTTGCAGCACCGCACACCCCTGACAAACTGGATGATTTCATTGATGCCATCAATTCTAAACTGCAGCCTATGTTCATGCAGATTAGAAAAGGGATGTCTGAAGACAATGGGCACCAGTTCTACGCCTTGGTAAGTGAGTCTATGGCTTTTACTGGGACTGCATTGTCAGGCCGGTTTTCCTAACACACAGAACTTGGGATGTGAAGCCCAACACTGTCACAAATTTAAATTTGCTTTGCCTGCATGTATTGCAAAGTCAAACATGCACAAATAATAATTTAATCAAGGACAACTATTGATCATCTTTCAGATGGTGATACAGTATTTGACCAATTAACAACATCTGTTGTTTTTAAGCTTTTTTTTTATACCAGCAGCTGCTGTACTTTGGCTGTGGGGTTGATTGGGACTGATTGAAAACCACATTATGTTGTGATAATTTATCATCAATGGCCACACAATGCATCAACACTTAAAAAAAAAAGAAATTTAGGACCACCTTCCCAAATAAATGATTAAAAAAAAAACATGACAAAAAAAAAAAAACTAACTTGGTTGTAAATATATTTTATGCCATGATCAGCTGTAATGACCACAATAAATATTCAGCAGACTCTCAACTATCACTGATCACTGGCAGTCATGAATCCAAATGTAATGTATTTAGGGTCATATTTCATCACCAGACACGTTGGAGCTTTTTCTGGTGCAGAGTTGTCAACATCAGTTTTTCATTTCAAAAGCGATCCATTTTGTGTCACTGCATCCACAGGACTGTTGTCTCTACCTAATTATGTGTTTTGATTGTTAAGGTTGTATTCAGAAGTAACTGGTCATTACAATTATGCTTTGTTAATTTATTTTAATTTTTTGTGAACATTGATACATTGAAATAACTATCTTTGTAAATTTCCAAATACAATTTTTTATTTATTTAATCTAACCATTTGGCAGTACCTCCGCAGCCCACTGGATGGTGCTCTGCTGCCCACCAGTGATCCCCGTTCCAGTGGTCATAAATAGTTAATCCCTGTTTTACTTGAACACTGTCCAGGTGAACATGGCTGAGACTGAGGTCACCAGAATGTCGTCAGATTATGCCGACAATGAGCTGGAGCTGTTTAGGAAAACGGTGAGTTAAATTTACCGAAGGAAATCCTGCATATTGACATTTTGTAAAAGTTGGGGCTATAATGAAAATAAAAATCAGATTATTGTTATGCTCTTGTCTTGCCCAGTACTGCTATTTATACTGTGACCTGGCAAAATAGATGTAATGCAAACCAGTACAACAGTCTTATAATAAAATACTACTTTTGTAGTAGTATGTCTCATATCGCATGTCACCACTAAACAGATCAATTTAAAAAAAAAAAAATCTTCCACCACCCAAAATAATACTAAAATAAGGAAAAGTAGCTGGCAGACAAATATAGTGAGAGTATGAATCTTTAGTCCAAAAGGGTCCGAACACCCAAATGAGTTGGACTGTTTCTTTTATCCAGTTTTTAATGTCCGATTTTAGCACAGATGTTTGGGCTCTGCCTTCTTCAGTGTGTCATGACTAACTTTGAGCTGCTCTGATTCAGATGGACCTGATCATCGGCTCTGAGAGCGGCACGGCCTCTTCCACTGACATTCTGAACAGCGCCGACACACTGACCATCAAAAAGCTGAAGAAGAGCGAGACGGAGCACCTCTTGAACCGACTCGTCCATGACAGATGGCTCAGTGAAGTAAAGCACAGTGATTCCAACAGGATGTCAAAATACAATTTAGGATATGTTCTCTCTGCTCCATTTTCTACGAACTGTGAACTCTATTGTTGTTTGGACAAAAAGCTATGTTTTAACATTGATTAAGCACTTTTATTGCATTTGTAGCTATTATCTACGTTTGTAATGTGTATTTCTTTAAAATTAAAATCACATTCATTACCAATTTAAGTCTACTAACCAGATGAAATCTTCTCTTTGCTGTAATATTTAAACATGTCTTGGTCTTTGTTTATTCTGTGTGTAATTTATTTTTGTTCATTCATGTAGAAACGGGGTGAATACCATTTGTCCACCAGATGTATTATCGAGATGGAGCCATACATTCGTACAATGTATCAGGAGCAAGTCAAAGTGTGCCACATCTGTCACAACATCGCCTTACAGGTAAATGTTCCCTCTGTTTCTGTTATTTATTATAAACTGTATACCCTGGGATAAATAAAATGTACTAGATTTAGTTCTGTCATTTAGAAACTCAATACTATTTTCAGTACTTCAGTAGTAGCAATTTCATTGAAAGGAAAAGATGCTGTTTGTTTTTGAAAAACATTTTTTATTTGAAGGCTTCTATATGATTACACTAATTACATTCATAATAAATTATCTTCGCCCTCAATTTTATAATTTAAAGGCAATGCCATAACGTATATCTTTTTTTCCTCAATGTGGCGATAAATAAATAAAAACAATAAGATAATTGTACTAAATTATCTGAGGAATCAAAGCAATAGTGGTTATAGCAAATCACGTGGGACATCACACAGACTTGCAACAAGAGTAACAACATGAATATGAATGACCAATAATTCTCTTTTAATATTGTGATTGTATGTGTTTCTGCAGTGCAACAGTTTCATATGGTTATGTCTGTTTTTATCTTGCATTGATGTTGGTCTCTTTTGTAAACAGTCACTTTAGCATTGGGTCAGTAAATGTGTGACAAACCTGATCTTAACAAAATGAGTACACAATATTAATCTGATCAAATTCTTTTTCCAGTGCCAAATTTGTGAGAATCCTACCTGTGGAATAAAAATACACAACCCATGTGTGGCCAGATACTTCAAAGGAAGATCAGAGCCGCGGTGTCCAGCTTGTGAGGACTTTTGGCCACATGAAATCCCTGGTATTTATTGTTTAATTACACACATATTTGACCTACCATAATTAAATAGATGCACATTTAAATGTCCAACATGCTTCCTAAAAAATCCTTTGTTTTACTTTTAGCACCACGTAGTATATTAGATTTGCTTGAGACAAGAATACATAGACTGAGAATGAATAGATGTATGAATGGCAAGTGACTAGAACAAGAAAGTCTGTGGTCTGCTTCATATATTGTTTGTTCTGTCTGCTACAGAGGTCAGACGACCCCAGTCCCAGTCCAGAAGATGAGGACTTCAGCATCAAAAGTGTTTTTTGTTAAAACCTGTTGTTCAACTTTTTTAGTTTTTAACATAACCCTGTAATAAACCAAACTGTAAATATAAATTTCTCTAGTTATTTTTACAAAATAAATGAAAGTGTTTCATTAAAATGTCTTCATTGTGTTTATTTAAACACCATCATCATAAACCAATTTCTTATTGTGCTATTTTCTTACACAATATATCTGTTTGTTTTTGTCATTTGTTCTTTCCATATTGGTCCTTTCTAGAAACAGCTCATTTATTCAAAACATAATAAAGCTTTTTGAGATGTAGTGTTAAAACATGTAATGTTCTTAATCTCTACAGAACATACATCTCGTGTCATCCATTGTTAATCTGATAGAAACCAGGCTTTATTATCACAAGAGCATTAACAGTTTTACTAAACCAGGGGAGAGAGATAAATATTGAAGTCTGCTTTTAAACATTTCCTCATAAAGTGGTTGTGGTTTGGGCATTAGTTTGCCATTGCTGCTGAATCCTGACATGTATGATTCACACATTACCGAAATAATTCTGTGTTCAAGTGGATTTTCTGAGACAATAATATATACATTTTCACCCAACTTAACTATTTCCTCAATACTCGACTAGGGACAAAATATGTCGCTAAATTCCAAATTGTGCCTTCTATTATCTTCTAATGACATTATTTTTACACCAAATCCTCGTGCAGTAACAATGCTGTGACCGGAGCATTAACAAAGCCCAAACCACGCTAGAGAAGACCTGTTCATCAGGTTCAGTCTGTTTCAGGCTCAGAATTAATGCTAAACAACATGCTGTCATAGATAAGTAGTCAGGAGATGTAGCTCATGACAAGTGTGGAGGCATTTCAAATGATATTTGCCTGAGAGGAGTTCTGCTCAAGTATCTTCAGGGTGACAATTGACTTGATAGCTTTTCTAAACCATGGATAGAAAAAAGCATAAATGAGTGGGTTCAAACAAGAGTTAAAAAACAGCAGCCAGGACACAATGGCCCAAGATGAAGCACTGTTTGAGATGTCCTGACCTGCGAGAGAGGGGTAGTAGTACGGACAGAAACTCATCAAAAACACCAGTATGACAACACCCAGAGTCCTGGCTGCTTTTCGCTCTGATTTCTTTGCGGTGACTGTAAGTGCACCGACCGCCGTAACATGAGACTGCATGGCGCGCGCCTGAGACACAGCCACCGTAAACACTCTCATGTACAGAATGAGGATGACCGAGCAGGGGCCGACAAACGTGAACACAAGGTCGACCGTGCCGGAGACATAGTTAATCACCACCATGCACTCCCCGTAGCAGGAGTTGTGTTTGTCGGGCTGCCTGAGATGGTCCTTCAAGATGAGCCCGTTGAAGAGGAACGAGCCGGCCCAGCACAAACACACAGACAGCTCAATTCTGCCGCGAGTGATTTTGTTGGGGTACTGCAGAGGGTAACAAATGGCGACAAAGCGATCGATCGATATGAGCACCATGTTTCCCACAGAGGCTGAGGTGAGACTGAAGCCGATAATGTAGGACAGGGCGCACATGAGGTCGCCCAGCAACCAGCAGGTTTCTATGAATCGCACCGTTTCCACCGGCATCACCAGCAGCCCGACGAGGAGGTCTGAGATGGCCAGGGAGAGCAGCAGCAGGTTGGTGGGCGTGTGGAGCTGTCTGAAGTGGGAGATTGAGATGATAACCAGCAGGTTGAGAGCTACTGTGAGCACTGCGATGGAGGAGAGCAGCGTGTAGAGGAGGACCGTCTCAGAGCGAGGACGCATGACACCCCTGCAGGAGGAGTTCAGGAGCTGAGGGTAGCAGAGCCCTGCTCCCTCCAGGCCGTCCATCATGCAGTGCTCAGAGGAGGCGATAACGTGAACCTGCTGAGCTCAAGCAGCTCTCTGAACTCACAAGACATAGTACAGCTCACTTATCTCTGACGCCACTCCACCCTTCCTCAACTCCCCAGTCATCCTCCTCCTCATCACCTGCTTTTGTCAGTCTATTCCTCTCATCTACTTTTTTTTATCCCATGTGACATGAAGCAGCGCATGCGTTTCATGCAACTGATGGAAAGCCTTTCTCTAAACTGTAAGACTTTGTTAAAGTTCACACCAAGCCCTGGCGATAACAGTAGCTTGGTTTCCAAAGTCAAATTCAAAAGGTCCCCGGCTGAATCCGGCCTTCTCGGAGTCTCTGGTTGGGGTCCTGGCAACGTGCTGCCTCTGGGCTCTTTAGTTCTGCCGGAGACTTCAACTCTCACATGAGATGATTGTTGATATTTAGTGATCAGGACAGTTATCTGTTAATCTGTTTGTAGATGATTGTCACTACGCAGCTTTAGCACAGTTTTATCATGATGTGGCGCTCAGTTCAGTTTGAAATATTTTCTCATCATCTCAGTGTGTGTGCTTCTGCAGCTGTGTGTATAGCTGCAGAAGTGTAATTCAAGATGTATTTGCCATTTGCACCTTAAAAAGTACATTGGAATTCAGTTTAGGCAGAGGTAAGATACATTTAAATTGCAGCATTTAAAAGTTAACAATGAATACAAACCCTGCATAAACAAGAAATGCACGCTGAAACCACGCTGACACCAAATTCATTCAGTCATTATCATGCTCTATTATTTTTCAGTCTATTCCTTATGCTAGCCCTGTTATTCAAACAATATTGTGCATTTTATTGTTGTGGTTAAAGCTGCAGCTATCGATTATTTTAGTAATCAAGTATTCTAGCGATTATTGGATTGAGTAAACGGATACAAATTAGTTTGGGCCTCCATAATTAGCCAAGTAGGACTGTGGTACCCATCTGCTGCCATCAATAGCTCTTCTCCTGCCGCTTTCAGTTCAATCTGTTCATCATTGATCAGCAGCCCTGCCAACCCATGTCCGGGTATGGGCTTTAACGCTTTTTTAATAATCAAGCTTCTTGAGGAATCGCTTCAGACCTAGTACTGTGTTTGTAATGCTGGTTTTTATCAGTGCTATACAAATGTACTTTAATATTATTACTATTATAACATAGGCCTTTTTTAATAGAATGCATTTTGACAAGCCTCAGTAGGTAAAGCACATGGGTAAATAAAATGAATGAAAGCTGCACTCCATCTGGCTTGTTCAGTTTTAGGGCCCCGGTGATGTGCATGCTCACTGTGTCATGGAGCCAACGACAATGTTCATTAGTAACACTTTGTTTTCACAAACTTTCTGCCCCAGCTGAGGTCATAGCTCGCATGTGTAAAGGGGATATGGTTGCATCATGTGTTGATGTTAAAATGTGTTTATTAACACCTTTGAATGGAATTCACCTGTGGGTTACATGTTATCAGACATTATTACAATGTGTGAACACATCCCTCTGGTACACAACACAGCTAGCAACCATAACATTTCTTCTTTTTTTTTTTATGTGGAGACCAATTTATTCTCTGAGGCACTGATGAGTTTGAGGAGTTCATGTGTTTATATTATCTATACAAAACTTAAATCATTCTGCACTATTTTTTCACATAATTTGGTTTAACCAATTATTTTGGTAAAAAGTGTCAACTAGTTTTACTCCATAATATAACAGCAGGCAATTTTTTATATATTTTTCACCACACTGCAATTAGCTGATGGTTGTAAAATATTATATCTATATACATATAATATAGATATATTGTTTTGCTTTTGCCACAAAATGCAGCAAGTCCAGGTTAGTACACCTTTTGTCCAGTGTTTTTTTCTTTGTACTCAGCTCATTAAGTTGAAAGCTAAGAGTTGTTCAGAGTTAGGGTGCTCGTCAGCGGGTAGAAACAACCTCAGATTCACCCTGGTCTTGAAACGAGCTTTGTCTGTTTTTGTCTCCATTTTTGTATCTGCCTCTTGGATGCGTGCTTACGATCTCCCACCTGGCTGCTAAGTTTTTAGAGAGGTTGAGGCCCAGAAACTTCCCTCACACAGCAAAATAAGTTCAGGCAGAGGGCAGGGTCTTGGCAAATACAGACAGCCCCTCACACTTCTAGCGGGTCATAATGATTATTTTTGTATGAGTTTATATGGCCTTTTTTCATAAAAATCCGACACATTTTGTCTTTAAGGATTACAAACCTGACGCATTTGATTGTTTCAAAGTTTAGTGAGAAGGAGTTTGTGCCATGCTCAACTATATTAGAAAATGTCGCCCCTCCACCAGTGCCCATAGGGCCAGCTGCAGGGTCATGGGCAACCATTCCTAAATGTTTCACTCCTTTAAACTTGGAACATCTCTTGGTGGCGGAGCAGTGATGTCTCCCTGCCAACCGTTGCAGCTGGCATCTGGGTAAGGAGTTCTTTTCCCAACACTTGTACAGCCAAAAGCTGCTATTCTCCGCATCCTCTGCCAGTTTTGTCGTTGCCATTTTCAGTTTTCCTACTGTCACTCCTGCATCCCTCAGCAGCAGTGTGGTTGACAGGCCCATGAATCCATACTATCCAACCTCTACCTCTACTACATCCAGCCAGCCTCCCTGGACTCAGCAAACAGCACTTGAGTACTTCTCCTTTTGTTCAAAGGCAGCCTCAATCCCTTCCTCCGATGGTACTGTAAGCTCAATGAGGTGTACAGAGTTTGGCGTCGTGGACCACTCTACTAGGTCAGCACGGAGAGACAGTGAGAATCTGAACTGGAGCTGTTTGTCAAGATTGACTCATATTCCACTCCTGGTGGCAGTAGAGCCTTGGTAGTTCTCTTCGCCTGGTGCTTCTTCCCCCTCCACGTGCCCTGACAAGGTGGATGTGCTGTTCCACTGGTGGTGAACATCCACCTGGTCATGGCACCACCTGTAGAAAACGCCAACTTGCAGCCTGACCAGATCTGTTGGAGGCTTGCATTGGGAGCGTTGCAGAGCAAGCAGCATTCCTTGTTCCAAAACCACTGGCGGGTGTTAAAAGGACAGGAAGGCATGTCATAGGTCGACCTGGTAAGGGATCTGAGTCTTGGCTTTGGAATCTTCCAACAGTCTGACCAAATGATTTTCCGCTTGACAACCTCTTCCCGGGTTGTCCAGTCTCCTTTTCAGATATGATCTTGTTGCACTTTTACTCCATCGTCCATTCGTCAATTCTCACACCACCATCTCCTGTCTCGCTTTCCAATTTTCCTTGGACCAGAAACGTGGCACCATAATCTAGGTCAGGGATGCCCACACTTTTTTGTGTGAAAGTGAAAAAGATCTACCTACATTAATAATGCTAAATATCTATTTATATAAATAAATATATAGATATAGCATTCATAATGCTAAATATCTATTTATTTATAAATATATATATATATATATATATATATATATATATATATATATACAGCATTATTAATGTATAAATATACAGAGTATACTTTATATTTACAATATTGGCGTACCTTGCATAACTGCATGAACCCTTATGACACAATACAATTCTGCACATTTTTGGTCATTACATTTTACTCTGATGACTTCACTGAATGGAACCAGCAGGGTTGCATAGTCCGGACAGTAGCTGCTGGTAGCCAGCCTCAGGCAGACTTCCAAATGGTCATCAGTCATGGTGGAACAGTGTTTGGACTTAATATTTTTCATGTGGGAAAAGGCTGACTCGCATAAATAAACTCTGAGCTGCACTGTCAAGTTGCGCACACGCCTTCCGTTGCGTCGCCAGCTCTGACGCCAGGTTTTGGAAGTTCCCCAAATCATGGCGCTGCAGCTTTGAGGACAGATGTTGCATTTGCCGTTTGAAATCATTAACTGAGCTGATCATATCAACCACGGCTTTGTCTTTCCCTTGCAGCTCTAAATTAAGCTCATTCAACAGATTGGTTAACAATGCCAAGTCTAGTAGCCACTGATTGTCATTTAGTTGGTTGTATTCTGCATGTTTAACAACATGGAGAAACTCCTTTATCTCCGGACAGAGCTCTATAAGCCATCTTGCATCAGTGTGTAGCAAGAAGTCAGAGTGGCCGCAGTCCTTCTCCAGAGGCGCACGGAACAGCCGTCTTTGAAGAGCTCTCGCTCGAATAGACGATCTTCGTTGCCACATCCGTGATCTCTTGCATGTTTAGCATTTTAGCGCATAATACTAGTTGGTGTATTATATAGTGGTAATTAAGGAAGTCGGGGAAAACATCGTCCTCCCTGCATTTGGCAATAAATCCATTCAAGCGACTGACCATTGCGGGCGCAGCGTCCGTGGTGATTAACATTAATTTGCACACTGGGAGCTGCGGTTCGATCCCCAGTCCCCCCATAGCTCCCATGTCGGAGTGTCCCCGAGCAAGACACTTAACCCTCAACTGCTCCCCGGGCGCCTCACAGGGCTGCCCACTGCTCCCTATCCAGGGATGGGTCAAATACAGAGAAGAATTTCCCCAAGGGGATTAATAAAAGTGCATGTTTCTGTTTTTCTTTTTTTTTTTTTGTCAATAACGTTTTTTAGTTTTTTAATGGCATGCAATCTACCCGCACTACCTCTGCGATCAACGTATTGGGCACCCCTGGTCTAGTGCTAGAATCTTTTGATATGAGTATTATCTCAGTTTTACTAAGACATAATTCATGAAACATTACCATCTGTAGTGCGTAGCAAAACCTTCAACAAACGCATCATGGTGTTTTATAAAACATAGTTTGGGAGCGAAGACCACGCCCCGAACTCAGCCAATTATCCGAGCCCTACGTACTTAAATGGTCCTGGAGCACCCTCCTTCTCACACCACGCTTCATTGCCAGCACCCTTGGCTGTGCTTAGCCCTCCACGATCCCCGCGGCTCTTGGCATCCATCCTCCGACAACTCCGGAGTTGTCAGCCCTTGCCTTCCAACAGCCCCGGGGCGGAGCAGATTCCGACTCTAGCGTCTCCCACGCCACTCTTTCTCCCACACCGCAAACATTAAAATTGCTAGTCACAAACGCATCCCCCTCCACTATCTTCGGGGGCACGAACGGTCCAAGACCTTTGCAGTCCATACAGAAAACAGCTCTGTCACAGACATCCTGAACACAAGACGATTCCATCGTCTCGTCATAACATAGTTCACACTTCGGTCCGACTCGGCACCAGTTCTGCATTCGAGCCTCCCATCCTAAGACTCAAAACTTGACCACCGACTCATTTTCTGTTCCTCGTGCAAGACATTTAGCACATAGGCACCAGCCTCCGACCATTGTCATACGAGGTCCGCAGCCTCCAGCAAACCCCAGCCATACACAGTACATTTTGCAGTGTTAAAGTAACACTTAAAGAGTTAAATTTAACACTATTGCCAAGTGTATTTGGTCCCAATCGGAAATGGTGTTAAATTAACTCTTGCCCAAGTGTTGACATTTTAGAGTTAAATCAACTCTATATAGAGTAAAAATGTAACACTGCCTAACACTGTATAGTGTTAATCACATTTAACACTACCGGTTAAATAACTCTGGAGAGTGTAAATATCATTCTCATTAGTGTTGATAATTTAACTCTTGTGATAACAAATCAACTCTTATCAGGTTAAATTCCACAATTCATTAACACTGTATAGAGTTGTAAAAAGTTAACACTAGAAGGTCAAATAACTCTGGTAAGTGTTGATGTTACACACTACTGTGTTGATAATGTACTCTATTACAGTGAAAACACAGCACTGATAGTATAACATTCTAACATCCATTGACACTGCAGTGTCACTCGAACTTAACACCATTTATAATTTTACAATTAATTTATTCATTTGTAGTGTCAAATTGCATAAAATTTGTTATAAATATAGCTTTTTTTAAACATACCATTAATTGACAAGAAAAATCATCAGTTACCACAAAATAATGCATCTCACATCTCTTTATTGTGCAGGCCAACAATCAAAACAATGATCTTAGATCTGCATAAAATCGCAATAAGGGACAATGTACAAGGCGGAATCTGCCATTCCATACTGCATTTGAACATCAAACGGTTTAAAGTAAAACAGATCATTTATGTGCAATACTGGTGGGGTCAAGGATCATGTTGCGGCGATAGACACAATGTCAGTTTCATCTTCTTCTTGATCGTGTCCTCATCAGCAGAATGTTTAATCAGTCAGATGGCTTCTTTGCATTCATCGTCCATCAAGGCCATCTCTAGAACAAACTCGGGCTCTCGTCTGACAGCTGGTCCTCCAGACATGTCATCATCAGATGGGCCTTTGGCTGATTCTACACAATATAAAACATACTTTATTATCAATACTGATCACAACCATGTGCATTTTTAAAACACTTTAGGTAACTTAGATTTGACCTAAGTTTTAAGAAAAAAAAGTGTGTTTATTATTGGCTGGAGAAACACGTGCAACAAAAGGCAATCACTGATCTTGTGACTGCTTTGTTCTACATACATTCTTCCAGTATTACTACAGAATTACCTCCAAATGATGATCGTCTGTCTTTAGCAGTGCATCGCTGAATAGTTTTAATCCTCCAGGCAAGGTACCCTGTCCCACTCTTGCCATCATAATAATGCTTCTTGGAGGATAACAAAACAGACACTTCATTAGTAACATTTAAAATTGGAAAAACATGCTCTGGTAGAATTAAAAATGTTTCAAAACAGCATTTCACATAACCACAACCATTACTGTGTTTAACTCACATAGCCATTCTTTGATTAAGGGTCACTGAGGTAGGGTAATAAGGCCACAATTCCTTTGGCATACATTTCTTTCACCTGTGTCTGGGCGGTGATGTACTGCAAGATTAAAGAAGAAATTATTTTTCAGTCATATTTCCAGGATTTAATAAGAGATTGAGAACACAAAGGCTAACTAAAAACAATTAGTAAATTACCCATTTTTCTCTGTCACGTCAGCTGAATGTTCACCATTTTCCTTCTGCTTTCATCCACCAAGGACTTGGTTCGGTTGTATTCATTTATTATCAGTTCCCCACCAGATGTCTTAGTAAGAATGGATTCCACCAACTTAAACACAATAATAAACAATTCACTATGTTAGGAATATATCGATTGTAATTCATAGTTGACTTGAAGTAACTAGAAACCAAAATCTACAATAGCCAAACAATTTCAATTTCTTACCTGCAGCCAAAAACTCAGTCGGATTTGGTTATGTTATTCGGACAAAAGTTTTGCTTTTAGCAGCAGGGTCCCTGTAAAGAGCACAATTGTCAGTTAAAAGTTTCATTAGGTACTCACTAGTTAAACACACACCGCTCACACAGTTAGCCTGATTGTTTACGTTACAGCAGAAAACAGCAGGAGGAGCTCTCAAGGCGGTTTTCTGATGTATCGACTTCAGCACACTGTACTGTGCGCGGTTAGCTTGTCTGTAAATATTAGCTAGGTGACTAAAAGACACTTACCGCAGTCTGTTGACGTTAAGAAAATGGCGCCGTGAAAAATCCAGATTGGTCAGAAAGGAGGTGACGAGGGGGGAGGGGCGTTTCAGAGTTCTTCTGACACCACCTGTTTTAACTCTGTAAATTAACACCAACACTAGGCGGCATTTTACTCAAGCTGTTGTTGAAATAACTCTGAAAGAGTCAATGGACTTTGACACTGCATATTTAACACTGTGGATTTTACTGTGTACCATCAAGGTTTCTCAGCCGCCGGCCTTTCTCCGCACACCTCACCCACACCCATTCCAACCCTAACATTATCAGAAAACTTCCACCCTCACCAGACTTCACAAAGCCCACGAGTCTCCGCTCCCCCAGTCCTCCATCCTTCATCCTTCGAACCCCATCCCTCACCTTACATCCCTCACCCCACATCCCGTCCGGGGATTAACATCCTACTAACGCACACTACCAACTTTGCTTGACTCTGTCTTTGTGCTTCTCGCGCCACAGGTTTCAACGGATCACAATTACACCCAGACAGTGATCCTGCCTGACGTCCAGCGCTACACCATGTCCAGTAGTACTCAAATCGCTATAATAATTAATTCATTCTTTGACCCCCCATATCTATATCCGTTCGTCCTTCGACCCTAAGCCCTACATCCAGACACCCCTTCATCCATCCATCCCTCGACCCCCATCCCTTACCCTACATCCCTCGCTCCTCTCACTACTTTTCTCCACCATCAACAAACTCCTCAAGTCCATGGCCACCATCTCCACGTCCTTCACCACCAACAAATGCAACTCATTTCTATCCTTCTTGTATGACAAAATCATTGCAATACACAACCAGCTGGCTGCCCCCTCCCCCTCCACTACCTCACCCCCCAGTCCTCAATATGACCCTCCCCTACTTCCAAGCCACTCACTCTCATCCTTCAGTTTAGTCACTGACACGGACCTCTCCTCCATAGTCTCCAGCATGAAGACCTCAACCTGTGCCCTTGACCCCCTCCCCTCTTCCGTGCTGAAAAATTCTGGTCTCGACCCCGACATCCCCAACAACTACCGTCCCATCTCCAACCTCCCCTACCTGTCCAAAATCATTGAAAGAGCTGTTGCGTCACAACTCAAGTCCCACCTCAATCTCCATAATCTCTACGAACCCTTCCAATCCGGCTTCCGTTCAAAACACAGCACTGAAACCGCCCTACTGAAAATCACAAATGACATAATTCTCTCTGCTGACTCTGGCTTCCTCACCATCCTCATCCTCCTTGACCTCAGCGCCGCCTTCGACAGTATCAACCACTCCATCCTCCTCTCACGTCTCCAGCACTCCTTGGCATAACTGGCACTTGACTATGTTTTTGTGCTCTCTCGCTCCACAGGTTTCCATGGATCGCAACTACACCCGTACCGTGATCCGGCCCGACATCCACCTACGTTCAGTAGTAGTCGAATCGCCATCATAACCTCCTCATTTCCTCGATCACTCCCCCATATCTACATCCCTCCCGTACAAATTAACATCCCGCTAACGCACACTACCAACTTTGCTCGATTCAGTCTTTGTGCGTTCTCGCCCCACAGGTTTCCACAGATCGCAATTGTATCCGGACCACGATCCGGCCATCCACCAATAACTTTATTAATAGTCGAATCACTACTACGACGGCCGATACCATCCCTCCTGTTGCTACCATCATTCTACCACATCCTACGCTGCAGTTAGTTGTAGTCTCAACTCAACTCAACCGTTACATCGTAGAAAAGAAGTGCTAAAAAAAACGTTGGGGCTCCGCGTCCAGCCTCATTCCACCCACATATAGCCATGCTACGTAAAAGTCTCTATAAAGCTGAACCGCACTCCACACCTAACTGTCTGCCTCTCACTTCAGACCTCCTCACCTACCGCATCTGTACACACCGCTCAGGCTACAGGTCTTCCTTCACGGACAAAGTATTAAAGTCCATGCTCTCCCTGGCTTTCTTCAGCCTCCCGCGCCGCAGAGTTTACCCCCTAAAACTCCGACCACCATCATTTACGACATGCCACCATGTCCGACATCTACATCCTCCCTACACCATCGTCTATCACCTCAACGCGGCAAAACCAACCAACACGGTCCATCTCAACCCACCGTCCGACTAGACTCGCACCAAAGTCCACGCGAACCAAACTGCGACTCCTTAATCTCGACACCAGCCAGCCGAACTTCTTGGCGAAACAACATCACTAAGACGCTCGGCCTCTGGTCATCCCCCGGGTACCTCTCCTATACCCCCTCCAACCTAACATCACCGGTAACATTCACGCTCACTCTTCTCCATGAAGCAATCTTTTGGGGACTCTGCACAGCCAGAGCTTCAAAAGAGATAACATCCACTCACGAGTCTCCACCCCGCCGTTCCCTCTAGCCACCGGACGGCAGCAGTCTCTCATCGCACCTCTTCAACCCTCTTTTCACGACCCCCTCTACCCTTCTCGTTCCCGCGCCTACAATCATCCTTTCATCCCTCGACCCTCATCCTTCCCGCGCCTATAATCATCCCTTCATCCCTCAACCCCGGTCCAGTTCCTTAACCTGACCCTCTCTTTCCATCTCGCAATAAATTATCTGTAAACTCATTTCGCTATTACCGTGGTCTTTGTTAGTGAAATGGGTATAAAACATTGATCGAAAAATAACATCTCCATCAACAATATCTGATCTAAATCTTCAAAAAAGCATTAACTCGTTATTGACATCTTGATGCTAATGTATTTGTTGAAAATCCTTTACAGGATTCAACATTAATTAAACATGTATTAATGTATCGTTGAATTTTCACATCAACAGACTATAATTTGTTCATAATCAAATGTCCAATTATCTAATGAAGAAAACACAGTCCTGTGTTACATCATTCTTGTCATGATGCGGTGTTGCCATCTGTTGGTGATGAAAAGGTCCACCAACAGATCCAGAATTGCTTCACACTGTGAACGTGTTCAGTGGTTGAACTGAAATCTTGCAGTGAGAGCTGTCGCAATTCATCCGTCCGATAGCCAAACCTGCAGCGACAGTTCTTACAGGTCAGTAGACAGAAACTCAATCTCTCTGTGGTTGGGCTCAGCGTCTACTGGAGTGGTTGTGTGGCCAGTCAGACACTAGATGGCCCTATTGGTAAAGCATTTGACGTCGACCAAGGACGAAACAGCATTTTTGTTGTATGAACACAATATATGAAGTTTTACAATCATCTCATACTCAACGTGTCCCTTTTATGTTCAGATACCTTATGTTACATTTTTATTATCCCTATCCAAGTTGTATGTCACCCAGACTAACCAAAACGATGTACTCAGCGTGTCCTGTCCAGGTTACAGTTAAAAGAATAAAGTCAGTGACTGCTGCTCACATTTTTAGCTTTAAAATGTACAGCAGACAGAAGGTGGAAAGCAAATTAATCGGAACTGTTCATTTTAAGTGGAACTATGTTGTCATTTCTAAGTGGGAAAAAGAGAAATTAAATGTCAGACTCGACGAACATCAAATTAATGCAAACAAATTAGGATTCCTCGATCAAGAATAATTACTGTTTGTATGGTTTTGTAAGACAGTAATACATATTATTGTAATGATTGTATTTTTATGACCATGCGTCTTTTCACTGATGTTCTTACTGGTATTTTGAGTTTTGAGTGCTACAAAATAATCACGAAAATTATGACGGCAATAGCCACCTTGGATTTCTTTTAATAGTGGTGTGAGCATACTGTCTGAACAAGGAGTGAAAGAAACAGAATGATAGGATATATTTAGAGAGTGTTACATTATGCAGTGAGAGGCAGGCGATGTTGTTTAATACATGAGTTTTCTGTTGAGAAGGGAAGGTGCTTGGTGCTCCGTTGAGCCAGAGAAGAGATGTTGAAGTTCGGATGGCAGAGGAGAGCCGAGCGGCCACAGAGCCAGTCCTGCTGCAGATCTCTTTGATCTATGAGTCTTATATATCTCATCAGGTTGGAGACTTTGTACCTTAGGTTTCTTCATTTTCTGTATAATAGTCTTTACAGATGTGCTCTATAAACTATGTGTGTATATATATATATATATATATATATATATATATATATATATATATATATATATATATATATATATTATTATTTATTTATTTATTTTTACATGCAGACTATTAAATAATAGTAGGAAAAACAAAACTTCCCCCCAAAACATATTCAAACATCAGCTAACTGAACTAAAACATTACAAAATGTGTATTTGTGTTAATTCAAGTTAAAATCCAAATTGGTAGGTAAAGTAAAAATGAAATAAAAAAGGTTGTCACTTGGATTGTCAACTGGATTAAATGAAATATTGTGGTCTTCATTTTACATCAACCAAAGTTAATGGCTGTAAGAAAACATTGGAGACGCAAGGAAGCACTGTGCTGACATTGTTTTTGGTGAACACTAACACCATCTGTTCTTCTTTTTCATTTAACCACATCCTCACTGCTCTGCCTCAAATAAAACAACACAAAAGCTTTAAATCTACAGTGAGTTGAAGTGTTGGTACTTAGGGTTAGTTAAATTAAACAACTTTAGGAAAGAACTGTCTGTTTTCTGTTGGTGATAGTATCACATCTGGTTAGTATCCATTTAAATGATTTCACCAAGGAAAATAGTTCCTTGGTGAACTTAAAATGTCCGGACGTACTTTGCCAATTTGAACCAATTTATTGCAAAATAATGTTGGTGCTCTTGGGTATCTACAGGGGCAGATATTTTGTCTCTTATATACATCATATGAAAGCTTTTAGATCTCTAAGTTACTAATAGTCTTTAAATTACCATTAATGATATTGTCTGCCTCAATCATTGGTATTAGATTGTGAATTAGTTTTTAATGCTTTACATTAAACAAATTTGATAAATACAATATTGATATTGTTATCATACATAAGGGATATGTTAATACAAATCAAACAGATACAAACACATATAACCATAGGTTTGATTGATTGATCAATATTTTTTAAGGTTGTAGGAGTAATATATATTTGAAATACCAAATTTGAATTTGTGAAAGGTTCACAAACAAACAAGCCCAAACATTAACACGCCTGGTTTCACCCAGTTTTCCTTCCACGCACCGCAACCAAATTGATTCTCATTTTAATTATGTTGACCCAGACTCCGTCTCTCTTCTTCACTGACAACAAAACCAGCGCAGGCCGGCAGTCTGCCTCTCACACTGTGAGGATGACACCTCCGTCTCCTTACAGAGGAACTAGTCGAGGATCCACTTTGATGTCACTCCCCCGCAAAGGAAAGGTCAAAATAATAAATGTAGGCCCAATTGATGGGTTGGCAGGGGGGCGCGGGGGTTTCAGTGCTGATTTTTGGACGAGCGCTCCCCTAAAGGCATAATGAATTCATACAGTCAGCCACGGCCAAAGAGGAAAGCAGCATGGGTCCTCTTTCCATGAAAAGGTTGATCTAAATCTGCAGACGAGCCTGGCTCCTTCTTCCCACTCATTCTCCACACACATCACTCTCTCCTCTCTCTCTTCTCTCCCTCTCTTTCTTTCTCTCTCAGCATAGGCTTGCCTCACACTCACATACACACACGTATGAATAAATACTAAAAAATACATCTCTTCTCTTTGACACACACCTCTGCATATGCATCACCTCCTTCTCACCTTCACTTGAGAGAGGTGAACCGCATCACCATGGAACAAAACCTCTCCATAAGATGCTCCTCCAAACGCTTCCTCACAGCAAGAAACCTTTGACTCAAGAGTCAATAACCCATAAATACACAAATGCTTGAATATGTCTTTGAAGATTCCTCAGGTCATCTGGGTCACGGGATATCTGTTGGTAGGTCAAAGGCAACTGAGCTCTGCCGTGTTTGCTGGCCTTTGATCTACAAAGTCATGTTTTGTAGCTCGAGAACTTTATTTTAAATTAGGAGAACTATTTAAATCCATCACTTAAGTTAAAGAAGCAATACCTCAAACACTCTATGACAGGTTAAATTAAATGCATAATGCTAGAAAGTACAGAGGTTTTTAGCAGCAAAATGGTGCAAAAAAATCAACAATAAAAGTGCTTATTATGCAGAATGAAGCGAGTTATATCATATTGTTTTTATTTAGCATTCATAATAAGCATGCAATATTTGGTTTATAAAATACTATATTGTAAGCAGATATAAATGTTGGTGTGGATTCTGTTGTATGAACAGATTATGAATAACAATATAGTAAACACTGTTGTTATACTATTAAATATGTCTTATAGGTCTTAAAGTTCAATTAGTGACACATACTGTGTGTATATGTTAATAAACACACTGATAAAATATCCCCATATCTGCTTATTTCTTGTCATAGACCATGTTATTCAATGTTTATAATTACAAATGCTAATGTCCCGAGCAACTAAAGCTGTCAAATAAATGAAAAGTAATACAAAGTGCAACATTTCTCTCTCGAACGGAGTGTTTAGAAGTATAGTGTAAATGGAAATATTCAAACAAATACCTCAAAGCTTAAGTCCAGCACCTCTGTACAGCTGACGTTACTTTCCACCACCGAGGTCAGCAGACACAGAAACACATGCTTTTTTTTTTTTATGTAAGGGAATTAGTGTTCTATATTTAGTTTGGGTTGACCATATGACTAATTTACATACTGGCTATTGGTTATTTTATCTGGATAAATAATTAAGTCAGTGTCTTGTATTGTATTGATCCTATCAGTCCTGTTGCCATGTGCACACGTCAAATTATAAATATGACGCGCACTCCAATTCTTTGCAGCTATTAATTAAATAACCGACTATGTGGCTTTTATTTCCGCTCAGAGACCAACTATAACCACGAGGCCCTGTCTTACCGCATTGACGACAAACACCCAGATAAACCGAGATATGATTATTTCCCACACACAAAACGCAATTTCCTGATCAGCCACAACCCCATGTGCTTCGCGGTGGGATGCGCATTCACACCGAGCTGCGCTGCCAGCTTCCTCCCGGAGCACCGAGCAGCTCCGGGGCTGAATACATGCGCAGTGCTGCCGTGAATCACACATCACCACGACAACCGGCGGTCACACCGAGACCCCCCCCCACACACCTCCCCCCAGCAGCATCAGTGAGGTCCGATCCCGTCCACCGGCGACAAGCGAGCACGAACACCACCGTGAGTTTATATTCTCTTTTCTTCTTCTATGTTTCTGAGGTGCGCAGCCGTTATTGTGTGCATCAAACACACACGTGTGTGTGTGTGTGTGTGTGTGTGTGTGTGTGTGTGTGTGTGTGTGTGTGTCTGTTTGCGGGTCGAGAGCTCCGGTGTACCGCTGCGTAATTCTCCCAGTGCCATGACGTGATGAAGTGATTTAGTGCCACTGATTCATGATTTTTCATCTGATTTAGTGAATGAATGGAGGAGCGTCGCATATTTATTGGGGGGTTGTGTGTGTGTGTGTGTGTGTGTGTGTGTGTGTGTGTGTGTGTGTGTGTGTGTGTGTGTGTGTGTGTGTGTGTGTGTGTGTGTGTGTGTCTCTGTGGCAGGCTGGACTGCGTTGTCATTTGCGCTATCGCCACGTTACATAAACGGCTACAATTAAATACGCATGTTGCCTATTGATTGTCCTCGGGGCTTATGGACACATTCATTAAATCCGAAACTCATTTAACGCAAGCGTTACGTAGAAAATGTTGAGTGTGACATTTAAGATAATAAAAGTATACGTAAAAACAGCCTGATTAGATAGAACATTAGTTTTATCAGCCTTCTCTCTCGCTCTCTGCTGTTGCATCCCTGGTTCCTGGTCACACAGCCTGTATATCTTGTCTCAGCAGTCTTCAATGCAGCAAGTTCAGATATGCATGGCCAGTGAACCCTGAAGAACTTGAGAGGCTCAGGCATAAACAGCCCACTTTTACCTATTCATAACAGAGCACGTCTTCACCTTCAGAAAGCCTGTGTCCTGCCTATCCTGTTAAATTGTTAAGTAAATGCCAGATTGTGGGCGATGAATTAAGCTATAATTATGGCATAATTGTTTTAATTGTGGGTACAATGTGGATTTAAATCCCTTGCAGCTCTCTTTTGCTGGACTCATTTCCTGTCAGAGTGTGGGAACACTGAGTGTTTGACAGCAGCACCCGGCTCATTTGTTAATCACAGATTCCGGATGATTCATCGTACACACACTTCCCTCCAACTGTTGGGAGGAAAAAATGGTCGTCAGCACAGATGACCACTTTAGCCAACCACTCACCAAGGACACCAAGGAGGCTATAGGTCTTGAGTATTGTACTCACTTACATCTCTTTTTTTTCTTCGTTGGTAAATACTGCTCTTTAACTGCTTGGAAATAAAAATTAAAAGATCAGATTTTTTATCAAGATATGTCTTTGTCCTTTTCCCATTTATAGGTGATCATTTTGCACCAGTATTATCTTTTTCACTTAATGGCAATATACAGTATATTTCCTTCTTTAGCAGGTCATGGATGTTTTCAACATCCATAGTTAGCGATCCTGTGTCTCCTTTATCAAAAACACTTTTCCATTGCATCAGGGATGTCTCCTGCAGCATAGAAACTGTAGCTCTTTGCCTCCTGGTGAGTGTATCATCATTGTGAGTCACTGGCGTCATTGGGGCCTGTGGGGTCCTTGGCTGAGGGAAGGTGTTGTGTTGCATTGTGTGAATGAGAGAAGTGGATCCTCACCTCTTGCCTCCACATTTAGATGATCATTTGATCGAGGAGAGAAAATAGAATCCGGATCAGAGCAGAGAGGCGTTCGGCGCCGTGTTGGTGGCGCGTTGGATTTACACATCGATTCTAAACATTAAAGATAGGAGTTTGGAGGAAGAGATGGGGCTGATATATATATATATATATATATATATATATATATATATATATAATATTATTCATACTCAGTGGTTATGAAACATGTTTACTTTAGATTGTTGTCTTGCACAAACACCTCTGAGGATGCAAACACAGAAGTCTGAAGTCACTTATGCCACCACTTTAAACTATATAAATGTAATTCCACTTCCATAATAAATACATTTTTATTCCCTTCTATTGAGGGAATACTCAGACATTTTGGGCTATATGCCGACTTGCTTTGTTGCTGAGAGTTAGACGAGAAGATTTATATAATTCTCTTATTTTTGTAGCTATTGCAAGTTAGCTCGTTTAGTTTGGCGTAAAGACTGGAAACTGGGGAACACGCTAGATTTGCTCTGTCCAAATGTAACGAAATCCACCTACCAGCACCTCTGATACAAAACGTAAAGTGTTAAAACCACAGCGTTGTTGTTTTTTACGTTAGGTATCTGACAGACGACGTCTTTTGGCTCTGAGCAATTGCCAGGCAACCAGCAAAGACTCCAGGAAGTCACTGCTCTAGGACATACAATTATCAAGCATAACCTGTATATTCGTAACACATAATTGTTCTTTTTTTTCCCTTATTCATTGATAGTGTTTGATTTAACAAGCTAGAAAGTCAAAGAGTCGACAGCAAAAGATAACATCAGCATGCCAACATAAATACTCTCAACGACAATGCAACCGTGCTTGTGTTTAGCAGGTAAAATGTTTACATGCTCACCATGTTGGTTTAGTGGGTTAGTAGCCGATGCTAATATTTGCTAATTAAGACACAACTCAAAGTATAACTGAGGCTGATGGAGTTTTGCAGAAAATCTTAATTTTGAACAGATGGAAATATTCATCCTGAGGTTGATAAGAATCTTTGTCCAAGATGTCCCGTTAAAACACCCAATAGATGAACCAACAGGCCGACATTGCATATCAATCTTATTTATTTTGGTATCAGACACACTTTTTTTATTCTATTCTACTTTTTCTGTGGTCTATATTACTTTCCTTCTTAAATACAATCTATGGTCCTGTCCTGTTTGTCCTCATCACACTGGCACCGTCTCCATCTTCTTTCGTGCCCTGGCAGTGTCCTCGATTTGAGCTACAAGCAGCGTTGTCATATTTGGTTACAAGGCGCATAGTTTGAGCCAGTTTGACCTGAGCTGTCTGTCCCTGCTCTCCAGATCTGTCCAGGCATTTTCAGGCACCTAAGCAACCATGGTGAAGCTAGGCAGCAATCTGTCTGACAAACTGGAGAAGCAGCCGTCTGGGGACGACGGCTTTGATAACATCCCCCTCATCACACCCCTGGAGGTCAACCAGCTCCAGCAGCCGTTCGCAGACAAGGTAAGTGCAGCATATTAGGTCAGTGTTTGTGAGTCTGTTGATGTCCCTACCTACTTGTGTTTTTTTTAAATCTAAAATACTGGGATTTTTAGTTGCTCGCAGACCACAACAAACCATGCTTGATGCTTTAGTGCATTACAGAAATAGTAACAGATTACGAGTCGCTGCTGAACACGTTTGGACAAACACCATTAAAACTCATGTGGGGACACTTACCTTCCAAGCACCAGCCCCAACAGTGGGACTGCTGTATTCACCTCTCGTTACCTACTGTCCCAGGTCAAAACCTTTGGCATCAGCCCACGCAATGCAGGCACCTTTTGAATGCATAATGCAAGAGGAAAGCTCTCACGATCGTATTTTTGTTGGATGAAGCACTCAGTAGCACAGGATGTTCCACAGGCTGATTAGATGTTGCTGAAACATTAACATAAAAAAACACTTTGTAGCTCCCAAATGTGTTTTTAAGGCATCGATTAAAGCGGTCTGCTTTTGCAAATGATGCTTGTGTATTTTTAGACGTGGAAAATTGCATTTTCAATGGGTCACACACACACTGTGTTAAACACTGGGGACAACAACAGCCATCAATCATAATGTAAAACAAATCACAGTTTTGCAGGTACACAAGAGTCACCGTAACAGTGCGTTGTTTCTGCTTCAGGTCATTGTGAAGACGTCGACACAATATAAGCTGCAGCAGAAGAGGAACAAGCTGTACGTGCCCAATATCAAGAAGCTGAATATCAACTTCTACAGTGATGTTTCAGACAAAGCCAAGGTACAACAACAACCCGACGTCTGTGAGTCGGCTCATGTTCCAGACCAAAAAAGTACTAACCGTGTATCCGAAGCACGATGCACTAAACTACAGATGCCATCATGGAGCCGGAAAAATATTAAATAAAAATGTTTCCCTATAGAATTCTGATTTTTTTTCTCAAAGCAGAACACAGGATAAACTATTTACAGCACATATGCTGTGGCAGACAAAAAAGATGCAATTTATTTCAGTCAGACAATAAAACAACAATAAGCCAAACCATTGCAGTGGCTGATGTTTGCCATATTACCATGATCACACACACGGTAGTTTATTTTCAACCAATCCCACAAGCAGTGCCGTGCTTCTATTAATGCTCACTTGATCTCCAAATGTGTATTAATCTGTTTATTAAAATAGTCCCCAACAAATGCACTTAATGTTCCTGTTTGAGTAGTGTTTGCTACATTCTACAATGCTTCGCTGTTTAAAAAAAATATTGAGCCATTTTTCAAATTGAATTAAATATTTGTAATTAACTTTAGTTTGTATCTGTCTTCAGTCAATGGGATGGGGGCTGAGGGCCAGGGACAGAGTTGGGAAGCCAGAAAGTATCAAGAGACGACTTTTGGTCTTTTCAAAGAATGTGTTGGCAAAAAACTAATTATATTGCCAGCCTTATTCTTTTTTAAGTATTGAAGGCCCTTGTTGCTGAAGTGGTGTACATGTGTGTGTGTGTGTGTGTGTGTGTGTGTGTGTGTGTGTGTGTTGGTGCTCAGATCACAGGTCTGATCCTCATCACTTTGGCCTTCCTGACCAGCTTGCTCCTCCTGCTAATGTACAAAGCCATGTGGTACGACCAACTTACCTGCCCAGAAGGTTTCATCCTCAAGGTAGGCAGCGTGAACACACACACACACACACACACACACACACACACACACACACACACACACACACACACACACACACACACACACACACACACACACACACACACACACACACACACACACATACATGGATGAACTCACATAGTCGTTAAATCGCTGCTTAGCATATGTCATTTTTTATTTCATTTTCACTATCCTTGCAGAAAATTGAATGTGCATTAACTGTGTGTCTGCAGACAAGCACCACACACAGATGCACAAACGTTGATTTACATGATTAAGGAAGATAAATTGAATTTTCCTGCAGTACACCAGAGAACAGCAGAACTAACTCATGTATTAGTCTTGTCCTTCGATGGCACAGACTTCTTATTTCATTATCCAGGCCGTAGTAGTCTGTGCGTCACCCACTCAAAGGGCACTTACACAGTCTACTACGCAGCTGGTGCTTTGTTTCTCAGCACACCCTCACATCAGTCACTTTGGGAGGATTCTCTGAAAACTGGAGCTAGAAACTCAAACTCATTATCTCCCAACGACACCTTGGAGGCATCGTGTAGCGAGCCACCGCTCCCACGCATGTTAGTTAAAGAGCCTGTCTCACATAAGAAATGAGAGAGAGAGGGAGAAGGAGGGAGCCACAGAGCCCGCTTTCTGGTCAGGCAGAGATTGGGACGCCCGCCTGTGAATCGGAGGGGTCTTTAATTAGGGCTGAGCGTGACTAAACTGTGATTAAAGGCTTAACAGTGAGGGGGGAAGCAAGGAAGGGAAGGGGGAGGGGGGGACCTTCCGGCAAGGCTTTTGAAGTTTTTGCCGGTTACAGTTGCTTTCAGCATTTTTTTCCTGTTAATGCGCTGTTGGATACATAAAAAGAGGAGTGAGGATGGAGGGAGGCGAAATCACTGCTGTGCTTTTGAGAGGTTCGACTCCTCACTGAGAGGGAAGGTCAGGTAGTGGATCCTCGGAGGAGAAACGCTTGTGAGGTCAACACAACTCAGTAGGCTCCTTCCATAACATAACATTAACAGGATGGACGCTCAGTTTGTTTGATTAAATTCTCCCAAATTGTCTCGTACACACTCACCCTCCTCAAAAACAAGTACATTTGACTTTAAAGATGTTGCACTTCATGGTTTTAAATTGACCTTGCAACCGTGGTGTATTAGTACTGTCAACTTTAATTGGAATCGTCAACACTGCCAGCATCATCTGAAAGAACTTGGATTTAGTGTCTCCTCTGAAAAGCTTCTTCAGCTGAGATGTAGTTTTAGGAACTTTTCCCCAAAGGACGCAAAGACCAACATAGCCTGTGGCAATCGGTATCTTACAACATGGGATCATTTCCAATTACTTTATTTTACGGTAATATTACGTTTCCACAGGTCAGAGATACACCATAATACAGTCTCACATGACTTTAGACAGAGACCTCTATGAATATACAAACCCTGAGAACTTATTCGGTCACACTTTACAATAAGGAACACAACAACATTTTTGAGTAGTTACCAGGGAACCAATGAGGAACTAACTGCTAGCAAACCATTAATTAACAGCCAGTTTTGCAGTTACTCCTAATCAACCAATAACAAATCATTACTTCATTATTACCCACTATAATTTCAATTTGTGTGTCCATTAGTTTAATTACCAATTGTGTGTACCCTTATGTAAAGTGGTGCATCACAATGGGTGTTTTTTGTAAAGATTATCTTGCTGAACAAAACGTGTAAGTATCACATTACACGTTGGGAAAAAATCCAATGGGAACTAACTGAAAGTCAATGGATAAAATCTCATTGGCTTTTTGTCGAGTGAACCAGTGTGACGGTAACTTTCTGTTGGCCGACAAAAATACGCCATCCCTCCAGACCTCTATAGGTGGGTAATAATTAAGTAATGATATGTTATTGGTTGAGAGCCGTTTAGAGCATTATTGAGAAGTAATCAAGAACTGCATTAAGTAAAGCACCATTATAAGTGTTCACAGATAAACATGAACAATTAATTCCATATTAGTTAATTAACAGTTGTTTCACAAATTATACAGCGTGTCTAATTAATCATTAGACGCTAATTTGATTAGGAGTTACTCCAAACTGTCCGTTAACTAATTGTTTACTAGCATTTAGTGCCTCATTTGTTTCCTGGTAACTACAAAAAAATTTAGTGTTACCTTTTGTAAAATATGACCACATATTCATGTCATCATTAACGTTTTGATGATTTCCCTTTTGTTCAACTAGGACTAAAACAATGTATGCACACTTTCAGTCTCCTGAGATGTCCTCATGTACTGATAAAAGATGTCAGAGACCAGTGTGTTAATCATTATTACTGAAGAAAAAATAACCATAAAGTGATGAATTTCAGGAACAAATATGCTTTTTATGTTGACCTGCTGGTATGGACCCATGTTGTTTACATCAGAGCAGTTTGTCACCTTGAAACCAACAAAGATGTGTTTGTCCTTCTGCGGTAACAGCAGAAGCATTGCACCCCAGCAGCTCTGGAGATGTACTACACAGAGCAGCAGCAGCAGGAGGAACCGGGTGTCCGTGGCGGGGCCACCAGCGGGCTGTACGCCGCCCTCAGCCACCTCAACCAGATCAAGAGGACTGGGCCGGAGCTGCCATCGCCATGGCTACCAGTCATCAGCGCTCTGAAGGAGGCCGAGGCGGCCGAACAAGGTAGTGAGCAGCTGAAAGGAGTGCAAGAGGAAGAGGAGTGACGGGTCTGACAGAAAGAGAGGAAGTGATGATGGGGAGGTAGAGTAGATGCATTTTTGATTGTATTTGTTCAGGAATTGAATTTTGTTTCCTCTCGTATGGTCCATCGAACCACTCGTTAATACTGGTGCTCCGAAACCATGAAGGTGTCTGTATAACTACTGGAAATCTCATGTTTACTCAACTTCAATCCACTTATATTCCGTTAATTTTTGTATTACAGTCTAATACCCAACTTTGTGTGTGAATGTGTGTGTGTGTGTGTGAGTGTGTGTGTGTGTGTGTGCGTGTGCGTGTGTGTGTGTGTGTGTGTGGTGAGATGTTGTGGTTAGAGGCAGGAATGTTATTAAAGTGTTGGAGAATGTGCCTGACTTTTACAGTGTTACTGAGGCGTGAGTAATCGCCGCCATCTGCATTCAGTGTGTGTATGTACACTGTAAATGCTCACATGAGCGCATATGTATTGCATGCATGTTTGCAGTTCTGTGCGCATTACATACATACACTGTATGATTTTGTGTACTTATCTGCAAGAGTTGGAGGTGTGAGAAGAGAAGCGAAGCGAGAGCTCAGACTGAGAAGTGAAGATAACAAGGTTTTAATGAGATCGCTGCGAGTTTCTCCTCATCACTCCTTCTCGTTATCTCGCTGTCTATTCATTTAGTTTCAGAGGGGAATGTATGAAATCATCAGCAAATGTGCTCACACTTTAAATATTAAGACAAGGAACTATAATTTACCATTTTAATGTTTTGTCGAAAAATGAGATTTTGCACGTGATTATCTGGAAACGGTAAATTGCAGTTCGGTTAGTGCAAGAGTGTTTTAAAGAGACTCACACAGTGGCTTTGGAAAGCATTAAACTATTAAAAATCTACTGAAAAACAACAACCTCTTTGTCATGATGGGTTATTGTGTGTAGAATGAGTTGCCAAACAAGTCCATTTGAACTATTTTAACTTAAATCTATAACGCAATAAAGTTTGCAACACGTAAAATGGGCCTGAAAATGTTCTGAAGCCACTGTACATCTCTTCATTATGTGACATGATGATGTGAGCAAACTACTGTTAACTTATTACTCCAAGAAAATATCAAAATTTCAATAATGCTGTATTTACATGTGTGGAAGATTATTGTAAAAACTAGCAAATTATGAGTTGTGTTACTAGATTTTGTTTTTGATGTACGGTGCTGTAAGTATTCTGTAATGTGTGCACTGTAAATGAACATGTACAGTTTAACCACAGGGTTGACTCATCATATATGAATGTATGAAGTAGCTGCTCTAATCATGCAGTAGATGTAATCAGTGCTCATGATGTACTACCTAAAAGCTTCTATTGTCTTCACATGTTTCTATTTATTTCATTAACAAATCTCTGTGTCTATTATTTGGTGTCTTTCCAACATAAAGTTGTGTTTGTAAATCTTGCTTTGTTAAAGATGAAGAGTTCTTTTCCAATCCGTTGCACATCCACTTTTAAAGGGAAAAAAATGATGTGAACCAGATATTGTTTTTCTTCATCCGTCATCAGAAATAACTCACAATTCTCTCGCAAATCTTAATTGCCTGCCATCACTTATTTTGACCAACCTTTTCTCTTTATCACATTTTCAAATGGTGACTTTCTTATTTTGGATCCAAACTCTTCGTGTGAGTATGTGAGATCACAGCACAGCTTGGCCTCTGGCTTCAAGTGCCAAACATTTACATCAGAGACATCTGCTCTGATGTCACTGACTGAACAGAAATAAATGACTGAAGTGTCTCATTCACAACCGGACCTGTTCATTTACATCTATCACCTCTGATGACCTTAATTAATGGGAATTAATGAAATATTAACAGTTGTATTTAACAAAATCCATTCATTTTGTGTTTTTCAGCCAACAGCAACAAACTGAGAGTTTTATCTAGAGCAGAGTGGAAGGACGTTAAAGACACACTGCTTTTATTACTCAAGTACTCTCCTTCAGTGCAGTTAGGAGGTACTTTAATTTAGTTATTCTATTTCATACCACATTCTATATTTCAGAAGTAACTTAATATATTTTTTACAGTAAAAGCAATGCCACATTTTGAAGGCAATCCATTACAGGTAATAGACCTGAATTCACGTTACATTATTATTATTGGATTATTATCATTAACACTTTTACTTGTAAGTCGTATTTAAACGTTGCAGCCGGACCACACAACATGATATTTTATGATGATGAGTTTACTGTACTGTAAATAGTACTGAGATGTGTAGTAACCAAAAGTTGTCAAATACATTTTGTGGAGTAAACTCTCCTCCAAAATGAAATATAAAGTAGTTAAATTAGAAATACTTAAGTACAAGTACTACTTAATTAATTGTACTTACGGCCCTTGATTAAATGTACTTAGTTTACTTTTGAGACTTGCAGTAAAGCACATTTTAACTACACATAAAACTTGCTAACTTAATTGTGGTAAACATTTCTGTATAACATTCCTACATGTTGTTTTTTTTTGTAACATTTGCTCCTCAGAGTCTGGTTTGAAGGAGGGGAAAAAAAAACAGCAGAATACAAATGTACAGCTCCTTTTACACTCTGTTGCTCAAAGATGATCAGTATGCATAGAATTCAAAATATGAGTCCTTCCTCCCCAAACGTTGGTTTAACAATTCAAAGCCAAGCCACATCCTCTCTCTCTCTCTCTCTCTCTCTCTCTCTCTCTCTCTCTCTCTCTCTCTCTCTCTCCCTCTCTGCTGGGTTCACTGCTGTGAGCCTGTCTGCATCTCATTTACACTCACATATTTTCACACCATCGCTCAAACCCAGGGATGTGTGGCTTGAATGTTGTGTGTGTGTGTGTGTGTGTGTGTGTGTGTGTGTGTGTGAGTGAGAGAAAATAGAATCATGTGTGTTTGCTAAAGTTTTTGTGTGAGTGTCTTTGCGTTGCACACGTACATCTTTGTGTGTGAGAGTGTGTGTGGGTGTGTGTGTGTGTGTGAGCCCATGCTTAGCTTGTTAATTAAATCTACATTACGCCCTGCTTAGCCTGTAGGCTCTTTTTTCTCCCCACTGTTACTGGGTGACATACTTTAGACGCTATTGGCCCAGGGCATGGAACTGAATAATGTGTTTAAAAAATATTTATTAGGGCATTTACAGATTCCATGCCTGGTCAAAGCATAGCATGTTGTGCCAAAAAAAGGCTTAGATTCAGGGCCGGGGGAAAATCACGTAAAATCAGCCGAGTAGTCACGTAAAGGCCGCCAAGCCCCATTTTCCTGCTTTATAGCATCAACAGATCTGAACAGTAAAATAGCAGGATGGCTTTTTAATTTGTCCTGACCGTTCAGAGTCGTCCCCCCCCCCCCCCTTCACCCAGAAGACTGCGAGGGAGGGAGGAATCATTTAGCCGCTAATAACATCCCACTAGCATCAAAGTCTTCTGCGCCTCGATGCCACTCAAATGTTGGAGAGGAAGAACGAAGCTTCGTGGTGATTTAAATTCTGTCTTCCTGCTTTTCTGTGTGCCTGAAGCTGATTTGCTAAGAGGTGTTAGGATGCAGCTTCCTCTTAAACTGTGACATTCTTTCAACACAATGGAATATACAATAACAAGATGGGTGCTGTAGGCCGAGAGCCGAAGAAGGAGATGAAAGCAAAGAGGAAGGTGGGATAGAGAGCAAGGCCCATATTTATCAAATAATTTAAATTCATATTTGGGACTAAAGTGAAAGTAAAAATCCCTCACTTTTACTCCTACTCACTACCTTATTTTGGAAAATATGCAAATTTGCCTTCTAGTGTAGAGAGTTAGATGACAAGAATCTTGCCACTCTCTTGTCTCTATGTTAAATATGAACCTGTAGCCTGCAGCTGGTTAGCTTAGCATACCATTGAAACAGGAAGAAACAGCTCCCTAAACAAACTGTACAAAAACTTTAGCTGAAGCAATATATAAATCATGGTAGTTTTATCATTTGCATTCAATTTGAAGATTTGAAAGGGTACTTTAAATAATATTTATTCAGTTTGCAATCACTCCAATGTACAAAATGGGTATTTTTTCGCGGAGTTAAACTTCAGTGAACTTTGACCGGCCTTAACTAATAGCAGTGTGTGTGTGGTTGACCCCACTTCGCACGTCCTCCTTTCAGCATAAGTATTGCCTCATTCGTCTGCATTCGCGCATGTGTGACTGTGCCTTCCACGTTATTAAGAATCCCACTGCTTTTCTTGGCAAGACCCACTCCATAGCATTCGATCGCTAGAATTGGCAGGTGTCCATGCTCACAAAGGTACCTGCAACCCGATTTGCTCTGACCAATGGGATATCCCTGACCACACAAAGTCAGTGCCTAATCTCAATTAATCGTCTCTGCTTCAACCGGCTATACAGGATGCATGTTGCCATTAAATGCAGTGGGGTTGAAAATTACATGTGCCCTACATGTGGTAAATCATTTGATTACTTAAGAGTTGCTCTAAAATGTTACTCCTACACTTAACTGTAAGTATATCAATAAATCTTATGCTTTATACTCTCACACAAAAAAAACTAAAACCCCCAAGTTGGCCCTTTAGAGCATTTTTAAGTGTACTAAAATGTAATTAAGTTTGATAAATAGGAAGAGAAAGCAAAGAAGAGAAAAGGAGACAGCAGAGGGATGGAAGGAAAAGCAGAAGAAAAGATGAACAAGAGAGAAAGAGCAGATGAGAGGCGGCCAGGCCTGGGAAGAGAAGGCGGGGGGTGAGGGTTTGGGTAGAAGAAGAGGAGGCGGTGGAGGCCAAGAGGCCTGGAGGTGGTGGTGGTGGAGGAGGAGGGTGAATCCAGGCTGACCCCTGTGTCTGTGTGTGTTGTTGTGTGTCTCAGTGGGTTTCCTCTGCCCTGGCGCCAGCTGGAAATGCCTCCACTAAGCAGAGGCAGTACACACATCATCCTCCATTCACCCCCATTCAGTCCCCTTTGATGAGAGTAACACTATACATGCCCAGCGCGCCTCACAGATCCTATCAAGCTGCTGTTTAAAGGGCAGGAGCGAGAGCCGGGGCAGCTGATCATAACTTATCGTGTGTTCGGACGCACTGTCATCCAGTTTCGTTGCCCTGCGGAGCAAATAAAAGGGCGGACAATTGAAGAGGTTTTGTAATTGGAGTGATGTTGTTGTTACAGTGGTGGAGGTTTCATGAGGTACGCTGCCACCTAGAGGTCATCTCCCACGGTTGCAGAGAGGAATGTGGTCTTTCTCTGCTCATTTTGAACCACAGTTTGATGAGCAGAATTTAAGTGGATTATGTTTTCTAAAAGGCCATTAGAGTCACTAAAAAGCTGATGTGGAGACATCTTAATACCCCTCTTGTTTCACTTTACAAGGGAATTATACCCTGTTGACTACACCTTGAGTACCTGCTGTCGGATTAGTCACAGTTACTCTTTAAAGTTGATCCTCGTGATGGTCTTTTTAAAATGACTCAATGGCCATGAAATTAATCATTAGTTTGTTATCCTGCCGTGATGTTGCCCTCATGCAACAACAACCTCGGCAGTAAACAATTATCCGACCGACACGGCGAGGTAAAGGCCCAAATCTGCAGCCCAGACATGCCGTGAGGAAGAAAAACAAACGGCTTTGCTTAGCTTAGCTTTGGTTTGCTTTGTTCTGGCCATTACGGAGCCGAAATATTGTCATTACTCATAGACCAAATCGTTTTACGACATC
Source organism: Myoxocephalus aenaeus (assembly GCA_038501785.1). Taxonomy (NCBI): domain Eukaryota; kingdom Metazoa; phylum Chordata; class Actinopteri; order Perciformes; family Cottidae; genus Myoxocephalus; species Myoxocephalus aenaeus. The sequence continues at coordinate 2,646,898 of JBAMJR010000125.1, read as the reverse complement.
CTGCAATTAAACTTTAAGCTAATAGATTAATGAGACAAATGGAGGTTTGAACGCTGGAAGTTGGTTTCTATTAGAGATGGTAACACAGTAAACTGTTGCATGCTCTACACACACACACACACACTGTTTTCTTTCCCCCTTTCTCTCTCTCTCGACACACACACACACACACACACACACACACACACACACACACACACACACAGACACACAGAGAACAGACTGGTTTGATTTAGGTTTGCGGTCCCCTCCCGGTGCAGCCTCAGACAGGCAGAGAGGACCAGAGCGCAGTGAACTCCAGTTCAGCCTGAGCCCGGCTGTCTCTGCTAAGCTTCAAGTTGAAACCCTCCAAATTGGGTTTAATCTGTGTTTTGCTTTGCCAATTATCGACCCGCAGAGCCGCATGGCAAATAGGGATGAATGAGCTTTAGATGGGCCTGGTTGAGAGGAAGGTCACGGTGTGATTAATGGTTATCTGTTGAATCCTTGACTCGGTCAGCTAAAACATAGCACGAGATGAGTTATCAGAAAATCTTCAGGAAAAACTTTGAGCATGACGCAACACGAAAACAGTTTGAATCTCTGAGTTTAAAAATGTACGTCACACTGTTCCTATAAACCTAAAGTGGATTTACCATACAGTACAGTTGTTTATCAATCAACATGGTTCCTAAATGTATCCAGACAAGAGGTCTGGTTTCTGTGTCATGTAATACCAGTGCTGTGGTATCAGTAGTTGTATGAAGATGAAGATACTGTCTGTGAGCCTACAGTTCATTAAAAGAACTGTAATTGCTCCCCGTTCATAGGGGAACACTTAAGGAAAACAGAGTAACATCTTATTTCTACAACTTTGAACTGTTCATAACCTGAACTGCGTTTTTAATTTTGTTTTCCAAATTTCACTTAAACGGGCACTGATTTCACAGTAACTCATCACGAGGAGCCCGTGACTTCTCTTCTCTTCTTTTTTCTCAAGCAAGATCTCCAAAATCGGAATCCTTAAAAATAATTGATTATGTTATCAAGGGAATCTGAGTTTGGAGTTAAGTCTTTTTTCTTTCATGGAAATGTGGGGTTTCAAAGAACTTGGCATTGCAATGGGGTGGCGTCTGATGAAAGTTGCATTATGGAAAATGTAGGATTCACTGCTTTTGGAGGCGCATTCTACAGACAGAGAGCAGCCTCTGCTGCTTTGATGTTGGCCAATCTTTTAAAAACATGTCTCTTGTGAGTACCTCAAATGTATTGAAGTGCCATACTAAACAACTGGACTGTCCCTTTAAATCAGACCCACCTGTTTTTTGTAACTGTATTATTGTGAAATAACTAATGAGAGCTGGAACCTAGGATTATTTTCATTGGTGTTTAATGTGTAAATCATTTATATTTAGAACATGTCAGATCATAGGGAAAGATGCATCACAGTGTCCTGTTCCCAAGGGGATGCAATCAAATGTCTGGTTTTATTTCAACAAGATATGCAGTTTATGATCAAATAAGACAAAGAAAAGAAGTAAATCCTCACAATTGAGTAGCTGTAACTGGATTTCTTTATACAATTTTGCTTGAAAAATGAGCGCTATAACTTATCATTTTATATATATATATATAATCCATGTTTATACTTGTTGCTATTGGTGATGTTAAAACATCAACATGAAAAACATTAGTGATGGAGCAGGTTTATCTGTCTGTTTGGGGTATATTTACTTTCTGCTTGTGTGAAAATATATGCACCATTCGTACCATACCTAAATAATGCCACACAGGAATGACAATTATCTAAAAAAAAAGTATCTACACCACTTTTAATGTCCCTAAAGTCGCACACTGCAATTCTTTGACTGAATGAAAAAAAGAAGCCTCTCAGTGCTGGTGCAAAATCATGTTTCACAAGTACAATAATCACATCACTCAATTGTAATACATGATAATCAGGTGACTATCAGGTTGATAACAGTAGTAATAGTAGTCCCTCCCAATATTCATTCAAGCATTGAGCCATTGAGCTCACTACTTGTTTCTCTAAATGCCACAAACTCTGTTAGCCAACCATGAGTGACAAAAACTGAATTAGGACTCATCATCATAATCTTCCAAATTAATCAAATCAACTTGCCGTTGCTTTCTCTTCGTGACCATATAGCTGACAAGTCTGCCAGGTCCAGACCAGTAAACAGGGGTGTGTCTAGAAAGTTCTAGGACCCTGACAACATCTCACAACCCCCAACCAGTTTCTAATCTTTGACATGTTCCAGGGATCCCGCCCAGCATCTGGGCTTCCCAAAAAAAAAAGGCGTCACAGCCAGAGAACCATGACGACATGCTCCAAAACCAATTTTCCATTTATTTTCTGTCATCTTTGAAAGTCACGATAATGTTATAACTGCTAAGCAGCATCTCTACACCAGAGTAAAGTAAACAAAATAAAATACAGAAGACATTGAGTATTGTTTCTCCACCCTGATCACTCAGGATTATTCATTCAGTATTCTTCCTAGTTGTCAATATTACTTGTCATCTCAGAGCCAGCCACACTCACCTGTCCTCTGGTGGTTAACTTCCCATTTCACTGATAGCCTCAGTAGTCCACTAGGTCCACTTTTAGTAGGCTGTTGCCAGGTTGTCTTTTACCAAAGCTAAAGTGTTTGTTAATTATCTGAGTTTGATCCTATTCCTGATCCTGATTCTGATCCTGATCCTGATCCTGATCCTGATCCTGATTCTGATTCTGATTCTGATACGGTTTACGGTTTACCGAACCCTGCCTGGTTAGTTTGCCTCTTTCGTATTGCTTCTCTGGTTATTGATCCTTTCTTAGAATAACCCTTCTGGACATTTTGTATATTTGACTTTACCTGTGTGTGTGTTTTGAGTCATGCATAGGGGTTCTGTTTCAAGAGACTGTTACAGTTTCAAGCTGTGTAGGGTAACTAGTTTTGTATTAGTGTGTGACGTGATATCAGGGTATTTAGTTGGGTGCTGTGTGGCTAGCAACCACTACGAACACAGTTCTACAGCAGTTTAACTGACATTGTTACCTTTTGTCCAAGCAAATACTAGATATCCCTTTTATTCAAGATGTTTTTAGTGTTAATGTTAGTTTTTTTTAATAATCAGCGTAATGCTAACCAAGCTAGCCATTGCATTATTAACTGTCTTGAGCTACTGTATTGCTAACACATTTTGTTTTTTGCCCCAAGAGTTTTCCTCCTTGTCCCGCCTCACTGTGCTGTGAGAGGCACAGTGGTATTTGCAAGCTAGCCAGCCACTAATCGAGCAAAATTTAACAACTTCATCTACACCAAGGACTATTGTTCATCTTAATACTTTACGCTCTTGTTGCAGGCGGGAAAGTACATTGCTATCTCCAGATAATATGGCAATCACAGCACAGTAGTACTAGCCAATCACAGCACAGTAGGGCAGGACTAGGGTTTTGGATCCATGATGAATCCCACTAGTCTTTTTGGCAAGACCCGCCCCTCTTAGGCGGAGACAATTGGTTCAGGTTAGGCATCGACCTCAAGTCATTAGAGTCAGGATAGCTCATTGGTCATGCAGGGATCTGAACAAATCAGGCTACCGGTACCTCGGCAAGCATGGACACCTGGCCAATCTTAGCAACTTGAATGCTTCTTGTCAAGAAGAGATTCATAATAACGTGTCAGAGGCATTCTTCAACACCATCAGCTGCACGTCTGCTCTCCAGTGACGGTATTATGTAAGACTTCAGTGAACAGGCAGCAAAGACACAGACTGTTTCAGGATTAACACTGATTGCTACTACTGACATATTTACCAGAATCCCTCAGTGGGGTGACTCACTCACACACTGAGCCGCCTGACAGCAAACCCCACTGAGATTCATATGAAGCTGACACAGAGCGGCTCAGCAGCAGCAATCACTCACCGCATGGTAGCATAGAACAACCTTGGTTTTCTGTTATTAGGCTATAGTATATATAATACATATTATAATTTCACCACCGGATGGATCTTCTTGCACATGTTGTATCATTAAAGTTATTCTTTTTTATTAAGGGAATAAAAATGTCAGTAGTAATTTGAGGTGGTATTCCTGGTATGTGGGTCTGGTTACATGGCGTAGCATGGAAGCCAAGACAAGTAACTCTTGTAAATAGGTTTATGATATTTATGAGAGTATCTCTTGAGCAACAATCTTAGTAACATAATAGGATGGTTAATATTACACTTAACTACTTTAAAAAAAGAAATGTCATGTGCTCGTTGCCTCACAGTGACCTAATTCTTGACATGTTTTCACCCCTTACTTAATTTGACAGTGGTCATAACTGCAGAAAAAAACTAAGAAATATGTCCAGAAAACCTCAATGAATTTGTAAATGATGATGAACAACTGTCAACAAATAATGACAGTCGCTATTAAAAACCAAAGCGACCCTCTTGCCACAAGCCTCTCTCAAGGGGGATAAGGGAAGCCAAGAATAAATTGCCTGTCTGTAGTCATTTGAATGCAACATTTAGCTGTGATTTATGTGAAGGCAGAAAAGCATTATGAGAAAACATTTTCCAAGTGCAACAGCTTGCAGCAATTTACATTATATGGGGGGAAAACCGCTGAAACAAATATTTGACTGGCTTCCATAATGAAATGGATGTATTTATACACACTGAATTGAGTCAAAGGCTCTGTAACGAACGCATGGCTTCACCAAAGGTCCTCTTTGCGCTCTTGTAGTAAACATTTTACTGATGCTACAGGGGCTTCGAATGAAAGTTATTAGAGCCATAATTCTCCCAGCAGGCCAAGAGGTACAAAGATAATTCTCATGTAGAGCGAGAAGATACACTTGGGAGAAATAAATGCTATGTTTGTATCAGTGACAGAAAGTTAAGCAGAAATAGATTAGCTTTTTCTCTTCTAATTAGTGTGCTGTGTTTATTCTTCCATATTTCTTGCAGCATATTTCTGAGTGACTTAATGCTAGAACACATAATACTCAAGCTTTTTTTGTGCAACATCCAGAATTCAGCTTCGTAGCAAACATTAACACATTGCATCATGAAAAGAACAAATATTTTCTTTTGTTTTTTTATCAACAATTTAAAACACATGACGATATCAGCAGATTTTTTTTTAAGTAACACCGAAGATAAAGATTTGTAAGGCAACATCACCCTTTAAACCAAGAGTCCAAGGATAATGATGCAACTGAATGTATTCTACATTTACTGTGACTGTAAATGTTATAAAAATACAGCAAAAAAAAAGATACAATTTATGTATACTCGTGTGGTCTCCATATTTGGACCAAGCCTGTTCACATGTTGTATGTTCACAAGGAGATGATTTACCCCAAAACATTATAATGAACACAATGACTATTGATCAATATTCATATGACTTAAGCGCTTCATGCTATAAGATGGATAAATGGATAATGCTGGGCACCACAGTGCTCTATGCCGAGTGTGTTTCTCCAATAGGGGTATACGAGTACCCCTAAGGGAGTATATTACATTTAATTATAATGGAAATTAAAGTTTGATGAGTGACACAATATATTCAATATTCCAATGTTTGTTAACTCCCGTAAACTAGCCACAACAAACAGCGTCACATTCACGTTTTGTTCAGTTGTGTGTTTTACACTTGTCAGGGTGCTACAAAGGGTGCTACATTATTGAAAAAAGTTGAAGAAACACTGCTCTATGAGATATCCACAGTTTTGAAATTAGGCTTGTTGGTGTAGGTTCTTGGATACAGCCACCCGATGGCCAAGATTGCGCTGGTGAAAGTCACTCAAATTTGAGTGACTCTCAATATGGCTCCATGTTGGGCCCAAGCTATCCGTAAGTAACTAAAACCGTCATCAGATTTACAGCTAATTCCGCTGCCTCCAAGTGGCCAAAAGATAAACAAACAGGAAAATAATTAATAAAACGTTTTAAATTCTAAATCATCAAACCTCCTTTTTTGTTTCTGGATAGCATTGTGTCAGGATGTTGGGAATGTGTCACTTGCCTCTGTGCTACTGCCCTGTTTGCTATAGAAAGTACAGTTAAACTTCCAGTGTGAGTCGTCTTAAAACTGTCTTAAAGTGATGAGACGATAAGTTACAGATGGTTAAAACGTGTGTCTATCCTGTCCCTGAGCAGCACATCATGTAGCATAAATAAAACCACACACACAAACTCACACATTTACAAGGGAGCATGCAGATCTTCAGCGCTCTTCGTCCACAAGCGAGAAGACATGAACACAACACTCTAATTAATATGTCACAGAGAAAATATTTTAATGACTTACAAATGGGGGTGACTGTACACTGCCCTGTGCCATTTATTTACAGTGAGGCTGAGACTTACTGGCATGAGGCAGCACATACAGCAAATTCTTAGACATCTAAATTAGAGGGGGCCCGAAGTGTCGTGGCTTCAGATACATGTGTGTAACCCCTGTGGTCTCGAAGCCCCCTCCTTCAAATTTGCGTCTTCCCTAATCAGTGCCAAATGGAGATTTTTTTCTTCCTTTTCCCCAGTTTGGGCGATACAGCGAGAGAGAGGAAGGAAGTCATTGTATTCAATGAGAGCCTTCCATTTTTATTTTTTACAGACGCGTCACATTGAGGCCCCCCCACACACATAAACGCAGCAACTCTTACAATTACCAACGCTTTCATGTGTCCCAGTCAGCGGTCGGTGGGGAGGGAGGGCCAATTGCTTATAATTAAGAGGTATTTGTTTGGGAGCTGCAGGGTGCTAAATTCTTCATACACATGGCACTTTTTTGTCATATTAGTAACACTGTAGGACACAAACTCCAGAGCAAATGCAGTACAAATACATATAGCTCAAGGGTCAACCAAAGATAGTCTTCTTCTGAGATACAAATGTGATTATGAAATATTAATGAGATTTAGGAATAAAACTCAAATTGTTGTCAACCTTTTTGCCCATTTAAGTAAAAAACAAATCCCCAGAGGTCCTGTTTAAAGTAAACACGGTGAATCGGAGGCCATTACTGCACTTTTAATCTCATTTGCACCTAATGCCACAGTAAAAGATTTCCACACTTCACCAAGCATATGCTAGTGATTATTAATTAGTGTTTTGCCTGCATTTTAGGTAATAAGAGAAAGAACCAGTAAAATTGTGAGTCCTCATACCCAAGGCAAAGGCCTACAATTAAAGTTTACAATGTGTTTGTTTTTCAATAGTTTTTTAATGTTCAGCTGATGCAACAACTTGGCAGACGGAGGCTCAGAGCAGCTAGAGTTCCTCCTGCAAGATAAACAGAGCTGCAGCGAGTCTGCATGAGGGAGATTGATGTTGAAGGACGAAGTTCGTGCGAACATCGTCCTCTAGCATCAAGGTGAGCAGGAGGAGGGAACAATTGTGGCAGAAATGACAGTTTATTGATGAAAATATCTCCTTAACTTAACTAGAAACCCTTCCATTTCAGTTCACCGAAATAAAAACTTGTCTGGGATTTAAAAAAGTTAAAGCTGTGCTCCACATTAGTGTTTTATATCATGTTGCACTGTGAGCTCAAGTGGCAATAAAGCATTAACTCAAATAAAAGATAATACAATGTTGCACTACAAAGGGTGGATATTTTTTGGATCATGTTTTAGGCAACAGCTTCTCAGTATTCGACTGGAAATTATTTATATATTAACACCCATCTTGTAAAATTGTTTGTATAAGTTAAAGGATAAGTCTGGTGAAATGCAATATGTTCTCATTGGATAGAGAAATTAACATAATGTCTGTGTAACAATAGCTTTATTTATCCTTCTGCTCTATTGTCATAGAGCTCCATTGTTGTTAAAATAATAAAAAATAAACATTTGAGCCACAGCGCTGCACTGCCTCAAATCACACACACAGACTCAATCCACCAAACACCGTCCTGCTGCCAAACTGTAAACACTCACTTTTCCACCAAATGTGTATAAACACGCAACTGAAATTACTCTCCAACAAATATACTAATTTCTCCTTTTTACATAATGTTTGCTACAAATTACAATGACCAGCTGTTTTATGAAATTATATATATTTCTAACTTTTTTAAAACTTTTTTTACAATTGACATCTTCAATTTGGGATAAGAGTCACAGACCGGCTTAGAAGTTGGGAAGTATTGAGAGTCGGACTGTTGCTGGAATTTGTTGACAATAAGAAAAATATCCAGCAAACTTATTTAAACCACAAACAAATATGACTTGATGGATCCTGATTGTCAAGCAAACTTATAGATTATCATTACTAAACCTGCATGTATTGTATGAATGTTTTGTCCTGCTGTGAACACTGAACCTTTTTCTGCTGATGTCTAAACCTGGTTGACAGTACAAACAGGGGGTCACTTTTTCTGTGCCCATCTCCGGGGGCGATGCAGTCAAAACTCTGTTCGGCACTATTGTGTATTTGTGTGTGTGTGTGTGTGTGTGTGTGTGTGGGTATTACTACCATAGCACTGTCATTTGGCCCTGCTGACATGGCAGAAAACCGTCTGGGTCACAGAGTCAGCTGGCACCAGAGCTAATGGGCCTGGCCTCTGTGTGTGTGTGTGTGTGTGTGTGTGGACGCACTAATGGTTTTGTTGCATGCACGTCTATTCAAATTAATCGGTGCGTGTGCATGCAGATACACATTGATGCGTTTGTGTGTGTGTGTGTGTGTGTGTGTGTGTGTGTGCGCGCGCGTGTGTGAGTCCCTCCTCGGCCCCCCCAGCTCTGCTCTCCGTCCACAATGAGCCGTGCTCTGAAACATGGAGCCGCGTGATGACAGGCCGATCGGCGGGGGACAATGCGCTGTAATTTGTGAGAGGCCTTGCCGCGAGAGGAATGATGGGTAATTAAGAGGAAGACACTGAGAGACACGGCGGGGGCTTGGTGACAGGCGACAGGCCATTGGCTGTGTGTACCGACATCCAACAAACCCTTCTCTGGTTCTCCCATAACAGACTGCTCCCCAGCTCTGTTTCACACACACACACACACACGCACACACACACACACACACACACACACACACACACACACACACACACACACTTACCCTGCTGTCCCAACTACATACCACATACTGATACTAACTGTGTTTGTAGTTTGTAGTATATAGTGTTTTCACTATGTATTTTAAGTATATTTAAGGATCATTCCAGTTATCACAACTTAGTTCTTATTTACAAAGCTTTGGCCATCAGTTATAAGATTGTGCACACCACATCACTGTAAGATTGCTTCATTTGGAGGGACAAACAGTTTTCCATTGTTCTCTCTTTAAAACTTTTAGCCTCGGCACTTTCACAGATCTCAGCAGTGAACCCTATGAGTGCAATGTTGTCCATTCCATTTGAGAGTAGCTGTCTACCAAAACACCCATGTTTTTTTTTTTTTCCCATGACAAAAAAATAGCTGAGAAAATTGAGAGAGAAAACTATTTAAAACTAAAAGTAATGACTTTTTATAAAAAAAAAGCCTAATACGCATTTTCCCCTACAGAGTAAGACTATAAGACAAATGATAAGATGTCACGTGCTCCCCGTGCTGCTAGACTAACTCTACTCCATCTTTTAACCAGACCTCCTATCTGCAGGCACGACAGCGACATGTGTAGAAGGTCACCCGCCGTTGACGAACAATTACCATCTGTTAGAAGGCAACAAGTAACACCTGCGAATGTGAAGGAATCCTGTGTGTGTACGTATTAATGCATGCTGATGTGTGAACACACTGAACACATGAAAGTGTCATGATGTTGTCAGACATGAGCACGGAGAAAGGAAATACCAGGAAAGAGTAACCATGTGAAACACTACATCATTAGAAATTAGAGAAAAAAGTTTTCTTTGGATGACGATAAATAGTTACTGATAAACGTGAAGGACCCTGAGTGAAAGAGAACTCTGATCTCGCCAAACAACATAAAAACCATCATATGGGGCATCACATCATCTACACACATCTGCTCCGTTTAGGAAAAATCCCCCAAACAGTATATCATTCTTAGCTTTTTGATAACAGTGTCGTGGAAATTTAAGTTGCAATTTTACTTTGAAGATAAATATACAGTATTTATATCTTCAGTTTTTTTTTTTTTTTATCTTAAAGCATCACCCAAAAAAAACTGTTTGAAATCCAATACCTGCGAAAAGAGGCATTTTGCTTCCCAGAAGATCTCTCACATTTTCTCTCTCCTTTGCATTTCTTCTCTTCCGCTGCAAACCTTTTCATCTTATGGTGGTTTTCACCGCATTACTACAGGGACCATAAACCGCAGGACCAGATCCTCAAGGTACGCGGTACATAGACTCCATTCCCACAGACCTCAACAACCCATATCAGGCCATGTCTGCACATCCCTCCCTCACAGCTCCATCGCAGCATGTAAATCAGCAAAGCTCACTGGCGGCCCCATTGAATAAATGTGCTGGAGTCGCTGACTAATTGATAGCGTTACAATCTGCACTGGTTCATAGTGGCGCTGAATTGAAAACACCAGGGGAGGAAGACAGGGGGATGTTGGTAGTAAAGACGGGGAGGAGAGAGACAGAGAAAAGGGGGATGTCGGGAGGAGACAGACAGAGGGAGGGAGAGGAAGAGGTTTTGATGATAGAGAAAAAAGGGAGGAGAGAGAGAGAAGAGGGGCTTAATAGGATGCTGATAAGAGAAAGGGAGGAAATGCTGCTGTGGAGGAAGTTCAAGGAGAGCAGTAACTTGACTCGTTACAAAAAGTGCTTCAAAACCAAATGTTTGTAATAATGTTTCAGGACAAGCGTTTCCTGGTCTGATCAGCTGGAAGGCTTTAATGGCACAAGAATGTTAAAATGTTTGTTTTTGGGAAACTGTTGTTTATCATTGCCATCCAATATGACACGTGAGCGTTTTCTGACCTGATGCCCGATACGAGCATCAGGTCAGAAAACGCTCACTGGATCAGTATTGAAATTGATATTGGGGTAGTCCTTAACGATTTAAGGTGCTGACCATGAACAACAATGTCCTCAAGAGTCCACCGGGACACCTTTGTTGTATGTCATTCCCATCTCTGTCTCTCTCTCCCCTCATTTACTGTCGTCTCTCTGTTGACTTTCTAATAAACACACATTTAAAAAAAGTCCCTGGAAACGTTTTCCGCGACGCTCTATTTTCTTGGAGGGAAAAACCTGAGCTGAGTTTAGATGGTGGGCCAAAACAAAATGAAAGTATATAGGCGTCCTCTTAGATATAGACAGGGAAAGAAAGAGATAGAGAGACAGAGAGCTGGATGGGGAGGAGGGGGGTGTTGTCTTTGATCTCAGTGCATGTCTGCCATGCTGTTTTCCTTCAAGGCTTCCTGGTAAGTTTCAGTAGACACCAGCGAGTCCACTCTAAGGGATCGGACGCTAATGGATCAGTTAAAGGGGCCTATGCTTTATGGCCGGGCTAAGTGTTATCACCTGGGGTTAAAGACACTGACCATGGAGCAAACTCCTGCCAGATAGCCGCTCCTCTGGGGGATTACAGTAGGCCCTTTGCCAAAGTAAGGAGGCAATTGAGGGAAAGTGGTGCTCATTCCTTGTTTTGTTTTAGTTCATTTATCTCACTTAGATCTCTTTCTTCAATCATTTTTTTTTTACTTTCTCTCTGTTTCTCTCCAACTTTTCTCTTGTTCTCTCCACATCAGGGAATACCTCTGTAAAGCTTCCTGAACGCTGTTTGAAACCATTTGTCAGTTGCGCGAGACAGAAAGCTGACGATGGATTCCAGAGGTTGGGGTGACCCCTTTCATACGGCAGTTTATCCGTGGGACCTGTCAGGGCCGACTGCTTCAAATAGGACGCAGGGCCCGTCAGATAAGGATCACAGAGACAGAGACGTGCCTCTTAAAGTGATCATTCTGCGTCTGTGTTTTTGTTTAACGAGCGGGCCGAGGGCTGGATTGACAGCTCATAGCCACGCTCTAATTGAAAGTGATAGATTCAGTCATTAAGTTAATTGGCAGCTGGTTTTGATCAGGACCTGTCACACTCACTCAGAGATTTTATGGCATAATTTTTGTAGTCAATTGGAAAAGTGAATACCAGGTCTGTGCGTGCGTGCCGGACCTTTCAGTTGTGGCTTTTCCTCACGTCATGTTAACAGCACGTGCTGTGCCAATGTGTCGCTACTGAAGCATAGACTACATGGATCAGTGGGCCAGGTGCAGCCGATTTCTGTTTTCGTTAACTTCATGTGTTAGTTTTGCAAATCTAGTACATATTAGTTCCCAACGAATGAACTGATCTTACTTACCGGTGGCACCTGAAGACAATGCCTGATATATCTTACTCCTCTGTACTGTGTTGTTGTACAAAACTATGAAAAACAGGTCAATGAGCCACACTGTTACACTGGGAGACATCGTCCCTGGGTATGATGTTAAACTGTAGTTTATTTTGGGTCCACATACGCCGTCCTCCTGTTGGAAATACTCACTACAGCCCCAAATGTGTATTTATCCACAGCTGAACAAAAGCATAGGTAAGCAGGTAAACACTGTTAGCTCCGTCAGCACTTCCGCCGTAGTTTGCACTGTTGGCGCCGCTAGCACCGTTAGCTGCGAGCCACCGGCTCAGCCGTCACCATGTTGAGAGCAGTTGAGAAGCAATCGAAATGCTCCCAATCTCGTATTTTTCACACCTTTAAATTTCAAGGGTTGGTTCAACCCGAATTACAAAACAAGTTTCTGACTCATTGTTTCTGACTCATTGTAATATCAGTTACAACTGGAACTATTTTCTACAGACAAAAGGGGTATTTGTTGAAAGCAATTACTATGTACTAGTACATTTCAAAGCTGTGAGCTGTGAGCGCCACAAGAAAAGTTCAACTCACTCCAATTATGAGTATAATTATCTGCACAGCTAGATGTGTATTAGAGTTATAAATCGGGTGTTCCAGCCCTTGAAGTTAAAGATAAAGCTGTTTATTACTTTTCAAGGTATCTTTCTCCCACACGTGTGTCACTTAAAATACACTGGAAAAAAAAAGCAAACCACCCGTACAGTGACCACTGTTTCTTTATTTGACAAACCGTCAATCAGGAAATGTTGCTGTCTAAACCTGAGAAAGTCCTTGTTACACACCAAAACTTCTCAGTCAAGTAGAAGAGGGGACAAGTCGTAAAATAGGCAATAACACGTGTTTCAAATTGGCCATTGGTTATAGATTGGTTTACAAGGCTGGCTGGTTATCAGCCCAGTGGCATTTCCCCGTGTTGATAAAGCACCAGGGAGTTGTGGGTCAATTAGTTTGCCACAGCAGAAATTCCTGCAGACAGCCAATTAAAGCTCTCGGCCTGTAGTCACGAAGCCCACTCTTCCTGTTGACGGCTCACGCAGTTATTCTGAGCCTCCGGCAGCTCCTCACTCTAAAATCGTATTCTAAGTCAAGTGCTATTAAGAGGGCGCTTTAGGAGATCTCCATAGTTAACTGAAATTACTTTGAGAAAAAGCTAAAGCATGTGTGTTTGCAGGGTTATTCGGTGCAACGCAGTGATTGAGCTCCTCATTTTCTGCTTTTAAGTCACTGGAAAGTGTATGCAAAAAGATAAACAAATCATATAAGGAAATAAACAAAATCAAAAAGGGTAAAACAAGTTCATCTGTTCAAAGGAGCAGTCAGTGCTCAGGGATGATTGGAGTGTAGGCCAAAGTGGTGGCGTGTAGACAAAAGACGACAGTAGATGATTGCAGGGAATCAATTTTCCATTCTGCTCGGCCCGTCTTCGTCACAATGGCCTCGGAGAGGAAAACTGCCCTCCGTAACGAGGGAGATACACTTTTATCTTTTTCCTTCTGCTTCTGAGTAAAATTCAAAACAAGAAAGGGCTCGCTGTCACAAGCTTTTATTATGAAGTCTTCTGTACACGTATGGGCTGCAAATTGTTGTTTTTTTGTGACGTGAAGCAAACGGAGCATGACCGTAAACACTGGTCCATTGTGGGATGTCAGCGAAGAGGTTTGTGAAGAGCAGCAGCTGAGTCACAAGCGTGTGTGTGTGTGTGTGTGTGTGTGTGTGTGTGTGTGTGTGTGTGTGTGTGTGTGTGTGTGTGTGTGTGTGTGTGCGTGTGTGTGTGTGTGTGTGTGTGTGTGTGCGTGTCTGTGATGGGCTATAAAAATTACCACTGAGCTCTGGCGATCATCATCATCATCCTGATAAAACCAGACAAATAAAGACAACCTTTTTATTTTGTTGTTGCCTTTTTGTTCAAATACAAACTTCAAAATCATCTATTTTCAGAAAGTGTAAAACTTCAAAGATGAACCACATAATTTTATCAGATTCAGTCACACACTTTAGAGCAGTGTGTCTGTCTGTGTGCCAGGGGCCTCAAATAAAACAGAGTTGGTTCCTGGGATCGCTATCACACTCGCGGCTAGGACTACATGCACAACCACTTATGATCACTTATGACAAGTCTATAGACACGGCGGGCGTCAGCTGATCCACCCCGGGAGAATCCCCCTTTAAAGGCCAATTATCCCGTGGAGCCGGTGTCGTTTCAAAAAGTCCAACAGTAGAAGATGTTGGCCCCTGATAAGGGACACATGTGTTCCATCACACTTAATTTAAGCAGGGTTTCCTGAAAAAGAAACAACCCTGGAGCAATATGACAAAACAAACAGATTTAAGTACATAACAACTGTATTTGTAATAGGAACGTTTTTCATGGTGCATGGAAATTGCTTTTCGTGGGGCATATTTCTTTTTGAAAAAGTCAGCTCAGCACAGCACAGTGTGGTGAATGCGTTTCTTTTTTTTTCTTCTTTTTTTTTTACTGGACATCATTCTGGAGAGCGCACCATGACGATAGGTTTCCAAACCTTCCCAAATTTGATTACAGGTCTGCAAAAACCTCAAACAATGGCGTGGCAAGCGTGTACAGTCACAAGCCAAAGTCCTTCTCTGTTTTTCCCCCTTCCCTTCTCTTTCTTTTCATCCTTATGATCTGCTGTTGGGAATAAAGACATAAGTCATGTGTTTTAACAGAAAACACGCAGAACAAATTTACAGCAAAAAAAAAAAAAAAGCTGAGCTGCTGGAAGAAAAAGATAAATCTTGATTGTGTGCAATGTAAACAAAACAAAAAGCAGCATATAGTGGCTTTAATTTTTGGAAGAGTTAGTCAATTACATCATCTTCTGTGTTTGGATGCACATATAAAAGTTTGCCTTTCAGAATCATTTTAAAGAAAGAAAATGAGAGAAATAAGCTTGAGCTTCCAGAGCATTGCTGCCATTCTATTCCCAGGATCCGTAGGATGTATTTAGCATTTACAATTTCTCATTTACGGGGATATTATTACTTCTCTGGCACCGTGCCCCGTTTTTTTAGAATCCCTTCCTTTAATGTTAAATCATGTGGACATTAAAGTCTTTCCTTGACTTACAAGACATGACATCTGTGGAAACATACAACCCAGGTCAAAGATGGAGCTCGTTAAAGGATTGCACACAACCACAAATTCACGAAGAGAAAAGGGGATAAAGAGAAAAAAAATGTTTAGTTAACTCAGACTTCAGTCGTCGGGGAAGCTCGGCTTTGTAACTGGCCGCTGGAGATGAGAGACAAAGACAGTTTTGTGCAGACCGCTCAATAAGGCTGCCCTGTCGTACTCAGTTTATCACGGGAAAATTGTGTTTGTTATCGACAATGGCTTTTAACAAGCACCACAAGCAAGGAAGGGATATGACTTTAAGGAGATAAAACCTCAGAATAACGTACACTATACTTTTCTCCCTCTGATGTTAATTAAGACCATGTTTTTTGAAAAGGTCAGATATGATTAAACGCTGCTGCGTGCAGCTATTTGATCACAAACTGTTTTCCCCTGTGTTCAGTGGCACTGCAATATTGGCTCTTTACTCTCTTTTTTTATCAAGCAAATCCTCCTTTCTTCCTCATGACTTAGGTATTCATAGCCCACCTTTAATCATTGCTAAACAAACTAATCTAAAACACACTTAATACACATCATCCAGCCAATGATTCTCCCCTACAGAGTACAAAGTATCTCAAATTGACTTGCTAAGTCTTCACAGCGTCCACAGCCAGCAGTCACCCAGGCATAACTACAGCTAACTATTTGTCTCATTAACTGCAGTTTGTATCCAATTAAACCAAGTCAGGGGGACACTTAATGACTCCACAGACGAACAAATTACAGAGTTTATATTGCAATCTTTAATTAGACTTTACTAGCCGCTCCAGATTTGGAAAAGTCATTTAAAAGTCGTGTTTTTCCGTAGAAATCCAAGACGAGGCTGTAGCTCCTCGACACAAGTTTACACATCCCAGAACGGGTCAATAATCCCGTTTGCTTAATTTGGAGCCCTTTCCCTCTCCCTCTATCTGCTAAATTGCCCAACATCATGATGCAATTTGGGTTTTTTAATCACCGCTTTAGCAGTTACAGCGCGGCTGTCCGATTTCCTGTAACAAAAGTGTGTAGCGCCATTAGCGCGAGTAATTCCACACAGCAGGCCTCCAGTTGTGCATGTGATCGGACGAGAAGAAAACAACAGGCTTCACAATGGAAAACCTGAGCTAATGTCTTCGATCGTCCCACCTTGTTGTGGTTGTTCTCCGAGGCAATTACATTTTGTAGCCGTTATGGGGGAGAAATTCCCACAGATGGGACATAATCCCTTGGCTCTGTTGCTCTGTTGAGTGTGTGGGTTTGTGCGAGCTCACGCTAGATTTCAGGTGTGTTTAAAGTTACACCATCTCATATGCAATGCTGAAATCTGCGACAGTCCCATAAGATTTCCCTAAATGGGTCTGGAGGAGTGCTGGAAAGTTATTGCAAGGTCAGCGGTGAGTCATGGAGCTGATGGCAGACTGCTGGGGAGTGTGGTGCAGCGCTGGGATAGTTTGCTACTGTGTCATCGTTACATTAAGGGATGTCAAGGTCGGGTTTTTAAGTGTTCCCACAAAGGATCCCCTCTTCTCTCTGCGCTGGCCTGCACAAGTCATTTTGTGGACAACCACGCACCTATAGTAAAGTGTATTTTTACATATACCCAGGGCCATATGCCCGACAACATGGAGGCTAACCTCACCGTTTTGGCTCCGTCGCAGAAGTCAAACAAGCAAAGCCACGCAGCGGGTCAGATATTGAAATTCATGCACTTACAGAGTGAAAAGAAAAACAGAGAGAATTCTTGCCCTGTTTTAAACTGTGTCTTATATAAATGTAGCCGAGACTGGGGTGATATCTGATAAAATAGATCAAAATTACATTATTGGCTTTTATAGCCCACTGAAAACATAGCCCAAAGGTATGCTATTTGGCAGAGAGCAGCTCGTAATATGTCTAAGAATTGTTACCATCTGGCCTGACTGCAGGGAATGCTTCTCTCTTAAAAAACCTCAAAGTCAAAATGATACAAGTAAAACGCAGCATTCATAACCAGGTTGGCTTTTTATGGACGGCTGTCCACATTGATTTGGCTCCACGGTGTCTTGAAGATAACTCAGGGTATTTAGAAGTAATCGTTTTTTCTTTCTTAAAGTGGGTTTCACCATTTCTCGCTGATGCTACATACGGCATCTGAATACAGCAGAGTATCTGAAGCCTGGCGATTTCTGCCATAACGGAGTTGCTCGTCGTGAAATGTGTTACTGTTGTCCTAAAAAGCATATCATAAGAAAGAAAACAGGTATCAGTTTGAAGTTTGCCTGGTTTCATCGATACAACCTCCCCAAAGCAAAAACATACAATACACAATTGTCTGGACAAGAAAATGTTATCCCCTGACATTTTAACCCCTCTTTTCTGCTACACCCTCCTAATCGCCCTCCTGTACACAGTTTCAGCCCCCATTACCTTATTATGAGATTACAATGTCAATGTGCTCAGAATTGTGACAATTACAGTAAGTGGTGGAGTAATTTTCGGCATTAAATGGGGTCTTTGTGAGCTATGTTGCTGTGCCTGTCATAGGTTGAGAGAAGGCATTATGGCATCAAGACAAATACATTCTCAGATGTTGAACACGTATAAAGATGCACGTTTGTTGTATGTAAGTGCATTATGCCCATACTGATGTAAAGTTACATATTTGTATTAGCAAACACACTTAGAGTCACACTGACAAGCTGCCATGGAGCAGGAATCCCAGTGTGTGTGTGTGTGTGTGTGTGTGTGTGTGTGTGTGTGTGTGTGTGGGTGTGTGTGGGTGAGCACTGAAGCCTGTGGCATATGAAACATGAGTCCCTGTTTAGCAGTGTGAACCGTGGGGGAGAGGGAAGGGGGAGGCTGTTTTCTCAATGCCTCCTTGACCTGTCACTATTGATGATGTGTGTATGTGCGTGGATCTGTGTGTGTATGCGTGTGCATGTGAGTGTGTGAGAATCCGGCAGACATCTACAGGGGGACAGCCCTCCTCCCCCGCTGCCGATATCCTCTCATGCCACCACCTACCCCCCTCCCTCCCTCCCCACCTCTCGGCCTCCTCTCCTCCCCTCTCCTGGCGCCCCGGTATGAGAGAGAAAGCTGTTGTTAATAAAAAGTTTTCAAAGAATGGGATGAAAAGGGAGGTGAAATTGAGCGGCCCTGGCCGTATTATTTCTTCTCCGTATGGGAGCTGGCCTCTCGCGGTCTCTCCGACGCTCTCGGACCGGGAGGGGGTCGCTGGCTCGGTGACCATTACTGCCCCGGGGCCAAAGCAAATGATTTGCCTCTCTGAGGCTTCAAAGGGGAGCAATTACACTTAAGTAACCAAATGAAAAGATAGCCCAGCTTGGCAGCAGTTTGGGGGAAACAGTGGAGGCCTTTGAGGGAAGAGGCACCACACCTCAGGAGTAATATGTAACAGCTCGCATCACAGAGAGAGGGAAAAAAAAGAGAGAAGAAGAAAATAAACAACAGAATATTCTGCCACTGGATTCAGAAGAAAAATAGGTGCTGAAACATTGCCCAAACCAAAACAACAGCATGTAGAGCGGTCTACCAATCCAGCGGCCATATTGTAACACAGACCCAACCACTGGCCACTTTGGCGATGATGTCACATAAACACTCTGTAAACAACATTATAGCGCAGAAAATTGGAGAGAAATGACATATTCATTTCATTAATTATGATTATTATTCAAATGTGCTGCTGTATTATATTTTCACCGCTTTGTTTACAGTTGATGACTTAAGACACGCCCCGGAGAAGGTACAATCTCTCTGCCACAGATAGAAACACTGTTTGTTCTATGATGCTAGTTTGTTTGTTTGTTTGTTTGTTTGTGGATGATGTAAACTGTATACACAAACTTCAAAAAGGTCTACGTGTACGTCCTGCATCCCATTGAGCTGGAAAAGATGATGCTGAAACCAGATATAAATCATCCCTGTGCTGATTTAAGCTGCATGTGTGACACAATAAATAACATGAATTGCCATCTTGAGAACCATGAATGTTTGCTTCTGTGAGTGGCACACATAAAGTCAGCCTCTCCCCACCGATAAAAGACTTGAAAAAGGCTATTGAGTGAAGTGGAGACTGGGAGTTTGGTAGGGGAGCTCACCTGTGGAGAGGAGTCTATAGTCGCATAGAAGGCCCAACAGCTGCCAGGGTTGTAAGTCTAGGCACCTAGCAGAGCCGCAGAATGGGAAATGCAAGGCACTCTTTCAATGCACTGCCACTTAGTAACAGAAGGCATGTGCCAAACTTGCAGAATGAGAATGAAAACTCCCCCTTTGGAGTTCACTAAATATCAGCAGCGACTCTCTTTTTCTCCCCTCCCCTCCTCTCTACACCCCCTTCTCTCTTTCTCTTTTCTCCCTCTCCTTTAGTCTATTATAATTCCTCCATAAAAGAACAATGGTTGACTGAAAGACCCCCAAACCACAGAGATATACCAACAATCGGCAGGGAGAGGGGAAAGGGGGGGGGACACGGCTGAAGTGTGGAAGCCATCAATTACTGAGGGCCTAAAGTTAACATCCCAGCAGGATATGTGCATTAGAATGCAGATATGGGCAGGCTACGGGCAGCAGATGCCTAGCGGAGCGGTCAAAAGAGCACGCCGAGCTCACGAGAGGACATATGCAATGTGGGAGACTCTCGGCGCTCGACCCTCGCCGTGGAATCTACAGAAGAATAGAAAATTGAATTGAATGATGATTGTAGCGGCGGCTCAAAAGAGCCATTGTGTGGAACGAACTGGAATTATGGGTTTGAAATGTGGCAAACAACTGACTTCACACATAATGGATGCCAGTACACATGGCTGTGGTGCAGCCTCCGTGAATCTCACACTTACAGCGGCGAGATCGCCACGGATCTGGGGGTTGGCCGCTGCAACAAGTGGCCCGATGGTCTCCAGTCGGGTCCGAAACGCACCGTGAGTCTTCCACACGCACTGCCCTAACAGGATTTCCCCCTCTCACCGTATCCCTCTATTCTGGCCGCTCAGCAAGACTCAGCCCTCTGGGCTTCCTCGCGCTGCTAATTTACACTAGCCTGCAGGCTACCAGAACAGTGCAATTGTATTTTCAGGCTCATTAAGCAATAGCACAAAAAAGGGGGAGCTCTTACCCCCCATCTACTTTCCCGTCCACGCTCTGTTCAGCGGGAGAGAAAGGGGGAGCACGGAGGAGATAAAAGATAAAGAAATGGAGCAAAGGGCTAAATTATAGTTGTGGAGCTTTATCAGGTTGTTTCTGTTTACTACATCTGTTGGTTTGGGAGCCGGGGATGGGGAGGAGGAGGAGGAGGAGGAGGAAGAGAAGGAGGAGAGCAGCACAGTCGCTCCTCTCGATCTTCTGAGAACCAATCCGGCTGCTCGGTAGCAGCCCCATTCAGGATCAACCCATGCTTGTTTATTTGAAAGAGACCCCGCTTTTTAAACTTCCCACCCTCTCCATTGTTCGACTTCTCATGGGGAGGACTTTGAAATTGTAATCTCAGGATATTCAAACACACACATTTGTTCTGACCTTTGGTGACTGCAATAACATTATTACTATCAGACAGGCATTGCCAATTTGGATCTGCACTGCATTCAAGCACTTTGACTCGAAAGCTTTTGTCGACTTACAAAAGATTGTTATGGTGCGATAGATTGTGAATTAAGGGCTGAAACAAGTGGCAAACTTTTTTTGTCATTTAAAACTAAATTACAGGAAGTTATGGTCTGAGCAAATTCAGATGTACCTATGTTCTCAGAGTCAAAAGCAACAAATATGGAGAAACATCTATTTTACCCAGGAAATATCAGAAACTGCAGTAATGGTTAAGATTTCAATGTAACCAAATTATTTATTGAGTTTTTCACGATTAAATCTTATGAAGCGCTGACATAAAATACATGATAATTGGAAAATAACACAATTAAGTGTCACACATGTTATTTTGTGGAAAGACATTTTTCAATAATACAACTTTTTCCTGTCATTATTGGTGTGATAATTATTGTTTTCTTCTCCTTGCCAGAGAAATAGAGGGACAGATCTGCAAACGTATCATCAATCTATCGGTCAAGAACTGTGAAGGACATCACACAAAAAGAAGAAAATTGCTTGCAACAAATGTCCTATTTTCTCCTCACCCTGTTTAAATAACAGCTAATACAGTTTTATAAGGTGCAAAATATTTCTTATTGTATATACCAAATTGCTGTAATTTAAACAATAGTTGCCGGCTTTGGCCTCGCTGGGATTTGAAGCCAGTAGTAAAAGAGAAAATTGATGCTGCTGCCTTGTTTCGCCTCAAATCTCCTGCATCACAGCTTTGGCTGCTAAGAGCGTATGAGATTGTGGCGACATTCTTCGGTTTGTGAATGAGACCACAGAGTAACCGCACAAAGTTCCTCATCCCCAGTCCTCAACCTAACTCGCCCACTCGCATTGTCTCTAGACTTTCCTCAAGAATGCGGATTTCTATGGCGGACGGCAAGCCAGACAAAATTGCCGTATTGCATTGTCACCGCTTGTGGGTTTTCTCTATTGGCAGTAGAGTTCAGGAGGAACCCTCTCTTAGTGTTTTTTTTAAATGTAGCCATCAGTATATGAGGAAACATTCATTTCAGCCTGAGCTCAAAATGCAAATGCAACCACGGCAGTCGAAAGAAATAAACCCTGTTGTGTTTAGGTCTGAGTTAAAAACAGCAGCTATGAGACCGCAGGACACTCCATCCCCTGATTGCCTTTTTACAGTCCACAAAACGAAGTCGTGATGGAGGCCGCTTGCTTCCTTTTTCAGCATGGCAAGACTATTTCCCTCATTGCGTTGCATTCAAACACAGGCCGCTCTGATGCCACAAGAGGAAGTGGCTTTGGCAGAAAACGTCAAACCAGCGTTTAAGTGCCGGATTGAAGCGGGTTCTGATGTGGACTGGATCAACTTGTTAAGTCAAATGAAAGGTCAAGATATTTTTCCACGGCGTTGAGCAGCCGCAAGAGCTGCTATTTAAACTGCTGTTAAATGGAGAGTGCCGTGCTGCCCACCTTATGTGAGGAAGGCACACAGGTCGAGGTGTTGACAGAGGCAGGAAATTAAAACAATGCACGGAAAGATAAACAGTTACCTCTTGCTTTCATGCCGAAATGAAGACTAAACTCCCCCACAAGAAATGTCCCTTTCTTACAGAAAAGTGAGAGCAGTGTGAGAGTGGCGTGTGGGGCGATGCCGAGAGCAGCACACTCACTCGTCCCCGTCTAGTCTGCGCCGTCATGTCAGCAAAGTGTCCATCTCGTTGAGGCCTGTAGCTAAAAGTCTTTGTGCCACCGTCGACACATCTCACAGAGATTGGGTTCCACAGCTCGCTCACTCCTCTAAATGATCGGTTTGTTTGTCAGAGGGCCTCGCCACAGCAGGGAATTCACACATTGTTGATGGAGGACAGACACCAGCTCACCTGGACTCCCACGAAGTCTGAGTTCATCCCGCTGGAGCGCCTGAAGAGCACGGCCTTGACTGGGTCTTCTTATGAAAGAAAACAAACGCACGACAGGAGATTTTATTTCCTCGCATGGTTTCTTTACCAACTCGCTAAGTGGTTTCATCGAAGAATCGGAGTATTGAAAACGGCCCGCGCACATACACCAGAAGAAGTTCTCGTTTCGGCTGCCAGCCGAGGGGGAAAAGTGCTTCGACCTTGAAGGGCAGATCTGCTTTCAAACTCACTAACATCTTTTGACACAGTTCACTCGCCTGCATGCTGTTACAGAAATGTCTTTTGGGGTAGGCGAGAAGGGGGCCCGGAGCTAAATACACTGCACCGAACAGCAGGGGAGGAGCGGTAACTGTACTTCTTGTGTAGATATATTTCTGGATGTACCTGTATCGGATGAATCTCTGTGTGAGTCTGCGTGCTCCGCGGGTCGACTCTCATCCCCTTCTTGCACAACACTGCGGAGATGAGACAGAGGGAAGGGTACTCGGTCGCTGGGATTTAAACCCAAACCAGCTGGGTGACAAGAGGCCCCGGTGTGTGAGGAGACAGAGGGCCGGCTTTGTCAGATATAAGGAGTGCACTCAACATCAGGATTTACTCAAGTTGAATCACCAACCAAAGTTGCCCCTCTTTTGATGAGGGGTAAACATGTCTTTGCACCTGAGGGCTCGCACGAGACCGGCCGTTAGTGATCTCAATAAAGAATTTGGTCTTTTTTTTTGTCATTTGTTAAGAAACAGCAGATAGTTTCACTAATTCCTGTTGCATGACATGCATCATATGCTGCTTAATACTGCAGGACACAACCAACTGCCTGTGGTTTCTAATAGGTTAAGTGTTCATTGTTTCATCCAATTAAGCACGAAGGGGACTCATGAAGTCATTTGGTGAAGTGACTTACGGGGGAGAGGGATGTTCTCGGGTTAACAACGGGCACGGATCAATCCATCTCCTCACTTAATCACTTCTCAATCGTATATATTTGATGGTGTTGATGAGTGCGGCGCTCTCTTGTGTCGGGTTGTGTCGGTGAAGTCCAGGAGGCCACAGTGTGAGTGTGATAGCAGCTTGGATGTGTTGGAAGGGAAGAATTTACAGGAAGTTTAGGAGGGTTTACAGTTCCAGTTGCAAAAACAATGAAGGGATATATTATGGGATAAAGAACTAAATGGACTTTCACATCTTTACTTATCTACTTTCCTATCAGCAGATATTATACATTGCAGGCCTACATGCATCTTACTTGTTGCTTTATGTACGACTTTATTTACAAAACAATCAGCCTCTAAAATATGATTGATTCCAGCTTTAATTGCCCAATATAAACTCTACATCAACCAACAGTAAAAATACTAGACACATATGTATGTAACTGTGAAAATGATCTAATAATTTTATGAATATGACTACATAATCAGTAATTTGCTGATTAACTTTTGTATTTTATTACTCAAGTGAAATTTTGAAACAATTTTTTTTTGTAAAAGACTCATTTTATCTTCAGCAACAACACATCATCTGAAGATTTATAATCAGCAATAAAATCAAGTGATTTAGCCATTATAGAAGTTTTTACTCTGCAAATACTGATGATACACATATGAAATAAATAATTTTAGTGAAATTACTTTTTTTTAGACTTAACAAAATGGACTTTTCACCTGACTCATGATGATGTCGCGATGGTCTCGATGACGATGACGGTTTTGTATCGCTGCTGCAATCGTCATAACTTTAATAAAACATGTGCATATGAATTAATTCCCCCCTGCATCAGTTTGCGACAGACGGGAAACAGTTAACTGTCCGCGCTGCTTCCTGCAGCTCCACGCAGCGGACTATGAAATATCTGGAGGACAATTGGTTAAGTGGAGTTAACCGTTGCCTTTTCTCCCCGAGGTATCTTCCTTTTTGATCCTGCCGAGCCTGGCGCCTCGCGAAACACAACTTGTCTGGCTTATTAAATAGTATGACCTGGAGAAAGAAAACGCCTGTTGCTTCTCAACTGAGGCCATTGTGAAGCGAGAGGAGCTCATGACAGGCCTTAAATTGCTGTAATGCTGTGTGACCAACACTCATTCCTAATCAATGCTGCTCGCGCACCTTTTCTTATTTCATTCTCAGCTGAATTGTTTTACTCGTTTTTCCCCATGATTATCATATTGACGCAGCATATTTGTATTGTCTACAAATGATGTGCGCTTATTATATTTTAATCAGTTGATTGAATACATTTGCCTGTTTGTTTTTTTTCTTCCTTCTTTTCCTTCTCCTTTGATAAAAGCATCACTTTGATATTGACATGTGACTCTTTAGTTCCTGCTCAGCGTTACAGTGGGGGAATAATTCAACGAAACGCACCGGTGTAGTGGCCGGCTAATGGATGTAAATGGTCAAGAGAGATCCTCCCCACTGGTTAATTGCGCTAAAATTGGTCTAAGCTACTTTGTGAGGGCCATCAATAGCTCCGCGCCGCATGGGGTCTGTATGATTAACTTCTCCTTCCTTTCAAAGGCCTCTTGATCTCCCCTTGGAGGGCAGCGGGGCCAATCAGACCGGCACTTGCTGACGTCACGGGGCCGAAGCGACGAGCTGATTGGTGGATGCGCGGAGGGAGGACAGCCCTTGTCCTTTTATAGACGACCCCGTGCAGCGCGTAAAGGCTACTGGGCACCGCTGACAGCGCGGAGACGCATATTGGATACTGTACACCGCGGAGACTCCATTCCTCCTCACGGGCCACAAGGAGGTGCATGGCCCCCCATCCCCTCGTGTCATGATGAATCCTGTGCAGGGGTCGCCGTCCCAGGACGCCAAACAGCTTCATCAGAAAGAGGAGACGGATACGGAGGGCGAGGACATGCAGCCTAAAGACATGACCACGGAGAAAGGATACAAACCCCAGCGGAGCAGCCTCGCGTTTAGCGTGGAGTCGTTGATCTCCAAGAAGACCACGACCACCTGTCGGACTTCTTATCCCCCCACAGACTTAGCGGTGGCCCTGCCGAAGCCCGCGGCCGGGCAAGGCGTGCCGTTCTCTCCAAGGACTCTTTACGCGGAGAGCAAGGGTTCCGCGGAGAGCTCGCAGGGTGTTTCCAGTAGTTCCAGCGAGGACAGCCCGCAGTTTAGTGAGAAGGATCAGAGCACTTGGTACCAGACGTCCTCCTTCTCTACTCCGCCTCGTAAGTCCGTCCCTCTGCTGTTCTGAGAGTTTTGCAATCTCAACTATGTTAACATGTATAGTCATCTTACTGTTCATAGTCAGGGCTGCAAAGAAAAACATATTGGCAGCAGATACAATACCTGATAATTATATCGTTGTCATATATATATATATATATAGTTGTACATATTGAGTTTAGTTTTGCTGTATATATCTTTCATCCTTGTTATTTTTATGTTTGTGAGCTGCTACTACGACAAACACATTTCCCCTTGAGGATGAATAAAGTATATTTCTATCTATCTATATTGATATTGCCCCTGCAGCAGACTGCATACATTACCTTCTTGCATTTTTGTTGTGTCGGCATATTCATTATGGTAATGTTATGTACCGCTGAGCGTGTGAGGCACTTTGTTGGTTCTTTGTCAGGTTTTTGTTCTTATATTCTTATGTTATTTTGAATATATTCACTTACCAATTATGTATGCAAGCAAATAGTACATGGTGACAGCGTGATTAAGCTTTACGATTAACGTTTGCACGACTGGATGTGATCAGTTTGTGACCCGTATTGACAAATAGAGGCTATGTTGTTCATGATAAATATGTCATAAAACGTGTTTATTGATATCTTTTTACTTGCTGCTTGTGTTTGCAATAAATATTGACATGCTCACCTGACAATTAAGCGTCAATTTAATCTTCCCTTTTGCGCATTGTTCTCTTCTAAACAGGGAGCTCAAGTCCAAACCAGTGTACTTTAAGGAAACACAAAAACAACAGGAAACCTCGCACGCCCTTCACTACCTCCCAGCTGCTCGCGCTGGAGCGCAAGTTCCGCCAGAAGCAGTACCTCTCCATCGCCGAGAGAGCCGAGTTCTCCAACTCGCTCAACCTGACGGAGACTCAGGTCAAAATATGGTTCCAGAACCGGAGGGCCAAAGCCAAGAGACTGCAGGAGGCCGAGCTGGAAAAGTATAAACTGGCCTCCAAGCCCATGCTGCCCGCCTTCGCGCTGCCGCTGCCCCTCGGAGCGCACATGGGCTCTCCGGCATGGGGCCCGTCCAACGCCTTCGCGAGGCCCGGTCTGCCGGTCCCGGGACTGTTCGGCGGACCCGTCACTTATGGGATGTACTATTTGTCTTAGTAGTGCTGCGTGTGTGGTTTGTTAAGAGAAAAACAATGTCTTCTTCTTCCATGGTCGCAAAACACTTAGAAACGAGGACGATGCGTTTCCTTCACATCGGACACAGTTTTATATTCGGAGTTTAGAGAATTATTCTGACCTCCAGAATAAAAAACAATTATTTCGCGACACATTTTTACGTGTAATTGTGTGCGTAATCAGACTGAGCGAGTTCCCTGGTTCTCCTCGTTTTATTAACACAGTCCTGTGTTGTGGATCCACGGGCCTAAATTATACTGAGGCGATACTGCAAAACTAAATGTCAGGTTTTTAAACAACATGCCTTAAATATCTCACTCCAGTGCTCTCCGCAGTTTGTGAAAGTGGACATCCAAAGTGTGTCCAGACGTGGAGGCGATGCTCTACTGAAGCGGAGGGTTGAAAGCAACAGAAAAGTACTTAAATGATGTCAGTGCCTTAAGACCAGTGTATCACTTGAAGTATTTCTCCTCATTCAGCTGGTCAAACTGCAGTTTGCCAGAGTTGCTGTTTGAATGTTGGTATTTCCTTACGCGATTTCTACATTTTGTATGGAGCAAAACAATATATTTTAGAAAAATGTGTATTAGATATTTTTTTACTCTCACAACGTGGCCTTTACGGGAGTGATAATAGATTTTCTTTTGAGGAATTTTGCTGTAAATGTAAATACAATGTGTAGTGTTCATAAAACCCTGCAGCCTCGCTTGAAGAGCGGCAGGAAATGTGGTATTTATTGAATATCTTTGTATCTGTACTGTGTACATACATCACTCTATCCAAATGTTCAGTTACTTGTAAAAACTGATTTTAGTAAATAAACATTATACAAGACCTCAAAGTGGCTGACTCGTTGTGCAACCTTTCTCACTGTTTTATTAATTCATGAATTGTATTTAATACTTATAGTCGAGTCAGAAGAGAGTTTATAGCTCCTCCAAAAAATATTACTTAAACAAAGGCAGCACAGACTTGGATGAGATAATTGTTATTTATTAATGTGATTTCTGTTTAAAGCAATGCAGGCATGTCCAAACTCAATCACTGTTGCAAAAAAAAACAAACATTGCTTTTCCCACATAATTATGTGTTTTTTTCATTTGGAGAACATTTTATTCAATATTACATAATCTATTACAATTGACCATAAGCTTTGAACCCTTTGGAAATACATTGTCTTGGAGATTTCAAAGCTATACTTCCGTTCTGTTCATGTAAAAATGATTTGTTATATAACACAACTTTATGTCTTTTTTGGCACTTTTCAATGAAGCATTTGTAAAATAAATTACATTCCAAGCTAATATACGGTTATTTCATTATCATTTCCTAACGAAGATATTTGCATTGCGGCACTTGGACTAAACACATCCTGTCCAGTAGAAAACATCTTCCAATAAGACAACTATAAAATGTAAAAATGTGCTGCGCACTTCGAGGGGCCGATATTCAATATTCAGCTGCATTTAAGCTAATGTTACCATGGTCCCTAATAATTTCAGATATATTGCAAAATTGAAACAAAAATGTAATACTATAATACTTTTATTTTATTTCTCTCTCTCTCTCTCTCTCTCTCTCTATATATATATATATATATATATATATATATATATATATATATATATATATATATATATATATATAACAGTTATATATAACAGTTATATATAACTGTTAGTTATCATGCCTTTATGAAACAATGTTTGACTCAGGTTATTACGAATGTTAATGCTCTTCCATTTTTGTCACACTTCTCCAACACAAAAACAGTTAGAATTCATTTCACGGGCTAACTGAAATCACAGGAACACAACTTACAGTTCATGGTGGGGGATATTTTAATGTTTTGCCCTCAAAGCACTGATGTGAAGATGTACATTTTAACCAGTTGGAGCTTTCGATGAACACGGCAGTCCTACTCGCTGTATGTCCGTTGCCCGTCCGGCAGGGGGCGGTAGCGGACTCACTCACCGCCGTTTTGGCAGCTGCAGAAGAAGAAAGCGCACTTCCGCTGATCCGCCGTCACTGACAGACTACACTTTGTGCAGCGAGGTGAGTACGTTAGCGGGGAACGACGGAACATCTAACGACAATCTGTTTGAATTACTATTTGTGCAGCTCGTCCATGTGTTGTTGTGCATGAGCTTACGCAGTAAATGTGAGGTTCACTCGGTGTTTTTGTGAGTAACCTGACGTAACTGAAAGACTTCACTGACCTTGGCTAGCCAGCTAACGGAGCTAGCTGACGTTAGCTTGGCTTGAATTGAAAGAAAATGTCAAGGCCCCGGTGTCATTGACTGTCTCTTGTCAAACATGTGTTTCCAGCATCTCATCGTCCATATTAGTTATTAAACATATGCGGAACCATTTCGGACCCGCTGTCGCTGAGTCTTCACTAGTAAAAGTTAGCTCCTCGGGCCTTTACACTGAGGACGTTGACGTCCTCCTGCGTTGGAGCCGCTTGTCTGCGAGGTTCAACAACACAAACTGAAAAGGGTTTAATCCTGAAGACATGCATCATTAAAAGAGAAGTTAGCTACCACTTGTGTGACTGCAGTATGACACGGCATCTTGTGCACATTAAATTCTGAACATGTTTTGTCCGTCTTGGCTTCAAGGTATCAAGGTGACATTTTCCACCGAGGAAACTAATAAAGCCACATAACGTTACAATTAAGCTGTTAAGCTTTTGTTGAAACTGAAGCTGGTTGTTAATTCAACTTTGTTCATTTTGGAAGATGCATTTGTGCGTTTTATACATTATCTAGCATTTAAGCTGACGTGTTTCTATTGGTCTACTTCCACTGATGTAAATGGGGTAAAATATTAATATAATGAAATACAATTCATGAGCAACTACAGCATCTCAACAAACTGAACATTAACGAAGGCAGGATGTATTGGAGGGTTGTTGTACAAGACTATTAGTACAAGCTAGGTTCACCTCCATAAACTGGCAACTGAGTGAATATATATATAATATATATATATATATATATATATATATATATATATATATATATATATATATATAGTATATATATAAAACGGACAACATTTGTATGTAAAACAGTTTTCCAGCCACACGTTGCCTGGATTATTTTGATGTTTTTGTTGATTGGACTGAACAAGATGTCCTTCTACCTTTTCAGATAAACAGGATGGCAGGCCGTCGCGTAGCACTGAAATCCATTGACTGGATGGCGTTTGCTGAGCGCGTCCCACCCAACCAGAGGAGCATGTTCAACGCGCTGAAGACTCGCAGTGATGCCATCTCTGCAAAGTTAGTTTCACACCAACAACAGACTTTAAAAATCATGCTTAAAGTTAACGTGGTCTTTTAGTGCTGAAGTACATTATTGGTTACTACATTGTGAAAGAACACAACAAACAGTGCAATTGAATATTAAAATATGTGTTTTCTTGCTGATCAGCGAAACATTAATCTCTGACAATTTTCAAAGGATTCTGCTGTGATCTGCTGTTTTGTGGCGCATGCAATGCTGCATATCTTAAGTGTCCACCTGGCTGAGGATCCAGAGGATCACATGTAAATGCATAAAAGCTAATGTGCACACTGGCCCCTATTTCTTTACAGTGGCAGTTCATCATGTGTTCCTTTTTGTATTTACAGATTGGGGCTGAATCTAGTATTTGGTTCTTGTCAGTTTGCTTGAAAACTTGTTGTAAATAGTTTGGTCAAACTGATCATGTGTTTAAACCCACAGACATGCCGATAAACATTATGAGATGTTTGAGGGGAAGAAATAAAAGATGCAAAGTTAAAACGCCTTATGTCCTCGTTATCAGTAAAGTGCATTTTGTTATTGATTGGTCTCCTGGAAGAACTGTCTTACTACAGTATTTTACTCTCTCATTCTTGTATCTTTTTACTTTTTGTACAGATTTTGTTCTTTGATGTCCTTTTTTAGTTAGCTCACTTAAGCTTCATAGTCGTCTGTTAAACTCTGTCTTCTCCGTTTATTCCAGACTAATCTCACTGCCAGAGACTCCTGTAACCATTGACTGGAGCCTCTACAGGAGCACAGTGGCCAAAGCTGGGATGGTTGATGAGTTTGAGAAGAAGGTGAGCTTTACTTGACTGGTTTATTCAACGGGTCATGAGCATTTCCCTGAAATGTGGGAAGGTTCCAATCTGTTCTGACACTACATGGCAACTTTCACTTTAGTTGTAGTTTGGTATATTTTTGTGGTTGCGTCCAGCTGTGCTGAGCCATTTTTCAGATAATATTGTATTCCAGGATCATTATAGCATTCAAACTACAGTTTTTTTAAATCTTTTTAGTTCCTCTGCAAAAAAATAATCAGTTTAGCTGGTGGTTGTGCAGCAAAGTCAGAATTTCATGACATAGTTTTTTCAGCATTTGTTGGTTTGTGTTAGTGGTAAATGATAAATGTTCCTTCTGCACACAGTTCAAAGCCCTGCAGATCCCTGAGCCTGTCGACACACAGACGAGCACCATCAATGCACAGGAGGCTGAATCTGTAAGTGATGACACCAAACAAATCCATGTGTTGTCTCAATTTCAGCTTTACTGTACCGTTGTAAAATCTGTTAACTTTTAATTAGAAATATAGTCAAACCAAAATGTGCAATTATGTATATATTTGTAACTACTAAGATAATTTAATATGCAGAAATAGATTGACAATAGTTAATCAATCATGAAATTCATTCAACACTAAAACAGACATTTTACATTAATGCAAAGGGAGACGGAATACATTTTGGAATACAAATAGAAAATATTAACAGATTTGTTATGCTGTTGTCATTTTGTATGATCAGATGTAATAGTTTCACTTTTTCCCAACAGAATAAAAGTGCATCAGTCTACATTGAAGGATCTAAAGCCCGCATTGCTCAGTATGAGGAAAAGGTAAGAGACTGTGTTGTAGTAAAATACCTCATGGACGTCTTCTGGAAAACTGTATTTATAACCTGTTCTTTCACGTTTTGTCTCAGCTGGATAAATTCAAGAACATGATCCCCTTCGACCAGATGACCATCGAGGATCTCAACTTCACCTTCCCTGAAACAAAGTTGGACAAGGTCAAATACCCTTACTGGCCCCACAAGCCCATTGCGGATCTGTAATCCTTTTACCTGGAACTCACCTCACAATAAAGTTTATGTATTGTATAGAGACATCTTGTGATTGTTTCATTATTTGATACACATTTAGTTTCAGATGTTGATCGGACTTGTTTTGAAATACGGACTAAATGCAGCAATGGCAGCATGTGATATTGTAGGGAAAGCCCACAAGGGGGCGATGTTGTAATAGTTTTACTTTGAAAGGTAAACTTGTCGGTTGAAAAAGCTATACTTTTTGACAATCACTATAATTGGTATCTCTAACCCCTGTATGATTAAAATATATCTGTTTGCCTTTGTGGGCATTAAACAACCGCCGTGATGTGTGAAATGTTTCCTGATTCAATTGTCAGCATTTTTTAGAGTTCAGTATAACACAGGTCTGGTTAAAGTGATGCCCTCAGTCTATTCATTGTAATCAATAATAAATTCAAAATTCCATTGTATTGTACCTCAAATACTTAATTAGGTCCATGTCGAAGTCAGATTGAAACCCTCGAAATGTAACCTGCCGTTGTAGTTTGTCATGTCAATCATCCCGAAGCTATCCAATCATGGATCGGCTGGTTGTGTCCCTCAATAATCATTGGACGGACACTAAATATTTACAGATATGTTGGCAGGACATAGCCCATTTATTCCAGTCCTGCATTTTGATTGGTCCATTTTACAGCGTCTCAGCTGTTGATTGGCCAAAAATATGGTGTAAGTAAAATAGGAGGGGCTTCGTCAGAGATGATTTCCGTTGTATGTTATTTGACAGTCAGTGACGATTGACGGGAGAACATCAGCTCAGGTGAATGCCTTCTTTAATACCCTTCCTATTATTCAGTGACATGCTTCCAGTTTGATAGGTTTCAGCTCACGGTTGTGTGATTTACTGAGACTTCTCATTTTGCGTTGGTCGGTAACGAGTAACAGTGAAAACAGGGGCCATCCGTCCAAGTGTGCCAGTAACGGAGCAGCTCAGTCGGAGGTCAATAAGGAAAAAAACAAACGCAGCACGCATACTTTCCGTTTCAACATTAACGACGGCTGGGAGTTGTGTTACCTCCACATGACCACGGTTTACTGCCATCAGTAGCATCGGATGCTAGCTAACGTGACCGTTATCCAGTGACAACGTTAGCCCCGGGGATTAACGGCATGGGTGACGTCATTCAGCCAGGTGCCCTCTGTCCTCAGTGGAGCAAAGATGTTTCATTCTGATATTGCCAACGCCACGAATATAACGTAACTAAAAACTAACGCCACAATGAGCGTTTAATGTCTCAGCTGGTGGTAATCGCTCGTTTACTCTCGCGCTGACATAAACAATACGGCCTTACTATGTCTGACGTCAGAGCCACACTCTTCTATAGGCTCGCTGTGCCTGTTAGCTAGCTTAGCTAGCGGTACAGCACTGCGTCAAAACAAGCCCTACTTGTGTGCCTCCGCTACATTTCGTTCGAGCTCGGGGTGTATTGAAAGGACCACTTTTCTGTTAAGCCGTTCCCCGCCTTCTATATGTGTTTACAACTAAACAATCCCACCAAGGGATTTACGAGAGGTCAGTAAGGCAACACCTCTGTGTGCAAATTATGCAAAACTATTTTGGCTGGAGGGGAAATACGAGCTGATGTCAAGCTCTGAGTTCACCTTGGTCAGTACTTTGCAGCCACGTGTATGTTTATTTCCTTCTAATTCCAAGACCTGTTTCTCCAGAGGTAAAGTGACATAAACAGTTTGACTTCCAGGGTCAAAGGTGATAGATAGACCAGCATGTGTGTCAAGCAGTTGGTGTAAGTGTCAACAGCAGCACAGTCAACGAAATGCATGGTTTTCTGAGGTTGTCCTTTTCCCACTATGGAATCATTAGGGGGTAAAAGTGTTCTTCACTTTGTGTCTGACATGTTCCATCCATGCATCTTCCAAATATGTGTTCAAACACATCATCCTAAAGGTGGGTTATTGTGAATCTCATGGCCTAGAGCGGGTGTATTGTATTATATTGTGCGAGGTGAAGACAGACAAGGATGTGTTATTAGTCGGCCCAGGTCTGCCCCCTGGACAGTGGAGTCAACACTAGGGTCATTGTTCATAGAGAACAATGGGAATAGGCCTGCATGGAGGGCGGCACTGCTAGGAGGCTGGAGGTGGACAGCTGGCCTGTGCTTTTCTTACAGTGTTATTACCACACTTGATGGTGTGGTAGAGTCAAAGAGAGGGGATCTGAAGCAAAGTGTAATGTGTAGCAACAAGTCGTGGTAGTTGGAACGTTCTTATCCGGAGTGACGAAAGTTTAGTTGAGGCTGCTGCACAAGAGACAGACTAAGCCCTTTAGTGACAACAGTGACATCTACAAGTTAAGTTGCTTTTAACTTTGAACAAGCAATTTTCAGATTAGAAAACGATTTTCAAATTATGCCTGGCTACCTGCCAAAGAACAATAAATCAAAAACCCAACGGCATCGTTCACATGTAATGAGAGTTTATGGCCTGGGAACCTTGTCCCTTGCAGCAGCATCCTGTTTTGTGGTTTGTTTGTGACTCACAGGGTTACTTCATGTAACAAGACACTGGATCCTCAAGCTTTCGCTGATTGAATTTCATCCATGCAGCAGTTACGCCACCCTCTCCCAGCCACTGATGTTATAGATTTAAGCAGGAAATGCATCAGATGAAAGATGCAGCTAAGGCCAGTCTGTGTCGTTACTTCATATGTCGACCAGGTCATATTTGGACATTGCTAGTAGTATCATTGGCAGATATGTTCTTCAACTATTAGTTAATATAAGCACAGCACATAGTCATTGTTATGAATAATACATGTCAGATTAGACCTGAGGCATTTAGTCAATTCATTGCTTGACAGTTCTATGTCATTAAAGTGATTTGCTTTGGACTCGGGCATTTTTTTGTTTTACTATTTATATTAGCCTATTGTTTAAAGACTAAATCATTAATTAATTATGATGATTATTTTCGTTATCAGTAAATTACACAACTAATAAATAACATTTAACTGTTGCCTGAAGCCAATCTTTCGATGTTTTTGCTTTAAATAAGACTGAAAAAGATTGAATCTATTTTTTTAAGTTTATTCAATTAAGGTTGATTATTTTAATCTGTTAATCGATTCTTTGACGAAACGTTAGTTCGTCAGTTTCTGGAATAAAAAAATCATTTTGCTTTGGTTATTTATTTTTTTGCAGTATTCAACTAGATAAACTAGAGTAAATCTCAATCGCTGTCATCACCTCATATCACAATCAATTTTGTATTTCTTTTAATTTTGACCGACCAATATTAACATGCATTCAAACATCCTTTAGGTGAATACTTAGTACACAAAGCAAGAGGCCTATTTGTAATCTATTCTATTGCTATGGTAATGTCTTTTCTCTAATAGTGTTGAAGTTTTGGCCATTAGCCATGAGACACTTGCTTGATTATAGGATTCTCCATGCTAGTGCTGTAGCCTACTTTGTATGCCCTCAGCAAACATGGAGTGTGTTTTTTAGCCAGCTTGTTTTCCCTCCAGCCTCACTTTCTGCTGGAGTCGTCAGAGTAGGAGTGGGACATCGTTGGACCTCGGCGAGCTAAGCTAGCATAGCTGTTTATTTGTCCGTAGACGGTGAATGAAGCTTGTTGTCCCAGCTACAGCACATAGGCCTGTGTCAGCTGAATCTGTCCATTCTGGCAGATGTGGGCAGGGAACTGGTATGTAGCCGACCTGGATGAACTTTGGGAACTATTGTATCAGTATTGCTTCAATTATTGTAGTTGCTCT
Source organism: Myoxocephalus aenaeus (assembly GCA_038501785.1). NCBI lineage: Eukaryota > Metazoa > Chordata > Actinopteri > Perciformes > Cottidae > Myoxocephalus > Myoxocephalus aenaeus. Next base: position 2,610,754 of record JBAMJR010000125.1, on the reverse strand, counting down.
ATCATCACATCATTCTGGTTATACTGGGCTTGGTTATATAACTTTAAAGAGGAACACGCTGGGTTGGTAAAATGTTACAGTATGTAGAAGTATCTCTTTCTATGTAGGGCGTTGTTTAGATGAGTGGTTAGAGAAAAGAAAAGGACAATTGGTTGTGCAGTGTATAAAACAAGTGCAAAAAAAACCTCCTACATTTCATTAACACAACTGTAGCTAGTTTCTCAAAGGGACCAACATTTCAGATCATGTTCTTCTTCTCTACAGCTTTTCTCACAAATCCATTAGGCTGTATGCTGGTGAAAACCTCTTCAAAACGACTGCAATCACTCGCACATAAAAATATACAAATTGACCTGCTGAAAAATGTAACAGAAGAAAACATTGTAGAGGAAAAACTAGGGCCTGTTTTATTATGCTGCCTTTAATGTTCTCACTGAACCACCAATATAAGTAACATTTAATTGGGACAGTAAGAGGATCATCCCGTAGGGAAGTGGATGGATGGATAAAAAGAGGGGATGGGGTTACCATCTGGATAGTTTTATCTAGATACCCTGCTGTGTGTCTGTATGACCGAGACAAAGCCTGTCCCAGTAGGATGCAATCATTTGATCCCTCTCTGATTCTGTACTCAGTTAAAGTGATTTTAAGGAGAGATTAAATATGATAATCATTGTTAAGAATAACAGTGACTTTTCAACCGCCTGCCTCGTGGCAAGACTTTGTGCGGACAGATTTGTATTCTCTTTCTTGTGAAACACATTTGCCACTGGTTTGCAGTAGATTGGAACAATTTAGTGTTTGTTTGTGTGCATGTGTGTCCATTGTTACAAAACCACATTTTCTTAATAAGAGAACAAACTGTGCTGCTGAGGTGATTTTGTAGTTTGCAGTAAATAAGAAAGGCCTTAAATAGCCAGACGTTGGGCAGCAGGCAGCAGCCTTAAAGAAACTGCGGAGTCCTGAGGTGGAAATGGATTTTTGTGGGTGTCGAGTTCGTACAAGGAAGGTGGATGGATGCAGCTGAAAAGTCCAGAAAAATATTTAGATTTCTGTACGTGCTTGGAAGTGCACGTAGGCCCATTTCCTCCTTTGATCGACCATTTTTGCAGCAGACATTTGACTATTCTATGTGCTTTTCCCAAAATATCTTTCATGAAAGAGATGTGTGTGACATATGCTTTGTATGCTTGTCTTTGTTTCCAGTGGCCGTTGATGGACCATCCCTATGAAGAAACAGGGTCACAATGGGACAGAGTACCTCAGAACAAGAGGTCCAAGGAGACGTCACCAGCGAGGTCGGTTTGCTCGCTGCATTTGTTTGCATGATGATAAAACACATGACGATAGTGGTAAAAAAAAAAATGGGGCACAAAACACTGCACAAATATCATATATTAACTAATGAGCATATTCACTAAGGTTACATGTTGAGTGGCAATTACACTCCACAGATTGCGGCCATCTAGCAGCACGGCAGACAATAGCAGCTCATGACAGCAAACCGCCTCACTAGCGTCAAACTCAACTCAACGGATGAATGTGGCTGGTGAACTCAGAACTTCTCTCCGAGCCGAACTTGAGAGTTCAAACGGCCTCAATCGCAGGTTAATTCACACGATGAAGCGGCCTTCCCCAAATCATTGGGGATTTTGAGCTTTCTTTTGAAAATGAAAGTTGCATCATTTTCTTATTGCTGACAGTTAGCTTACTAGTAACTTTCAGTTTATTGGAGCCATCACCTTTAGACTGTAAATTTGCTCCCACGTGAACACTTTCCACAATTGTATTTCCGAACTCCAATGCGCCTTCTTGAAGCCTCCAGCTAAAGCATATATTCTCTGTGCACATCCGGTCAGTGCACTCACCCATCTGCCGGCCCCGCCGTCAATATCCCCGGTGTCCACCTTCAGCCTTTTTACTGCCAAATAACCATTAGCTCCTCACACACTATTCAATATACACTGTTAACCGACATGTAGTCTCATTTGCTGAACAGCCCACACACACACACAGTATAACAAACAAGCTTATCTTGGCCACAGGATCTCCTCTCCCTGCACTGACAGTCTTGCTTTGATGTGTAAAGAAGTGCTTAGTTTGGTGTTGAACTGATAAATAAAAGTCAAATCAAGCCAAAAGGAAAAGCTACTCAGCTGTCTATGAGTATTCTTCCTCTGTGTTTGATAGGAAATGCACATGATTATAAATAAGACGTTTCAGGCTTTCCTCTTATCTTCTCGGTTTCTTTTATGCTTTGTCCCACTCTGCCTCAGCCAAAGTCCAGCGCCCTCAGTTTTCATTATGCCCATGTGCTCCCTGCAGTTACAGGTTTGTTTCGATGCCTTCGTGGAAAAGCTTCACCCACCAGGGCTGCAGTTAGCCATCCAGCCCTGGTTTGCTCTTTACAGCGTTCTAGTTTGTAACCTGTGAACCCAACAGCTTCACATCGGGAATCCTCCGTCAATGCATAGGGAGCGGTGAGTTTTTAACAGAGTGAAAAGTGAAAGTAAGACGCAGGAGAAGACACATGGAAGGGTACAAGCGTGAAGAAGGTCAGATAATATGTTCACATCCTTCTCCTGGCACTAGTAGTCAGTCACACATTCCTGCCTCCAGGGCAAATCCCTTATTCACACATTCCATTACACTTCAATGGAAGTGAAACCTTCAGGCCCACACAGTGTTTCAGGCTCAATGTGCTGCAGGTGGTTGCAGCCATTGGGTATGCTACTAGGCAACTAGCACACTGCCTGTAGACGTTTTGGTTGTTTATTTGAATTAGTAATTTTTCTGTTTTTTTTTTCCTCCTACATTAGGAGGGGTTTGATAACATCAAAATACTTGTGGAGGAGGAACTACAGACGAGCATGGTGAGTGCAGGAAATTTGATCACATCCATGCCATTCGTGTTTCACCATGGAAAGAGAGAGCCAGAGAATAAAATGTAGCTCAATAATAGTTAGCATGCAAATTAAATAATGAAGTGATACTTTTAACACTTTAAAAGTTAAATAATGTACAAATAAATATCATTTTCGTTTACATTTTGATTTCAATGTTTCATTTAGCAGATTTTAACCTTGTACATTACATTACATTTCATTTAGCTGATGCTTTTATCCAAAGCGACTTACAATAAGTGCAATTCAACCATGAGTACAAACTCAGAACAACAGGAATCACAAAAGTACAATTTCTTCAACAAAGTTAAACCACAAAGTGCTATCAGTTAGTGCTATTTAAGTGCTACTAAAGTGCTACTACGGCGCTACCTTCCTTATTCAAGGTGTGGTCGAAAGGGATGTGTTTTTAGTTTGCGACGGAAAATGTAGAGACTTTGTACACACCTCAACAACCTTTCTATTCTTTTCTTCTCCTCAGATGGTGGGGATGGTGATAGGTGCGGGCATCGCCATAATCCTCATTGCCATCCTCATCTTCTTCATCTTGCGGAGGATCCAGCTTCGAAGTCAGTATTTGTTGTGAAACGTATATCGCCACTGAGAGCACGCAATGATGAGTCGTGAAAAAATGCAAACTTGTTTGTATTTCTATGGTAATTTTATTCTTCATTTCTTATATTTTTGACATAGAAGCTCAGGAGGTACCCAAATACCGCTTCCGCAAGAGGGACAAAGTCATGTTTTATGGGCGAAAGATCATGCGCAAAGTGAGTGTGTGGCAAAAATAAATCCCTGTTGTAGTTATCACGGGCTGGCTTTGACCTCCAGTGAGTCGCATGCCATTGCTCTAGTTTCTTAGTCTACTGCTATCCCAGGAATACCCTTTTAAACCAATATGTTTTTCAACAGGTCTCGCAGTCTACCTCTTCCCTGGTGGGTACATCCTCTTCCTCTCGGCAGCGCCTGAAGAAGCAGAAGATGCTTAGCATTGCCAAAAAGTACACCAGAAAGCTCACTCTCCAAAAATACAGCTTCTACTACTGTCATGGCCAGTTCTCTGTGAGTGGTTCACACTTACCCGTCTATTCCCACTGCCTTTCTGCTGTGAAGGATCCTGCGCTTTAAGAAGGAGGTGCCCATCCTGCAGACCAAGGAGCCCCCTCCATCAGTGCTGGAGGCTGACCTCACCGAGTTTGATGTGGCCAACTCCCACCTCCCCTCTGAGGTGCTCTACATGCTAAAAAATGTCCGGTAGGTTTCTCTTCTTTGTCGTATCTGTGTTATTATCTACTACAGTCTTCTGAAGTTGATTTGCATGATTGATAAGCTACTCTGAGACATGAGCCGGATGCCTTTGTGATGTTTGTTCCTGTTGTGCAGCGGTTGCCAAGCAAACTGTGCCAATAAAGCTCAGTTAATAGCATTCCATGCAGCTTAACGCCTATTGCAAGCCCTGTTTTCTTTTGTATATACGTACAGATGAGTGTTTACACCTGTACAAACCTGTTTGTGTGTGTGCACAAACCTCCTAACCTCTCTGTTCTCCTTCACGGCAGTGTGCTGGGTCACTTTGAGAAGCCCCTCTTCCTGGAGCTTTGTAAACACATGGTGTTTGTGCAGTTCCAACAAGGGGAGTACGTCTTCAGGCCGGGCCAGCCTGACAGCAGCATCTACGTGGTTCAGGATGGAAAACTAGAATTGTGCCTTACTGAAGGGGTACGCAAGCTTCTGTGTGCATGATTACATGTGAATTTCATGCATGTCTTAGCTGTTTTTGTGTTTGGGGATTACATTTTCTAATATGCAAAAACGTATTGTAAATGGGAGCAAATCAAGGGGCTTAATTAACCATGGGAGTTCTGACTTTAACAGGGCATTAATAAATATATATATATATATATATATATATATATATATATATATATATATATATATATATATATATATATATATATATATATATATATATATATATATATATATATATATATATATATATATATATATATACACACACACACACACACACACACACACACACACACACACACACACACACACACATACATTTGACTCAGATAATTTCATTAGGGAACTAAGGGGCTATGGCTGTTAGCAAACATTGCTTTTTTTAACTCAAGTTGCCTGGTATGTCTTCTTCTCGTCTCCCAGGATAAAGAAAGTGTGGTGAAGGAGGTTTACGCCGGAGACAGTGTCCACAGCCTCCTCAGTATCCTGGATGTCATCACAGTATGTCACACCCATTTCTTGCAACACTCAAAACATCTCCACTGACGAGTGTGCTGCGCCACACCTGTACACACACAGGCTTCTTCATAACGCACATGCACGTTATTCACACATTCCTGGTCATCAGTGTGTCGGACCGTGCCCACTTCCTCCCTCCTCACATCATTAAAATTAACCAGCCAACCTTCTCCAATGGCTTACATGTGACTCATACATTGATCTGTAGTTGTAATTAGGTGAAAAGCCGGCATTAAATTGGATGCAATAAATTCCCATCGTTAATGATAACATTAAGATTTTTTAAATGGAGTAAAAACAACATGACTACGAGAACCGACAAGAAGACGAAGCCTCTCACATCAGAGCTTCTTAGTGTGTGAACATTTTCTGAAGTATTCTTTGGGATATTTGTGTCCAGGGCCACCAGAAGCCTTACAGAACTGTGTCGGCACGGGCTGCAGAGGTTTCCACTGTCCTCCGTTTACCTGTAGAGGCCTTCCTCGCAATATTTGAGAAGTACCCTGAGAGCCTGGTGCGGGTGGTACAAGTGAGTTGTGTGTCTAATCCTCTTTATTATGTTTTGTGTTTCTCTCCCTCCCTCCTCTTTCGTTTCCCTCTACTGTTGGTCAAAAATGTATGCACTCTTAAAACTGAAGCGGTTTTGATGGTCAGTTTGCATTTATGGAAAACGACTCACTTCCTATCTTCTCTCTTTAGATTATCATGGTTCGTCTCCAAAGAGTTACAGTCCTAGCCCTGCACAACTATCTGGGGCTCACCAATGAGCTCTTTAGCCATGTAAGTTTTAACACACACACACACACACACACACACACACACACACACACACACACACACACACACACACACACACACACACACACACACACCACGGTACACCAGACAGCCATGCAAACATCTGTTGGTGATGTGGTTTGGCATTTATCAGGAATTCTTCATCATTAGCTCAGTACACATGCTGTTTCAATTATGATTTGAGTCGCTGAATGCTAATGTTGTGTGTCTGTTTCCACTCTCCCCCTCTCACACACACATCATATCATACCGTTCACACTTGTCCTACAGGAAATGCAGCCCTCGCGTTTGCCACCTCCGTCACCTCACCCAACTCGCACCAGTCCCATCCGGCATGGCAAGCGCTTCGGCAGCCTGACCGTAACTGAGGAGCATCGGGAAGCTGCCGTTAAGGGAGAAGCTGCAGGTGGGGAGAAAAAAAACTAGAAAGACTGTAATATAATATAAAAATTGTAAATGACTAACTCCGTGAAATATTGTTAAAGTCACTCTGCGAGGTTGAAACAATATATTTATTGGATTCCATTCAAGCTTAAATGTAAACATGTCTTCATTCTCCAGTTTCCTTTCGTGTTACTTTTGTGTTTGGCTTCTTGTTAAAAAGCGTAATTTGTGGTTTCCTGTATGTGCAGGAGGGGAACAAGGGAAGGATGGATCCACAGTGCCAACTCTTAGCAGGACCATCTCAATGCCTGTGGACATTGCTGGTGAGGGACGTCTCTCCTGTTCAGAGAGACAATGTTTTCATCATGTTCTTTAGTTTAATTAATAAACAGGATATGTTTTTACTGATGCTATCCTAATAAAGTACTTCTGTCGAAACATTGCCTGATGAAAGGGGTCAGAGTGTCCTAAAATCAGCCCAATCCAGGCTCTTCCGATGTCATTCTTATCTACAATACACAATGTACATGTACAGTTCAAGGGTTTGCCGGCCCTCCACTGCGCGTCGGGCCTAACAACTCCCTTGAACAGTACTGCCTCTCGTACCTTATTGCTTAAATATACATCATACAACTTTCAATATAGATATAAAGTGAAAAAATAATAATGTGGGAAGAAAAAAATAAAAGCCCTGACTGAATAGATAGGTTTATCTTCACAGCTTGCGGCACGATAACACAGACATTTATTGCATGAAGACATTGATGTTGAAACCTGATAGCCGGCAATGAAATCATACTGAGAGAAAACTGCAGTCTTATTGCCCACTTCTTCTTCTCACTAATGCCTTTATGACAATATAGGTAGAAAGGTCCACCATGCTAAGCTTGGCTAAAGTTGCAGAAATTTAGATTTAATTTGTTTTGAACTTGTCAAACTCGTTTCCCCTTTGCATCCAAAAGGTAGTTTGAACTGTCTGAAAAAAAAAGGAAAGTATAAACTTTGTTGCATGTTTTTTTTTTTTTTTACTTTGAGCTGCACTACCCAAATACAGGCTCTGAGATAGGGTAATTAAAGAGTGGGGCATAGTTGCTGAGGACAGTGCAGAAATTGGAGAGAGAGAGAGAGAGAGAGGTATGAGATGCAACTTTCCCAAGGCCAGAATCAAACCAGGGACATTTTGGCTATATGGCATGTGTTGTAACTCCTTTGCTTCGATGAAAACCTGTGTATAAGGGTTTAAAGACTGGATATCTATTTTTGTCTGTGCAGGTATGCAGAAAAGTCTGCGATCGGACTTTGACATGGCATACGAAAGGGGGCGGATATCTGTCTCTGCAGAGGATGGCAACACCCCTCCTACGTTTACTCGGGTCAGTACGCGGCAGACTCTGGAGACACAAATGAGATAAGGTTGAAAAGTGGGTAGTCACAGCAGTGCCCTTCAAAACAAAGTACATTTTCAAGTGCTGAACATTATTATTATTATTATTATTATTATTATTATTATTATTATTTATTTTTTAACGAAATACTCTCAGCTCTTTGGTATTTGAATATTTGTATTGTTCCATAACATTATATAAGTTTTGAACACGTAAACGTGAATAGATCAGTCAGTCAAAAACACACATCAGATTATAAATGAAAGATTTAGTTCATTATCTCTTCACGATAATTCGTAGTTAATTAATATTTTTTTTAGGGGCAGATTTCCTATGTTTATTCATTTGGATTGAGACTCATCAAACATATTCTTGTACTTGTATGATTCCAGTGTGTGTCCCAGGACCAGCGGGAGAGGAAGGTGACCGTAGACGAGGTTCCCTCAGGGATCTATCTGTACCCAGAGGAAGAGTCGGGAGTGGACAATATTTTTACACCTGTATCCAGTCGATCCACTGCTGCTTTGTTTGAGGAAGCTCAGAAAGAGATCCTCAAACTCATGAAGATTGAGGTTTGTTTAATGCTTTTGATTACTGATAGTGTGTCTATGTGTTATGGTGTAGTGGTATCACATGGCACTGAAGTAGAATGCCACAGACACGTTTCAGCGTTTCTGAGATCAGAGTCAGACATGGAAAAAAGATGATGTTGTGATCTTCGCAAATAGAAGATCTTTGACGTATCGAGTCTTGGCCAATCAGCGTTAAGATGTCTACAGCGGCTTCATTTCCCTCCCACCAGTTTTTTAATGGCAAGCTAGTCAGCTTGCTAACACGTTAGCTAACGTTGTTGGGAGAGACAGCGAGTGAGATTACTGGCAGCGGCGAGTCCGTGGCAGCGTGTGGCGTCAGCCAGGGGAGCGGCGAGTCAGCGACACTGGCAGTTCTACCTACCCACACATACTGACTACATATAAGGAGAGGACATATTTAAGGGTTTAAGATCGTGTAGAAAAAAGTGTTTCCTCCAGTTAATTATAATATATATGTGTGTGTGTGTGTGTGTGTGTGTGTGTGTGTGTGTGTGTGTGTGTGTGTGTGTATATATATATATATATATATATATATATATATATATATATATATATATATATATATATATATATATATATATATATTGTCTATATATCTATATATTGTCTATATATCGTTTAGTTATAATCGCTGTCACACAGAGAGGTGTGCATGTTCAGGTTTACCTGGTGGAAACATTATTCCAGTGTTCTAGACTAACAGTGACGTCTCCTCAAAGTAAAGTGGTATAATAGTATGACATAATATGGTCAAATAAAATAAAAAGGCTGGTACATTATACATACTATGGCATATAAGTGTAATATTATGAAGTGAAATCTAGTAGTAGCAAAACAATATTCAGTATAGTACAGCACTATTGCATATTGTAAGTATTAAGTCTACAAAAGGAAGGCTCATTACACTATTCTTTTTTTTCCCCTCGAGTGAGCACATTGTCTCAAATCACCCGGGAGCATCTGCTGACAGATTATGATGAGGAAAGGGGGTCAGTCAGCAGTCAGTCAGCAGTGGAACCAGTTCCAACCATACACACAGGAACCGCTCATGTCCCAGCACCCAGGTGCTGAGACATGAGGTGTTCCTGTGTGTATGGTTGTATGTAAGAAATAAATATGCACGCTAAATACACTAAAAAAACAAACAAACCAAAATAACATGTTGACAAACCAGAGTTCAGCTGAGCTGGGACACCGGTAACTGTAACACATTTAAATGCTCAACTTCTCCGAGCTACATCCATGCTGATTGAATTCGAATGCAGTTTTTAGCATGAGTTGTATACACACAATTTCTGTAATATGTGGTAAACCCGCTCTGTGTGTCACTTGAGTTCATATTGCTACATCTAATATTTCAAAACATCATGTTTGTGTAACTAGATCAAGCATAAAAACTGAACTGAATGTTGCGTAGCCGTCCGGGGCTTGATTTTCATCCACATTGTTCATCCACTTTGACTCCTTTGTTCCTTCCTGCTTGACTGGATTGTTTTTTCTTTGTCTTTTCTTCTTAAATCCAGGACCCAGCCTTGCTAAATGGGAAAGTGACTCTGCACCACGCAAAAGCAGGAGCTGTCATAGCCAGACAGGGAGACCAGGTACTTAAAACACCAGACTTACTGGACCTTTTTTTTTTTTTTTTTTTTTTAAAGATCTGTTTGACTTGTCTGCCTTTGTGGGGCCACTGCAGCTACTACAAAAGCAGTAAAGTTTAGGGGAAAAAGGAGTTTAAAGTTTTCAGGTTAGATTGGAAACTGTGATAGAAAGGCTCTAACGTATAGGCTGATTGGTTTACAGCCAAAAAATTATTGCCATGCTTAAATACCGTAAGCATGTATTATACCAAAAGAAATACCTCAAGAAAATAACTTTTATTTAATAATTTTCAGTTGATAGCTCATAGGCATTAAATGCATTACTCTATTTTATACCTGTGTTCATATTTTATTTCTTTATTAGCAGAAATTTCCTTATATATAAATTTGATAACTTTTTTTAAGTTAGTCAATACAGTCAGATTCAAGTCTTACTTAAATTATGACTAAATGTATAGTTATTGTTCTTTGCCTTTTGTAGTGCAGTGTAGTAGTAGTAGTAGCAAGTATTTTAAGTAAATATACTTGCATCATTGCAACAAAAAACGAAATGGCAGATAATACAGCAAAGTTCTTTTCATCCGCCCCGCTTTCTGTTTTCTCTCCTTCTCGTTTCACTCTTAGGACGCGAGTCTGCACTTTGTCCTGTCTGGTTGTCTTCATGTCTACCAGCGGATGATTGACAAGCAGGAAGCCGTCTGCTTGTTTGTGACCCACCCGGGGGAGATGGTGGGCCAGCTCGCTGTGCTCACTGGAGAGCCCCTCATCTTCACCATCAAGGCCATCCGCGACTGTACTTACCTCAAGATCTCAAAGTCGGATTTCTACGAGTGAGTTCATCGCCTTGGATGTTTTTTTTTTACAGTTAACTTTCAGCAGGAATACAACTGAGTCTAACATTATATGTGCCATCTTATTAATAAAGCAACAGTGCCCCATTATGTCCTACAATGCAATTAGACATTCTTTTAAAGCCCTTTCAATTTCTAACTGAAGCTTTCTATCCAGATTGATTTGATTTAACATCATTCTTTAAAATACTTTCCGAAATGTGACGGGTCCCAAGGCGTACACTGTTTCACATAAATACAAAACACAACATTTAACCAAATAACAAAACCATACATCGAACAATAGGAAATGTGAATGCAATGCAAACAATTGAATCTCTTCTAAAATTGCTGCAACCATTCTAATTTTGCTATAAATCATCTGCTTACAAACAATCTAAAGACTTGCTCATGCCTGTGCTGTATGCCGCCCCCTGCAGGATCATGAGGGAGCAGCCCAGTGTGGTGCTGAGCGCGGCTCACACAGTGGCCATCCGCATGTCCCCGTTCGTCAGGCAGATGGACTTCGCTATTGACTGGATGGCCGTGGAGGCCGGCAGAGCCCTCTACCGGTAAAACAAATATTTAGCTTCCTGTACTTGGTCAATTCCCTATGTTTTTTTTATTCGTATCACATCTTTGTTTATTTGTTCAGTGTATTAATTTACTGTTTATTCATCATGGCTACTGTAATATCACATCCACAGACAGGACGACCAGTCAGACTGCACATACATTGTTCTGAATGGACGTCTACGTTCAGTCATCCGCAAGGCAAATGGCAAGAAAGAACTAGTTGGGGAATACGGCAGAGGAGACCTCATTGGAGTGGTGAGAACAAGTCTTTTCCCATCAGTCGCGGTCTCCGTCTTCCTGTAAAAGAAACCTCAGCTATCAAAATGAAATATGAAGCTGAAAACAAACATGTGCTATTATTGTGATGCCTTGATGAGCTGCTATTGTGAGTAGTGCAGTGTTTTTGTTTTGAATTGCTTGTCATACAACATGAGTAGATTTGACCACATCAGGACCATTTTAATAAGATGTATTGTATATACTAGATTAGTAGTTGAGCTGGACATGTACTGTATACTTAATACCTTCATATATTTCCCCACTATTTGGACTGAAATGACAAACCCAATCATGTTATTTGAAATGTCAAACAATTATTTATCATTATTATTATCAAGGCTTTACCAAATGTCTTTTATTTTTTTATTTTTTTACATCCGAAGCTGCTATTGAGGTTTTCAAATGCAGCTTTGAATGTCTGTTGTCATATTTTATTTTGTGAATTTTAGAAATTATTGCTTCTATCTTTTTCCAAAAATGTTAGATCACACAAGTCGGAAACAATCTGACCAGCTCTGGAATCTAATTCTGCAAATAGTAAAATACTAATAATATTAGTGTATCTGCAACTATGCAGAAATACTAGGTTTAAAATGAATAGAATAGACATGAAAAAAAGTGCATTGATTTATAATTTGCTATGAATTAAGCTTTTGGTACAGCTCTACTTATTACTTTCTTATACAATTACATGTCATGGTGGACTTGCCTCATACTTTAGGTGGAGGCCTTGACCAGACAGCCAAGAGCCACCACCGTCCACGCTGTGAGGGACACAGAGCTGGTCAAACTGCCCGAGGGAACGCTCAACAACATCAAAAGACGATATCCCCAGGTCAGTGTCCTCCTCTTGATCGGGTTGTGGTTGTGCGTGTGGCTGAAACGGTACTGATGCTCGATGTCTGCTCAGGTGGTGACGAGGTTGATCCACCTGTTAAGCCAGAAGATTCTGGGGAACATGCAGCACGGTCGGGGGCCCTTCTCAGGTAAGGTGACGATAAGACGCATTTTATGTTCTCAAAAAGATGCTCCCTCCCTCTGTCTTTGTGAGTCCAACCTGATCCATTTGACGTACAGTATACTACAATTTAAACACTGTGGTCCTGTCTTCCAGCTTCAGCCCTGAGTCTGCCCGGTATGACAGCCAGTGCTGACGTCACCAACCCTGCCAGCAACCTCTCCACTGTGGCTGTCCTGCCTATATGTGATGAGGTGCCGATCAACGCATTCAACCTGGAGCTCAGCCACGCCCTCAGTGCCATTGGTAGGCCCGCAGAGTTTTCATTTGTCCACAACAGCCCTTTTTCTTTTTTTAATCTGGGATTTCTGTTTAGTTCCTTGTTATACTATAAATCTACATGACTTCCTAGTACAGATTAGAATACACATGGAAGTTTTACATTCTTTACAGGTTTATGTATTCATTCATTTTACAATGCCTCAGTTGTCTGCCTGTCTCTGTAACTTGCAGGCCCCACTCTGCTATTGACCAGCGAAATAATCAGAGAGCGACTGGGCGCCTCTGCTTTGGACAGGTCAGTTTAACAACAACTCAGTTCTGAGTCACCTTATGCATCAACCCACAAGCTTTCCAGCTTCAACTGTTCCTAATTCTTTCTCTCCCATAGTTCTCCCTGTTTTTTTTCTTTTACATATTTTAGATCTGCTGTCACTTTCCATTCCTCACAGGCACTGTCTGTTTATTTGGGAATCAAACCCCCGTTCTATAACCTCATCCCTGCATTTCTATTGTATCCGTCAGTATCCACGAGTACCGTCTCTCCGGCTGGCTGGCCCAGCAAGAGGACATCAATCGGATTGTCTTGTACCAGACTGACAACAGCATGACACCGTGGACTCAGCGCTGCATCCGCCAGGCTGACTGCATCCTCATTGTCGGCCTGGGCGACCAGGAACCTACCCTGGGAGAGGTATGTCTGTGTCTAAGAAAGGAAAGGTAAAAGGGGGATCCACATTTAAAAAGTAAAAAAAGTCTCTTTTCTAACCATCTTCTTCTCTTCCCCTCCAGTTGGAGCAGATGCTGGAGAACACAGCGGTTCGGGCGCTGAAGCAGCTGGTGCTTCTGCACAAAGAGGACGGGCCGGGCCCCTCCAGGACGGTTGAGTGGCTCAACATGCGAAGCTGGTGCTCCGGTCATCTGCACCTCAAGTGTCCCCGCAGAGTCTTCTCCAGACGCAGCCCTAGTAAACTAGTACGACGCATACTTTTTATGAAATTGTACTACTTCTGTATTATGGTATGCTATGCTCGCTAGAAGGTAGACCCATTTGGTGAGGGGAATTCATTAGCCGCTCCTTCATAGCTGTAAACTAAGTGTGCAATCATGGATTAACTTGATTTACAAGTTAATGCACTTGTAAATCAATGGCGCTTTAAAATAAAAAATGTGCGTCGAAGATTTCAGCTTTTACTGTATTTTCATCCATATTTTCTTTGTTTGTGCAGAGGGATGTATATGAGAAGGTGTTTGAGAAAACGGCAGACAGGCACAGTGATTTCTCTCGGCTGGCCCGAGTCCTGACTGGAAACAGCATCGCCGTGGTGCTGGGAGGAGGGGGAGCCAGGTGAGCCACAACTATCAGTACAGACATGTGGAGAGCAGCTTGAGTCTCACAAGTCTTGGTGTTGTCATGTTAACAATTCAGTCTACCTACTTAACGTTAATATTATGGAACAAACTTGTCTTATCAAACTAAATTCGGATGATGAAAATGTACTCTTTTATACCAAAGGAACTTCTCAAGACATTTTTTACCACTTAGTGCAATGTGCAGATCATTTGAAGTCATTTAGAGTGCCTAACTTGAAATTTCTTTTTGCTTTCCCTCCTGCAGAGGCTGCTCTCATGTGGGTGTGATCAAAGCTATGGAGGAAGCAGGGATTCCTATTGACATAGTAGGTGGGACGTCAATCGGCTCATTCATCGGAGCGCTGTACGCTGAGGAGAGGAGTGCCGTGAGAACCAAACAGAGAGCCAGAGAATGGTCCAAGGTGCAACACACATCTATATGCATTATTAACATGTTAACTCTGAAAATGAAAAAGGTTTAATTTACCCAGCAGTTTAATTATACTTCAATTCAATGTCTTTCCATCCGTTTAAAGGGGATGCCAAGTAACTGAAGAGAAGCGAAAATGTTATGGTTATAAACAGGTGGTTAATAATAGACTTGTGTCTGATTTCTCTATATTTTGTTGTTGTTGAACAGGCAATGAACTCTGTATTCAAAACAGTCCTGGACCTGACCTATCCCATCACCTCCATGTTCTCTGGTTCGGCCTTCAACACCAGCATCTATAAAGTGTTCAAGGACAAGCAAGCCGAGGTAAGAGCTTGCGGTACAAAACATTTCAAGAGGATTTGGTCACTGGGACAGTAGTTTTATTTATATATATATTTATATATATATATATGCACACGGTTTATGACACTGAGATACTCTCTGTGCTCAACAGGACCTGTGGCTGCCATACTTCAATGTCACCACTGACATCACGGCCTCAGCCATGCGTGTTCACCAGGATGGTAAGTGACCGCTGAGCTGACTGCAGGAGCCGCTGCTCCTCTTTATCAAATCACTATTGTGATTGGCTTAAGGTTATTTTATTTTATTTTTTTACTTTAGATAAGCTCAAGGCGGTACTATCTTCAGATGAGCTCACATGAATGCAAACACACACACACACACACAGATCAAAAACTCATTTAGGATGAAGGGCATGCCTAAATGCTTAAGTCAACATTTAACACAACTCAATCAATAGTACTACTCTGAGAACTAATGAAATGTATATTCGACAGGGAGTAATGCTCGCAGCAGTCAGTCAGAAGTAAAATGGCACAGTTAATAAATCGTATTACTTAACTGAATTTATTGAAAGTCACCTTAGGCTCTGTAGCTTTAAAAAAAAATCTATTTTATACAATTATAAGTATTGTATTAGTCAACACAACTTGGGGAAATACGGTATGGTATATGGTGTGTTCTCTGCTGTTGAATATGGCACTTTTAACGACGCCAAAGCAGTTACTACGACTCTGTGCTTGTGTAATAGTGACCACACCAGCTGGAGGACCTCGCAAGTCTCACTGGTTTTAAATTCCTCACAACAGAACGTGTTTTAACTAGTAGAATGTAATGACTTTAATCCTAAAACACAATATACAAAATAACTTCAGCCATTTATTTACATCATGTTATGGAAGAATTGCAAGGAAGAGTATGTTTAGGGGTGGTGAAATAACCCAAATAAATTGGAGTGGCCCGCCTGCATACATTGCAGCCACCAAAGCCAAATCATTGCTTCATTTTGGTCGAAAATCCGCTATTTTGCCTCCATAAACATGCCAGTTACAATATCGTTTGGAGTATACCACGACCAAGGGCTTAGACAGGGATTTCACCAGATATGTACAAAAGAAGACATTGTGTCGATGTTTATATGCTTGTGTCTGTATTTACTGAAATAATGAAACGTGTTCAGTTTGACTTGCGTAAGAAATGCATCATCACTAACGTTAGCTAAAGTAGATCTATTTTGACCAACCCTGCAAATCCAGTGGGCCATTTTATATGCCATGTAGCACAATCTAATGCAAAAACAAGTTGTAGCATTGTGCATCAAATAAAGCCATTGCTAGTTTAATTGTGAAGGCAGTATTTTGACTTGTTATAATTCAGGCTGATTACTGGATTTGAGGGGTGTGTTTATGTTTGCATGTGTATTAATTAACTGCTGGAGCAAAGCCTTTTCCTCCCTCTGTCTTATCGTTCTTATCATCAGCCTCTCACTTTTACTGCACTAGTTTCCTTCCTTTTCACTCTTCATTTCCTTCCTTTTATTTTTTTTTATTTTCTTTTCTGTTTCTGTTAAACTTCCCAGCTTAACTTCTTCCGTTTCATACACTGAATTGATAAAGCTGTAGATATTTCATTGTTTATTTTGTTCATCACATTTGTGTCTAAAACTCCCAGATTATTCCTTATATGTGTATACCACTTCCGTCAGATCTTTCTGCATATAGAGACATCACAGCATATCCATAGGATACGCCATAAACAAAATAACTTGCGTAGTCGCTGACTTCCCTCCCATGTCCGTGTCAACATGTAGGATCCAGAACACGCCACCCTGCTTTTTCTCTTGGCTTCTTAATGACATCCCACAATGCTTCTCTTACTCATCACCACTCTGTGCTTCTGTAGTTTGTCTGTTGTGCTTTTGTCAAACAACGCTAGCGTGGTGCTATTCTAATGGGTGTAAGGAACACAGTGTCATTAGTTGGCATTACTTCCAGTGAGAAAAACCACCAAGACTGAGATCTTTCCTCTAAAACATTGTCCAGTTTCACTTTTCTCTTCAGTCTACATTTACGAGAATTTAGTTTACCACCAAAAAGCACTTCTTTAAATGACGGACTCTCTCTCCCTCTTTCTCTCGCTTTCTCTCCCTCTTTGTCTTTCTCCGTCCTCCTGTCCTGCCTCTCTAGTGGTCTTTTTCTATCTCACCCTCTCTCTCTCTGTCTGCCTTCCTCCCACCTTCCTTGTCCGACCAGTCATCTAACAACGCTAATAACACTTTTATTAATATCATTAATGAACTCATCAAACAAACCTTGCGTTACTGTTTTCAGGTTGTAAAGTTAATTTACATACCACTGGTGTCATTCATCCAACATATTTGTTGTCATTTATATCACAGATTAATTAAATTTAGCCTACATTGTGCCGTTTGTAGTAAATGTTATTGTGTTGATATTTTGGTATCTTGTCATCATTCTGAACAAAGTCTATCATACTTCCTTGAACAGCCGTAGAATAGTTTAATTTAATTGGCCGTAGAGTGTGCTTTTATTTCAAATTGGCCTCGTACTAGAATTTACTGCATTCGGTTAGAAACCGTAGTCATAAGTGAATCATTTTGTTGACAATGTATTCCCCTTCCTCTCTGTCTTGCTCCTGGCAGCGTCTTGCACTCCTCATCGATGTTGCGGGCATTTCTCTATCTCTCTCTCTGTCTCTCTCTCTCTCTCTCTAGTCTCTGTCTCTCTCTCTCTCTCTCTAGTCTCTGTCTCTCTCTCTCTCTCTCGTTGAGTCCGGCCCATATTTGATGTGTTCCTCCTTCTTCATCTCCATTTCCCGACAGGTTGCGTCTGGCGATATGTTAGAGCCAGCGCCTCCTACACCCCCTATTTACCTCCCCTGTGCGACCCCAAGGATGGCCACTTGCTTGTGGATGGTTGCTATGTTAACAATGTCCCAGGTCAGATTTTAAACGCCCGCTCGCCAAAACCTCCACCTCCATCCCTAAGTCGACAACGAACCACTCGGCTACCCTCCTGCTCTTTCTTGTCCTCTCCCTCCCAAGTTCTCACTCGTAACTAACCCCACCCATGGAGCACATGGTTTGGAAGGAAAGACTAAATCCACTATTTCCACTACTATCCAGTGCCTCATCCTTCACTGGTACATATCATTCATTCAAATTGGCTTTTATAATTCTCACACACAGCAGACTTTCCAAAGTTAGCTTGGCGCCACCTGTGAATATAAGCGCTCACTTTCTTAGTAGATGTGAGGTTTTGCCCACGCATGTCTTGACATCTATGAGTCACGGAGAGATGCATGATGGACTGGCTTCTTCTGGCCCACTATGTTTATTTGTTAAACTTTTATCTTCCCCTTTATAAATATAGAGTTCTGGATGCGGCTTGTAAGCACCACTGTACTTTCTTATTTTTATATATTTACAAAAATGCAGTTGCAAACTTGCAGATAGCTCATCTTGGCCAAACTCAAGTGATTTTGACGTAGCTCGATTCTCAGTGTGAGATTTGGTGTAGAGAGCATACGGTAGTGCTTGTTTCGAGAAAAGGAAAGCTCTAGTGTTGAAGTTGACACTTACTGGAGATAGTGAATGGCTGCACCATGTCAACATCACATCTGTCTGTTGTTGTGGATCATTGTGTTTCGGTGGGCCTACATGGACTGGTGGACTGACCTTCAGCTGGTTCCCCATGAGGAGGTCCTTTCGAAATTCCTACTGTTTCATTTCAATCACCTCTACCTACAGGAAACATGTTCAGTCTCTCCTACACGGCACCTGTCCTCTCCCCTGGCTTCGCTTGCTTCTGTGTGCATGCCAGTGTAAAACACTGCGAGGCAATCAATATATTTATCATGGAAAAAAAAATATATATATATATATATATATATATATATATATATATATATATATATATATATATATATATATATATATATATATTCTTTTTTTTATAGCATGTATTACTTTTTTAGGTTTTTTTTAAATATTTTTTTATTATACAGGAATATGTGTTCTGGATCCTGCTGTTTCACATCGTAGCTCCTGTACAAATGGAATAATGCCCTTAAGTTACAATAAGTCTAAAGCAAACAAATGGAAAGCTGTAGGTGATAATATTTTCCCAAAACTCTTAATTCAGTAAAAGTATTCCTCCTCAGCATTCACACATTCTCCACATACAGATGTACCCCTTGCTTTTCTCTGTGGTGCTCCTTATCCTTCCAACCCATGCAGCACCCGTCCTGCTCCTGCCCCCTGCTGGCTCTGAGCTGGACTGCAGGACTGGGCAGGCTGGGTGCTTCCCTGCCATGTTCACGGTGAGAGATCTCCAAACATTGTCACAACATCTGCCTCTGCTCGTTCTGTCATGTAGATAATTCAAAATACAAATACAAAATACATGATTGGTTTCAAATTGAATATACAGGATCTGTTGATTTTGCTTTGGAAAGGAGCTGTTGCTGAGAAACACTGATGTTGTCACACTGTTTGGAGATCCAAACTGCCTTGGTGCTCTGTGATGGTTGCCATTTACTTTTTTACCTTACGCACGCACAGGGCCTCTGTGCAAGGTAACGAGGTTTGCAGTGGTGTACAGCAGAGTCTAAAGGTGGGCAGAACCACAGTCCTAGCCTTTGCAGGGATCGGCTACCTTCCTTTGTCCGACCTCCCTCTGATGTTAGGATTGCGTTCTGTGTCGAAACTAACCTGATATGTATAGCAAACATTATTGAGATGTTATCCCCCTCCCCCTTCCTCCTCCCTCCTTCCCTCCCTGGTGTGTCAGGCTCTCTGTGGCGCTATGTACGTGCGAGCATGACCCTCTCTGGGTACCTGCCGCCTCTCTGCGACCCCAAAGATGGAAACTTGCTAATGGACGGTGGCTACATCAACAACCTGCCAGGCAAGTAGAGGTGGACCCCCCTCCCCTCACCCCCCAGCACACAGTCCTCAATGTCCACCAAACTCCTGTCCCCCAGAGGAGGGATTGGTGGAGTGAGGGACGGGGATGATTATTATGAGGGGTTATAATCAAGTTGTTAATAGGCTGGGTAAGTATATAGACATTGGCTTGTCTTGATGCTAATTGAAGGAAGTCAGGTGGTCCTAGAGGAGTGTGCTAAGTTTTCCCTGTCTAAATATTGAGCTGGTTCAAACCGTCAATTAAGAAAGAAATCATTCAATCAATCTTAATTAATCAACAACATTTAAAAAATATAACAATACAAACTGAGTGAGCTTCATCAAAACCTGTACAATTCAGTATTGCTAGATGGGGAAAAAGTAAGCATTTAGAATGAAATTGAAACAGGATTCAAGTGTATTCAATGATGAGGTTACACTTAAATTAGTACCACATTGAAGAGGTGGGTGTGATATTTGTCTGTCAAACAGCCTGGTGTCAAAAAGTTGTAGGCTTTAAAAATCGTAAGAGGGAGGACTACCTCCTTTTTTTTTTTTTAAACTTCTGAAATTTAAAACTAGAGTGATTTGCAATTCTTTTTGGCACAAGACACCAGTCTGCTTTGAGGTTAAAGGCTGGTTCCCTTCATGTCGAAATGAGCACTTTTTTGTAGAGCTGGGCAATAATTAAATAATATCGTTAATTGACTTTCAACATAATCATACGATGGTTATATGATCATATCATGTTATCATTCTGACAATCAAATTGTAGTTTAAAACAACAACAAATTAAGTTTTAGTTTTACATTTATGAGGAGCTCAGCCTCATGTAAAGCATAACAGTTCTGCTTTGAGCTTCAGTTTGATTGTTTTCTACAGGATTATACATCCATTGGATACATATTGTAAAATCATTGGTATGGGAAAATATCCTTCTTATTATAATGATTTTCAACATTTTGCCCGGCCCTACAGTAATTATACTGAAGCATCATTTTAGATTGTTCAGTATTTGCTTCCATTTCAACCAGAGGAAAATGTAGTGCAGTCTGTTAAGAAAGAGGGGGAGCTGTGTTTTTTTTGTCTGCGGATCATTGAATACATCCTCATTACCTGAAAGCATTTTAAAAAGCATCAGACCAAATGTACACTTTCCTGTTATGTTAACAGAAATAAGACTTAAGTGAGACCTGTAGCTTTCACTATGGTGCGCAGATGAAAACTCCCCCGAGTCCGTCTCTGTGTAGTAATGATCAAGAATGTTCTCCGTACCGGTGAAACGCGCCCATTTGTCACAAAGCTCTGGACTGGGCCGTTGTAATACCCTACTTGGTATGAGAATAATGACACTAATGTGTGATTATGTCTCAAGCAATACTCAATCTTGAGGTTTGTGATCTATGGTGCTTTCTGGGCCCAACGATTGATCCGACTAAAGGGTGCCTTGAAAAATCAACTTGCTTATTTTCTGATGGTTTCTCTGGCTTCTTTTTTGGCACTCTGGAATCAGTGTGCTGGGCTCGTGAGATGTTTCTGCTTTTTTTTTGTCTTTTGAAAAGGCTTAACACCACACAAATGTTCACTGCCCCAATGCTTTTTTGGACACTAGCAAGTCAACGAGAAAGGTCCTCTGGCCTTGTGCTTGTTGGCCAGTCAAGTACGCTCGTTTTTTTGGTCACCAATTGGCTATAAATGTGTGTCTGACAACTTAAAAAAACAGATATTTTTGTGGTGTTAGTCTGTTTGAACATTGTGGCTTGTGAAATGAACGTCTAGAGATATTATCCTGAGACGAGCTTAATAACACAGAATCCACTGTCTCACCATCTCTGCTGCTGGATTCTGTCGTGCTGTGTTGGTCCGTCTGTGTGCGCGTGTGTGAATGCTGGTGTCTGCGCTACACGTCAAACAGCGGACATTGCGAAGAACATGGGGGCCAGGACCGTCATTGCCATCGACGTGGGGAGCCAAGACGAGACCGACCTCTGCAACTATGGCGACAGCCTGTCTGGCTGGTGGTTGCTGTGGAAACGGATCAATCCCTGGGCAGAGAAAGTAAAGGTACAGTGCGGGCGGTTGCTGCTGAGTCTGCAGATTTAGAAATATTTCTGTTGGTGACTGTGGCCACGACATCATTGTCGTGGTCCTGACATCATCTTCTACTACAGGTGCCTGACATGGCAGAGATCCAGTCTCGGTTGGCCTACGTGTCTTGTGTGCGGCAGTTGGAGGTGGTGAAGAAGAGCGCCTACTGCGAGTACATCAGACCGCCCATCGACCGCTTCAAGACCATGGACTTCGGCAAGTTTGACGAGATCTATGTGAGTTACTTCATAGATATTGTTGTTTTTGTTTATTTGGACATACACTGCATTAGCAAACATTACATGTTAATTGTGATGCCCTGATTCACTCACTGCAAGCGAATGAGGGCACCGTTGTTGTATTGATGGTGATTAGTGTGAGCCGGATTGCTTCAGGATGTTGCTACTCGGATATCAATCCATGTGCATCTGTTATGAAGACTGATGTATAGATATTACTGTATAACAAGATGCAGTCAATGCATACTCCTACAGTTAACATCATGATCATAGACGAATGATTCAATTAGCGGCCGCGGCTCATTGACAGTTCACGTTTGCTGCTGGATAAAGTAACGTTAGAACCAACCTCCTCTCTACTTCCCTGGAGACGATGAGCGATCAGCGGTTCTCAACAACGCTGCGAGCAGCAATACCGGAGCGAGCAATCGGCCCATTCCAAAAGCGAGCACTGCACTCGTTCACGTCCACCCAAGCAGCACATCTGCAATACAGTTTGAAGACGTCTGTTCTCTTGAAGGGTGGATGATTTACACTGTAAATGTTAAAATGCCAGGCACTGCATATGTGTCATGTATGTCATGTGACCAAATAAACAAAAAAAATACATCATCATCAGTTCAGTGTACCTTGTATTTCTGTTTCAACTACTTCAGGATGTGGGCTACCAGCACGGCAAGCTGCTGTTTACTGGCTGGGCCCGAGGCGACATTATCGAGAACATGCTGAAGGACCACCGCTCAGCCGACTACAACGACAGCAAGAGAACTGACGTAAGAACAGCACTCGCACCACAAATGATATGTAATATGGTTGATGTGTAACTAAATACATGTTCACCATCAACATTTTTATGTCGGTGTATATAATGATTTTTTTTTTTGTCTTTTTAGTCCTGCTCGTGTCCAGGAGCTGACTTCACTGACCTTGCAGAGATTGTATCTAGGATAGAGCCAGTCCAAAGCTACGTAGCTGCAGAAGGTAAACGATCACTTGCCAAGTCATTATCTTTATCTTTCAGAGCGGCTTAAATATATATTAAAAGTCCTTGTTAGAGCAGTCTCCTCCTCTATATGTACAGTTTCCCCCTCAGGATCACGTCTGATTTAACGAGTGTAATAAATAGTCTGTTTTAATGAAGTACAGTGGGAGATGTCCCTGATGTTTTATGGGTGCTATCTAAACCAGGTGGCTCAGTCACGCAATAAATTCTCTCCGTAATATGTGCTCTAAATCTTTTCATTCAGCAGAGGAGTCCGACTGTCTGACAGAGAATGAGGAAGACGGGATGGACACAGTGAGAGAGGAGGAGGGGGAGGAAGAAGAGGAAGAAGACCTTGAGGACAACTCCCCTGGAGAGTGGGGCCAGAATGGAGTCTTTCAGACTGTAAGCACACGAAAACATGACATGACCTCTCCATATTAAATAGATGTTCTTCTTCAATGCCATTGTAACATTTTAAAGGATGTTTAAAATACGAATTTGGCCAATAGCTAATGCCAATGTTTTTTGGGGGGGTTTAATGTTTTAATGTTGTCAGTTATTCCCCCTTTTGTGCCAGAGAAAAAAAGAAATCTATGGAGGTATATTTGGGGAAAAGACAGCACTGTTATCGGGTCTGTAAGACATTGGTATTAGCATATATCAATGTCACTGTGACACTAGAGGAACCTTCATATTTCAGCCATATTGAACAGGTCAAAGACAACTCTCCTCTCTCTGCAGGATGAGGAGAAATCCGTGAGGCAACGAAGGAAACTCGCCAGTGACTCCAACACCTCTGAAGTCTCTGACTGCTGACAGAGGGCCATGGAGGACTATAGGGAGACGAAACAAGACCGAGGGCCAAATTACGGGTCCATAAACTGTCAAGGCTAGAGACTTGGACGCCACACTCAGCTTCTGCGACTTCTGAAACTCTGAGATACCGCGTTTGTTTTTCTGCAGGAAATCGTTCATGCTCTAACTTATTGACCCTTCGTTGCGTTGAGTGGCTTCCTCCTGGCTCTCACACTGGCCTCATCGGTTCACCATCCAAAATGAATATTTACGGCCTTGAAAAAGAACAGTCTTCCCCACCCAGCGGTTGCTCTTATCGCTTTCACACCAAACCCATCACCAGAATCCCTGCCTGCCAATTCCCAAACCTGCCAAAACTAGGGACTCCCACAGTAACCAACACAACAAAACAGGGACACTTAAAACTTCCACTTCAATCCCCTGTTTCAAATCTCCATAAAGACCCTGTCTGTCTCTGAGTCTTTACGTGTGTCTCTAACGTCGGTACATCTTCATTGCACTCCATTTTTGACAATTTAACATATTACATGGGCCTTTTATTTCTTGTGTGCGCATGTTCAGATGAGTTTGTATATTTTGCCCGTGTGTTAGGATGACTGTTTGCTGTGATTTGTTGAAAGAAAAATAAGATATACATACAATAGAGCTGAAAAAAGATGTAAGTGTAGGTTATGTTCATGTTGACATCAAAGTAGACTATGTTCCATTAACAGAGCAGAACGAGGATCAATTCAAATTAGGAGACGTTGAAAGAATGCGTTTATGAATTAAGAGAGTTTTGAACTAAAGTAAGGAAATAAAAGTGTGTGGACGGATGAAAAGAGATGGACCAGTGAATTAAGTTTTATTTTATTTTAAGTTATTTTAATTCACCCAGAATAGAGTAGAGGGAGCCTGATGCACTGTGGGTAGACTACACTGTCTGGACAGATGGAGAACAGTTGTGATGAAAATGAAGGATGAATGAGATGATTTCTTTGAGTGGATGATGTTGTGTCTGTGTGTTTGAGATGTAGTGTTTCAGCTGTCGATGTTTGAGCTGATGCCAGATAAAGACGATGCCTTTTCAACCAGTGTTTGATCCACTCACAGTGACTGTGGAGACGAGGGCCCTCACTTCTTAGCGGAACAGCGTATGCGCGCCTCTGCTTGCACACATGCAGTACTCAAGGTTCCTGCGTATAGTGGACAGCAAGGTGTGTATGACGGTGCATCTGAGACTGAACAGTGATGAAAAACTGCATGTAGCCATCAAATTATTGTTGGATAATAAGCAGAAACCCTGAGTACTCTTGAGCTTCATATGGGCAGAAATTCACCTCATGTAACAATTAACACTTGATTAACATGGACCTCTCGTAGATTGTAACAAGAGTATATGATGATATACACAATGTTGATATTCATATATGTATATGAGGTGGCCATTTGTAAGTTGATGCTTTGCTGCAAAACAAGGGAACCTACACCTAAACATAGGGTTCTTCTCTTTAAATTAATTCACTTTTATTTATGTGTGTTAACTACATGCTTTTTAAAGAATGATTTTCTTATTTTTAAATTTTGGGGTGGGTGGATGTTTTATTTTAATTAACCTGGCTTTAGCTGTTTTGCACTGAAATATTTGAAGTGTTCCTTGCTCAGACAACCTTGAGTTGTCGAAGGGAATTCAAAGAATAAAAACAGAGATGATAATTTAATATGCATATTGAAAAATAAAAAGAATATGCAGTAAGTCTTGTGGCATTCATCCTTTTTCTTAAAGCTGACAACTGTTTCATAATGAACAAATCAAATGTTTACCTTTCTTTTCCATAATATTTAAATACAATTCAAAACATCAGATGTTGATAAACATAAACTATGTCAATAATTGTCCCTCGATATATTTATAAAATGCACATGCTGTTAGCTAAAGTGCGTTATGCTAAATGCTAACGTCAACATGCTAATATGCTCACAGTGAAAACGTTTCTGATTGGTTGCCAATTCCAAGAGTGAGGAAAGCTAAAAAGTAGAAAAGAGGAGGGTGGCGTGCTGCAGAGATCAGGAACGATAATATACGAAGTATTTCAGTTTAGTGTATGTATGCTTTTAGTTGCTAAATTCAATGAACGGAAACCAATGGTGCTCAGTGCAAGAGGTTATCGCGAGAGGTATTATTATCTTGACAAACATGCATTAAGCATCTGTTGATCCAACAAATTATTTGAGTAGTATCTGTGCCGTGACACCTTTTTAATCCTTTGTTCAGGGTGTTAGCATGGCAATGCTAATTAGCGTTAAACACAAAGCACAGCTGAGGGGACGTCATTATGTCGTTGCTTGTATTTGGTCATTAACCAGGCCATACAATATTGGACACACTGACTGTTTGAAATGTTAAGTCATGCCTTTTAAAGTTATTTCTGTGGGGAAATGTCTGCGCCCAAGTTAATGGCAAACCACCTCAGTTAATATTTGCTAATACATTAAATAAGGGAAATTACAAATGTCATCCCCCTTGTGGCGCTGAAGGAAACGTTGGGGGGTTCACCCTCTGACCACCATGAATGTCTCTCCACAATGTCATGGCAAGCCGTCCAATGGGTGTTGAGATAGTTTAGTAGCAATCAATAAAGTAATCAAATCAACCTGTTCAGAGCGTCTAATGTGAGACGTACTATAGATAACAATATGTTCATGTGATGTTAATAACCTGTTGTTCAGATAAAGACAAAGCACCTGACTGAGCGTGCAGATTTTATGATTATTATCTGCTGGCTGTCAGTTATTTCCATTAGAAAAGACCTAACCTCTGAACAGTCATGGATGCAGGGTCATCTATCTGACACACCATTTTCCTTTGACCTAATATGGAGTTTTAACTGTGCTCTGACGCTAATCTCTCCATCACAGAATCTGACGTGAAAAAATATTCAAAGGGGCGGAAGAGCCACGGGACACAACATCCGCTTTTCAAAAATACTAACTGAACATTTCTGAGGGAATCCTTTTTCTTTTCCTCCGCAGAGTTTAGAAATTAAAATATGCTTAAATTCTGTGGGAAAGCAAGAAAACAATAACACAAACACACGATTATAAACGTATTTGTAATACGTCAAACACAAACATAATCTGGGAGGAGATACGTTTCTGGTCAAACGTAATTGAGAATGCGTTTTAGTTCTAGGGAAACGTAATATTTAGGAGACGGGGTTGGTTAATCAGAGTCAGAAATGATTCTGAAAAACATTAACTGTTCTGTTGATAATCTTACACTTTGTATATTTTTAAGACGCAGCTTATGTCCAAGGTTATTTTAACCTTCACAGGATTCAGGCAATTAAAGGATTGTCCTTGAATGACATCCTATTGCATTGTCCTAATTTATTTGACCTAATGCTGGTTAAAGTAATGAAACTGGACCATGAGAGTGAACGTTAGAGGTACACACCATGAACAAAGTGAGGGATGTCTTTCAATAACAACTTCTTCATCCAGATCCCCATTTTTATATTCACATATTTTATATTCACATTGTATCACAGTGTTGCATACAGTGTTGCTGATCTCTCCCAAAAAAACACAGTAATGCCATCTCTTAAGGTTGTAACAATTAAGACTAGAGGCCACAATGATCCTATTAAGTGTCAGTCTGTTTTCAGTTTTCTGCACAGAAGTGGCGGTGACATTTTTTCTACTAGGAGTGCTCTATTAGCTTCAAAGAGAATTACAAACTATATGAAAACAGATGGACATTTGGACAGTATGGTCAGGACACAATAAAAACAGAGTCTCTGGTGTGGCAATCCTCTTCAACGGCCAACAATTTCACATCCAGAAGGTTGAGAGGATTATAGATGGTAGACTGCTATTGGTAGATTTAGAAGGGAATGGAACCAACATTAGAGTTATAAACACCTACTGCCCCACTGAGACTAAAGAGCGCCAACAGGTACTACAGTCTATTCAGACTTTATCTCACTGTGGGAGGGAAGTTATTATTGGGGGGGGGGTATAATTGCATCGTAGACATAGCAGACAGAAGAGGGGTCTGGTCACTAGTGTCGCCATGGCTGCAAGCTTTGTACAGAAACCCTGTTAGTTATGAGGACATTGCTTATGGCAATTTACAAAAACATCAATAAGCTGAGGTAATTAAATGGTGGGCTATTATTAAATGTGTAAAGGAGAGTCTATGGAAAGCAAAACATGTATGGGTTATGAAAAAATACTGCATCCCACATGGAATTCTTGTAAAATCTATGTTGAACATCTTTACTGACTGTATGCTAAAAGACAGGTCAACAACAGAAAAGAAAACAAAAGTGTCGCAGTGGAGAGTTCCCCAAACCCCATTATACTTGAACCTTTTGACAATGTATAACAGTAAACTTTCAAGTGGGGAAAAATGTGTGTAATAGGAACCTGAAAAAAATATTTTATTGACTGAGCCTTGGAATGTTTCACATGTACTTGACTCAATAAATGTCTACAAATTGTTGCATATTTGATTTTAAAGACTTATTTTGTCCTGTTCATAAGAGTTGCTCCTGTTAAATGGGGGTGACCATTAGACTGTCTGTTTAAACTCACCTGTAGAAAACTGCAGTACTTACTATCCTACAGCAGATGGAGGCAGTACTGCTCTTATCTCAGCTATCTCTACTTTGGTCCATTTGCCTAATTTTTTACTTCATTTGAAAGTTTACTGTAAATAGTTCAACCCATTGTAAACTGAGACAAGCTATATTTGATAGTTTATTCATTTGATTGTCAACAACTACAAACCCTCCCAACAGGCAGGATGCTTCATAAGAGAAGTTAAATTGTGTTAATGTATCAAAAAACACTTGTCTTAAGTTTTAAAGCGACATTACAGTGAGTCATTAACAATTTAGTAATTATATACGGCAAAGAAATGCTAAATTAGGGCTGTTGAAGTAAAGTGTTACCCAGAAAGCAACATGAGACTTGTACTAAAGGGATTCAACTTTAAAAGTTATCCTTTATTTGTTCCATCTTTGAATCTATTTGAAAATGTCTTAAATGACTAAATCACTCTGCTGTGTCTGCTTCCAGGAGCCTGACTAACCCGCTGAACATCTCTAAAAAGAGTATCAGTTTTCACCATTAACAATTCTTCACATTTCTCTTTCCGGCATTTGTGAGTCATCCTCTAATAATGATCGTCAAGGTGTTTGGCGGTGGCTACCTAACCCAACTGTCAAAAGTGACTCATTACTCCTGTGTGATTAAAGAGATGTGAGACTGCTTTGGAAGCATTAGCAGCAATAATAGCCTTGCTAGTCTGTTCAATTATCGGTCTAATAATTATCTAAGCCTGCTGGGACTTTGGCGTAGGCCTGCACAAGAAGCTGAGTGTTAAGTCCCCGTTGTGATAAGGAAATTACATTGTTAAAGTCAGTTCTACCTTCCATTTTCACCAGATTTAACTGAGCCGAAATGTGAACGTGGGAGACGCTGTATGCAGATTTGTTAATTTTATGCCTGACTGCCAGTAAATGACAAAGTCAGCTGAAGATCGAGGCAATGTCAAAACCTTGTTGCCTCAAAAGTGTCACATGTCAACAGCCTTAAAACATAGCAAATATTAACGAAGGTAAACATATATATTGTATTGTACAGAAGTGATTTTATTGACAGTGAATCCGTACTAAGCTGTCCTTTGCAAGGAGGAGTTGACAACCACAGAGAGGAAGATTTTAACCCCCCTAAAACCTGATTTTAGTCAGTTGGACTGATTGTCCAACAATTTCCCTGATAATATGACATGTTCTCTTGTACAAAAACACCACTGCCTGTGCGTTCCAGTACACATACGATCATACTATTTAGTATTCAAGAAAAAGATTTGAAATGCAGTATGCCAAAAGTACCAGAATGGTCTACTGCATCTAGTCACAGTGTGCAAGTCGGTAAGCTTTTCTTGCTGTTTTGACTCACAATCAATCCTTTTGTGCTGCAGATATATGTATGAGCATGAGGGTCAAAGTTCAATGTGCAGTGCCAAGATAGAGTATTATGTCCCTATTAAGTGCATACCACATTCAACAGTACATCATCTTTAAGGGCAGCTGCAGTATACTAAAAGTAAAAAGAAAAAGTATGCTCATTGTAACACCAGGTTGCCTCTAGCCTGGCATCTTAATAACATTTTCAGCCCCATTAGTAAGGCTCTATAAACAGTACGTTCCTCATTCTGTCAAATACTATTGTTCTGCGCCTTGTAATTCTGACATTTTAATTATAGAGTTATAGATTAATTTTGCTTTTTCTTATATTATTATTTATTTGATTGATTATGAAATCCTCTACTGTCTGATTGGGATTGGGCCTCAGATGACTTTAGGTGGTTTCGGGCTGTCCCTCTGTCACATCATCAAGTGTTTGAGGGCTCTCTCCCAGACATTTTGAGCCCTTAACGTCACTTTCCGTAAATCCGCATTTCTGCAGACTTTTCCCAAGAGAGTTACCCACAATGCATAGCAATGTGACATTAAACATGGGGCAACCAGCAGAAGCATGGAGATGTACAAAAAGGTAAACAAAGAGGAGGGCACGTGAGTGCTCAGCCTGGATAATTACATTTACTCAGAAACATTAAGGATTAAAGATGGAACATAAAAACACATGAAATCAGAGAAATGGAAGCTGAGATTATATTACACAGATTTATTCATCAAATCATGTCCAGCCCTCAGAGTCGCTCACACTCAACCATGTACCACCAGGTGACGTCAGTAAGTCACTGAGGGTTCATGGTTTAAGGCCTTTAAGGTCACTTTGGGACTGGGCCTTTAGCAGGTTGTGTTTTACTTTTCCACCATCTTAGTTTAGCATGCTAGCTAATACAAATAAATACACCAAATATAGCTGAGAGTGATGATTTTTTTCAAATATTTGGTAATATCACATTTAACCTGATGATGGTGCCAGAGGAAAAGTCTGGATTGCCATGCTGTTAGCTTGATAAATGCAAAACATAGAAACCATTGTAATATAACCTCTCTGTACAAATTACTCTGATTGAATGAACACACTTAATTGTTTTATATCAGGCAGAGACTGTTGACACTAGTGCAAGAGTGCGTGCTGAAATTCTGTACGTATCAACATATTGTTTCTTTTAAATCTTAGAGCATTAATGTGTTGACTCCCACTGCACTTGGTACAGTGATCTTACATCCAAGCCGTTTCAGTGATTACTGGATTTCTCATCCATAACTGATGCTTCATCAGATCTGCCGAAATCCAAATTAGTGCATGCTGTCATCTGGTGAGTTTTTGTGCAGCAAGTACTTTTCTTCCATTAGATTCGGACACACTGTGTTAGCTTTGGGTTTATGCGAGTGGAATAATAGTGATTGCACACATTTTTTTCCATTTGACTAATGCCCATGGCGCTAACCTGTCAACGTTTGGCTGCTTTGCATGATGGATGATTGTGGACCATCGGTGCAAAATGGTCAGGGTACAGTGAACTTCTTGCTGCTTGATGCCAACACCCAAAGTGGACATACAACAAAAATCCCTGATATAATATCACGCCCTTGTTTGACCAGTTATGCAAATGCTAAAAGGCACAGAAACTTAAGTTGCATTGCGATGCCTTTCATTTTGAACTTAAAAGTATCTCATGTCAAATTTTCTTTTTAAGCAGCTGATTGCAGTACTACATTTTTTAGAGTTTCTTCCCCAAACAGTATTAATTGGGCGTGGTGTGAGAATTGCATGCCTTTGGGTAATTCCTTAATATCATTAAATTCTACCACACGATCCACCACTCTGTTTATTAACCTCGAGGAACTCGATATTTCACTCGTTCGAACCGGTTAACTTTCTGCTCTGAGCAGCATGTAACAGGAAGAAAAAAAACATCAGTAAATGCATGCATGGACCCACTCATACACTCATCACACACAAAGCAAACGCCTCAAACACCTCTTTCATCACTACTAGGTGTACTTATTGAGTGCTCATCCAGCCTGATCAAAGAACCCTAATTACACACATTAGTGAGTGACGACTCCACTGAGTGGGTACCACTCATACAGATAAGACTCTGTATGCAAGGTTACAGGCTTTAATGTGTGTGTGTATGAGAATGTGTGTGGGTGTGTGTTCGGAGTGTCACCTACAGAGTACATTGAAGCTTGAATGTGCACGTGATGCAGCAGTTCCTGATGCTCACCTCGCTATTCAGCAGAGGATGATGGACGTCGGAGGGTCAACCACCAATTATCCTCTTTACACTGATGGGAGTGGCTGGCCCTCCTCTCCACGCGCCTCCACCTCCTCCCCTCTTACTGTCTCTTCCTTCATAATTAATGTTCTCTCCATCTCTCACAGCATGTTTTTTTCTGTTTGGAAGACAAGGAGCATAATAAACTGCTGTTATTGTGAACAGTCAATAGACCAATATGACTCTATTTGTCAAGTTAATAACAGTTTTTACTTGACTCATGTGTCCAAGGTAATTTATTGAAAACATATCTTTCATTAGAACACCCAGAGCTCAATGCGACCTCATATTTTTATAGAGACTCAACGAAACTGTGTGTATAAATGTATCTGTATAAAACCATTGACTATAGCAACGTTCAATAATTCCGTTGCTGCCATATTTATGCTTATATGATGTTATTTTAAATGTGGATGGGGCAGCTACAATATTAGCATAGCCAAGCATAGATTGCAGTGAAGGCAAAATTGTTAGATTATTTCCAATATCGTGAGGATTGAAGGATGAGGAGTGAATTACGTAACAAAAATCCATTAAAATACTGAGAGAAACTGCTCTTGAACACTGTCCCCCTAATGCTGTGAAATGTATTTATGTACTAATGCAGCCCCATACACAAACATGACAGACACAGTCGCTGCAATCTGTCGAAAACAAAAGGGAAAAAAAAGGACGTCGTTATTCAATTTGTGTCATAAGAACAATTACATAAGGAGCCGGTGAAACGGGTACATGATGTATTGGTTATACACGGCTATGGGGACCGGATGTGGAAATTAAGTGTGAAAGCCATAGGTGAAGATTGGAGGGCACAAATGGAGGAAAATATACCATTACGTTTTTTTTCTGTCACAGTTAATTAACGTTACCTATACTGGCTGACAGGGTACAACATGTTCAGCCAGTCCCCTAGAGAAAACATATTGCTCCCTTTTCCACAATTATCCAAGAAAATCTCCCCAGATTGGTACCCCATCTGAGCCTGTTGCCTTTTCACAGAGGGTGACTTTTAGCACAAAGTTCAACAGGATTAAAAACAGCTTTTCCCAAATCGTACGACTAAGTTAAATTGTGGGCGAAACATGCCAACAGGCTGTTTTAAACTAATTAGATGCCTGTTTTGAGTATGTCTCCCAGTGGGAACTAGTACGCGGAGAGTTGAAATTTCATCTCAGGAAGCTATGCCAGCACTATGTAGTGCTGGCATATATATTTATATGTATGTGTGTGTGTGTGTGTGTGTGTGTGTGTGTGTGTGTGTGTGTGTGTGTGTGTGTGTGTGTATTTGTATATATATGCACACATATACACATATTTATACACACACACACACACACACACACACACACACACACACACACACACACATATATATATGTATACTGTGTTTGTATATTTATATAAACAATCTGTATGTGTGTATATGTATGCATATATGTATATGTGTGTATTTATGTATATGTGCATATATATGTATATGTATTTATGTATGTATTTGTGTATGTACATTTATATATTTGTATCTATATACTGTATGTCTATTTGTGTGTATACAAATATATATATATATATATATATATATATATATGATATATACATATACATATATTATATATATACATATATCATTTCATAGTCAATAACACACCATCAGATACATACATTCAGAGTAAAAATATCTTTAAAATAACTTTATTTATGAAATCAGAACAGTGGGATCAGTATTTGCAAATATGCCAGTCTGTAACATCCAACATCAGAAATGAAAAACCCACTACACTGATGGCATTAATACGTAGCCCCTTATGCAATATATTGCTCCAGAGCCTTTCATATAAGACGACCTAAACATTAGGAATTCAATAGATTTAACAATTGTTGAAAGTCCTCGCTGGTATTTAAAGTGTCAAACGCTTATTGCAGAGTCCGTTTTTTTTCTTTTCGCTAAGATTTTTAAAGGTCACTCAGCCACAAAAATATTTGAACCAAGCGTTCTCTTGATTAGCCATTAGAAAGGTTAACAGCAACATGTTAGGCAGGTTGAGTCATCCGGGAAGCAGGTAATAATGTTTAAAATGCTAATGAGGACTGCAATTTGTGAAGTGTAGGTTACTTAAAAAAAAAAACATAGGAAAAAAAACAAACACATTATCCACTTCTCTTGAATTGTTTCTCCCGTTTCCTTCACTAAAGATTCTCTGCACACAATAACACAGACAGCAGAGACTCCACTCAGTGTTGGCTATCACTGTTGACTGTCCGGTTAAACAAATGCACAGACTGTGCAGACGTTGTTGTCCTCGACCGACGCTTTGCTCTCTGGCTCACCATTAACCTGTGTGGTCGCTCGTTCACACGCTGCAGAGTTTCTGTTGATTTATGCTCCTTTACTCAGCGGGCAGCGGTATCACACAGTGGTGGCGAGATATCCGGCTTGACATCCGTCATCCAGGGCCCATCACTCATGATGTCAATGCTGCATAGCAAATTACAACCTTCAGTGGGACTCCTGTTTGCATTGGTGTTTCTGCTGCACTGGGTTTCAGTTTATATTTGCTCTCAGACGGAGTGTATTGAAGCATGATTGTTCTTGTTTGTTCATGTGGGAGGATTCTGTTTTAATATGACCAAGGATTAGAAAGATACTCATATTAGCTTTGTCGAGGAGTACCACACAGGATTGTATTTTTCTCCCTGACAATTCTATCTGATAAAAAAAAAAGTGAGATAACTACTTTTTATTTCATGGGCTACTTTTTGGGGTAATGCATAGCCTATATACAAAACCCCTGATCCATTCCAATACTGATTTGGATGTCTAGAAACATGGCAACGGTTGAAGCGTCGAAGCATTCAGGTCAGCTTTAGAAATTGAAGATTGTTAAAATGTCTTGAGAAATGTAAGCGTCAGGTCTGTGAATCCAACTGAAGGGAGACAGCAGCATTATGAAACTTTTTCATATCTGTAAATATATATTCTGATTGACAGAACTTACAGTCTATAGCGGATGATTTACAGGAAATATTTATTTTCGCTGTCTCAATGCCTATAAAAACAAAAATGAGAGGCAAGAATCATACACTTATACAAACACTGTAGAGAGAAAATGTTTGGCATATGTTGCCTATTTATTACATTTAAATTATCCACTGACCATGCTCCAAAGCTGTAGTTTTTTTTAGTTTTTTTTACTGTGTGATAAAAAAGAAAGAAAAGTAAATGCACACTTCGGTCTAATGCACATTTTAAATGATAAATTGGTAATTTACACTTTCATCCTTTTAATCTAAAGCTTGGCATTATCAATTATTATTATAAAGGCCTTGAAAATGTATTTTCTCAATCCACTTGTTACTATGAGTGAATGAAGACACAACTTTCTGCCAAAGTTTCAAAAACAATTGTGGTTATTTCACATTAGAGATTTCTGTATTTGTGTTTTTCTCTGTGCTCTTCTCACTGTTTGGAAGAGACAACGGCTCGGTTAGAAAAAGGGGTCATGGACTTCTGTGCCCCGATCAGAATTAACGTTTTCTCCCAACTTCTCGAATGTGACATACAATGATAAGTAAAAGGTTTTCAGCTTTTGAACTGTTGGTTTAGACAAAACAAACAATGGCACATTGAGAAAAAAATGTATAATGTAAACAATGTGTACAAAACAATTGATGATAAATCATGTCCATTGTGATTTACTATCACACGTTTCTAGTTTCTACAAATTAATTCACAGACACACAGAAATAAGTGGAAACCAATTGTGGTTTAAAACGAACACTATGACTTGCTTTGTTAATCTGATAGTCCTGTCATGTGAAGTGTCTGTAATTTGTAG
Source organism: Myoxocephalus aenaeus (assembly GCA_038501785.1). Classification (NCBI taxonomy): domain Eukaryota; kingdom Metazoa; phylum Chordata; class Actinopteri; order Perciformes; family Cottidae; genus Myoxocephalus; species Myoxocephalus aenaeus. The sequence continues at coordinate 2,574,672 of JBAMJR010000125.1, read as the reverse complement.
GACATGGGATAAAACATGAACCATAATGCAGGAAGACCACAGCTCCAGTCGGCTACATCTTAACAAAGGTGCTGGAAGTATCAAAAAATACAAGCTGATAAAGGGGATAGTCGCACTTTATGATCTATGACACAGTGTACACGGCATAGATCTAAGTGTGATGATATCTCCTAACATGATCCATAAACAGATATTCTATAAGAATGCGAGATGATAAACAAAGCGAGGGTTCATCTCACCGGGCCAGACTGTACCTCAACCTACAGTAATGTAACAAAATAAATAAAAAAACACCGGCCATTACTGAGACGAACACCCAACATCTGATGATGGAAGAAATAATGGACCCAGTCCATCAGCAACCAGCCATCAGCCACTCGTTAGTCCTCTCATATCCGTTCTAAGTTCTGTTTTCGTGTTGGTCCCTGTATATGCAGCTGCTGAAAATGCCCACTGAGTGGATTCGTAATGGGGAGCCAAGGTTAAGAATGGGTGGCATCCATTACCTGCTGTGCTTCTGCTCTCAACCGGTTTTGTTCCGATGTTCTCACCGATGTGACGTATTTTTTTATATATGGCCATTATGCGCATTGGTAAAGGAGGTGAGGGTTGATCAGAGCCTCAGTGGTTTGCTGATGACGTGTTTACTGCCTTCCTCCACTTTCTAATAATATTCCTATGGTCAACTTATAACAATGAGCTTGTTCATTTCATATGTGCATTAGTTTGCATGATTCATGGATGATTCATCGCTGTAATCTCCTGGTGGAAGGAGTTAATTACAAGGTTCATGTCATCCATATGAATTTGAGCTGTTATCTGGATAAAAAGGGCAGATCGTGAGATGGAAAGAGACAGACTGACTCAGTGATCAGTGTTTCTACAGAATAACCTAGTCCTATAAATATCATAAAACATGCAATACATTTAGAAGCATACAATAATATTATGGTAATGCAGCTTCAGTAGGGGGCTGGAGGGATGAGATCTCAATCTGACCTCAAGGTGGACACTGGGGACAGATATTAATACCAGGTGTAAATCCTTTAATTAAGTAAAAGTAGCAATACAGCCATGTAAAAGTATTGCATTAAAAATGAGTAAAAAATGTATTTAAAGCAAAAGTGAAAGTCAGCATGCCGAATGGGCCCTCTCAGAGTGGTATAATCATATTCAGTATGAGTAACACTGTAGTTGATCCAGGTGGAGCTAATTAAAAGCAATTTTCAGCTGTCAAAGTTTGATGCGATAATCGGCATGTGAATTTTCCTCATGACAACCATGAACACCGGGTCCGGTGTGAATTACCCGCTTTGCCTTGTTCCATTTTTATCAATGACAAAAATCCCTTTATTTTTTTAAAGTGCCCGTGTCCACTTCACGCAACAAAAACCTATTTAGATGGAGACTATCTAAGGGCTGTTACGCTAGGGTGACCAGACGTCCTCTTTTTCCCTCGTTTTTTGCCTCATTGGATATTTGTGACACATGACATCTGCAGCCATGCCGAAACGTAAATGTAAGTTCACGGACAAACTCAAAAAATCGCTTGTCTGTTGAATCACTGAAGGGGATTCTGTGCACCCAGTACAATTTCAAACACATGACCTGCAAGGACTTTCATACCTATTTGATAGGTAATCGCCGACTCTTGGGAAAGATTCAGTCTTCAGAGAAATATGCCCAACCACATGAGGAGGAGTGAAAAGTGTCTTAATTTTCTTATTTTAATGTGGCCATATTAAGAATTTATTATTTAGAATATTGTATTTGTTATCATTATTGCTTTAATATATGAGGAGGACTGAAAAGTGTCTTCATTTTCTTATTTTAATATGTGGCTATATAAAGTATTTATTATTTAGAATTTTTTATTTGTTATCATTATTGCTTCAATATATGGACAAGGCACATTAAAGAAGCACTGGACTAAATGCCACAAAAAAAGATTTGTTTTACATTTGCACTTTTCAATTATTTTAAAGTTCAATAAACAGATGTTCATATAGTCATTTGTGTCATTTTTGTCATTTCATTTGTGACATTTGTATGCATTCACATATATTCATATGCGGCATGCTATACACTACCCCCATCCCCCCCGCGACGAAGTGTCCTCTTTTTCACAAACTCAAATCTGGTCACCCTAGTTACACAATACATCAACCAATCAGACTCCGAGTGCAATGCTAATGCTAGTTGTTGTGGCTAGCTAGTCCTGTCCTGTTTCCAACATATACTTTAGTAGCTGCATTTCAGCTTCGTCACACTTACCGCCTCCTCTCCTCCTCCCTTGTGTGTGCCCGTATAGGTGTAACTCAAAGTCGCATTGGCGGGCCCTTTCCCCTAAACGGCAGCGTTTGGAGGTTAATGTGTCCGTGCATTACGCACCCTCTCTTGGCAGTGCCTGGCATCAAGCCTGTGTGTAATCAAGCCTCCGGGGCCGAAGGAATGAGATCTCAATCTGACCTCAAGGTGGACACTGGGGACACATATTAATACCAGGTGTAAATGTATTCAGGTTCAATTATATATCTTGATGAGGGATACTTTTTAATCAAGATGTACAGGGGGTCAGAGTAGCCGCCTGTGACGATAGTGTAGGTGTGTATGTGTGTGTGGCGTAGCCGGCAGCAGAGCTGCACTGATCTCTGCGTATTAGAGAAGTGAGTACAGATATTGACACATTTTAATCATACGATACTCATGCTCGTTAAAAGGTGCTAAATTCGATATCCAGAGCATTAAAATAGCAGCGCTATGTAAAGATATATTGGAGTAATATCTACCTGAGCAGACACACACAGTACTTTACATCACTGAAGAGACATATATTAACTTAACTGCTTTACTTTGCATAGCAGTTTTTCACCCACTTATAATTCTACTAGTCTACATTGCAGTTCAACAATAAATGGTGCATGGACAACAAACACCAGAATAGTTTCAGAACATTTTATTTTTTATTATTTTAAATAATTTATTACACACTCAAAGTTAGGATTAAATTAACTCCATAAACTGTGCAAAACACTCTTTTTTTTCAAATATGTTTATTGAACAAACCTCAAAACATGATACAAGCTGTATAGGGAATGACTATGGTTAACAAGGTTTGACAGGTTTGATAGGTTAAGTACAGGTTGAGTACTACTGGATGTCCCTTCTCCTGCAGCTGTATTTAAACACAGAGTTCATCCATGCTGTTCGTTACACAATTGCATTTGGTCATTTATATCATCCTACCACATAGTTGCATTGTACAAATACATTTTATCTGACCATGTAACTTGTAGTAGATAAATTACAATTACTAATAATAATAACAATAACAAAAACAGCAACAATAGTACTAGTTGTGTAGGCTACTTACAAAGTTCAGAGGGAGGCGAATCAGGCGTCCTTTCTCCAGCAGGTGCCGGCCTCTGAAAACATTGCCTGAGTGCATCTGGCCAATTTAAAACAAAAATAAAAAATAAACAAAAGACACATATACATTTTAGTATATTCCTGGGGAGGATCTGTACAGAAGGGTGAACACCACCACTATCCCCAAAATGGTTACTGTGTGTGTATGCGCCTGCTAGTTGTGAATTCACTAAACAGAATTTATGCCATTTATAATGAATGTAGACAGCAACTGTACTTTTCATAACCAGCATACGTTATCCAGATACTGGTCTTTTGACATGTACATCCATGTAGGTTATCAGTGAAGTTACGTTTGCTAGTAATAGCCTACGTAGCAAATTAGCAAAGTAACAGTTGCTAGCTAGCTATAGCTAGCCTAAGTGACAGCGATGAAACGTCCAATATTAGGTGATGCACAATACTAAATATATTTAGTTTGACACCTTAATGGCTGAGATGAGAAGACTTACCTCTATACTTGACTTTATTTTCCTCTTCTTTCTTTTTTCGTCCCTGTGCTCCAGATGGTTTAGACCAGTGATTCTCAACTGGTGGGACCCGTTTTCAGTGGGTCGCAGGCCTTTGCCTAATGGTGTGGTTTTATTTTTAAAGGACTTTTTTATGCAGCGGAGTGTCGTTATTTTGCCGGCTCTGGTTTCAACTGGTTTTGCACTTGTCCCTCCATGTTTTCAGCAGCATGTGCCAGGTTGGTTCAAACCATCCTGATATGGGGGAGACTCTGGGTTTTTAGGATAATTCAATTAAACAGCCTACTGAATATAACATTGACAACTGATGGCGCTGCCTGCATGACAGGAAAAAACTCTGGGGTTGGGAGGAGAATTGAGTGCTGCTTAATTGTCTGTAAAGCACAATGTTTTTCAGTATTTAACTACTGATGAGGTAATCACAAGAGAAGTTAATGTTGTATATATGAATACTTTTGAATTCCATTTTTGTTTAATTTATTTTGAGTTAGTGGAAAAGCTGCTCCTCAACACAGTGACGTGTTCCACAGTAAAGTGTTTGTCATAGATTCGGTGAGTGTGTGTTCTCAGTTAAAGTCAGGTCATTTCAGTCTTTTTGAAACTTCTTCTTAGTTGTTGGACTGTTTGTGCATGAAAGCTGTTGAGTCTGTTTAAAAGTAGCTGAAGATTCTGAATTGTTATATATGTTGTAATACCTTGTGTCCTGATGATGCAGTTTTTGTTTTTTAATTAAAATGCAGCTAATTGAGTGTAAAAGGGAATAGTTCACTCTCTATCATCGCCACCAGCTGCTCGTTTTGGTTAATAAACTTGTTTTTGTGTTAGCATACATGTTCTGTACTATCTCAGGTTCAAACTGCACCATCTTTTCATTAAATACATTGGAGAAGTTGAGAATGTTCCTCGATTTGGGTCGCGGCTTGTCATTCAGGGGTGATGGTGGGTCTCGGAGCCAGACCAGTTGAGAACCACTGGTTTAGACCAGTCAATGTGGCCGCGCAATAGATTTTTCAGATCGCGCACATTTTTCAGACCGCACAAACGATTATTTATTTTTTGGAGTGAGCCATCTTTGCAATAGAAGATCTTTGATGTGACGTGTCGAGTCTTGGCCAATCAGCGTCCCGTTTTCTCGACAAAAAAATTCAGATTTTTGGCCGAGTTGTTGTCTTCTCCGTAATAGAACATCTTTGATGTGACGTGTCTTGGCCAATCAGCGTTAAGATGTTTACAGCGCCCGTTTCTCAATATGCGTGACTCTCTGTACTTGATGAGAAAACTCACAGCTGAATCGTCCCTGCTCGCGGGAGCCAGCGCCACCCCCCGGTCGCGTGGTCGCGAATTGCTCACAGTGCTGAAATGTGCGCTGTGAGGGCGCCCCCAACCCATTTGAACTAGGCAGTCGCCTAGTTCGCCTATAGCAATCGCCGGCCCTGGCTATACATATACATTAATCTGCAAATTGCCACACCTCTGTCTAACATCGAAGTACAATAACCTCAAAGTGCAAGCTATGTGCAGAAAATATAGATTTAAAAAGCCGTGCACCAGCCGTGTGTGGTAGTGTGGTGTAGCAGTGTGGTCTTTTATGATCGACTCAGCCTCTGAACTCACAACTCACCAGAGACTCTGGTCATTCCCCTGAAACTCACTTTCCATTTTTGAACACACAGTAGGAGTCATTGGGATTCATTGTGCCAATGCTGCTTCTCTTGAAATGTAACTGAAAAGCACGCAGCAACAAAGCCGTGTTCTTTCACCAGGTGTGATCAGAGTGACTTAAGAATAAAATATTAATGAAACTGAAATTTGATTTGTGGAATTTTTGCAGGAGTGAGAATAAGATGTCTCAACCATTAAGTTATTAATAATACAATGGAAGCAGATCCCTCTCATTTAAAGTGAGGATATGAATGCCATACACACGTCCATAGGGAATTCAAATACCATCAGCCAATGCAAATCCTAACTCCTCCACTGATAATCACATTAATAGTCTCATCACTGCGCGCGCACACACACACACACACACACACACACACACACACACAGCCGACACTCAGCAGATGGTGTCCAGTCTCGCAGCAGAGGAGCATGCATATGCAGGTTAAAACTCAGCCAAATCCTCTACACTAAGACCTGGCAGTGCGCTGAACGTCTGCAGCCAAATGAATAGCATTTACAGGGAAATCACCCACCTACTTTTACAATCCAGCAGCAGATGGTGCAGAGTTCCTTCTCCGGGAAAGCAGAAATTCTGTGATCAGCGATGTGTTTGTTTACAGACATGAGGAAGAGACGGTCAGAGGTAGGGATCTTTTCCTCTCAGGGCCACCAAGGGTAATGTTTTGTTCACTGCCAAGGTGTTTCATGTGATATGATGGTGGCAGAGGGGCCTGACAGTGGGAGGTCACATATGGAAGAAATGAAAAATCTCAATTTCAGCAGGTTTAGGTGTAAATTTATCTCCTTTTGGTATTATGGACCATTTCAGTTGGGAAAATATGGCATTTGCGTAATTTGTGTAAAACGTAATAGTTATTGAAACCTGCTTGATGTCACATGTTTGTGATGCAAACTGTTTTCAGAATGTTAGCTTATCCAGAAAGTAAGCTATCTTCAGCTCTGTTGGCCCCAGTGACAGCGGTGAACAATTAAATTACTTGTTAATTTATGGGACGTGCGGTTTACTTCACACGGCAGTCAAAAGATGCACCCCAATTCTCCATAAAAGCAGCAGTTTTATAACATTCGCTACCCGGATCGGCACATCTCGGCCTCTGTGCCCTGACTGCTTCTTTTGTCAGTTACGCTTATCGCTGTCGAGAGAAGTGTCTGAGACAAGAAGGTACAGTTCGCAGCTATGCTCTAAACAGATGACACTCACTGCAAGCTGCATGAACTAAATTCCTCAAATGAAATCTGTGAAGAATAACTGCTGCCTTGATCCTCATTTTCATTATAAAAAATATTTTTCACCAGTACTGGATACTGACATTCATCAGAACATTTTATCTAATTGCTGACAAAAAGGTATGGAGATAGAAAAAACATTACCTAACACCGGCTGTTTGCCTGCCAAGTTTATTAGTTTAACTGATGGACTTTCAACACAATGTACAAAGACCTGGTCTGTGCCTGGTGTGACGTTATTCTTCTGGATCAACACACAAGATCACACATGCCCATTCTAATTTATGTTTTGCTATGTTTTTTTTCTCCACTTCAGAGAGATATAGAGGACTTTTAAAAGTTGACGGTGTAGATGGGCACTTTAGATTGCTGCTGTTACTCAAACAGGAGAAAAGCGCATTTGTTACATTTGTTGGTGACGGTGAGACTGAAACCACAGTGCTTCTGTTCATCATAATGGAGGCACATGTCAGTCAGTGCACCAGTGTTTTAATAGCTCTTGAACAATAATGGAGCTCTATGGCACAGAGGAATGAGATATGTCAGGTTTTGATACAGAGACAATACTCAGTTAATTGCTGGCTGTGGGTTTCTCAAGGATTTGTGGAACATAAGAACCATATCACCAGCATTATATCCTTTAGTGTCGCTGCAATCCTAAAGCCCAACATAAGCCAGGTTATGAAACACCTTTTTTTGATTATAAGTAAAACAGACTACAACAGAAAAAAAGATCGAGAGCTTTCACTCTCATGGAAGAAATAGCCACAGAACATGGCAGTAACTATTCACCAATCAGTCACAGTGACTAATACAAGCTCAGCAGCCAATTTCATTTCCGCACTGCCAAAGAAGTTTCAAAGTAGATTTGTTTACCATAGGTTGGCTACCTGCCAAAGAAGTAAACACAGTCAAAGTGACAGAGTTACAATGGATGGTGGTGATTTCCCTGAGTTAATCACACAAAGACACACAAAGTGAGAAAACAACCAAATTGCAAATGACTATATTGGTGTGTGTGTGTGTGTATGTGTGTGTGTGTGTGTGTGTGTGTGTGTGTGTGTGTGTGTGTGTGTGTGTGTGTGTGTGTGTATAAGTCAGCTGAGGTTGAACCTTGTTTTTCTTCCTTTTCAATCGGAGGTTATCTTTGCAAATGTTTCAGGCCTCTACTGGTCAAGGGTTCCCTAGAGTGCCCTAAATCATAAATGAAATGAATAAAAGGACAAAAAAGTTTGGGGACCTGGTTTATGTAGTACATTATTGTACTGAGTCACTGTCTGTTAATAATGGATGAGTCTGGCAATGCATGTATTCAAGTGGGGCAGAAAAAAAAGGACAGAAATAAATAGTTAAATTGCTGCATTCTCAAATGTACCATCTGTTTTTTTTCTCTCTCAGAGGATTACTCTTATAGAAGTGTTTCGAAAGAGCACCCAGCGCATCTATCTACAAAAATGAGGTTTCCACAAACAGCACTACCTGCCTATTGGGTAGGTGTAAAAAGCTTAAGCTCCAGCCTACACCTTTTTGTTCAACCTTTAATTGAATTACTTATTTTTTTGTATTCATTCTTTCGGGAAACTGTCAATAAGGACCAACATTAATTATTACTGCTGCAACTCCAAATGTAAAGAAAAAATAACTTAAATAGTTCTGAAGTGATGGCCAAACGAGCTGTCCTATTACGTACATAGCGTTAGTCAGTCAGATATAAAGAGATTCTGTTTTTACCTAGGAAAACATATGCACATTTTAAATACATTCGGGCGGAGTTAACAGGCTCTTGTTTTTCCTCTTGTCTAAAACAAACAGAATATTATACAAGCCTTTTGAAATAGCTTCAATGTTATAGTAGGCTACAATTATCAGAACAATACAAACATTCAGGTTCCCCATGTGGCTCAACGATGTACAGCATATATAAATCACCTAAACGAGTCTTTTAAAATGACCTGAATATCTACATTACAGTACTGCATGTTTTTGAAATGTGGGAGGAAACCGGAGCACCCGGAGAAAACCACACATATACAGTATACAGTATATGTTAGTGGAAGGATCAATGCACCGGTGCTGCATGGCTTGGGCCAGCAACCTCATTATCCTCCACCTCCGTCTTCCTTTTCTTCTTCTTCTTACCCGACCTCCTGCTTCTCTTCTTTTTCCATTACCACACTGCTAAGGAAGCTTTTTTTCTTCCACTGTCTGATGTCTCATGTTGATGATTTCGGCGGCAAGGTCGACTTTTCCTTGTCTCTCCCTCGGAAATACCTGCTCATTTCAGAATCAGAATCAGAATCAGAAACCGTTTATTGCCAGGAATGTTTTCACACAAACGAGGAATTTTTTGAGGCGGAAGGTGCATACATTGGACGTGGACATGGGACGTAGGACGAGACAAACAACAATCAACAATCAACAATCAACGAAAACAGCAACAGTGCAATTGGAGTGCGGTTGAATTAAAATATGTGTAGGATAAGCAAGTGCTCAGTCAACAGATACATTAATGTGAATGTACGTTAAAGTGACGTGTGTATTTAAGTTAAAAGTGTATGTTAAAGTGACGAGTGTTTAAGTGTGCGGTGTGCAGAGGAGTGTATGGTAGAGAGAAATAAAAATAAAAGTAAAAATAAAGAAGAGAATATAAAAATAAAAATTAAGAGTTAAAAATAAAAATTGAAAATTAAAATAGCTGGGGGTGACAGACAGTCAGTGGGGGACCCGAGCCCCATTGATGAGCCCGACTGCTGACGGGAAGAAACTGTTTGTGTGGCGTGAGGTCTTGGTCCTGATGGACCTCAGCCTCCTGCCAGAGGGGAGGGACTCGAACAGGATATGTCCAGGGTGAGAGGGGTCAGCTGCAATCTTCCTAGCTCGCCTCAGAGTCCTGGAGGCGAACAAGTCCTGGAGGGATGGCAGATTACAGCCAATCACCCTCTCAGCAGAGCGGATGATGCGCTGCAGCCTTGCCTTGTCCTTGGCAGTGGCTGCGGTGTGCCAGACGGTGATGGAGGAGCAGAGGATGGACTCAACGATGGCAGTGTAGAAGTGCACCATCATTTTCATCGGTAGGTTGAACTTCTTCAGCTGCCTCAGGAAGAACATCCTCTGCTGGGCCTTCTTGGCGATGGAGCTGATGTTCAGTTCCCACTTGAGGTCCTGGGAAATGATGGAGCCCAGGAAGCGGAAGGACTCCACAGCGTCGACGGGGGAGTCACACAGGATGAGAGGGGTGGGTGGGGCTGCGTTCTTCCTGTAGTCCACAACCATCTCCACTGTCTTCAGAGCGTTGAGCTCCAGGTTGTTCTGGCTGCACCAGGTCTCCAGGTGGTCAGTCTCCCACCTGTAGGCGGACTCGTCCCCACCAGAGATGAGTCCAATGAGGGTGGTGTCATCCGCGAACTTCAGGAGCTTGACGGACTGGTGACTGGAGGTGCAGCTGTTGGTGTACAGCGAGAAGAGCAGAGGGGAAAGAACGCAGCCTTGGGGGGAACCGGTGCTGGTGGTCCGAGAGCCTGAGACGTTTTTCCCCAGCCTCACGTGCTGCTTCCTGTCAGTCAGGAAGTCTGTGATCCACCTGCAGGTGGAGTCGGGCACGTGCAGCTGGGAGAGCTTGTCCTGCAGCAGAGATGGGATGATGGTGTTGAAGGCAGAGCTGAAGTCCACGAACAGGATCCTGGCGTAGGTTCCTGGGGAGTCCAGATGCTGGAGGATGTAGTGGAGGGCCATGTTGACAGCATCGTCTACAGACCTGTTGGCCCTGTAGGCGAACTGCAGAGGGTCCAGGAGTGGGTCAGTCAGGGTTTTGAGGTGGGACAGGACCAGGCGCTCAAAAGACTTCATGACCACAGAGGTCAGGGCGACGGGCCTGTAGTCATTGAGTCCTGTGATCCTGGGTTTCTTGGGGACGGGGATGATGGTGGAGGCCTTGAAGCAGGCTGGCACGTGGCATGTCTCCAGGGAGGTGTTGAAGATCTCTGTGAACACCGGGGACAGCTGGTCAGCACAGTGCTTCAGGGTGGAGGGTGAGACAGAGTCCGGGCCCGCTGCTTTGCGGGGGTTCTGCTTTTTGAAGAGCCTGTTGACGTCCCTCTCCAGAACAGTGAGGGTCGTCGCTGGGGAGGCGTGAGCCTCCGATGGGCTGGGGGAGGGGGAGATGATGGTCTGTGGCTGGTTGATGGGCCTGTGGGGCGTGGCGTCAGGACTGCTCCATTGTCTTTCAAAGCGACAGTAGAACTCGTTCAGCTCGTCTGCCAGGCGGAGGTCGTTCATGGCGTGGGGGGTTTTCGGCTTGTAGTTGGTGATCTGCCTGAGCCCTCTCCAGACAGAAGCAGAGTCACTTGCTGATAGCTGTTGTTGCGAGGGAAACCACTTATTCTGCCTTTTACGGGTGATATCTTTGTTTACATGTTCTGCCTCTTTTGCAGATCGGCGTGGTAAAGTATTAACTGTCGCTTATAACTCACAATGTTTTTCAGCAAGACAAATAGTTCTGACTAAGATTTAGAAATAATGACTGGATGGAAGTCTGTAGTTTATATACTGAGGAGAATTCCATTCTGTCCACTGTCACCATTTAATCCACACCCCCAAAACATAACCTCCAAAACACTGCCATCACATCACCTTTAACCCCCAAATGACGTTGTGTTACCATGGTTACACTACGTCTCTTAAAGGGAACATGTCACACTTACCATGTGCAGCATCAGAGTAATCCCCATGAGTCCCATCACCAAACAGTTCGTATTGACTTCACACTACACCACCAGTCCTGTTGAATTATGTCCTTAAATCCATGAAGAGTCCACTACATACCCCCAGAATTCACCAAGACAGAGACAAATTTAAAAGTAAATGTCTCGAGTCCGAATCCCACTATAGGCAGCGGTAGGGTGCAGCTTCACCCCTCAGCTTTCTGCGTTCCAGAGCTCAGATGTAATCTGGGGGCCTCGGTCCAGGGAAAGTCAGCTGGGGCACCAAACCAGGCGACCAAATGAACGCCCGAGCCACCTCGACCGATGTTGTCGACAACAGTGGCACGGCCTACGGCCGACAAGTGGTTCTGTCTTCAAATGGTGAGGAGACTTGTGAACCCACAGGACAGAGGAAGAGGTCCCACCAGCTCCGGGTGAACGGGCACTTGAGAGGCAGAAAAGGAGCGCCGGGATTAACAAAGTTACCAAGCGTCCTTTTTTTTTTGGGCTGCACACCACTGTCACCATTTAATCCACACCCCCAAAACATAACCTCCAAAACACTGACATCACATCACCTTTAACCCCCAAATGACGTTGCGTTACCATGGTTACACTACTTCTCTTAAAGGGAACATGTCACACTTACCATGAGCAGCATCAGAGTAATATCCCTGTGAGTCCCATAAACCAAACAGTTTGTATTGACATTAAACTACACCACCAGTCCTGTGGAATTATGTCCTTAAGTCCATTACGAGTCCACTAAATATTATTCCCAGGAGTACATATACTTATATGTACTCCTGGGAATAATATCTGACACTTTACTGAGATCTGAATCTTTAGATGCTTTTCCAGCTGTCCTGGCACGGTGCAAATCTTTATGCCCAGCAATGTAAAAGGTGTTGATGACGAGTTGGAGGTGTGCTGGTTCTCACACCGTTGTCGAGCCTGTGGTTGCTTGCTGATCTGAACTGATTTACTGACCAAAAAGTGAAGGTGTGAAGCTTCACTGGCCTCACGATTCAATGACTGAACTTTTTATTTAGAACGTGTTTTCAAAAATCAGACCACAACAGTCAACAATATAGAGCTGCATCTTTTCAATACTGTGTCTGTGTGGCGCCCCTCAGTACATAAACATTATAAAAACAAAACATGAATCCCTCTGCAGTTCACAACAAGTGTGCTTTAATCTACACAAATAAGGATTTCACATAGCAGCTTTAAGACAGGGCACCAAATGCTGATGGCATTTTACACTGCATGAATCAGCCCAGCTGCTAGCAACTTGTTCTTACTCGTAACTCATCTTCTCTAACTTGGTTTCAGTCAAAGCAACTGCCAAACTAGGTCAAATTTCAGCCTGCATGCATTGTTTTTGTTCATTGTTGACGACAGAGCAGCTAATAATGGCCTAGTAACCTGGCTCAGTTTTTCCAGACACAATGCAACGTAATCCAGAAACATCTAGTGTTGGCAAATCAAAAGCACACATTCCTACAACTCATTTTCTACTGTTTGCCTTGCAATCGTTGAGGAGAAGAACAACATGATTGAGTTGACAAATATTTCCTAGCATTATGCAGTGATCTGAAGAGTTTGTGCATCCAATAAGCCTTCAAACTCCTGCATCTCACAAACTGAACCTGTGGCATCAAAGCAACTCTTGAGCTTTTTTAATGTGCCAATTTGTTCTTTCTGATCGGCCCTCAAGTCCAGACCATGTGATGATGATTGATAATCGAGTGGCATGATGTGACAGGGGACTTTCTGGTCAATAGACGATCAAAGCAAGCCACTCATCAATCATACCGCAGTGATAATTTATTTCCTTCAAGCCATGCATGTTGTCCAAAGTATGAAGTATGCCGGATGGAGATCCAGCAGAAATTGTTGTTGTTCTCTTCAGTGCTTGGTAGTTTGTTTTTTCAGTATGGCTCTTATTGAACCTGCAGTTGTCCGGAAAAGCCAACGTTTCTGGTTCTTTGAAGGGTGAGAAAAGTAAATATCACTGAATAGTTAAATAATGACGTTCACTTGGAGTTCTTTGAGACTTCAGGGTGCCACATGAGCCTGCATACAATCTATTTGAGCCTCTCTCGCCTGGTTGAAATTTCGCTTGGGCGTGTTTGATTTTTCGAAAGAGCGCAAAATCTGTCATTGATGTGTGTGTGTGTGTGTGTGTGTGTGTGTGTGTGTGTGTGTGTGTGTGTGTGTGTGTGTGTGCGTTGCTCTCAGCTATTCCTTCCTGGAAATGGGAGCGGCGTTTTTAAACGCACAATAATCAGCCAGATAAATACCTTACAGGGCATAGAGGTTATTTGTTGGGAATAAAAAAATAAAAAAAGCTGTCTAAGCGTGGCTGTCATTATCCAAAGCACTGAACTCGGTACTGGAACAGACAAACCCCCAGAGGATCAAAAATCCCTCTCCTGTCCCTCCACAACCTCTGATTTCAAATGACGGTAACTAAGCAACCAACGGCAACTTGATTATCATTCATGTGGTAAACCACTTACTTCAACACAAAAACTATTTTCCTCACTGACCCGCCCTGCTCAACCCCAAACATAAATGCTGAGGTCGAACAACGGAGGCTGCGACTGTCAGTATTGTGGTAGAATAACAGTAAATACAATTTCCTGCCTCTGATACTCTGATTCTTTTTCTTGTTTATATCAAACTGGAAGATGGATCTGTATGGAGGACCGGAAATTACTTTATTATAATTAAATAAATAAATACAGGAATAAATAAATAAATGCTTAAATAAATAAATGCTTAAATAAATGTATACATAAATAAAGGAATAAATAAATAAATGCTTAAATAAATGTATAAATAAATAAATACAGGAATAAATAAATAAATGCTTAAATAAATGTATAAATAAATACAGGAATACATAAATAAATGCTTAAATACATGTATAAATAAATACAGGAATAAATACATATAAGTTGATACCTAAATACTTCAGCCCGCAGGTCCCCCAATTGGTCCCCCCGAGGGCTTCTTCAGGTGTTCTACAGCTCATATGACCTTGATATGAATACCAGCCCCTATTGTCCTTGATCTCTAAAGAATCAGCAACTCCTTGCCTTTAAAAAAAAAAAAAAAAAAAAAATATATATATATATATCAAAAGTCAAGAATCTGATCAGGGGATATGAGCCCTTTTTACTGTAATTGATCTCCTTGGAGCATACCCTGCTTTATCAATTAATGAATATGTATTTTTTTTTTATATGTATATGTACTAATATATATATATATATATATATATATATATATATATATATATATATATATATATATATCTTATATATGTTACATATTATTAATATATAATTGTTAATTGTAATTAACAATGAATTCATATGTTTTTTGTATGTATTTTTATATATATACTTATATATTTTTAAATAATTGCAATCAATTCGGTAAAAAGTAATAAGACACCGCTGTAGTTCAAAGTAAAAGTTCAATTAAAATCTTAAGTTATGAATCTTAACCTTTCCCTCCGTTAAACTGATGTAACTTTACTGTGAATAAATAATAAACTAATAAAGATTGCTCGTTAGACCCTCAAAACAGAATTATATCTCATGTTTAACCGCTACAAAGAAATCGGAGCCAGCGGATCATTTCAAAAAGTCCTGCCAGGATCAGGCTGCTCTCGGCGGGCAGCACAGCACTGACGGCCCGGTGCTGCGGAGCTCACGAGTTGAGCAGGAACTCAACTCGTCGGCGTATCTTTTTAAGAAGGCTGAATCTTAACCGACCACAGATTTGATGCTTAAAAAACTAACTTCTCGCCTGAAAACAGCCTAAAAGTACATGTTGTGACTCAACAACAGTAGTATTCAGAGAACGTCAACGTTCAGTTATGAGTTTTCTCATCAAGTACAGAGAAGAACGCGTATTGAGAAACGGCCACTGGAGACATCTTAACGCTGATTGGCCAAGACTCATCAAAGATCTTCTATTTGCGAAGATCACAACATCAGATTTTCTCTGTGTCTCGCTCCAATCTCAGAAACGCTGGCCGGCCAGTTCACATATTTTGATTTCAAAACGGCGAATATCCCCGAAAGGTGACAAGTTTGCAGGTATGCAAAAAGGAGGACAAATACGCGTCCGGCTTGATGCTGCTCCGGACGCCGGACAGGGCATTGAAAATCCGGACTTCTGCTAACGGTTAACTTGCCAACGGTTAGCTTGCCAACTTCAACAACATGTGCAAGGCAGAAGTAGTCGAGCATAATATACCAGGAGCGATCACACTCCTGTGACCAATCATGCTTTAGACAGAGGTTCGGACCGCCCCAGCTCATTTGCATACAAGGACACAGAAATACAGAAATAAATAAATGAAGAAATACAGAAATGTATAAATAGATTTATTTAATGATGTCCTGTTTAGGTATAACTTGTATTTATTTATACATTTATTTAAGCATTTATTTATTTATTCCTGTATTTATTCATGCATTTATTTATTTATACTTAAGTCATTTCCGGTCCTCCATAGCTCTGGTCCTAACAGTGAACGTCAACATGGCACATCTACATTATACAACAATATTTGTGACACAATATGTTTGTCACATGTCTTGATCCATTATGTGGCCACTGTGGCCGTGACCCTCAGACCCTTTTTAATTGCTAATTGTGTTTCTATCTGCAATTACATTTTGAGCCTTTTGTTAAAAAGGATAATAATGCTTCATGTAACAAACCTTGTTGAGATTGGATTGTCCCTCTTCAAAACAAATTCTGTAAAAATGGTTTCTTTGTTCTGCGTCACACTACATTGTAATGCAAATGATCCCTCTCATTACTCTCTGGTTTCATCATTTTTATACTCGCTCTCTGCAAAGGTTCTCCACTCTTTTTTTTTAACCATTGCTGAGGTTATGCCTGTTTAACAAATTGTACACTTAACATAATTGCTGGCCAATTTCAAGAGTTGATTGTTAATGTATGGGTTGATTTTATTCCAGGCAGCAGTTTTCATCTCCGTTTTTATTCCAGTATGCAAAGAATATCCCCTTAATGGCTTATAACTCTTCTTATATCACTTTAATTTATTCATTACTTAAATTTGTTTGTCAAAGCATTCTACATGATGTGGTAAGCCCACTGCAGTTACAAGCAGAAACCATTTTAAAAACTGCTGCATTAAAGCCAATAAAAAAGAGGCTTGATTCTTGTTTGAGAGAGGCACCACGTAGACAGTGATCAGTGTAGGGTCTTTATCTTCGTGCTGGAGCAGCGTTATCACCTTGAGGTACTGCAGCTGCAAGGGTTCACTGTTTATTAAAACTCTTCCTGTTGATGCATTCAAGGACACTGTGACTTCTAAGATTTTAGTTTGAGCTGCTAAATAGCAGACTTCTCATAGTAAGCACGTTTTATACAGCACCTTTTAACAGCAGGACATCACAAAGTGCTTTGCAATAAAACATTTGGTAAAATTTTCGTAAATAACTTTAAAAGTCAAACATCAAAGGTCAGGTTGTATATAAATATGTGGTAAAGTTACAGATCTGAACAGGTGAGTCATGGGCAAACTTTTAAAAGTTTCCACAGATCCTAGGTCTAAAAGGACCGTCTCTTTTCTGTCCAAACATAATAAGTATTGGGAAGGCATTTTGTATGCCTCTGTTACAGACAGTTGAATGAGGACAGGAAACGAGGGAGAGAGCCGCAACAAAGGTTCATGGTCTTAAACCCTCGGCCATGAGGATGGCTCCTATCAACAATTATTCTGATTGCTTGGTTTGGTTTGATTGCACTTATGGTCATAATCGTGGTGCACTTATGGCCGTAATCGTCCTAATCAGTTGCTATTGTCAACTTTTCCCTCTATTTAAGGTCCAGCTCGTGAAGATTATGCTTTTCTCTGAAAACACTGTCCAGTGTTGAACACTGGACGGTGTTGGATTTCTGTCCGTTCCAGATTTTTTTCAGACAAACAGCAGATCAGGAGAAACAAGTAAATGAAGAAAAGATAATTGTTTATTATATGCTGAGGAAATATGATCATAAAGTCTTGACAAAGTCTGTGGTGCTTAGACTTTACAGGGAGTTTTGTAATCGAGGGCCATCTGATAAATCCCCCCATGGAGTCCAGACACTGGTGGGGGTGGCTGTTGATTCTGCTGAGACTGGTTGTCTGATGAAGAGGATGAATCAGCAAAGACTGGGCGGTGGGGGGGGGCTCATGCAATAGCTGCATGAATGTACCTAAGGCAGAGAGATAATCATCAAGGTGAGAGGCTAACAATGCAGGTGTGTCACTGTGCCGTTGGATAGAAAAGACCAGCAGATGAGAACAACTTAAATCATGACTGACAGCCACAAACAATGACAGCAAAGCTTGCGAAAGTACAGATTTCCTGGCTTGACTTTCGTTACAGAGCTTCATTTGTATTATCATGTTTTACGTAATGTTTTCAGTTTTTAGATTTCCTCCCTTCATAATCATGCACAGAAGATGTAAATGTAAATCAACTTTTATTGTACACAGAAATTGATCCTACCTTTAACCCATCCTAGTGTGAGGAGCAATGGGCAGCTACTGCACAGCGCCCAGGGAGCAGTTATGAGACCTGTGTCTTGCTCAAAGGTTCTCGGCAGTGCCCACGAGGTAACCCTAACCCTTGAACTGGTGACTCTCCGGTTCCCAAGCTACATCTCTATACGGACTGAGCTACGGCAGCACAAAGTCATAAACAAATATACACTGTAAACAATTGCTGTTAATTTACAGCCAATGTTTCAACACTAACTGTATTTATGTTATACGGTTGTAATGTGTACATATCTTATTATTTAAGACATAATATAAAATCATTCTATACAGATATTATTCCGTACGCCTCAGTCTTTCCGCCATCTAGAGGCGACGTTGGTGTTTCCTGCCAGCGTCACCTTCTCTCTCCTCTAGCCTCCTCTCGTTTCAGGGAACTAATTGGGCCGTAAGGTTGACTCAAGTAGTCAAGCTCAAATAGAATTAGCCCCGTTCTGCCTCATTTGGCAGAGGCAGGATAATCCAGCCCCCCTTTGCCACGCCGCCGGCGTTCCCTGGTTAAAAGGCTGTAGGTAAACACAGAGGAGGCAGGATCACAGCCTCCTCCTCAGACAACATTAGGATGTTCAGTACACAGCAGGCCGAGCCGCTCAGACAACAGCCGCTGAGCCAAAACCAACACTTTTATTTTCTCTGGTCTTTTTGTTGACCATGAAAGATTCATTTTATTCTCTAATAGATAATGATAAAGCCATCAAGTCCCTTACTCGCAAAATCTGCTAATACATAACCATTTCACATCAATCGATAACTTGTTTTAAAGTGAAAATAAATCATTTCAATTTGCAACTAAAAAATATGTGAGGAAAAGGGTGATGAGAGATAATCATCTTTGCATGGTTCTTGACATTTAGTTGATGCACCAATTCTGAGTGAAAACATAATTGCTTCATATTTCCTCATTTTTGAGACAGTAGTAATAAAAACGTCTGAAATCCATTACAAGTACCTTCTGAATTGCAGTAATTGAGTAAATGCACTTTGCTTCATTCAGCACTGCTCAATTTAGAGTGACCTGTGGTTCCTTATCAACCACAGTTGATATGGTATTTGTTTCGGTATGTTCAACAACAGAACAGATAGATATGCTCAAATACAATGTGATAATGTAGATT
Organism: Myoxocephalus aenaeus; assembly: GCA_038501785.1. Lineage (NCBI taxonomy): Eukaryota > Metazoa > Chordata > Actinopteri > Perciformes > Cottidae > Myoxocephalus > Myoxocephalus aenaeus. The sequence continues at coordinate 2,555,441 of JBAMJR010000125.1, read as the reverse complement.
GGGATCCCAGGGGTCCCGTTGGCAGACCCCTGGCAAGCAGACTCGAAGACCGTAGAAGTCTCTACTGCTGTCTGAGGTCTGTTTACTGCATGCTGACTGAATTTAAAGTGCTATTTTGGTTGATCTGCTCTGCTGTTTCACATTTGCTTGTGCCACTGCTGATTTCACGGCCATGTGTCTTTTTCTTCAACCAATTTATTTTCTTCCCATCTTGACTACACTACCGGTTTTTATGAAGAATAAAACAATACAGATATTTTCACATTCCTCGTCTTAATATTCTGGGAACACTGACACCTTATAACCCTTTTACACCTTGCAATAGAAATGTGTTTTGTATGGTCCGATTGCAGTCGGATAGTTCGTCATCACATGAAAGTGAAGGTGTAAATGCACCCAAAACCCAGGATGGAGGAGGACGTTGTTAATAACTCACAACATTGCGCACAATAATCCACCTTCCACCCTCTCGTCTCGTCTCTGTCAATCTCTCTCTTGATAATTCTCCTTTTATGTAGCATAATGTTGGTGGTTTCCGTGTCAGATTTGTGTGGTTGATTAACCCGTATTTTTGCGAGTTGAGCAGTGCGGATTTGCTCTCATAACAGGTCGGGAAAGAATTGGCAGTGCGATTAGGACATCTTGACAATAGCATGTCTAATGAAGACAGTTGGCTCCGTATTCTCACTGAGTGAGAACAGGTTGTACTATGGTTGAGTATTTGTATGAAATACTATGCTGGAACAGGAGGAGGAAGAGGTGGAGAGAAGGAAGGAGGGAGGAAGGGACACTGGATGAGGCAACCCAAAGCTAGTAAATAACACTGGCCCATGTAATGAGCTGGGCACCGATAATCCTAAATTTGCTATTGATTTGGACACATATGCCTGAGCTGGACCTCTGCTGTCAAGTCTGGAGGATTGTGGATTGGAACAATGACAAATTGTTCTGATTAATTTTACTATAACAGCCATTTTTTTCCTCTTCATTCTTTGGTTCTCCTCCTTTTATTAAATGAGACAAAAGTCACATGGTAATATGGGTTTGAATGAGATGTCTGCATGTAATGTTTTGTAAATCATTTACCTGCATTTACAATGTCTCTTCAGCCTCCTGGCTGTACTCGTAATAAATCATGTGGTTACACAAACAAACACATTTTTTTACCAGAGCACATTACAACAGGAAAACAGCGAGCAGCAGAGCAACAGAGACATTGTCTGCAGCTTCCCAAACATTAATAACCTTTTCATTGACACGGACACAGTTACGCCAACAGCTCTGTGGCCCTTGTGTGCTATTTCGCACCATTAATCTTGTTCCGTTTACTCTGGTTAAAATCACTCACCCAGACACCTGTAGGGAGGGTTTAATGACGGCTCCCGTGCAAAGACTTGTGTGGTCTGTCGAGGTGGATGATGGCCGCCTAATGTGGTGACTATTATCCCGCAGGCTTTGCTTCCATTTTTCTTCCCGTACAGTCTGACTCTCCATGTGTCTCTTTCCTTTTTTCCCCCCACTTACAAGCAGTCTACTCTGACAGAGTACCTTTCTCTCTTTCTCTCTTCCCCACATTCTGCTTTCTTCTCCTATCATCCATTCTCACACACACAGGTTCAAGCTCTCCATCTTGCCTGCGGTCCTCTCAATCTTTTGACACTTAAGTCAGAGTAGCAGAAACTGAAATTACACCTGATGACACGTTGAAGATGCTTCCTCTCTGCCTCTCTCTCCTTGTTTCTTTCTCTTCCTTCACACTCTCTCTCCAATTCTTTTTCACTTTCTTGTTCTCCACATCCTCATCCTGGTAGGTTGTCCTGAAAAACTCTAACCCATGTTTTCTGTATCTCATTTTTCTCAGTCTTCAAGCAGACTTTTCTCTCACAATATATTACATTATCCAGCAATGACTAGTGGCAAAGTGCACCACTGCTTAAAATCACTACCAAGAAACAAATGTTCTATTTGTGTTAAAAAATAAAATAAAATGTTATGGTGGGGGTAATTTGAGGTCATGTTTCAGCTGACCTGACGAGAAAGACCAATATGTACTCTCTTGACAGCAGCGCTGGTGTTATTTTCACCTCGAGTCTGTGTGTGTCATCATGTGAAAAGGTTCCTGGAGACTCCTACTGTTGTGGGAACTACCACAGGCGGTTATGAGTTCTTAGCCAGCCGTTTATGACGATGGCCCTCACACACACACACACACACACACACATAGACACACTTGACGCCTGGTCCAATTTTGCATTGCGGTTGGTGTGATCTCGTTGTAAGATGGTCTCTAGTTTTGCTCTGTATTTGCTCTCCACCAGTTCCTGAGGGAAATATCTGTCTCTTTAGTTGTAAATGCTCCACCATCTTCACCAGGTAGTTGCAGGCAGGAGTTGGCTCTTTGGTGTAGAACAGGTTACATCCAGTGCGTTATCAGAGCTTTTTTGCAGAAAAAAAACACCTGCTGTAAGCAAGGTTGATGAGAAACAGTGAAAGTGAACCACATCAGTAAATTTCAGGGCATTAAAAAACTAAATATAAGCTACAAGACACTATAGCGTTCTGGTGAGCTCAGGGGAAGTGCAGAGTCAATGTTAGCCGGAATAATCTCTTTGGTTTCATCACTACAAACTACACATCGTAAGCTACATAGTCACTTGAACTGTTGTTAATATAAAGCTATTATATTAGTGCAGCTTTAAATAATGACAATTCCACCTATTAAATTGTGCGAGGTATAGTTAGTTTATTACCAGAGTTGTTCAGAATCTATCTGAGCAAAGTAAGAAAACGCCATCAAACATCTGAAAATGTATCAGTACATTACATATTCCAGCTCTTTCACTTTTATCCCTCAAAAGTGCATCATTGTCACGGAAACCAACTCCCATAACTTGAGTCCAAGTCATGCAGTAAAAGTCTTCGGTTACCTCTTCGTGCATACACTTCCAGACTAACTCTGATTCATCGGAGTGTTATCACCATTCTTCATTCCTGGTAACTTAATTTTCCTGCTGTGAAAGAGACGGAGAGAGAGAGAGGGAGAGAGAGCGCTCTCTCACATGAGCTGCATTTAAACAGAAAGCAGCGCAGCAGATAGAGGGGACAATCTGGGGAAAGGCTTTGTCTGCAGTGCCTGGCAGAGTTTCAGTGTTGTGTAAGAAATAGATCAGCTCAGGGCTGTGAGTTTTCCTCTCACAGCAGAGCTCAATCTCGGCTGTCAAAGGTTAACAACGTTAGAGTTGAGTTTGGCATGAACTCACATATGCATCATTGGATCTGGTATATGTAAGTATGAAAGTCATGAAATCCCACTAATATGCCGTATTTACAGCCACTTAACCCTTCGCCTCTTGAAAGGACTAACTGTGAATGCTTATCGGCCACGTCCCCCCTATATAGAAGTTTCCTGAGCTGCCTTTTTGACCTTGCATGATGATTAGACGTTAGAGTACATGTGAGCAAGAACATTAAGCCTGAAGATAATATCAGCATTTCATACATACGCTACCACTATATGTGAATGACAGCTAAGAACAGCAAAGGGGTCAAGTCTTGCTAAGTCGTGGCAGGGAGTGATAAAAGGTTAGCAAAAGTGGATGAAAGGCGTGGCTCAAAGGTTGGCAATGTCCCTCTTTCGGTTGGTACTCCACTTTCGGACAGACTCAAATATCTGTTGGATGAGTTGGCAAATTTTGTACAGATGTTCCCAAAGGTTGTATCCCTCTAACTTTGGTAATCCCCTGACTTTCCTATCAAAAGGATTGCCATGAAATGTGGCACACGCATTAATGTACTCCTTACGATGAATGGTGAGCATATCACTATTTTAGGGGAAAATGTACCTCATCGGTACTCTGTGTTTAGAGATAACTAGCAAATGTCAGCGTGGCAACACACAAGATTAAGATGGTGTATGGTAAACAATATATAGTAGCTTCGTCTTAACTACGCCGAGTATCAACTAAGCTCGACTCTTCAACTTGTTCATCAGTGTTTTGCATTTTATACTCATGTTCATCTGTTAATCTCTTATTAATTACATAACTGGATACCCCATGATGGAGCCTATTCAGTCCAATTAAAATGTCTTTCCTTGCACATACTGCAAAATACATTTCTAGTTATGAAGGTATATTTATGTCTTTATTACGCAAACCCCAAAAATGTTTTGAGAGCAAATTTCACTTCACTTAGTTTTCATGTTGTTAGTGTCGTGGAGTCTTTCTTTTTTAATTCATGCTCAGACTCACACGATGAAGTCACTATACAGTATGTCTGTTGCCTCTATTATCAGACTTACAGTCAAGCTATTTACATCAACCACCAAAGACCAATTCAATTTGGAGATGTGAAAAGAACTTCAGTGCCTTTCGAAGGATCGCCGTATTATTTAAGTGTCTTAAAAGAGATGCTTGTAGAAAACCTTGCATTCATCACAGCAGTCGAGGACAAGGTCATTTTGATTTAGAAGGCTCCTTTTTAGTTCTGTAATTAATCATTTTAATTTTAATTGGTGTTGCCAACTAAATGCTTTGTTCAAACAACATTTGTTCAGTCTTATCTAAATGCAGTCGACACTTCAAACACCAACCAAAGGTTGTTTACAACATGATAGCAGATAAGGCACAAGGGGATTATTTGACTGAACCTGAAACTTTCTGACATCCCACTGACATCAACAGTTCTTTCTTCTTACAGATCAAACAGATATAACTTGATAAAGATATAAGAGGAACGAAACAAACTGTCCCTTCTAGCGACATTGATATAGCAGCAAACAACTATTTGACATAATTGACAAACAGTATTATCAACGTCTTAGGACAAATATGCTTGCAAACAGTTGCCAATTTACACGTCTAGTAGATGCAGAGCAACATTGTCATTTATTTGGAGTTGTGTTTGTGTCCAACCATATTCATTCTCTTTTAGCTCAGTTTTAGTCCCCACCAACTCTTGAGGGAAATAATTCTAAATAATAAATACTTAACTATGTTCATCAGCTAGTTGCTAACTGTGTCTGTCTGCCATTTGGTGCTGAACAAGTAGTGTGCAACATATTAGACCTAATGAGAAATGCAACAAGACACTTCATCGGTTTGAGCAGAACTGCGGTCGAGTGGCGAATATCTTTGGCCTTACATTTCACATATTGATTCAAGCTGCTTTCATGTCACATAAGAATACATATCCAATATGCATCATTCAGGTCGGTTTAGGAAGGACTCAAACGTGCAACGTCTATGCAGAGGACAGAGAGATGTAGAGACAAATCAGATAAAATAACCTGTCATCAATCATCCGCCATGATCATCAATCACCATGTTCATTCTGCTTTGTCACTCATGGCGTAACGGACCATTGTTGATCCGTATGGATCTCCCCTCGCAGTTCGGCACACATGTGAACCGCGGATTAATTACATGGTTTAACGTCAACCATCACAGAGTGAAATAAAGTTTTACTGACAATCGTTATCCACATTTATGTTTATATTTATTAAAATATGTGATTAGGACATTGGCATTTATGCTTTTCTATTCGCCGATCTCTGATAATGTTACATTGTAAACAACTTATCCGTGTTTGAACTGACACGAGGAGAACGAAGGATTATGATGCAGTCACAACCTCTGACAGTTATATTTGCTCCTTTTTTTAAATTTTGTGCTGATCCGATCTGTGATACAATCCGAACCATGGGTTGTATGATCCGTTGCATCACTATTTGTTAAGTATGCTCACATACACCATTTGTTATCAGAAAGAGGGAAGTTAGTTTCCCTCTCTTTTTTTGTTTTTGCTCTGATTTGCACATATTATTGTTATTGCAGAAATATTTCTAAATCAAGTGAAATTTGAAAGTCTTAAATTTGAGTATTGACCAGGGAGCCAAAGAGTCAGCTGCTGATAATTGATAGTGATGCTGGAGTCATCGCGTGTCCACCAGTACTACCTCACAACTCATTACTGCTCAGTAATGCAGGGTCAGTCCAGTGTATGTGAGATTGCTAACGCTACTTTTTTTTCTGTGAGCCTCTGTGCTTCCTTGCCTCAAGTTTCCATGGATCGTGGCTGTCTGGAGCCGGTCCTGCCTGTTGCCATGGCCCTGCTGATGCCCATCCTCTCGACCTCCTTCTGCTGACATGGATCGTGGTTATCTGGATCGTGGACCATGCCTACTACTCATTATATGACTAATTTCTGTCATATTCATTGAATGTGCTGTAACTCCGTTTGTCACGGTTTGGGTTTTTCTGGGTTCCTGTTTTATTGTGAAGTCCTTGTCTTGTGTGTCCTCTGTGTTCCTGCACTTCCTCCCCTGTGATTGTCCGTGATTGTCTGTCTGCCCTGTTCCCTGATTGTGTATTCCATTCACCTGTGCTGCCCTCATTGTTTTCCACCTGTGCCTCGTTACCCTCCTCTTGTATTTAAACCCTGTTTGTCGCTGCGTACTACTGTGAGTAGACTGAGTTTGTCCCGTCGGAGTTGGGTGTTTGTGCGCCTTGTTCCCGTCCGGTTTGTTTGATTCCTTGGACCTTTTTCCCTTGGCCTGTTGGAGGCTTCTCCTTAGTTTTTGTAATAAATATTATTTTTGAACTGTTGCTCTGGTGTTTGGGTCCATCTCTTTGAACCGACACCGTTACGCTATTAATTCTGGTCACATGACATCTATTGCTTCTGTCCATCCGGGGTGAGGGATCCTCCTCTGTTGCTCTCCCTCGGGTTTCTCTTTTTTCCCTGTGAAAGGGTTTTTACTATCTTTATTTGGGGGAGTTTTTCCTGATCCGATGTGAGGTCCCGGGACAGGGATGATATGTGTACAGATTGTAAAGCCCTCCGAGGCATATTTGTGATTTTGGGCTGTATAAAATAAACTGATTTAAACTGGTTTCAATGCTTATCAGTTATTTTAAGCGTAAGTCAGTCAGCGTTCTCTCTCCGGTTGACCTCGGGCGGATTAAGAATTCATGATCTGAAACAAAGAGTTTGAAAGTGTAACCAACAGCACTGATAAGTGAAGGAGGGGAAACAAAAGCATCCAACACATTTTATACGAGGCAATAAAAAGATTCACATCTTATTGTTACGTTATTGATAGATTGCAGGATGAGAGGATGATTAAAAAAAATGATGCATCATTATCTTGATCATTATGCAAATATGTCGAGAGGAATGAGTAAAAAATATTTCTTTCAAACGATCTTCCTCCAAATCTACATACGACTTTACTAAACACACACACACATCTCTAGTATAATATATTCATGTGTTTAAATCCACGTTGAATGGTGTCTGAACAAGTTTTCTGGCAGAAAGCCAAGCAGCCCACCTCTCATCATCCTCAGGGGGGTAGAGAGAACATGAGAAATCTTCCATTTTTCCGTACTTCAGTTGGTGAGTGGCGCACCATCGCAAACAAAACACCACATTACTCAACGCCTTCTCAATGAATACACGGCTGGCGTAAACACAAAGCTCTTTACTGGAAATTGTGAGATGTTATTCTCCATGTGATAATTCAGAGAAGTATGCATGCAAATATTTATTTTGATAGCTTTTTTGTCTCACGGCAGCATAAAGCAATGTGTAAAGAGATTCATGACCCATTTATTGTTATGTAACACCTGCATTGCTACTGATGCTGTACACAGAATACTGATTCAAACAATGATGCAATGCATGTCCTTAAGACATTCTGATTTTAAAATGACTACATCCCAGGATAATGTCACTTTCTTCCTTGGATTCCTAATCAAAAATGTAATTAAAATAGATATACAGAACTGCGGATTGTTAATCATACATTGTGTGTGTTCTTAGTTTCTGGCACTCTTCTATGTTCATTAGATAATGTGGTGGTAAAGGAACAAATTCCTCTTAACCTGCAGAATTATCTCATCCTGTTTTTCAGGATAACCCTTTAACGTTAATAGTTTTAATATACCAGTGTAATTGCACTTACCTTGCACTGCAGCTGGATTCTCCCGAGGGCACGAGATCATGCTGGAATCGCGGCATCACGTATCACAAGAAGATCCATCTGGTATCTTCAAGTAATGCGTTTGCACGGACCAATCTGTGTCCTGTGAGGAGCTACTGTCAGCTACGGGCGTGGTTAAGGTGTGTGAGGGACGGCCAGGGAGGTAACTATTCGTTCAAACGAACAATGGTGGCAAATACGCTTTTTCCCACGACGTTAAAGTATTCCCCAAATAATGTATCTTCTTACTTGGCTCCAGAAATGTAAACGCTGCCATAAGAAATAATTGACAGGAAGTCCTGCTTCCTCAAACTTTCTCTTTCTTACAGGGTGTCACTTTCAAACACCTAAAGATTTTCAACTGCACAATTGTTAGTCCAGACATGTCCTTAATATCCTATACCTGCACCCCTCACAGTAGCCCTGTTGTTTCATATCTTCACCTCACTGGGGCACGAGGCTTTTCTTACCACAACAAGTCAGAACCAAACAGTGACCGGCCCATTTAGTGTTCTGCAGAGGCGGCGGAGTGCGAACACAGCACCTGGCTTTACGTGAGAGGCATGCATGCTCACTTTCTCTCTAGGTTTTTAAAACCATAATGAACCTCACTCCACCGGCTTTCACAGTCCCTCCACTCCACTGAGCTGAACCGCCATCAGGCACATACAAAAAAATACTTACTGAAGCCAGTCGGGCGAAGAGCGGAAAAAAAGTCATCAAAAAAAGCCTTCTGTTGTTCTTTGCTTTTCTTTCAATTAAGAAATGCTCTAAAGTTCGGATACAACTGATGCTGTTGCAGCATCTACACTATAACTTGTTCAGGAGCCGCCATGAGCCACCACGAACAGGTCAGCTCTCTGCGTCTTCTCCCAAACACCTAAACTGAGCCTGTGGCTCCCAGTAGCTCCTCACAGGACACTGATTGGTCCGTGCTCTGGATTTCTGGACACACTTGAAGCCTCAGAAAACTGATTTTTGCATGATATGTAATCCCACGATTCAGCCGCCTTGCACCGTAACCACTCCACTGGCAGTTTTTGTTTTATATTAAACTTTTTTTCACAGTATTCTGTCTCCATCGACAAATTATATTTGGTGTAGTTTCATCAGGTTTCTGTGGGGTCATGTAGGTAATGTTTTAACAGAAACAGACTAAAGACATGATTCTTCAAATCCAGGAATTGTAAAATATTTAACCATTTTCTTATCAGCACGGTCATTTACATGTTTTATTTCTTTAAAAAGAGAAGCTGCATGGTACAATGATGGATTTGGAATTTAAAAAACAAAAAATGTATAAACACTCAGTCAATAAGGTACTTCACTGAATGCTGTTTGTCTGTACAGTCTCTAAACCTTCTGCAGCCGACATATGCTAGTTTTTCCGTCAATAAAGCGTTTGTTGTTTATGTAAATGTTGCTGCTCCTTAACTTCAATCGAGCAGGAAGATTTTCCAGTTTTGGCGTTTCTCCAACTCCAGGAGTGACCATAGTGACTCGATTAGTGCAGCTGCAGGCTACTGGTAAGCTACGCTGTTCTCAAGTTGCCGAAGGTGGAGAAAATAAAATCTGTGGAGAATCGCGATCTTGCTTTTGCTGTCAAAAGTTGAAATAAAACGCTTATGTTGATTTATTCTCGATTTAGAGTCAAATAGTGACACCCCTACGTTTTTTCTGGTTTGAGAAGAGAGACCAAAGTAAAGAAAGGAAGTGCCTACCACAGTACAGAGGCAGATGTATTGTGTTGAATGTATTGTAGTATTTATACTTCAGTGCATACTCTGTTGCTACCAGCAATCCTCAGCAAGGCCATATTGGACATATCGAACTCCACATGAGTCCTCCATCTGTTTCAATACAGACTAAACTTTGTTGAACTGACACGTGTATTTTATAAAAAAAATAAAAGTAAATCATACCTGGAGCATTCACTGTGCCACCAATCATTTCCAGTAGTGCCATACACGGCCCTCTGGGGGCCAAATGCAGTTAAGAAATAAATTGCTTTTGGTTGTTCGAGCTGCACAAATAAATCACCACCACAAGGGAACAGAGGGTCTCCAATAAAAACTAACTAACTAACTAGCCGTTAGCATATCAAGTTGTTTCCGCTAACTTTTTGGCAAACAATTCTCTACTTAGTCCTCCAGCAGAAACAAAGCAATATCATTATCCCATTGGGGTGGTTTTTCTGGCCACCTGACAAATATAAGTTCAAAATTCACACAGCCCTAAGTTGTCTTTTAGTCTCCAATAACTCCTAAAACATCATTTCAAAGTATCATTGTCAAGAAGTCAAGGAAATCAAAGGAAAACTGTATTAAACTGCCTCCTTCTGACTATTAGCTCCCCCTTCTTAATATATTAAGACAAAACAATAATTAACGTTGTTTTCCAGAACAGAAGGTTAGTGAATCAAACCTTTTTTGGACACCTTTACTAATGAGTATAAATGTACTGTGTTGTGTGTTGTGTTGTCTGTAACAGACTCCCGAATAAATGAAAGCCTTGGTTTTGGAAAATGTTTAGTTTTTCCCATCAGGTTAAGAGCACTTAAGTCAGGTAAGTTGTGAAGTGGGTTGCAACACATCAAACAAACAGTTAAGATTGATAGCCTTGGATGACATTGTATTACAGTTACGTATGCTGTATGAGGCTTTCAATGGCATTGTTGCTATCATGTATCGTACTGTAATAAATAATTGTACTAACTGTGTCTGTCATTTGGCGGTGAGCAGGTAGTGTAGTCTTGGGACTTTATCAGAGCTTTTTCACTGGAAACAGCTGCTGAAGCAACACCAATGAGAGTGACATAAACAGTAAAGTAAAAGCAATCAGTTTAAAGATTAGAGTAGAGGGAATGATAATTATATACTTTTATTTTACTATTAAGGAGAGAAAAAATCTGATTGGATGAAAGCTTCTCCTTCAAACCAGCTGCAGGCTGAAGGCTGCAGGCGGAGCAACAGAGGAAGACAGGAGCTGTGTGATGAGAAAATAAGCTAATAGGGAAGAATAATTATAATACATGTAGTGTATTTGTGAAAAACAATAAAATTATAAAATAGCTATAACTTTGTGATTCTGTTTAGGCCAGCAGTGAAGGCTTAGCAGGCCCTGAAGGCCCACCACCACTGGTGTAAAATATGCCCAAACTGCTTCCTTATTTTTATAATACAAAAGTGAGTTTGTCACTAGACTTTTTTCATTGGTCATACTAAACTATTGGTTGAGTTTTTTTAAAGTCATGACATGTAAGTATCTTGACATTGTAGCCTCTAGACGCAGCTGGCAGGGTTTTATCAGGACAGGATGCCGTCCTGGGGTTTATAATAGTTCAACTCTTTCACCCCCTATACACAGTATGCCGTTTTGTATACTGACTTTAAAGAAGTGTGCCTTGCAACTATACATCTCTACTTTTGTGCACCACAGAGAGTATGTTTTAAATTCACAAAATTGCGCTTGTCTCGCCTTCTTTTCAGCCATGACAAAAAAATCATTTGGCAACCTGTGATTTTATGAGTTTTAGAGGAACATTGAATCTAGGATTGTCTCCCTCCCTTGTGGAATAGGTGTGGGGCGGGCTGCTTCTTCCTTGGTTAGCAGTGCAAGACAACAACAGAAATACAAGGTGCAGCATGGCATATGATTACATCTTTCAGTTGGCAATCAAACTATAACAGCATTGGTGTTGAATATGTAGCTTGGTGCTGCAGAATAGGATCCCTGACAGCGTGTTTTTGTGGGTTATAATACCTGTCTAGTAAAGAGTGTCAGACGTGAATTCAGCATTTCTTTTTGTTGTCAGACATTTGGAAACATTCGAGCATAGAGGCAAGTCAGTTAAAAAAGAAAACTGTTACTCGATAAAGATGGCCGTGGGAGGAAAAGAGCCTCTTCGCGGTGGGGAAGCATGTTGGGAGTCAAATAAAAGACCAATAAAACACACACAGAGGGGAGAGAGGGGACAGCGAAGCAGAAAGCGCCTATAACGAGCAACTGGCAAAAACCTTAAAACAAGATCAGCAGCACGAATCCCAGCAGAACTGAATAAAAGGAGCAACAGAAGACAGCGACCACAAATACAAATAACCTGAGTGGCCAATTACACCTGAGGGGAAAACATGTTTGTTTATGACAGATGGAGAGCAGCAGGAGCAAACACAGCCGGAACACGGTGAAACAAACACAAAAGCAGCGAAGCATTAATCCCAAATTACACCTGTTCAACATATGCAATCGTCCGCAATTAAAACAGGGGTTTGCAGGGTTTTCTCCGTCTTTCTTGAGCATATTTTAACAATGCATCAGTGTCAGTGTCTGGTTGTAATATTAAGAGACAGTCATTCATTTCCCTAGTGCACAATATCTATTTGTTCATATCTGTTCTCTCATGTAACAAATCAGAATCGCTCTAATGTTGATAAAGAGTCTTTCTGACTCCGCATTTCCAACATTTCTTCCTCACACAGTTTTGTGTCAGTGGTATATTTTCTCTGTCATCAGTCACTTGTCATGTTGCCGATGTGGGAATTTACCCTTAGTATGTCACTGTGCCTGTCAAGCTTTCTAATCCAGCACTGCACATGCAGTTCACAATGATTGGCATTGTCAGATTTTAATTGTGTTTAGTTTGTTTACAGTGGTGCACACGGAAGTAAACAACAGTAGATCCCTTTCATTTTCAGTTGGCATCCATCAATATTGTCGGCTGACATTTCAACTGTTGCTGGCAGATTTGCCAGCAACAGTTGAGCAGGGAGTGGTGGCACTTGCTAATCGACACTAACTGTGAGTTGGTTGAAAACCACTTCTCTGACTCACTTTGTTGATGGCTGACAGGCAAAGTCAGCTAACGCTCTTTTTACTTTTTAATGGCAATAATGTAGCATCCTCTCCAGCTGAAGATCCATGTAGAAGGTATCATAGTGAAGAGCCAGTCAACCCGAGTAGTTCATAGACAAGGACAATGCACTGTTAACATCATACGGTCTGAGCATCCTGTTTGGATTGTGATGCCTCCTGTGGTTTTGAGTTGGCTGTGTGATTCACCTGTCTGTGCTCTCTCTGCAGGTGATTGTTAGAGCAACTAGTGTGTTTGCAGCTGGAAGCCCGCGCCCCGGCTCACCCTCCCCTCTGCTGCTGCTGCTGTAGTTGCTCTCCAGTTTGGTTTGTTTATGTTGCCTTAGTTATGTTGCATTAGTTTATCTTTTTGCATCTTTACAACACTGTTTTCCACTCACACAGCACAAACTCTGACCTTGACTCCCACATTTGTGTAAATGTTTGGTTTAATTTGATAAAATTAAGAGTCTTTTGTTCAACTTTGACATTGTGTGTCTCCCAGCTGCTCGGTCTCGGGTTGCTCACATAAACGGAAGTTCCTGATGCCTCTGGACATAACTCTGGATTCTTCGGCTATGAGGGCATTTAGAATGTAATAGTTTAAATAAGGGCCATTCATGTGTTCACACTGGGAAGTTGATTTACCTCAAAACAATTATCCGCTGAATTACAGAAGTCTTTTTCCCAATGCAAGTCTATGAGAGAAAATATCTTTGGGCCTAATGGCCTGTGACGTGAGGGATCCAAGAAGTAGAAATTACACGATTTGGCCACTACGCAAATTTACTTCACAGCCTGGCACTCTAATTATCCTATTCATACAGGTGCATACATGCAATTGTACCTCTGCATTTAACCCATCTTAAATATGTATTAGCAGTGGGTTTGCGAACAGTGAACTCCTTGCGGTTCACTGTCTCACTCAAGGGCACTTTGAAATGTGGACTGTAGGAGCTGGGGATGGAACCACCAGCCTTGTGGTTGAAGGACGACTCGCACCAGCCACGTAGTTATGTCATTAGCTCCTTTTTAGCTTATCAGCGGCTTACATAATTAAACAAACTGTCCAATATCTCGCTGGTTGCTAGAATCTATAATTGTTGCAATGAAGATAAAAGCTGGAGTACCATGTTGCAAGACAATTACAGCAAAACATTTTGCTGTAATTGTGGCTTCCAACATACAAACAATCAAACCAACCTGTTTTATTTTAGCATCTCTGATGCTTCAGCGCAGGCTCCCTGGTAGCGAGATATCAAGTTCCTTCTGAGGCCTCGCCTGGCCGTGTTACATAACGACAGCTGCCATCGCAGCCAAGCGGAGCAGGTACCAACCGTCTGTTGTCTTTGCATTAATTAATTGTACTAAATGTCAGTAGCTGCTGGCGAGGGTGCTGGCGATTAAAGGCGGCCATCATTAAACAGGTCATGATTTTGATAAGGGCAATTAGCCCACAAGCTGCTGCAGAAAATCAATGGGCAAAGGAAGAGGCTGCCTCCCAGAAATTCGCAGGACTGAGTCTGCCAGCAAGAGGAGAGGAGGCGAGGACACCACAACAAGACTCATCGGGTGATCCTTGAGGCGCCAGCATATCCCAGTAAGCATTGAAAAGTAAATCGAGAGAGTGAAGACGTAATGCTAAACAGGAAAATTGATGGATGATTTAAGTCAGAGGCGAAAACAGGAGCTTTTTAACTCTGATGAGAGAAGCTTGTATCAAACTTTTATATTTAATGAAAGCCCAGTTTTCATACAACTCCAATCAGTAGTGCAGATTTGTTTGTTCCAAATCATCTAGCACTACCGGAGGCCATTATTCAAACACAATAAAACCCTGCAAAGCTGAATGTCAAACCATTATCGATTCATTTCTATAATAACAGTAATTTCCAGAAGTGACTTGATGCGTCAATAAAAGGCTTCCCCTCGCCCATCCTTTGAATATTCATCTCCATTCCTCTGATTATGTGCCCGCTGGCAGGTTTGGTTCACATGTATACGAGTGATGCCGTGGGCAGATGACGCATCCTGTGGTAATGAAATACTCTGCAGCTGACACATGGCTGTCCTCACTGCTCAGGCTTTATTAGGTTTAGCTCTTTTTAAATGTCTCCTTAGTGGCTTTGAGAAGACTTAACTCTCATCTGTGAAACGCACACAGCACAGACAATATTGAGGAGCATTACCTCTACTCATTCTCAAGGTGGTGACGGGCTGTCACTGTCTATCAGGGGAAAACCTCATCTCTCAATGCTGTTTTTTCTCAACCAGGTAAAACAGCTGTTATTGATGTATGGTTTCAATTTGACTGTGACCTTTAGAGTCTCCCACACAAAGGCCAGAGTATCGACATGCTGCTTCTGACACGTGAATCCGTCAGCTATACTGTGACAGGATATACAGTATTAACAAAAATGATGGAAAAGATTGTGTTTGCCATGTTACTGTATATGTTACAGGCCCTGCGGGCATGAACAGTTAGTTAGCAAAGTAGTGACCAGACAAGAAAAAGGAAAAAGCCAAAAGGTTCTCATAGCAATGGTGCAATCATTGCAAAATGTTGTCTTCAGGGGATTAGTTTTTTCTTGACCTTTTGAACTTTTGTGGGTTTATTTATCTTCAGCAGACATTTGTCACATTGTCGGGAAAATACTTTTTGTTAAAAAGCATACCAGTGTAAAGTATGTTCAAATGTGAGAAGCACAAAAGATTGGTGTACAGTTATGCTTCATTTTTAAGATGTTTTTAAACAGTGTCTAATTTTATGGAGATATGGGGCTATTGTGATTTCATTGTTTGGTTGATTTTAAGAAAATGTAATCTATATAATATTATAGTTTTTTGATAAGTATTGTTGGAAGTAGATAAACTCTGTTATAGTTTAAGCAGTCTTCTGTGATTATGTTGTGCATATGTGTTGTAGTAATAGCTGGTTGTTAATCTAACCTTCACTGTTCACTCTGACTGTTTTAACTATTGACATTTTGAGTGAACACCAATTTTGAGACTTAATCCACAGTTTGGTTATTGGTCCCTGATCCCAGGGTGGTGATCCGTTATTATGAATATATGTTAATAATCCTATTGATACTAATGATTATATTAATATTTGTTAATAACCAAACCCACTCCTGCCGGATCCCAACATAATCAGAATGTGAAGTTGTTGGCTTGCTTGGAATTATAATACGGGTAGATCAAATCAAGCATTCTGATTGGTTGAGAGTGAGTCACGGGGTGTATTTTATTCAGCCATAAAGTACTGTACAGCCTGTTTACATTTAGAGCGTTCCATATCAGTACGCACTTAAAATAACAGGTAGATTTAAATTGCGCGACCGTTAGTTGTTATTTCAAGCTTGACAGTTACCAAACATGTTTCGTGTAAACTTTGATATTGTCACGTCCGCAGTAACGACTCGCAGACGTTGGTTTCCTTAACTTGCAGGTTTATTGCTTGAGTGTTCACAGTATTGCAACGGGGCTCTTCGCTGACAGTAAGTTAGCTCAAACGGAACAGCTAACAAGCTCACGTAGCATCCCCCACACTAGCATAACGACAACACACACGTCACTTCCTAACCTAAAGATGAGGAATGAAAAGGGTTTGATCACAAAATCCTGATAATTTCCAGTGAGAGATAATTACGTCGGTAATTTCCCGACGCAAGGCAAGTTCTCTAAACATCATGGAGGAGAAAAATGACGGATAAAAGACTGACAGAAGCAGCGAGAGCACTTCTTTACATCGGTGGCTGAGTGTCATCCTCCACCCGGCTTTCAACCGGTCTGGTCAGTGATTTACTGACCACGCAGTCAGTTTTATAGTCCCGTATGTGTGTCCCGTGCGTCCCGGGACTATTTTCTCTGTCGCTGAAATGCGATACACAACGTTTGGTGGCTACAACTATTGTGTGCTGAAAGGCAGCTTACTATTACTATTTATAAAATCGCTGGTACCCGTATTATAAAAGCAATAAGGTACGAGAGGCAGTACTGTGTCGTGCAATAATGTACAGTTTAAGGGTTTGCCGGCACTCCGCTGCGCGTCGGGCCTAACAACTCCCTTGAACAGTACATTATTGCACGACACATTACTGCCCCTCGTACCTTATTGCTTAAATAATACACGTACACGGCACATAAAGCAGCCATCGTGAAAACACGTTCTTACTCAACTTTAAACAATAAAACGTGTGTATTTAGATATATAGTAAAAAAACAACAGCCATCATTCCCGCACAAGTTCATATAAATGACTATATAATCATCCTGCAGGTAGTTCATGCTGTTGCTCTGTACATCCCGCTGCCTCAATGCTTTATTCAGCAACTTCCGTCTGTGTGGTTGCGCCTTTTTGTAAATAACACACTTTGACCAAATTAACGATTTTACACCAACAAGCCATACAAACAAGTCTGGAGTGTCCAAACTAAACCCTGTTCTCAAATGAATTTCCATTGAAAGAACAGGATTTAAAAGAAGGGGCTCAAGGAAAGTAGAGGAGTTTTAATCACACTATATCACTCATACGATCAGTTTGTGATCTTGTAATCTGTTTCAAAGGGACCTCGAGTGTGACTTTTTTTTCTATGATTTGGTTGCTTGGCACATGAATGTAACAAAAGCGCTAGTTGTGAAAAAAGCTATGATTGTGCTATGATTGTGGCTTCATGTTTCCACAACACAATATGTGTGTCTCAGAGCTCTGAGGAGATAACATCTCTGTTTTGGCAGGAACTGGGTGTATGTACAACTTATTTCAGTAGTTGTATGACCAGAGGGTTTCCTGCCAGTCCGGGGAATCAACTGGTGACCTTAAACTGGCTTTTCAACTCGGCAAATCCGGAAAGAAGCCCTTGATTATTCATTTGAAGGGGCTGACACCAAACCCTGACTTTTTCTGTTAACTGGAAATATCTCAAGCTGTATGATTGGTTAGTCATCTGCAGGGACGAACATATACATTCATCCATGATTTGCCACCAACTTGTATTTCTAACGATAAAATGTTTTATGAAGTATCTACTTCAGATTACACACTGAGGGATGTGGAAGAAGTGACTCACTGATGCTCCCAGTATAACAACAGTGCGAGAGACTGGCTATACTGGGCTGCTCTCAGACTCCCATTAGCTCCCCCGGGGGCTGCTCCTCTCCATAACCAGGTGTTCTTTGCCAATGTGCCTACTGAAACAAAGACTGAAAACCGCCACGAAGCAATACCTACACAATCAGCATAGTAATTGATTGTGTTAATCTCCTCTACCAGGCCTCATCTAATTGTTCGAAAAACAACAACGCTGTCTGAAAATGTGTGGCAGTCACTGCAGGAAAAGGCTTCGACAACAAACACAGAATACTAGTAATGTATTGTTTGGCTATCTGCTTTGAGCTATAGAGAATATGTACAAAAGAAGAAAAAAACAATAAAAAAAAGTCACATATAAAGTTTATTAAACCTTGTGCACACATCTTAACAAATATGAGTCCATGAAATTCAGGAATTTTTTTACGGATGAACAAAGAGCTGTGATCTGTGTTCCGGCAATTTAGAGTAAAGAACGCCCTGTTATTCCTCCAGAATTACAACGTGGGGAAAGTCATACTGCTTTTCTTTGCTGCTCTCCGTTTCATTGTCAAGGCATCTATTAAAAAAGACACAACAGTCTGTGTAAAGCTTCAGGAGGATCGGTTCTCTCTTTCAATCTCAGCTCTCTGCTAACGCTAAGAGCAAGCGCTAACCAGAAAGAAAATCTCCCATTGGGAGGGAAGAATGAAACACAATGCATCAAGTGGCATTCGGATATTGCAAAGGCCAAAGCAACATGATGAAACCATTTCTGAAAATGAGATATCTACTCATCTTCATAAGAAAAACAGAAGAGAGTAGAGAGAGGGGGCGGCACAGACCAGCCAGTGTTTCACAATAATGTCTAAATACAGAACAGACCCCGGGGTTTGGGTCGCACTAAACAACTGTGCCTCGTAATCATAACCACTATCATTCATTCAAATAATAATTGATTTTCTCTTAGCGTTTGAGGTGCTAAACCTTTGCATTTAGAGGGTGGTTTTGTTACAAACCATCAATTGTTTTCAAAGTGTGCACGGGGTTCAGGGTGGATGGATCAACAAACCATCTGACTGTAACACAGACTTTTTTTCCCCATCTCTAACCCGACAGTCATCCTTGTTTTTTTAAGCATGAACACAATCCTTCCCTATTCTTAACTACATATTACTGTGACCACGAGAATGACGGTCCCCCAACCCTCACGCTTATTCTGACCCACACAATAGCATTTCCTTTTAGTTTTAAAAGGCACCGAGAAACAATGTTGTCCCGCTGATAGAGGTGTCAGATTAAGAAACAAAAGGTGCTATTACTATTCAGCACCAACATGTGCTACTCTTTGATAACAAGATGCAAATTAGAAGTTATTTCACAGAATAGTGATAGTTAACTCGCTAAGAAGCTTCCACTATCTTGAGCCCAAAATCAAGAGTACTGAAAGAAGGATTCTGATCATTTACGTGGCTAAAAAACTAGCGAGTACTTTCCCTTAGCTGCAGTACCATTCATCTCTACAGAGCTTCTTTTTTTTGCTCCTTGTTCATTGGTTTTCTGGCCCACAACTTTACTATTTTGTTCACTGTCATAACATCCTTTACAACCAGAGCAGGTAGCAGTGATAAACCCACTGTACTCCATCTGCCCAACACCAAATGTCAGAAACAGACAGAGACCAGCTGGTGAACATAGTGGAGCATTTAGCGACTATAGAGCCAGGTACTTCAGGAGTTGCTAGAGTAGACCAACAACAGAGATAAGAGTGAATATTAGACTTACATTCATCAGGTGAACAAACAACAAATACATGATAATGTTTCTCCGTAACTGCTGGATGTGTAAATGAAGTATAATGTAGTACAAGTACCTCCAACTAGGTCTTAAGTACTTGAGTTAATGTAAATGTTATCAAAGCAAATATGCTGAAAGCAGCACAGAAATGCAGACAATCTTCTCGGGTCTTTTCAGACAGCAGGGGGGAAAGTTAATTGTATAAAATGGAGATCAGGTACACACTCTGGAAGGAGGCACATATGTGCTAATTGGGCCGCTGACACATGCATTGAGTGCACTGTGGTCATCCACAGTTTGCACATCAATTGAGGAGATTTCCTTTGTCTTTTCATCGATGAGTGCGATGAGAGAGTAGTTTAGTCCAATTTTATTTTGATGTTCCAATTTATGTTTGCTTTGTCATTGTAGAGTTCTACGTCTAATCGCTCTACTTAATGCTGACATTATGGTCTATTAAAGTACTACGGCTGTATTGATGTAGCCTACTGATGTGCACTGTGTGTTTTAGCGATTTCTTTATTTACGAGAATGTGATAGAATTGAATTTGTATGCATGCTTTCTTTCAAGTGTAGAGATGAAACCACTCAACGGCACCTCTGACTGAAGAGGTAATAAATGCTTTCAAATGGAATCTGTTGACTGCTTTTCCTTCTGTGCTCATCAATTAAGTTACTGTAAGTCCAGTGCATTCTTCTTCAACATTTCTATTTTTAGTTATTAGAATTGTCAAACCCTTCTTCTGCTTATTGCTATACTTGGAATGGAAGTTCAGCTCGCAGCGTATATATTGGATGACTATTCAATTCCCTACTTCACTGATTTTCCTAACAAACCAGAGTCAAGGAAGTATAACAGCAGTAATAGAATTATGCAAAAGAAGCACTGCGAAATGAAATGAAAAACAATTTAATAAAAGCCATTTCCAGCCAAGATAACAGACAGGCATCCAAAGTAAAAGATACAAAAAAATACAAATGAAAATATATATTTTATAATCTATTGAAACACATAATTCCGGAGATTTAGGTGCAGAAATAATCCTAAAGACAAAAGAGACGAGTGGGCCAATGAAAACCACACGTGCACACAGTTGTGAAACAAACAAGCAAACACACACGCACACATGTAGACACTCAGTCAGTCAAACTGAGAGGAAAACACTCCTGTTCATCAATGCAAACGTCCATTTTCACTCCGACATTCATGATCATAACAATACGTGCATTCCATCACGTCCACACACACACACACACACACACACACACACACACACACACACACACACACACAGGGTCAATTCCAATCTCCACCCTTACGGACTCACGGACTTTGAGGCGCGCTCCCGCGAAGTCCTTGAGGGTTTAGGGCTGTCCCATTGTCACATCGTAGAGTGCTCGAGGGCTCTCTGGCAGACATGTTGAGCCCTTTATGAACCCTTTCCGTAAGTCAGCATTAGATGCTGACTTTGCCTAAGGGAATTACCCACAGTTCATAGCAATGTGATGTTAAACACGCAGTTCCCAATGGAAGCATGAAGACGTAAAAAAAAAAAGAAGGTAAACAAAGAGACACGTGGGCGTTCAGCCCGATAAAATACACTATAACATTACGGATTAAAGATGGAACATAAAAAGACATGAAATCAGAGGAAAGCAAACAGAAAATATATTTATAAATATTTTGTTTACATTCATCAAACATTTCGTTTTGACAAAAACAAGTAAATATATCATCTAAAATGACTTCTCATCTCGTGAAAAAGACGTTCAAATCAGTGAATAAAAAGTATAAAATAAATACACAATATTTTTTATGTAGTCACGTGATATGTTGCAGCAAAGTGCTGTCCCATTCATATTCACACCAGTTCAAGCCCTCACAGCCTCTCACACTCAGCCACTTAGCAGCTGACGTCAGTGAGTGCCTGAGGGTTCAGGGCTTGAGGGTTTAGGGTGGAGATTGGAATTGACCCTCACACACACACACACGGCTCAGCTGCTGTCCTTCACTCACTCAGTCAATTACCTTTGTTTTATGATGGACAGACTGTAATCTCTCTCCAATCAAATATCGCTGCGGGCCTCGTCGAGAGAAGATATCCACACTACTGAAATCTGCCATGTCCATCCATGTTTATTTGCTTTTTGTTTACAACTAATAGTTCTTTCTCGCCACGTCTACTCCAAACAACATTAAAAATATATATTTCTTTCTGCTTTTTCCACCTCTTTTGCGCTGTGGTTTTTAACCCTCTAATGCCTGGGTCCACGTCGCTGCAATTCTTTTTCTACAACAGAATATCATCTAGCTCGGTGATCATTGCAGTATTAAGTACTCTTTGTGAATGTGCCTGTTTGTATTGCGTCTCTCCCGCGTCACATCAGAATGATAAGTTTATCATCCCCCTGCAAAATAACTGTAATGGGAGTATGGGAGCAGCACTTTTAGGAGGGGCCTGAAAGTACGCACAAGGTCCCTGCAATTGAATCCCCTCTGGTACTATAATTCCTTTTCGCCACAAGGCAGCAGCTATTATGTGCCTGCTGCCGTACTTACAGTGTTTCTGTGGCGTTAAAGGACTCCAACAATCACAGACAGTTTTTCTCTTATCTCCAGGCAGCAGTCACGTCCCTCTGCCTTGTGTGTGGCTTGTTTTCATATTTCTGCAACAAGTTCCCACTTAGCCAAACGGTCGCTGGGGAAGAGAGGTCACCAGATGCAAGCGGAGGAGGAACGGTCAAGATAATATGTAATGACAGAGAAGGAAAGTAAAGCAAAGTTCGAGGAAATAAAAGAGAATGGAAATGGAAGGAGAGGAAAGGAGGAAATGGGAGAAATTGAGAAAAGAGAGAAGAGGAAAATAAATGAAGAAAAATGAGACAAGGTGAGGAAAAGAAACAGTAAGGAGAGGACAGCAAAGGAGAGGAGAAGACGAGGAGAGAGGAAAAGGAAAAATGAGAAAATATAAGGAAAGGAAACAAGATTTGAAGGTGCTTAATACAAGATTGGGACCATTTATATTGGCTCTCAACAGCTCTCAACATTGCTCAGAGCTAACAGTGTTTACCTGAGGGGAAACCACATGTAGAGAACTGGACACAGCCTTGGAGGCAGCGCAACATTCATTCCTATGAAGTTGATCATAAATGAAGCAGAAAAAGTTTAACGTCCAAGTATATAATTCAGATGAAAATATTCTGAACTTCCGGTGATCTTCCGCATTACGGGGCCCTTCGAGCAAAAGCAAAAAGCGTTTCCTTTAACCCTGTCTCACAGTCCACAGTCCGGCACTTTTCCCGGGGGCTTGGGGAACCGGAGGGTGGGAGTCAGCTGTAAGGAAATGTGAGAATTACAGAAGAGAAGAGAGTTAGAGAGATGAGGACGAAATAGTGGAGAGAACAGGGAAAGGAAAGGGGAGGGGAGGATGGAAGAAGGAGGCGAGGAAAGGATGGGAGGAGGAGAGCAGAGGAAGAGGACAAGGAGTGGGGGTCAGCAGCTCCAGAATAAGCTTCACTGTTTATCGTTTAATTCCCCCAGGATGGTTGAAATCCTGTGAGAAGTGACTACTGTGGATCCCTGGACAGACTCCATGTTGAGAGGGCGGGGGAGAGACACACACACACACACACACACACCATCAAATCTCAGCAGGGCGCTAAGTGTTGAGAACTTTTACACAGCGCCTTGCCACCTGCTCAATCAAATCCATTTTGACAGCAGAGATATTGATAGAAATATGCTCAGCGACAGTTTTATCAAGGCGTTAAGTCGTAAGAAATAGATCGTTCTCGCTGTCAGGACGTTAATAATGAATAACGATGACTGATAGCCAAAGCGTAAACATCCGCTCGCTGGGCTTGATCGACGTTTCAAGAAGAGCTGGGTGAGACTGTGACATATTTTATGAAACGGGAACTAGGGTTGTGAACAGTTTTCCCATGCATCTGTAGTAAGGGATCATGCATTTTGAGCGTCATATCACGTAAAAAAAATTAAGAGTTGAGAGCTTTCCTTTGTGTTTCTATTCCTCCTGCATGTTATGGGAGATAGATGTCTGTATTTCCATCAGACAACTCCCCAGCGGCTTGAGTAATTCCCCCAGAAACAAACAAGGACCCGGAAAACGTGACGAGGACAGAGTGAGAGACCACGCCAGATGTCGTCCTCCCCGAAGCTAGACTCCCGCTATCTTTTTTTTCCGCCCCCTTCTCAATGCTGGCTAGCTCTTTTATACACCGTCGAAAACACAAATGATGATCCCATCAGTATTCACAGCCAGGGCCTCTCCCCGCTGCTGTCTACCTCTCTGTTGCCCATGCATAGCCATCTCTTTCACTCTCATTTTTCACATTTTTCACATCTTATTCAGCCTACCTCCAACTCCCCCGCTGCAAGGCTGGATAAATTAAAGCATGAAAGGATTGCATGAATTAAAGTCAAAGTTTATGTGTCGGGTATTTTGGAGATTCCCTAGATTATTTCCACATGGGAGGGGAAGGAAAGAGGCCAATGGAGGAGAAGGTTAAAGGGGAAATAGAGTGGGGAGCCTTCAGGGCAGAAGCAGAATCTTTTCTTTCTTCTACTAAAGATACAAATATGAAGTCTCATAGAAGTCACACACATGCACGTACTGATTACACCAAGACACCTTGTTGTGTTGCTTTATAGCGCTCTGTGAAACAGAGATCAAACAAAGTGTCTCCCTGCATACTTGCTCAGAGAGACATTTGAAGCTGACATTTGTTGGGAAAGGGATGCAATGAAGTCATTGGCAAAGTGTTAAATGCTTTTGGTTGAGCAATACCTGAACAGAGGCGTCATAGAGAAATTTTCTCCGATGTGGTTGTGTAAACGGCTCTATGTGAGCTTACAAGACTGTTGTGTAACAGACAGCCGTCTCCTTTAAAACAAGCACTTGAGTGAATATTAGGTTTTTGGAACAATGTCGCGTGTTCCCTTTTACAAATAATAGCCTATTATTTAAACAGTATAATGCAGTCTAATGTGCCGCAACAAGCCTGTGTTATCGCTTCATTTGAAGGAACAATGCCGACATGGTGGCAAAGTCCAGGTGTAGCCGCCACTTTTCCCTTGATCCAACAAAAGAATATTTTTCTCCCACCAGATTTCTCTTGAGCAATATTGTGCTTTGGCTTAATATTTACAAATGCACACTCCCAGGGGAGCATTAAACTCAATTTTAACGCTCTCCAGGAGGAAACGAGTTTTGTGTTTAATTTTTACAAAACACAACATGGGTGCTGTTTTTGCTTTGAAAATAAAAATGACTGAATGAAGGCAGGCGGGCAGTCAAAGTGAGAAAGCACAGATTTGCTGGTGCTCTATTTTGACACATTACGATATGCAGCTGTGTTTGTAATGACCTTCAATTGTGCACAATGCCCCTGGGTCTCCAAACCCATATTCTCCCAGCCATGCCACTGTTTAATGTACACATGATGATTTGCTGGGAACGTTCCAGAGAGAATACCGGTGGTTTTCCTCCATTTGTGTTTGCCAGCCACATAACCCAATTCACCCATAAATATGGGCTATCATGTCCATTTTCCATGCCTGGGCCTCAGACTAATTTACCACTGGCAATGATATGAAAGATGAGCCTTTAGTCTCCGGGAAATAGGATTATTCTCATTGATGGGAAGAGGCAGAATCACATCAGCTTTGACAAAAAGGGGACTGCTACATGGGAAGATGACAGTCAGAAGGCAGTTTGCATACGGTGCAATACATTCAGAAATTAGCAGGCCAGAGCTCTTAGAGGTCTCAACATCTTGTCATGCAAATAGAGCGAAAAGCTTTAGCATATAGATGAGATGGACTTTGTGTTCCCGCCAAAGTGGCTTGTGTGCCACTTCACTCTCTGAATTTCTTTCTCCCTCTCTCTCAGACACACAACACACACCTGCTGCTCGTGCACCTTTGGCTCTCGCCTCAATTAGCTGTTTCTTCTCACAATGTTGAATCAACCCTTTAGTTTACCTGCTAGTCTCTCTCCCTTGTTATGTCTTTCTTCGTCCTTATCCACTGTCTCTGTTATCTCATTATTTCATTTCCACCAACATTTTCATCCATCCGCCTCCAATGAAGGAAATGGGATCTATGGGATCTATGTAACACCCACATGTTAGATCGAGTCTACACCACTTGGATGCATGCCCGCTGGTACACACATACCAATTTCCCATGATTCTGATAATTACCTATAATTTCTTTTCTGTGATTTAGCCGGCTTTCAGTCACGCTTCTAGTTACTCTGAAAGAAATTATTCATATTACCAGGCGCTGACGTGACTGCTATAGTGCTTGTAACATTAAATGACGTGTTGAATTGTTTCCACAAGTTTACTGACAATGTACTTGATTACATTCTTAAAATGTGCTGCCTTACCTGGGAATGTCACTCAAATTCAGATTAGGAGCTCAAATACAGCTGCCGACCAGAAAACCGTGAGTCTGCTCATTGTTAGAAGAACAAGAATGTGGAGACAAACAAACCACAGAAACTTGACATCTACAAATTTACTGATACCTGAACACAAAAAGCCTTTTAAAAAAAACGGTTACATGACCATACCTGATGAGCCAAACGATACAATCTACTTTATTTACCTAATATTGTCTTTCTATTGCTTTATTTTAATTCTAATGCTACTCCAACAAATAGAAATGTTGTAGAAACACAATGACGGTATAAAATGGACTCTGAACTGTTTGCCGTGGTTATCTGTATAGTTCAAAAGGAAATGGCGATCGTTGTTAGCTGTCATGGTGACAACGCAGGTCAGTAAAGTGTGTCGCCCTCACATTTGAGGACTTTGTTTAGACCTACCGCCCACAATGTCCTTTTGTCCATCTCTTGTGGATGCTCATCATGTAGCCTTAATAATCTCATTCATAATTATTAACATCTGGGAGTCCTGGTGTGTTACCGAGCCAACGGTCAAAACCTCAGCTCGGTGAGTGTGCGACCGCATGTCGGAGTTCGCCCATTGCGACGCTAACGTTACACAGACAGACGCCCGCCGATCTCAGCACGCTGCTTTGTTGACTGCAATGGGAATGCCGGCTCTACTCTTATTCTATTTCTATGGTTTTCCCTCATCCTGAACGAGGGTCTGAGGGTAAAAGGTGTCGTAATTTGTGAGAACTATGAAACACAAATTCATGATTCGACTTGACATCAATATTGTTTTCCAGAGGGGCCACAATAGAAGAGCTCTCTGACTCTGGTAATATAACCTGATATGTGGAGCCAGTGGAACTGGGGCCTATAAATCTCTAGTATAAAATGTACAACCTCAGTTACAATAAACTGGAGACTCACAATGAATGAGAAGAATTATTGAGGAAAACACCATCCTATTGTTCCTGTGGCAAATTCTGTTTTTCAATGCCTCTTCATAGTTTGATAAGGTAGGTTTTGGATGTCTTTCATGGCCACATCTCAAAGGCTCTGAAACACATTACTGATGTTCTCCTACATAATATAATTTGTTTTTGACCGCGTAACAAAGTGACTGTAGATATAAGTTCCAAATCAACAAAGTGGGTTTAGTCTTACGTTACCCTTTCAGCTTCGCAACCAAGCTTTAAAAGTCTGGCTGCAACTAAACACCAAGAACCATCCAAATTTGCCAGACGTGAATAAATGCCGGTGTTGTTTACACATTTTTTGTGATCACCAAATAGAAGAAATTAGTGAAATACCACACAGTATTTATACAGCAGTGAGTGAGCTGGATTTAAGATATCTTAAGCATGAAGCATCTGTTTGGTAGAAAACACAGCAGCCTAGTCAGGTTGTATCTGTGGTCAGTTTACCGACAACACCTCACGGGACTTTAGGCCAACCAAAGTTCGCATTTTTTAGGAGCCTGCCCTTTAGATCCATAATATGTGATTTCCCAGAGTGGCTTTGAAATGTAATAACTTTTTCATAATAAATGATTTACTTAGAAAATTACGAGCACTTGTAGTTGACTCCTATACGTTGTAAGGAGGCATAAACCCTCTCGAATTGTATATTCTGATCTACTATGATCTATTGGCCGATGTTGTGCTGCACAGGAAATTATGCATCTGTGTCAGTGAATGAACACAAATGATAAACAGTGTTACCATTTCACAAGGCACATCTAAAAGTAACCTGCTAGCACCAGACAGCAGAAGCTTAAAACAAGCGCCTCACAGCACTTGTTTGGCCTCACGGCCATGACAAAAGAGGGAGATGCACACAAGCAAGCACATGTACAAAATTATTTATTAACTTAAAGGCAACATGAGAGGCAAGCTTAAACTAACAGTGGCGTATGGAGTCAGTAAATTCAGGAGTGTAGCTCAATAAGGGGACATTTGTATGCAATGTTTTATGGTGTCCAAAAAACATACCATAATGTCAACCAAAAAACAAATGGGTGTCTCAGGGAGGAGAGAGTGGCCGGCTGAGCTCAAAGAGGGTTTCTGTAAGACTGCACTGGCACACAGGGCCCATCTGTTGCCAGTGTTGCTGACGAGCTCAGGTGTTTCCACTCTGCTGATTACCCTCTGCCCCGCCCACCTGCAACACCTGCAGGGAAAGCGGCCAGACAGCAACAGGCAGACAGGGCAGAGAGGTGCGAACAAGATATTAACGTCAATACGTTGCTTTTGTGACCTCTGACCTTCTGTCCAGAGTGCCACGATTGTGCCGAGTTCTTCTCACATGATTAAATCACAATATTGAGCACTGGTCGCAGCCTAAAGATCACATGATCAAGTCAGTCACGCATTTTGGTACAGTTGTAAACACACTTTTGTTGAATGTGCATTTATTTGTTGTTCTGTTATTTGTGTTATTTGTGTACTGTGAATGTAAGGTCTATATAGTTTGTTGTCTGTATGAGTTGATGCGGTGGTAAATAGTTTTTTCATAAAGTTCAACTCAATAAATTAAAAAAGTATTCTAATCCAATCTACACACATTGAAACAGTCCAACTGGCATAGGAGAAATACACTTTAGAGCTGCAGTATGAAATAATTAAAGATAAACAGCAAAACAATCAGTTGGCCAAATTGACGACAAACACAACAAGCTCAATGAGCATCTTACTCACCATCATTACTCGGGTATAATCTCCTTCAAACGCCCACCGGCCTGTCCATCAGTACACACTAGACAGTCATTACACACACTACAGCGACCCACTTCCACTGCCCTCACTGCCTCACACTGACTTTGCTGTTCCTGTGTCACCAAACAGATATTCTTCTCTGCTGTCCACCACTCATTGAGAGGCATAGTTCCAGAACAAAGAGCCTGAATAATGGACAGATCAACTCCTTGTCGCTTTTATCTGCGATAATTACAGAGACACGGTGTGCCAGGAGCTCGCAATGTGTTGGTGTTTTTTCAATCTTCCACCTCTGTTAAATGCTCTCTTGAGATACTCTTTTGAAAATGTTCCAGATAAATTGAGGGACTATTACGGGTTACAGAAAATGCAATTACTTCCAAAGATAAATTAACCAATTAAAACCCAATTTAATTATTTAGTTTTTCTGAGCTCAGATTCAAGTTTACAATTTGGAGAAATATGGACAGCAATGATTCATGTACAAATTAGAGCCCCTGCGGTGCTGGCAGTGGAACGTCGATCCCTGTGCTGTCTCATTTTCTTCAAACACCAGCGAATTACCTCGCAGGTCTAATAATCTCGTCGCATAATGCTGTGAGGTCTCGGGGAATTATGGGAGCTGATTGCTCTCGATCATAATAAGCTCCTGGAAAATAGATTTGTCTACACAACTTATTTCCCAGGGAAATATCCACAGCCCAGCATTGTTTTGTGTCTCCAATCAGACCCACAGGCCTGACAGCTAATCAGCGGCGTCGATAATGAGACTCCGTTTTAAATTATACCTCTGAAACACTTTAACGGGTAAGGAGCTGACAGCCAAATATGAGTTAGAAAACATGATCCCACGAAATAATATGTTCTTGGATGGTGATATCATTGAGATGACAAACACAGACCCACTGTGAAATTGCTCCATTGAAGACAAGCAAATAAAAGTATGAGAAAACAAGAGTGAATCATCAGTATAAGAATGTATACTGTAGCCACCTCGAATAGGCGGATGTCACAGTCAAAAAAAAAAGATGAAAAAAGATGTTCAGGTTGTAGCATGTGGGTGCTTTAGTCAACACTCATCGTCATCATAACCTCTACACCCCGGCCACCTACAGTACACGTGTACAAAGCGAACGCGCCCATCCTCCCACGTTTACACGCACACACACACAGACATGGACACAAGCAAACAC
Source organism: Myoxocephalus aenaeus (assembly GCA_038501785.1). Taxonomy (NCBI): domain Eukaryota; kingdom Metazoa; phylum Chordata; class Actinopteri; order Perciformes; family Cottidae; genus Myoxocephalus; species Myoxocephalus aenaeus. The sequence goes on along the minus strand of JBAMJR010000125.1, from coordinate 2,525,412 downwards.
AGACGTCATCTCAAATGCGAGGCGGCCAAGTCAAATGCAACTTCATCCCCACACAACGCCCACACCCCCCAACTAAAAATGATTGTTTGTCCTGTATGATTTTTGCTGCTGACATTTTGTCCCTGTCTCTTTGAATGGTAGCTGCACTTAGCCACCATGATGAGCCTTCTGGAGACGGATGTGCACTCTAACCTGATGATCCATGCCCCCTGTTCCCAGAGGCTAAGTGTGTGTGTGTGTGTGTGTGTGTGTGTGTGTGTGTGTGTGTGTGTGTGTGTGTGTGTGTGTGTGTGTGTGTGTGTGTGTGTTTTGAGAGACTTCAACAGCTGGATTATTCAGGCTGTCAGCAAGCACATCTGCCTGATGATTTCAGAGAGGAAAAAGAGGGCGAGACAAACATATTTTTCATTAAAAGCCCACCGGCGACCCCCCTGAGCTTTTTTTAAGTTTTGGTTCATACTTTTCTCAAGTCCATCCTAAAGCAATACTTACATGCCCATATGTACATGGAAAGAGTTTTTAGTCCGTGAAATTGTTCCTCTTGTCTACACTGGCCTGGGTGAGATCACTTCTTAGCTTGATTCAAATGCATGCAATGGGGGACAACATCCAAACACCTCATCCTGAGCAAAGATGTATTCAAAAGCCATTCAAACGGAGGCTTCAGCAGTCTTAGTTTGCTGACTCAAGTGACTAGCTTCCATATTTATTCTTGAAGTTTTCTCTTTGCTCTCATATCCCCGTGCCACAGCCAGGGTCAAACTGGGAACACATTTCGGCCCCAGACAATGTTCACCTGGACCAGTCTCATCCCCAATTCACCTGTACCTCAACAGGATTTACAGAGTACATAGGCACACACATAATTAACGCCAACATATAAACGAAGACATTCCCTTGTCTTAAAAGGAATTACAGTACAGGAGCATTTAAAGCCAACAGCACAATAACTAGGAATACATTCACCTGTCTTTCAACAAAACAGGATTTACAGTGCAGGTATATGCTACACTCAATTAAAGCCAACAACACATTAACAAAATGCACTGCTCTAAACCACAAATAGGAGATAGGTTTAAGCCACCTGAATGGTACGGCATTGGCAGTACTGCTGCTTCCTGGCTGGCTCTGTTAACAGTCACCACATGTATCACCTGCTGGTGGTCCTTAGCAGCAGCCTGCTCTTGTTCTGCTCATCTGTCCTCCTTTCTCTTCCTTTGGTGCCGACTGACTGTTAATGCCACCACTGCTGCAGCAAGCAAGATTTTCAATGGCACTGGAACAAAGTTATTTTTGAAAAACCTTTTTTTTATTTGTAACACAATTTTTCGGTCCTGTGTTTTGGATAAGTGCATATTTCTGTGAGCAAAACATTCAAATGAATGTAACATGGAGCAACAGTGCAGTTGGCTTTCGCTCCACGGTAATAATCTGGGCAATAACCCTAGCAGAATGCTGAATGCACTTTAAAGCAGGTCCAGGTGAGACCAGCTAGCCACATTACTGCACAAGCTGCTATTTACGTGTTTTACTGCATCCCAGAAAGCAAAGCACACCTGGTTACAGGAATAGTGTAGCTCAAACTTGCAGAGTACACCTGGTGGTTGGGTCGGATGGAGGTCAGATCACATTCCCACCACAAAGATGCTCCAGAGTCAAGGGTATCCATGCAGTTGTTTTGGGCTGTTTCACACTTGAAAAAAATAAAATAACCAGAAACCAATTTCATTGGACTAAATAATGCAGGTGAGAAAAAATGGTTAAAGGCTTTTACTCCGGAATGAATTTGCTCTTTTCTGAATGGGGATGTTTCACAACTAACTATCAGACTTCTCCTCTCTATTCAAGCTGGCTCGTATGGAGCCCTTAAAGTGTCTCACAAGATAATGATGAAAGTACAGAAATACAATTTAATTAATTATCATAGTTTTTGCAGTTGTAAACAATTTGCAGATGCTTGTCTCGTCTTTAAACTAAAGTGATGGCTCAAAGCTAATTAAACCTGTAATCAGGAGTCTGAATTGTTTTTACATATCTGCTGCTTTTTTAATGTATTTATGTATTTTATTGTATTGTATTACTTGCTGAATCATTGTATCAAAAACGTTATGCCACTAATTTGTAATAACCTGCCCAGGGACTGCAGATTAAAATGAGCTCATGCACTAACACCTAATATATAAAAGTCATGTTGTGTGCACAAGATAATGAACTTGTTGCCAGAAGATACTAACCTTTGCACGCAAGATAAAACATATATTTGTTGAGGACATTAGGGCTCTGGGAGCTCCCAATGTTTAGAGTAAGTAATCTAGGATATTCTTTTCCCCCCTAAAATCTTCCACACCACTAAACGTAGAGCATCGGCACAACTGCAAGCGTGTCTGTCCAGTGGGAGCTCACCCCGCCTGTTTATATGCACTTCAAACACACATGCACATTCTCACACGCTCCCTCTTTCTCACAGACTCAAACACTTACATATGTTGTCAGCATGCTGGGAAACACTCTGCCAGCTGAATACGAACACACACCAGGCTCCGTTTGGACAAAGTGCTGATATGCTGAGAGAAAGACTCCCATGAGAACCATTCAGCTTTCTGAGGATGGCGCTGTTCACCTGCCTTCCTGACTGTCAAAAGGAAATGCATTTACTTACACTCCCTCCGCTGGGAGAAGCTTTATTCTCTGTATTTGCCGCATAGATGATAGTCGCTCTTTTGTTTTATTCACCCATTCTTCTAGACTTGAGCAGAGAGAGAGAGAGAGAGTGAGAGCAAGAGAGAGAGAGCAAGAAACATAGAGAAAGAGAGAAAGAGAGCGAGAGAGAGAGAGCAGTCAATCAGGTTCTGGTTTGACAGGCTCCGTGTCTTCTTAACGATGCATACCGTGGTAACACAAAGCAGCAAATGAACCGTTACTTCTCCGCTTGCCATGCTTCGCATTGCAACTGGATTTATCATTCACAATTGATTTAGAAATTGCCTCTGAGAGCCGAGGCCAACATACACTTGATTACGCAAGATTAAAAAAGATAAAACATGCAATAACATTTTGGGAATCTGACATCTCAGAATAAAGAAGTCCACCATTAATCTGAGAACCGGAGAACATTTGTACACATTCCATTCGGGGCCCATTACGGTAAGAACTGAGCTCCTTGTTAATCTCTTGCAAAGGTCAGATTCAACTGACCATTCAGTGCACAAGAGGATTTATGGGTCCAAACGGTTTCACACCTTCACATGGATCACAGTTAAAACACTGTGTGTGTGTGTGTGTGTGTGTGTGTGTGTGTGTGTGTGTGTGTGTGTGTGTGTGTGTGTGTGTGTGTGTTACCTGTATTGTAAGGACGTAAATCTGATTACACAGTCACATTGTGGGGACGTCTCCATAACGTAAACCATTCAATTGTGTGTGTGTGTGTGTGTGTGTGTGTGTGTGTGTGTGTGTGTGTGTGTGCGTGTGTGTGCGTGTGTGTGTGTGTGTGTCTCATCAGTCCAACATACAATAAGATACCTTAAGTTGATGTTTTAAATTGCTGTTGAGCCTTGAGACCAGTTCAGGACATTTGTTTTATTCTTTAAAGAGCCAGCCTTCTTCCCAAACTGCATCATAATCATCATCATCATCATTACCATCTTTAACGTCATCATCATCGCCCTCATTATCATCATATTATACAAAATGGCAATACTGTTCCATAACATCGAAAGAATAGACAAATATTTAGACAGGTCAATTTTCAACAACATACTGTCTTAAAGTACAACACCTAGCATGACTTCACTGTGTTTGTTTCATTTATAAAAAATAATAATAACATGTAAAATAAAAGCATGGTTTCACTGTGGTGTTCTGGACTCTCTCTGTGATGGTTGTGGTGGATGATTTGAAAAAGATGCCGCACGTAAAGCTCATCCTGGGAAAACCTTTTCAAGCAGTTACACCGAGACCTACAAGCGCAATGGTCTATGTATTTCACATTTTATGTACAATATAGTAAAAAAAAAAAAAAGTATGCACATAAAGATCAAGCCCTTCATACATATCTTCTCATGTCCCTCTTGCACAGAATCTTTTTGAACGACCTCCTGAAGTCGTTGTTGAAGATGGTGTAAATGATGGGGTTCAGCGCGCTGTTGCAATAGCCGAACCAGAAGAAGAACTTGAACAGGGTGTCGGGCACCGGGCAGGACTCGCACAGCGTCGTCAGCATGTACGTAAAGAAAAAGGGAAACCAGCAGATGACAAACACGCCAATGACCACGGCCAGGACGAAGGTGAAGCGTTTCTCCCGGTTCTGTCGACCCTTCCAGCGGCTGCCCTTGGTGCTTGATGTCCTCTTTTGGACGCCATCATCGCCCGGTTTGATTTGGCTCAGTTTGGTTTTCCCCCTGGCCGATTTCTTTTTGATGGAGCATGGATTGTTCACTTTGTGGTCAGAGGAGGATGACTCTTCAAGGTCCACCCCGTTGACCTCGTCCTTCTCCTCATCGGCTCCTCCTTCTCCTCCGACTCCCTCCTTCAGCTCGATGTCCTGCTCGCCATTCAGCTTCTCGTGGCAGAGGCGCTCCTCGGCGTCCCCTGCGCCCACGCCGTTCTCCTTCTGGTTGGCGGCGGCAACGGTCGCCGTCTTCGGCCTCTCCTTCCGCTTCCTGTCTCCCGGCGGCGCCCGCGTCCTCTTCTTGGCGATCTGGTAGATCCGCACGTAAACCAGGACCATGATGACGCAGGGGAGGAAGAAGGAGCCGATGCAGGAGGAGATGACGTACCACTTATCGTTATTGATCTTACACACAGGCTCCTCCTCGCTGTTTTCTTTCTCCATGGTGATAAGAGGCGGGAAGGAGATAGTTGCCGCAATGACCCACACGATGAAGATGATGCTCTTGATGCGCCGCGGCGTCCTCTTCAGGTTGTACTCGATGGCCTGTGTGATGGACCAGTAGCGGTCTAAGCTGATGGCACAGAGGTGGGCGATGGAGGCGGTGCAGAAAAGAACATCGAGCGCCAGATATATCTCACACCACACCTCGCCAAAGTACCAGTATCCCATGAGCTCATTGGCCAAGGAAAAAGGCATCACGAGGGTAGCAACCAAAATGTCCGCCGACGCCAAAGACACCAAGAATAAGTTCTGCGGAGCCCTCAGGGCCCGGCTTGTAAACACAGCTATGACCACTAGCACGTTGCCAAACACTGTCAGCGAGATCATGATTCCCACCAGCACAGAGAGCGGCAGGGAGATCCGGAGGCTGTAAGGGGCCACGTCCGGAAGAGTCTGGTTGGTCTCGTTGTCAAACCCCATTGGAGTAGATTGGCCCACTTCCTTTGTGAGTTCCCCTGAGGTTAAATAATATCATCACCTGGAGCGACACAGCTAGTAACTCACAGCTGGGCTGTGAGGGGAAGGAAGCGAATCACTCCTCTGAGGCTTTCCCGGATTTTTCTCTTTCATCATGTACGATCTCCTTAAGGGGAAGCTCTCATTTATAAGGATGTCAATTCATCTGAAAATATGAGGCAACAAGAGGAAATATCAGATAGCTTCAACTCTATTTACACTTTTCAATCAATTTTGACATACTTTACATTATTGCAACTATAATAAGCTCAAGCAGTGCATCAGCTCTTGTCTTGATGAATAGCATTTGTTTTTTTTAAAGGACATGTAAAAGTGAGAAATGAAATTACCTGAGTCAGAAAGCGGTGACACAACGTCTCCGGTGACAGAGACGCGCGGGCATGGAAAAAGCGGTCAGCGGGTAACTTCTTTAAACAGATCAACAGGAAGCAAATAGGATCCATGAGGCGGATCAAGCGTGAAGTCGTCCCTCCGTGTTTGCTCTTCTCTCTCCCGACACAATGGGTCCCTGTGCTGCATGTAGCGGACCTAATAGAGCGCTAATCGCGTTATCCCGGGCGCTGCCGTGCTGCTGTCTGCGTGCGGATCCTCTCTCCTCAGTGTGAACCAGAGCGCCACTCCCTCCCTTTATAACCCGCACGCTGCAAAAAGTGTCCCGCTCACCGTGGGTCACTGTGCGTGTCAACATGCACAGACATGTGGGTCTGACAGCATGTGACGCCACAGAAAAAAATAACAATATAGCTTGGAAAGTAGTGAAGGAAAACGCTCTAAAACGCAGTAAAAAAAAAAGGAAGAAGAAGAATAAATAAATGTATATACACAATTGGAAATACATATAATACATATAGGCTCCATAAAGTGGCATGTGTGTTGAACTAAGACACATGCCACCACATGCCATTGACACCATACGTATTATTTATATTACTTGTTTAGATGTTTCTCTTATATGCACCCTGTTTGCTGCTGTAATCCCCCCACTGCGGGACTAATAAAGGAATATCTAATCTAATCTAATTCAGGTAAATGGTCAACTCTGAAGTTTTAGCATTTTTGTTAAAATGGCCTAGAGTGTTTCTGTTATTGTGTTCCTCCCTGTACATACTTCTGTCGTAATGGCTGCTAAGTAAATACATAATAAATGGAGAATTACAGGATCGAGGCAAGTCTATTTAGATGATATAACACAAAATACAATCTCAGTAGAATAAATATAAAAAATTTAAATTAAAAACAAAAACAAAACAAAGTTACAGTGCAGTCAAATTCAAATAAATAATTAAAACGTGAATTAAAGGTATTCATCTTTAAAAGGAATAGGAGAAATGCAGGGTTATTTGGCATTTGAGGGGGGTTAAAGGCGAGAGAGGTGTATTTATGATAATCAATAATAATCTACACCCTCACCTTCAATTTAATTTTCCATTAAAAGTGTGGTTGTTGAAAACAAAATGTGCTGGAATCCGTCTTCGTTGTTTTTAAACTGAGATATCATACCTACTTGATTTGTTTCTTTTATATTGTATTTCTGAAACTGAGCTAAAAACAATAAAACACAAATTCAAAGACTTAAAACATAGACAATAATTAAAGAGTAAACTGCAGGGCCTGTTGGGACAGATATTTTTTGCAGTGCAGGTGCTCCGTTGCTAAGCAGCAGCCAGAGCCACACCACGTGGATATCAAGAGAGGCCCTTTATTTATTGTTGTCAACTTTATTTATCTATTCACCTTTTTTACACCTCATTTTCAACACAGGAGGGACACTTTGTCAGGAGCCGACCTCGGACGGATTTTCAGACCTGTATTAGATGAAGATGTGCCCAAAGGAACCATCTGACCAGGTATTTAGATCTGACTTGGGAGCAGTGAAACAGGCCGGTGCCGGATATTATTCATCCACACTTTACTATGGAGCCGGTTTGGGGAATTTGAATGCAGTTGAGACAACATTGTGTTTGAGCAGACCAAGCGGGTTCAATTGTAACTTTTTTGTTTACATATAGATTGTATTATTCTGAATGCATTTCTAAAACAATGTGTGTCTTCTCTGTACAAATAGCAGAAGATGTATTCCATAATATGTTTTTGTCAGTGTAACAATCGGAGACAAGGCAAATATTTAATATTATCTGACGCCTCACATTATTTGCCCAGTGCTGCTTCACTGGACGATATTTAGCTGTCAAAATGAAATGTTGACTTTCTCTACATGCATAAGGCGTCATAGGTGATGGCAGCAGACATGCAACACTAAGTTTACTTTTAAAAACAAGTTTGAATACCTATTTTAAATAAATATTAAATGAACCAGCAGTATGTGAGACAACATGTTGTCCTTTTTATTAGTTCTGGAGACTGTAAAACTTTCTCATGAATATAAATTATATAATAGTTTAATAGTTACTGCTATTTATAACTATGTTTTCATTAGTGTATAATCACCTGAAACTAAGAAACCTTGTGTTTTGTTAGCTATCAATGAGCCGTTTATATCTAGGGAGTGTGTTATCTTTACAAAGTCGGCCATGTTGCAGTACAAACACTGGCTCTAGCGAGACCCTTTCCCTTTTTTACACTCCCTGCATGTTTCCTGTGTTCTCCGACACGCTTAAAGAAAAAAAAAGGGTGAGTATCAGCGCCCAATCGCTGCCAGCTGCTCGATCCATTCTGTGCTTGTGCGGGCATGCCTACCCAGGATGCCTTGCGGGTCGACCCGCCCCTACTCTACCCTCTGACTGGTTACTGGCTGCTAAATGGTCAAATTAGCCTAGCTATTATGCTAACAGGCACGGTGAACTTGACAGGCCCGGGTTGAGCGACTTAGACTCAAGAGAGGCTTACCAGTCCAAAAGTTTTTATTTTTTTTCACATTTTTCATATGCTATTTTATTATGCAATTAAATGAAATACTGACGGTGAGCAGCGGGATATTGAGTTGGATACAATCTGCAACCTCACCGCTAGAGGCCACTTAATCCTACAACTCATGAACAGGTTCAGTTTCATCACGACAGACATCATACCATGATAAAAAGCAAATTTAGGTTTAGCGTGAGACCAAAGTTGCTTTAAAATTACAATCGCAAACACTGCAAAAAGTACAGAACATGCAAATACTAAATTGACAAGATAATTCCCATCACAGGATGGAGTCCACTGATTATTATTTCCCATCATTTCAGCAAATCAACAGAAAGAAAACATTTCTCAAGATTTCATCCATCAAGGGATTTATAATTTTCCAAACTCCCATGGTCTTGCAGGAGCCCCTTCTTACCGCAAAAGCTCTGACGCTGACATACGACGTAATGCACGGTTTGTGGTCATCTCTGGAAAAAATGTAATCACTTTGGGAGGGCTACTTGGAGGAGGAAATTCCTGAGTGGGAGGCTGTGGTGTATGCCCTTTGACATTAGTGCTGGACATGGTGGACGTGACTCAGTGTCGTGTCCACTGGGTCAACGTGCACTCTAGTTTTGTCATTATGCTGAATCAATTCAGTGCCGTTTAAATGCTGCCACTCCTGCACATATGTTCACCCAGTCGTGGTCCAATATTATACATTTTCAAGGTGATTTGATAGTCTCTACTGCAGAGGTTTATAATGAAGGTTCTTTTTGTGGCACAGTGTATGATGACATTTTTTTATGACATACAATTTTTTCAATTACATTTGTTGTGACCCCAGGCGGATGGTCTGGGGGAAAGGCAGAGAAGGGAACCCGAGGCAGGTGCAGGGCGGAACTGGATGCTAGCAAGCAGAAGAGTTTACTTGAAGCTTCAGGGCCAGGCGGGTTCCCAGGAATGGGTTTGGTGCAGGAGCGAGCTTAGAACAGGCAATGGACTGGTGTGGAGGCTGATGGTTGGTGGGCTGGAGGTCAACTGACTGGGCGACAGGTTGGTGGCTAGCAGACAAGAGACGTTGAGTGGTTTGCAGGAAGCTTCTCAGACGACATCCATGTGGGAAACAAAGTGACTCACTCTCGGCTGCTGTACCATGATCTCCTCTGGGAGCAAAGTACGCTAAGGTGAGATGGTGGCAATGAGATGGCCACAGTTCGATCAAATTCAAAAAACATTTGTGGAAAAAATAAAAGTTGTCGCTCTGCTGAATCCATATTTTGTCAGTTCATTCTGTCAAGTTTGAGGAAGACAGATGGACCCAAATGTTGAGGACAGGGAGGCAGGTACAGTTCAATAATATATTGAATAAAAGGCTTAAAGGCATCAGGTGGGTAATTGGTAAAAAAAGGTAGCACAAAAATCCAAACAGCAATGATGACGAAGACCAACTGACAACAGACAGGAGGAGCGAAGAGAGTAGGGCCCAATCCCAATGACCCCCTTAAGGCCTTAAACCCTGAACCCTCACGGAGTTGGCGGGAGCGCGCCTCAAAGTCTGTAAAGGTGGAGATTGGGATTGGGCCTACATACACAAGGAAAGGAGGGAGATAACGAGGGACAGGTGGCAGCAGGGCTGACGAGGAACAGGTGAAACTCATGAGGGCGCGGCAGACGATCACACAGGCAGGACAAGAGGAGCGGTCTTTCAAAATAAAACAGTAAACAAACTATATTAATAACCCCAACATAACAGTAACAATACTATGACTTTTTTTTAGGCATACACACATCTTTTAAGACATATTATTATACTTTTCATGACATATTATGCTGTGACACACACAACATTTTTCATGTCCCAGCAGTCGCTAGCTGCTAACAGTTGCGGCAGTTTGTGGAGCCAATGATCCATCCATCCATCCATTATCCTTATTCGCTTATCCTGTCCAGGGTCAGGGGGATAGGCGATTTTGAATTGCATACTATATTATGATTATTTTTTTACATTCATATGACATTTTAATTGCATACCATATTACATGTTTTTTATGATATTACATTTTATATTACTCTTTTATGATGTGGAGCATTATGTAATATTTATTTAATTAGACGCTTGTGATAGACTCTGCCGATTTTATGTTTTTTTTCATATGATCATTTATACTGCACAATAACTGTTCATGATAGTTTTATGACATGTTATGCATACTATCCTCGAGTTTTTTGAGACAAAGTATAGTGGAACATTTGTATGTCATACTATGTCATTTATTTGTGTAATCAAATTGAAATATAATTTTTTTATGACATACTTTAAAAGGAAATTGTTCTTGGCATACTATACTATGATTTTTTTGGCATGCTATGCTATGACAATTTTTGTTTTATGTGACATACATCTTTATGGTTTATCACATTTTGACTTGTTATATTTTTGTGACATACTACAACAGTATGACATGTTTGGGACATAATCTGACTTTTTATGTTGTCCTTTTTAATTGTATCTATGACCATCTTAATGTCATAACAAAATTGGAGTATAATATTCTATGCCAGTTTTATGGTTATTCGACTTTTACTACATTTAGGAATTTTAGGGATTTTTCTTTTGTAAATATTACAGTATGACACAACAGTGTGTAACATTTAGTAGGCATTTATTGGCAGACATTGATTATATTATTCACAACTATGTTTAAATCTGATTTAATTGATTAAAACATAGATGTGAAAACATCTTCTTTAAACAACTGTTGACGTTTTAAATAGGGATTAGTTGTTCTCATGGCCCATTGTCAGACCAGCGACTAGAAAGCATCAATGCCGATCTCCAGATATGCTTTTACTGAATCTAGGCCGATGACAATCAGCAGTATAACTTTTCTTTCACACAATGATTGTTAAACTGTGAAATGAATCTGCAGTTCATGACCCCCAGGTCATATATCCCAAATGCTCCAACACTGCTGACTTGGCGGTATGTCATTAATATCGATACTTGGCCTTCGTGTATCAACGCGATATACTTTGTATCTCCCACCCCTACTACATACTATGACTTTTTTTCATTAATTTTTTAAACATATGATTTTTAAAATACTTTTTAAGACATACTATATACAATTATTTTATTACTTGTAACGTTTTTGACATACTACACTTGTTTAGACATTCTGTAGGTATCGGTCTATGATAGGTTACAGTAGTCATATGTGTAAGATAATACACTATAAACATTTTTTCTCAAGTGTTCTTAAAAGTTGACAAGCTATACACAGCATAATATGCGTTAGATGCAGTATGTTTTGGTTATGTAAGAATATTTGAAAAACAACCATTAAGTGTTAAATATATATGTGTCTTTCCTGAAAATGTAATCTTTTTTTCGGAAATGACCTAACCTAACCTGTAAAAATCAAACATTAACTCCATTTTATACTTGGAATATCCTTTGTCATTAGCGTGAGTGTGGCTTCATGGGCTGTGTGTGCATGAGATGCACCTGAGCATGACTGGACTGAGCAGCATCACTCACAGCTGCTCCTGCGGTACCGGAGTTATCACACCGGACCCGGTTCTCCCCCATTGACCTGGCCTTTCACATGTATAATGGACAGAGATTCACTCTTTTGAAAAAAAATATACCTTTGTGGATTATCTGATGGTCAGTTGCCCAATGATGACACATTATCTGTGAAATGTGCGAGAGGCTTTTAAAAACTGAGTGAATATTCAAAGCGCTCACCTCAGTGCTCATATCAGCCTGTTACTCCCGTCTTTCCGTGCTGGTAAAATACCATCAACCGTTCCAGCCACTGGACTGACTGATGTTTTGGGGTAAACAGCTGTTTGTCGTGGCGCTTGTTGATGCATGAGGGTGCAGACTGAAGCGCAAGGATACAGTGACACCTGTCGTCTCCTGCAAGAGCCTCCCCGTTTTAGGAGGATTTTCCCACGGCGAATTTAGAGAGGATGAAGAATGATGAGGTCAAGGCACTCAGGGTCTATTTTAAAGTACCTACTTAGTTTTTTACAGATCTTTTCGAGGGGAGATTCATCCGCAGCTCCACACAGTTCAGTGAAACGAAGCAGGATGATAGAGTTATTTTGCCTGACAGAAGTGACTTTCAGATGGTAGTGTTATACTTGTCCTACTCCTGTAGCGGCCACAACTCTGTATTAGAGAAAAACAGGCGGCTCTGATAACATGAATACTTTAATTCACCAGCAGGGGGCGGTGTTGACCTGGAGCAGAGACACACAGCTCGGGCCTCTGAAACAGGAATCAATAATATAACGCTAATCTGAACTATACCTGTAGCCCGCTGCTCATTATACTATCTTTAATTACATATCCTGTATTAAATATGTGAAAAATGCTGCATACTAAATACAGACAGGACAGTTATGATTCTTAGTAGTTGTTCTATGCAGGGGCGGTTTTGGGCACGGGCGACCCGGGCAGCCGCCGGGGCGGCACTTTTTCATGACACGTGGGGGGCGGCACGACCACTTAATATATATATATATATATATATATATATATATATATATATATATATATATATATATATATATATATATATATATATCATCTGGGCCGCGAAGCGGTTTTCCATTATCTATCATATCACTGTGTGGGGAATTGGCAGATTGGCGCCCCCTGCAGCTGCAGGCGCCCCTGCTTGCTAAGAAGGTTCCGTCTACTAGTGATGTGTCGATCGCGAACGAAACGGCTCTGAGAGCTTTTTGACGAGAACCACGGGGCCAGCTTTTTTTTTTCTTTCTCTCTCTCTCGCTCTCTCTCAAGCCGCATTTCATTGGTCAATATGTGTGGCGTCGTCTCTGTGCCTGCGATGAGCAGAGGGGCGGGAGTTACACAGTTCATGTGACGTCACGAGACTGTGCATTGTAGCAGCTTCAGTCCCCTCAGAGAGAATGTTCTCCAACAGGGCAGATCATTACGGAGAGAAGAAACAGGATCAGCCCTCACAGCTGAGGCACTTGGTCTTTCTCAATGTAAATCTTCACTGAAGGACAAAACTCTGGATGCTGATTTTTTTCTTTTTGTTTTACACATTTTAATTTATATTTTGTTGTGTGATTCTGTAAGCTTCTGTATGTTGTTTTACTTTAAATCTGTTAAGTATTAAAAAGCTACAAGGTTAAAATAGTTAAAAGTTAGTTAAGTTCATTTGTAAATAGTTAAACGTTTGTTTTTGCACTTTCTAATTTTGTTTTATCACTCTGTAGAGTGTATAAATAAAAGTGTATTTATATAATAAACATTTGATATAGTGCATGTTTTTTTTTACATTAGTAATTCATATTGTGCATAATTTTATATTATTGTTGGTAATAAATTAATTTAAGTACCAAAAAAATCTGAAGAGCCATTTGGGAGCCGAAAGAGCCGTCTCTTTTTAGTGAGCCGAGCCAAAAGAGCCGGTTCCCTAAAAAGAGCCGGAATTCCCATCACTACCGTCTACAGATCATGTGTGAGAAGGGGGAAGGGGAGGGGGAGGGGGAATAGTTCACCTCTGGGTCTCCCAAATGGAACGGACAAGGGGGGGAACAGGGGGATCCTGTAGGCTATAGAGCAATACTCTAATGCAATCAGTGGGCTTAAGTCAGTTAATCAATTGTGTGCATTGATTCTCTTAAGTGTGTTATTCAATTGTTCTATTGAATGATTTGTGCAATTGAGGAATTTAAGTTTATAATAAAAAAAGAAAAATGTTCCCGGCGGGGGGGGGGGGGGGGTCTCGCCCGGGGCGTAATTACATGTAGAACCGCCACTGGTTCTATGTGTATTATCTGAATTATGTTTTTGTAACCATAATAATGAATCACAACAATAAATCCAGTTTCTTATTTTTCTGTGATGGAAATATGAAAACAGCGAGCCCTGGATTTCACTGTAGTGTTGAATAAGTTCTCTGAGAATTTGGACAAAAAGCTTTGATGATATTTTCTTCATTCTGTCAGCAAATTACATAATACTTTCTAAAAAGGAAAATACCTAAGACAAATTCGTAATAAAGAAAGTTGTATTCATTGACTTATCTGTCAAAATAGTATTGGTACTTGTGTAACTTTGTGTTGTTTTAAAACTACAAAGCATAATATAATAAAGATGTTTTTGTGAAACTGAAATATAAAAGAGTAACACATGATAAATTTGTAAATATGTATCGGTTTATTACAGTTAAAAAGATGTATGTACATACAGAACATCACCAAACATGGTCATTTCCACTCATTTGCAAAGTAGCATTCTGCAGCTAGTTGGTTTCAGGGTAACTTTCTTACAATGGGGCGGCTTTAAGTTTGTCATTTACAACCAAGCACACAATTTTTTCCTCTTTTCATTTGCCAAATAATACTTAGTAAAGGCATATAACCAAAATAAAACAGAAGGATGCTTATTAAAACAAAACTGCAGTTGAATTGTTATTCCTAATTCAAGTTCCTGCTGTCGACATACAGTTTTGCAGGTATAACCGCCTCAAACTGGATCTTGGTTGCGTAGCAATGGAGACTCACATAGAGGTAGTCATGTCTGCATCTGCTCGTCCAGTCAAGAGACAACTGACCCAAAAACTTTGCTTTCAACATCTGCTCAATCCGTGGACCCAGATCCCTTTGCTGACATTGAAGGAAGAGAAGAAGCGTGATTATCTGTCATAAAGGTTTTGCTTGCTGCTCTTAAGACAGTCAAGTAAATGTGTGGAGATGCTGTAGCAGGGGCGTGTGCGGGGGAGACAGGTCGGAGAAAGAGACGTCAACGATGCATTAAAAGGGCCTTTCCACCAAAAGTGATTTGGTCTAATTGCAAAAAGTGGACATTTATGTAGTTATGTGCTCGGAAGATGAAGAACATGTGTTCATACAACACCTGAACTATGGAAAGTGTGTCGTTTCTGAAAATGACTGCAGATTCTACGTAGAGATGTGGTAAAAGTTCCAACGATCTGACTATTAAAGTTGCTGTCACATACTTTTACTTCCTCTGATCTTGCTATATCAATAATCAAACCTGATATTACTTTTTAAAAATGTGAAAGAAGAAAAAAAATTCGATTGAAAAAGCTCCTTTTCAGAATAAAAATGCAAGTCAGTTTTGGTGGAATTCCCCTTTAATGCCAAAGACAAGTGAGACGCAAGCTAATGCGTAGTAAAATGGCATTATCTTCCATTGCACTGTCTTTATGTAAAACTCTCATCACATTACAGATTTTGTAATACTGAGTCTACCGTAACGTCAGATCACTGTACAGAGTAAAAGGAAAAAGAAGACAGAAAATAAACTAGACCCAAATTTACATTGGAACGACCAGTTGCTTGTCATCAAGTACAGTCAGTGGCCATAGACACAAGGAATAGCCAAACAAACACATAAAAAAAGATCATTAAGGCTGCTTGTCAATGTAGATTAAGTAGGATAAGCATTGCCACACAATGCTTCGATACTCTTTGCAATATACAAAAAGGGAGCATTTGCAGATACACCAAATAGCCACTAAATCCAAGTCCTCTATGCAAAAAAAACGCCCAATTCTGACCCAGACAAATCATGTCTAATATGTGTTCAACATGCTTGTTTCCTGTACAAAATAATCAGGCAAGAAAAAGACAAGTTGTATGACCCGGAAGAAAAAGCAAAAAGGAGCAAAATGACATTGATTCTGCAATGCTCTCCACTGCCTAAAATCACAGACGATATAAAAATAAACACCAATTATACTCCAATTATTTTGGATGCACCGGTATGCAATACGTCGTCATCATCATTTTTGATCCAACCGGTCACACCTTTAGCTGACCTCGTCAGCCGGTGACCTCCGTCTCCTCCACAGCACGTTTAAACTACATTCCAGGATCTGATAAATGCTCTCTGGTCAAAAAGCCCCGTTCAGTTTTCCGCCCCGCCTCCCGTCCTCCTCCGCTGCGTCTTTATACATTGGCATTCTCAATCTTGCAAAAATGGCACATGAAAAAACTAAAAACGGAGAGACTGGATGTCAAAATGGGTCACAGCGCTCTCGCTGCATACCTAATGCACGTCTCACTTTTGAGTACTCGTTGAAGGCATTTTTCACACAATTGTTTACAGCTAAAAGTAAATACACAAAAAAACGAAAAATAAAACTTCCAAAGCTTTTATAGAAAACCCAGGAATGCAATGCCTCCGGTGTGTTTGTTGAGCGTGAACACAGAAAGCCCTTTTTACAATTTGTTTTTTTGTCTTTTTACGACAGTCTTGTACTGTAACTGCGGTAAGCTCGTATGCACCTTGTTGCGTCGCCTCATCGTTGTGTCCAAACGATTTGATCTGGGAGAAAACCCCTCAGTGTCCCTCGTCGGGTTTTCGAGTAAAGTCTGTATCGGTGTTCCCTCCCCGTCTTGTACAGCATAGGTTTCAGTCCACGAGAAGCAGCAACAGGTTCTGCTGGTGAGTTAGAAGCAGCGTACATCTCCCCCCCCCCCCGACCCGACCCGACCCGGCCCCGCCCGAGGTCAGCTGTGGCGCTCTCATCACTCAGGAGACCGAACCACAGCCCACTAAAACACACCAAGCTGCTGCAAACTAAATAAAGTAGACCCACACGTTTCAATACAAAAAGAGAATCATGATTGAATATAGAGCTGGGATGCAACACATTTTCAAAAAGAAAGAAAGAAAGAAAAAAAAAAAAAAAAAAAAGTTTGGTTTGATTACATTTTGTTGGGATTTTTAATGCACAGTCACTTGAAATAATACTAACTGAATACACATTTCATCATTTAGAAGAAGAAAAAAAGAAAACACTTAATGTAAATTGATTTTAAAATAACAGTGCGGATCTGAACTGCAATAAGCCATTTCACTTGCAAAGAAGAAAGCAGGATATGGGAACTTTAAAACATCTCGTAGCCACACAGACCCTTTTACAGTTCAAGAGAGCAGGTTCCTTTGAATTAAGATTGACAGGATAAAACTTCCCCAAAGAAAGTTACTAGTATATTCTGAGCCCGCTAAACTTAACATTTATATTGATTCAAATTTACATGAAAAACGGTTTATTTAGTTGATAAAATACTGAATGAAACAAAATGCCCCCATTTAAAATAACCAATGAGAGGCTACTGTGTTTTTTTAAATATTTTTTATATAGAGGATGCCAATGTATTTTTTTTTAAAAGTGCATAAGAGCAGCAGCATTGCTGGGACAGTGTGGGACAAATTAATATATACATCTAGATGTATACATCTAGATGTATATATAAAAACAAATAAAAAAGTATGAATCTAAATAAAAAGGGAACATTTTCCATCATGTGATTAAGATTCTTAGGAAATCCCATCAAAAAACTAACCAATAATTATGGATATTAAACCAAAAACGGAAGTTTCCTGTCAATGATTTATTATCAAACCTTATTAGAAGCTCTGACACTCACCACTTGCTCAAGAGACTCAGATAATGTCTTTAAAAAAATGCTTGATATGTTGGTCAATGATCAATTGAATGACAGCTATGCAGCCCAACACTGAAGATAATATCAAACCAGTAAACATAACTAAAATTGCACTCAAGGCAACCACCAGGATTTGTATATAAAAACATCTCATCATTTATCCCATCACCTGTGTAGGTTTGACTTTTCTCAATACCTTTTTGTCAAAAGGAGAAAAGTCCAACTTGCTTTTTTTTTTAAAGCATGTGTGATTGGCATTTCTCATATGTATACATTACTAGCTCAATGTTTAACAACTACTGCTGCTATTTGTTAAAAAATATCTCCAATTACCTTATTTTACAACTGATATCGCTCATTTTAAAACAGATTAATGCAACAGCAAAAGGAACACTACAAATAAGGAAAAAACTTAAGTAAAAACAGCAGTAATAAAAAAAAAGAAAAATGAATTTTTGAAATAATTTATATCTTTGTATTCGCATGGACAATTGTGTTTAGAAATGAACCACTGGATCACTCTAAACATAGGCACAGTATTTAAAACATAAAAGGTTAAAAAACAAATGTATAAACAAGCCATCACTAGACCTTTGTTCTGTGGTCAAGAAGCAGTTAACATAAGTTATCTTGAGCGAAGGTGATGTTAAAAGAAGTGAATATCAAAAGGAAATACAACAAGATGACCAAGTTAAAATTACGGCAGCAGCAGTAAATGTGAAGTTCCAAAGACTTTTTTTGTTTGTTTTTGCATACAATTGTATCCTTGCTCACATAATAGATGCTTGTAATTACTGTAAATATATTGGCAATGGGAGTACGGTTTATATGGTTAAAAGACTTGCCACTTAGCTCACAGTTACTCAATATATAGAACTTTATATATCTTCAGTTTTGGCAAAGAGATGGAAATATTTTCCTCTTGTGATTCAGAATGAAACATGAGTGGGGGTGGCTGGGGTCCTAAAATGACCGAGATAAACTCTAGAGTAACACAGAAGTCAAATCTCCAATGATTTGCCTCGTTTCTATCATAGGATGGTGAAAGAAACATTTGTTTTCCTCCTCCTCTTCCTCCTTGTATTTGCCCCCGACACTGATTGTGGCGAGTCTGTTTGCTTTACAGTGTGTGATACACGTAATGGGGGCGGGCGGCGAGAGGGTTTAGAGCAGGCGGAGGGTTTGGAGTCTAGCGGGACTGGGGTCCAGCTGCTCTCGGCTCAGACCATGGCACGGTATGGTCCCTGCATCTTGAGGAATTGGATGATGAAGGAGGGGCCTCCCGCGACAATCTGGGGCGGCAGGTGGCTGAGGGGACAGTTCTCGATGCTCATGATGGACAGCTTGCTGCAGAGGGCCAGCTCGAACGGTAGGCTGTGCAGGTTGGGATTGTCGTTGAGGTACAGTTCCTCCAGGTTCTCCAGTGTACCTGAGGACAGACATCAGTTAATGTTAGTCGAGGTCTGAAGTAAACAGCCTCGGGGCACTACATTAGGATTGTCCGACTGGTTGGTACCCCTCCAGCTGTAGCTCCTCCCTGTGGGAATGCTGCACACAGTAAATGGACCCGTACTTGTACAGCGCTTTTCTAGTCTTCCGACCACTCAAAGCACTTTAACACTACATGAGATCATTCACCCAGTCACACACTGATGAGACGAGCCACATCAGGATTATCAACCATTCATACACCGTAGGGTTAAGTGTCTCGCTCAGGGACACATCGACATGGGCTAGCGGAGCCGGGGATCGAACCGCCGATCCTCTGATTGAAGGACGACCCTTCTCACCACTGAGCCACAGTTGCCTGTGCGTCTGTCCTCGTCTCCGAGACCGCCGTCCTGACAATTGTGCTATCATTATGCATCTCATGGCTTTTAAAAAACAGATCGGGTGAGTGCGGCAGATAAAAAAAAAAAAAAAGAAACACGTACGTTTTTTTTTACATTTCAGTCGACCAAGATTTTCTTTGGTCGACTACAGCCCTATAATATGCCCCTAGTCACTCTTGATGCAATCATTTGTTACTGGGAATCGAAGCTGGAAGCGAGAATAAATCAAACGAGAGCGAGACGTATCGTCGCTCATCCGATCCAGACCGACTCCCATAAACCGCTCTGCCCGCCTGTCAGCAGCAGCTCCTGGGCCGCTTCACCAGGCCGACTGACCTGACATGTAGTTATCATGTCAGCTCCAAGAAATCAACAAAGTTTGTGTGTATTCATTCATTGATTTGATTTTCCCACCCATTGAGGCGAGAGGGGGAGACTTAATGTAAGGCTTTATGAATGTCTTTTTCTTTTTTTAAACATTCAAAGCTACTTATGGAAGTTTAAAATGGAGCTTTTGAAGCTTTTGATCATATTTTGTTTTAAAATGTCGTCACCCTAAAAAAAAAAAAAGATCCTTTTCACATGATTTGATCATGTATAATGTCCCAGAACCGGAGTCAGTCAAGTGCTCTTTTGATAAACATTAGTAAAAACCAATTGAATAGTCTCATCCACTAAAGATTCACAACTTGCCACCTTCTAACCTGAAAAAGTAAGTGGTTTAAAATACTTAGAAACTTATAGACGGCCACTTAAACTTTATAGATAACAAGAATTGATGGACACTTTGTACGGACACTGAATATCAAATGTAAAGGGAAATTACAGGAGTGGTTTAAAAAGCCTAAAAAAAAAAAAATCCATAACAATTATTGACATAACCCACACATTGTAGCGACAATTTGAGTGGTTTTGAGGGGCAGCAAAGTTTCCAACTAACTTACTCACTCACTCACAGCCGTGATATTTTAAGCTTACCCGAACCTGCCCCACCCACGACTGCGCATCATTACTACACAGCCACCACTGGATCCTAGCTCTACAAATAGTGCAATACTCACAATATCAGAGTAGCCTCATCTTATCTGCAACTGTGCAGAAATACCAGCTTTTAACAGAATAGACGTGCAAAAAGCTGTGCACCATTCAAATGTTGACTTTTGACTAAATCTTCAAACTAGTCAATACAGCCCTACTTTTCATTCTGTCATAATACAAATGTACTGCAATTTGGTTGTTTCTAATGGCAACAGTAACACATCCCAAAGCCACAGGTGTATTTCAATTCTGGGTCCAGTCTAAATACTCCACCTTTAGCTTCTTCTTCCTTAATCTCTGACTTAACTCTTTACCTCACCGGTGTAGCCACGCTGGACCAATCACTCGGAGGAAGGGTCAGAGGTGGGCCAGACTGTTAAGCTCTTAAATCCTAATGCTTAAGTTTAGCTATGATCAAGGAAGCAATGTTACACTTTGAACTAAACAAAGCCACAACTACCTTGTAAAATAGTATTGTTTAAAAAGTGGCACTAACCACTAACCAAAATAAAAATAGATAAATGGTACATATTAGAGGTTCGCCAACTTGTGCCCTTTACTAAAAGACCAAGTAGATGTCCATGAGCATACAATCCGCAAGTCACATATTGTCACCACAGAATACTCACATGGTTGTTTTTATTATGGGTTTACTCCACTTTCTGTTTAGTTTAATGGTGGGTTTAATTTTACTCTACTTAGTTTTAGTTTTGACTAAATTTGGTACAGCGTGGTATTAACCAGTGGTGGAAAGTAACCAAGTATATTTACTGAAGTACTTGAGTTAAATTTTGAGGCTACTTTCTATTCCACTACATTTCAGAGGGAAAATATTTTCAACTTCACTACATTTATTTATGAGTTTCCTTTTCCACGAGTCTCCCCGACATACAGTTCACCCACAATGAAGCATCCCAGAATCAGCTCTGGCTCCCCACCATCACTGAAGAACAGCCCTGAACAGATTAACTGAGCATGTTACTGATCTGTTTGAGGGAAGTACTTACCAATCTCCTCTGGGAGGTGTTGCAGAAGGTTCTCCCCCAAACCAAGATGAGTCAGGTTGGTGAGGTGGCCGATGCCTCTGGGTAACGTGGTCAGCTGATTATTTG
Organism: Myoxocephalus aenaeus; assembly: GCA_038501785.1. Classification (NCBI taxonomy): domain Eukaryota; kingdom Metazoa; phylum Chordata; class Actinopteri; order Perciformes; family Cottidae; genus Myoxocephalus; species Myoxocephalus aenaeus. The sequence continues at coordinate 2,503,744 of JBAMJR010000125.1, read as the reverse complement.
TCAACACCAATTTCTAAAGGAAAGAGTAAGAACACAGTTTATAATGTGCTCTAAAAGGTTTGTTGAAATGAGAATAGTATTTACCAATCGTATAGTACGATTACAATCAAACCAGTTATCACCCCGTTTTATCAACACCATTGTCCTCTCAGAAAACACCTGTGGATGATTATCTAATTGGTAGGCAGTTTATTTATTTATTCAAACTATTTGAATAAAGCCAAGGATCAGGTCCCCAGTGTTGCATCTGCTGTAATTATATTACATCAGTTTGAACAACCCATTAACCTATGATTGGGTTTTGTTTGAATTGTTTTGATACCAATTGTGATTTTGCTTACCGATTCAAGTTCTCATTCTATCATCATTCTAATTACTGGTCCGTTCAAAGAAAACAAGCCAAATTACATTAAAAGCAACATTAGAGACATGCAACACCATCTGCTGCAGTGTATGATACTACCACAGGAGTAGCCAAAATCTGTTTTCCCCACTTCCAGGCCTTACCAAAAGCTTTTAAAAGTAAAAAGAAGCTAAGATGCTAATAGATGTTGTTTCCCATTACACCAGATACAGCACAGGCTCTTCAACATTCTGTCACATGCTAAACCAAAAGCCTGATGTGTTGTGTGATGGAGAGAACTGCATTTTTGGAAATGTTACCTGTATATCTTTCAGATAAGCAATTTCATTAGGTAGAGATTCCAATTTGTTTTCCTCCAAGTCGAGCTCCCGTAGCTTTCTCAAATTTCCAATACCATGTGGTAACTTCTTGAGGAGATTATTGGACAGTATTAACACCTGTGAAGACAATGACAGTTTTTCACAAATAGAAACAGGACTAAAGTAACAGTCTGGCACAGCAAGAAAACAAACTGGGTTGCTCTACGAATAGTCATGTTAAACAATAATTAAAACATCTTGAGAAAAAAGAAGTAGATTATACTTTCAGCCATATTTGTGGAAATGTATTTTCCGCCAAATCTTTCTTACCGACTACCGCAGGGTCAAACTAATAGATCAGTGGAGAGGTTATGTGTTTGCAATCAAACATGAGTTAGAGTTGCTAAATAAACATGACCATTCCTAATGACTGTTGCACACAAAATACAATTTATGGAATGAGACTTTCTACTTCTTCAATAAACTCAGTGGGTACTGCATTTGCAGGCCACATTCCTACTCCGTGTGAATAAAAGACTCACCTCCAAAGAAACTAAGCCACAGACGTCCTCTGGGATCTTTGTCAGCTGATTGGTTGCCAGGTTAAGCTCAACCATGCTAGTCCACGTGCCAAAGTCCAACGGCAGAGATGTTAACTGGTTGTCCTGAAGAAGACAATGTCATACCCTTATTAGCGAAATAAGTGACAATTCAGAGTCAACACAAGGACAGTGCTGTTCAAGAGGCTAAGTAGACCAGTGCACTGTGACAGCTCTGTTACCTGGCACTAGAAAACAATGTTTCAAGTGGAGAGCCAAACTACATCCAGTATGCGGTTATGTTCATGTCTGGCTTCAGGCCAATACAAACTTCAGTCAGCCGTAGTTCTGAACAACAGTTGAGATAACTATGAGCAAATATGCGTTTCTTCAACATGGTTCCAGTCCACGGTGTTGAATTTAAGCGCCACAACTGGCATTTAACACCTACTATAAGATGCAACTACCTGTGTATTACATGTAAATGCAGTATTTACTTCGAGAATTTCCTGCACTACTTCTTCCGACTGTGTCGAACAGATTCCTCCCCAGCTTCAAGAAAGACTTAAAAAAAAAAAAAAAGTATGCACTATGTAGCTTCTTTAAAATAATAAAATATGCATCAATGTCCTGTTTCAAGTGTACGATTATATCCACCTTTACAGTATCAGCTCAGTTACAATGCACAATGCTAAAGACCTATAAGACAATGGATTTAACACCTCAGATTTACATTCCTCACTATATATGAGTTGTTAAGATTTTAAATTATATTTCTGATGTGAATAATTATTGTTCCTGACACAGTATAGCGTAGGTATGACAAGAGGGTCCAATTCAATCTCACATGTTCCCAAAGGCCTTTTTATAATGATGTTCCCAAAGGATTTTTAAAATAATGATGATGGGTGAAAATTCATGTTTAGAACATTTAGAATCGGCTGACTTTAGGAATTTACCTCACTAACTTCACAGACAAACATACATATAATTACCTTCATGTTAAGTTTGCTTAACACTTTGGCCCTGGAGAAGATGCCAAAGGGGATCTTGTTGATGCGGTTGTGCTCCATGTTGAGGGAATAGATGGTAGAGAACTGGGACGGTCCACCCACAGGGTACGACTGGAAGCAGTTCCTCGCCAGTGTTAGACTAGTCAGGTTGACTAAACTTGACAGTAGGCCCTGGTCAAGCACAAAAACAAAAAAAAATAAAGTAAATGGACTTGTACAGCGCTTTTCTAGTCTTCCAACCACTCAAAGCGCTTTAACACTACATGTCATCATTCACACTCACTACCATGCAAGACGCCGCCTGCCCATCAGAACCATCTAACCCAGGGGTGGGCAAACTTTTTGGCTCAGGGGCCACATTGAATTAAAAAATTTGACAGACGGGCCGGGCCAGTATCAGATGGATGGAGAGTGTTTGACAAAGGGGGCGTGGCTTATCGCCGTCGGGTCTCTCCGTGAAAAAGAGCTGTCTTTTCCGGTATCGATTATGGAATAAATAACCACTAGTTTTGCTTTATACTTGTTGTGGAAGTCCCAAACATGTCGGAACATGAAACGCCCTTGTGTTTGGGTTCATAATATTATCCGTAGCCGCACACAGCTCGGTGAATTTCTCCGACTCCTCCAGGAACTGCGCCGGTCTTATCTCCGTAAAACGGATACCGATTCTGCCATCCACCTTGGAAATAACCACCAGTTCTGCTTTATACTTGTTGTGTAAACTCCATATACGTCGGAACATCAAACTCCGTGGTGTCTGGGTTCATAATATTATCCGTAGTCCCACAACAGTGTCTGAATGACAGCCGCTGCACACACGAAAAGCCTAAAAGAGCGCTGTGCAATAAATAAGCATGAAGAAACATCAACGCTGGTCTGTTGTGGTCATCGTGCTTCGGGAAACTGAACTTGGGAACGGAGAAGCGCTACAGCGGTCTTTACTATAACTTATAATTATTTAAAATAAAAAACTTTTTTTTAATATATTTTTTTAATAACTTTTTTTTAAATATTTTTTTAATGTTATAATAATTATAATACTCGGCGGGCCGTATATTAATACTCGGCGGGCCGTATCCGGCCCGCGGGCCGTAGTTTGCCCACCTCTGATCTAACCAGTCACACACACACCGAAGGCAAATATTTTAGGACCTCTTGTTTCAAAAGCATATACAAACTAAATCTTTGTAAAAATCCTCAGACACAGTAAAAGTGCCATTATGAGTGAAGTATTTGTGAGGCCATGTCAGAAAAACTCCTTGGTGCACGACCATGCACCGCAACAACTTGCAGAACCTTCGTGTATTACGTGCAAGCCGCGATGACGGAATTTTCTCGCGCCAGCTTCATTGCGGCGAGTACACATCAAGCTATGAGAATGACTGCACTAGTAAACCTCGGTCATAGTGGATTAGTGCTATGAGAGGCATGGATATTAGAGCACAGGTACAGAGGGCTCAATGATATAATGTGAATATCTTGTTTGTCAATTTGTTTTTGTATTTTCAAGAGCATTGCAGGAAATAGCTGATGTCAGCATAATAGAGAATAAGACTGCAAGTGATGATCATTATATTTGTTATCATATAGAAATTGTATTCTAAATGTATAATTTACATGTCTAAACCTACCTCTGGCAACACCGAAATGTTGTTGTTTTCAAGGTTTAGCTCCTCCAGTTCTCGACATTTGGCTAATGTTCTTGGGATGGCTGACAATCTATTGTATCGCAGACCTAAGCGATTTATGCTTGCCAGGTTGCCTACAATGACAAAAGACAAACGTATCTATGGTTACATGTTTTTACCTTAACAAAACAATGACTTTGCTTTTGAGTCATAAAATATAAATACATTACCTATAGTCTCTGGGAGGTCCAAGAGCTCATTGTGCTGCAAGTCGAGGTTGGTTATCTGTGTGCAATTCCCAATCTCCTTCGGTAGGTGTTCCAACTGGTTATGGGCAACATCCAGAGTTATGAGGTTGCATAGCTCCCCTGCAGAAAGAAACACCAATTTCAGATATTTAGCCAATTCAAGATGAAAGCACTTACAGTAACCAACCCTTCGCTGTACTAAAGACAAGTATTAATTCATCTTATTCCCTCTAAACTAAATCAAATTGGCCCAGGCGCAAAGCTTTCGAAAGGTTTTATAGCCAGAACTCTCTCTTGCTGTACAATTAGACAGTACACAAGATACAACGCAGGACTCCAGACTGCGACCAAATATAGTTGCATATGCGATAATTCTTTATGAGTCGAGTTAAAATGTCACATGGTGGGTGCATGATCAATATTAGTGTCCCTGAGTAGAGACATCTACCACTGGCTATTCCAACCCCCCCCCCCTCCAATGTCTCAAAAGTCCTGTGCTCGCGGCACCACATTGGTAATGATGCTTTTCCAATCGCTCTGTGCTCATTGCCTGGTTTTAATGCAAGCAAGTTGAGACTAATTAAAACAGCAAGTGCATGTACGTAGCAGTGCGAAAAGTGTGATGCGTGTGCACGTAGTGGCAGAAAACTATGAACCAATCCATTTAACTGTTACCGTGGTACAAAAATTAAGTGGTCTTATTTTAAAAAGATAAATGAGAGAAGGGAGGAGGCTGTGTGGAGGAAGAGACAACGAGGGGTTCAGACTAACTTGCCACTGATGAGGACCGACTGAGCCAGTGTCATTGATTAATACCAGTGGTAGAATAAGTACTAAGATCTTTTACTTAAGTAAAAGTAGTAATACCACAATCAATTTGTTTTATTACTTCCAGATAAAAGTCCCGCATTCAACATTTTACTTGAATGAAAGTATATCATCACGAAAATGTAGGCTCAATAAGGTGTCAAAGTAGTTTACTGAATATGCAGCCAAAGGGGCTCTTTGGTTGTAACATTATTATAATATTAGATTATTAATACTATTGATGCAGTAACATGTAAAATGCATTTTAATGTTGTAGCTGGTTGCAATAGAGTTAATTTGCTTATTTCATTCTATTGATGGGTGGTTTCATATACTGTAAAATATTGCATTATATTTCATATACTCATAAATGTAGTGAAGTAAAAAGTGCAATATTTCCCTCTGAAATGTAGTGGAATAGAAAGTAGCCTCAACATTGAACTCAAGTACTTCAGTAAATGTACGTGGTTACGTTCCCCCACTGGTTAATACCAAGCTGTACCAAAAAGGTCTCACTACATAGGTTGTGCTCACCTATCTCCGCGGGCAGCTGTTTAATCTTGTTCTCACGAATGCTGAGCATAGTGAGCTTGGCTAGGTTTCGGATGTCCTTCTCCACTGTGGTGATGCGGTTGAAGCGCAGGTACAGCGTGGTCAGAGATGTCAGCCGGTAGACAACAGCTGGTATCTCTCTCAGCTTGTTGTGCCGGAGGTCGAGCATTCGAAGCTTCTTAAGAGAGTCCAGGGAGTCAGGCAAACTGGTCAGGGAGTTCTCGCTTAGGGCCAAAGTGACCAGGCCTGATAGGCAACCCACCTCAGCTGGCAAGCTCTGCAGCTTGTTGCTGTACAAGTAGAGTTCAGCCAGCTGTGTCAACTCCTTAATGGAGGTGGGCAAGATGTGAATGGACCGTTTAGATAGGTCCAGTCTCATTGAGTTCTCCTCCCGGCACTTGTTGAGCTCTTTGATCACCTCGGCATTGCTGGACTTCTTGCGCGTACCTGCTGCCGGGTTTGGCCGCTTTATCGTGTTGTCAACAGAGAAGGCCACACCCGGTGTTGAGCTGCTGGTGTCCTTCTTTCCTTCTTTGGGATCTTTCCCTTTGGTCTTCGTTTCTTTGCCATCCTTGACTAAGCCGGCTAGAGCCCTGGCCTCCTTTTCCCTTTCTTTCCCCACTGGACCACCTTTGGGGTCCTTTTCTTTCGAATCTTTTTCTTTGCCTAAAGTACTACTCATGTCGACGTTATCGAGCCTCCTGCAGAGTTGCTCATGGGAGTCCCTCTTGTCAGGTTATTTATTCAAGAAAAAAGGGACACAGTCAGCCAAGGAGGCTTTTAAAGAAAACATCCCTGTACAGGCCCACACATTTATGATTATCCTAGAAATAAGGGCCTTGTGATCCAAAGTTTTTTTTTTTTTTTAGATACTTTGTTCCTTTGTTAAAATGCCATGGGAAAAAAAATCCTTTGAAGTAGCTGGACTGTGGCACCCATGGGCCACATGCTTTAGTGTTTGAACTGCATACAATCCCAGGACCTTCGGATATAAGTTATGTCAGGCTGCAAAGGTCATCAAGGTTTTTTTTTTTTTAAATCCCTCGAAGATTTGCTGTTGGGGAAAATAAAAATACAATTTAGTTTGCATTTACAATTTTATTTTCATATTTAACAAACATGAGTTTCAACAGTTGAGGTTTCTGGTCTATGCATTTGTCACTGCTTCTATAATTTCAGACTATTGATGATATATTTCTTAAGGTCATCCTTTATTATTTTCTGCCAATTTCCAGAGAGAAATAAAGTTATCTGTTCCAAAGGGAAGCAAACACATTTCTATCTGGATTTTCTGTCCTCGTGCATCAAAAACGTATAATGTTTCTTACTAAACGACACTGCTCACCACAATTTAGAGTAAACAAGGTCTGCTTATGGGAAACAGAAAATTAAGAGGAAATTGAAAGAAAATGCAAATAAACTGCCAATACAGCATCAAATACCCTCATATATACACTGACAATAAATAAAAAGTCCTGTATATTCCAAAATATATTATTTTATTCATACTCTGCCCAACTAGGAAATAGAAGAAATGTGTGATTATTTTTCAAAAAACAGCCAACTTTAACATTGTGATTAATTCATCAAATTTAAAATGACAACAATGTGATTAAAAGTGTTTAACTGAACATACATTTTAACAGTGTAACTAGGGCTGGGCGGTATGGCCAAAAATCCATATCACGGTATTTTGTAGGATTCTGGCGGTTTCACGGTATTTTCCCCCCCGAATAAACACATTCATTTATTGACGCCGAAAAGGACCGCCCGCCATCGTTCTTCACCACTCGCTCGCAACTGGCCAGCAGCTGTTTGTACGTTGGTACATAGGTTGTGTTAGGAAGCTAAACCTGGAGGGATTTAGGACCCAGGGGAATGTAGTTATTTCATATCCCTTCATACTGGTGGCGCATGCGCAGCCGTAACGACTATTGTCATTCTTCGGCAGGCAGCAACATTTCATGTTTACAGTCACAGCTGCGTGTCCAGCGGTCTGAGCTACTCATGTCTCACGGATAGAGGTTGACTCACGGTTTCAAAGAAATGACATCGACAAAATGCATTCTGGGTAAAGCCCGCCCACTCAGCCGCACCGGAAGAGACTTCTTCCCGCACATGAAGAGTCTTCCTGTGTGGGCGGGCATTTTGGCGAAGTAAGTTACCCAGCATGCATTTTCCGATGTCATTCCCTTCAAACCATAAGTCAACTGAGTCTCCATGAGAGCTAAGTAGCTCCGTCCGCTGCGCCTTCAGCTTCAAGCTGTGAATGTTAAATGTTGTTGTCTGCCAAAGCGCGGCGACCGGTATATGAAAAATTCATACCGTACGGAAAGCCGAAACCAGTATACCGGTTCAGCCGGTATACCGCACAGCCCTAAGTGTAACATTCATATTCTTCATGCAGTAGATGATTTGCTACTATGAAAATGTTTGATTGTTTTGCAAAAATGCAATGCATATCGTCTTAAATACATAAACCTACATGTCTTTGTTATTTAGGTGGAAACTGCATAGATTTGACAGAAGTGACCATCCATCAGAGATGGTATGATAAACATCTCAGGAATTTCTAGGTTTCACACAGACATGATTATTGTTGTTGTTATTATTATGATTAGTTACAATGATCCTAAAATGTTAGCAGCAGTAGCATGTTAAATTAACCCCAAAATAGCCTAATAACATACAAATTATGATTATTAATATGTAACACACTGTAGGTGCACGACAGAGCAGTTATTTCAAAGTACAGATAGGAGGAGTTTAACAGTTTTTTTAAAAAAGAAATAGTACTGTACAGCAATGACAACGAGTGTGGGAAATCAAACAGCCATACGCAGTTTCAAATACTTAAGACTAACATAGTGCAGCAGTAGGTGATGCGTGCAGACAGACACAGACACACACAGACACACACACACACACACACACACACACACGAAAGTTCCTTGTTTCCGTCTATTTCAGCAGCATTTTGCAGGTGAACCACACCTCTAACGGACTGCTGTTAGTTGAAAATGTTTTCATGCTGGAAAAGAGCCGGTCTAAGCTTTTCTGCCACAACAGTCACACCAACTTTTCTTCTGCGAAATATTCCAAATGTATTTGAACAAATAAATATTTGAACTAATTTAAAAACTTGGGCTTCTTGTGGGCTAAGGGTGCAATGCAAACTGGATTTTGTAGGGAAAAAATTATAATTAGAATAACCAAAAGGAACCTTATTCCCTGATAATATTCTTCCTTGTGCATGAGAGAGAGAAGAAAACACTTCAACAGGTTGGGTCAGTACCACAATGGGCCAGTCCACGCGAATCTGTTGAATGAACTGCACATAACCTCACACCAACTTACCCCTACTAAACAAACATGGCCCAGCGGGTGTTGACATTACTTTTAGCCTACAGCCCCACCTTAACATGCATTTAGCTACTTAGCCATCCCTTATAAAGCCTGTAACACAACAATCACATTGAATATTTAAGTCTCAAAGGCATCCAGACAAAACTCTTTGGATCTTTACTTGACAATCTGAGCCATAATGGCATCGTCTCTGTTGCTCCTCTCTGTTTAAAGCTTCCCCGCACTAGTACAAGCTAAGCTGTGGCAAAAAGAGAGGCAGGTTTGGTTCAGGATCACAGCTGAGGGAAAAGGTTAGGACTGCTGAGAGTAATCTTTAGAAGTGGCCTTCAAAGCATAAAGTCCCCACAACAACAGGTCATATGACCTTTTGGGTAAAAGAAATGTTGGGTCAATAGCAGCACCCGTAACATGACAGAATGCCTGACAGTGTGTTCTGTAAATAAAAAAGGGTATCCGCTGCTCTTTCACACCATCATAAATAAGGTTAACATGAAACATTGACTGTAATGGGCATACCAGAGTACAAAATGATTATTAACATACAATGAGAATAACCAGGCCAGCCCAACTGCTGGAGCTATCTCAAACAAACTGCAAGCAACTTCCTTTTACGGTTGTACTCTCCAAGTCCCTGTCCTTGTAGATCATATGGTTTATAGTAAGCTGCATGTAAGCATTATTTGTGTGGGTTTATTTCTGTATTTTAAAAAAAGGTCTACTACTTTCTGCTTAAACCTAAGAAAATACCAAACAAGAGCAGAAGAAACATTGAACACAAATTGTTGAGTACATTTTTACATCTATTGACATTTATGACAATCGTATCAATATTGAAGGTTTGAGGCAAAAAATAAATAAAGAAAGAATCAAGCTTGCAGGAGCTCTTGATCATTGATTGGCCAGATCAAAGCAGGCATATGCTTAGTTGTATCTAATAAAATCATGCAGAGGTTTCTGCAAAACAGCACAGCAAAAACCATCGGACAATGTCAATTAAAGAGGCAAGTGCTAGGACCAAACTTGCAGGGATTTAAAGAGTTCTATTAAGTTAATACTAATATTGTATCAGATACAAATATGATATGTAACTCATACAGCTTTGGAGAAAAGCTAATGCATGCCCATCACCAACACCACCATAAAGTGCTACTATACACTTCATGGCACTTGCAACCCACATAAAAACTAATGAAGTTTCCATTAAGCATAACTTGGCCCTCTGACAATGCTAGTGCATAGGCCCAAGTCTGTTCTCCTGCTTTTGTTGGTCCATTACAATGCCTTTTGGATTCAATGAGAAATGCACTACTATAAGCCTATCAGAGAATACAACAAAGCAAATGTTACAAATAGAGGTGCTATGATATGACAAAATGCACGAACGATTTGACAACACAGTTTCTGTATTTTCTGATTGACAGTATTCTACAACTGCAGTGCAATAAATTGAAAATTATAACCTTGCATGTCAGTGAAAGTGGTTATCTGTGTAATATTAGGAGGGGGATGGCAAACCAGAGGTGAGCTGGCATCTATCCGCTAACGTTACTCCACAGGACGCAGCTAACAGTTAGCTTGATGGCTCAATCCTTCCTCAAATCCTTGGGCACAGATTATCGACCAAACGATAACGTTACCAGGTCGGGACATCAAGCAGCCTTTTGAGATTAATACATGCATTATACAATATGGTGACCCAAGGAAACCACATAATATGGGTTGGTGTCACTGTTTAAATGCTCACTGGTGTGACACAAACATACGTTATCTTAACGCGAAAAGTAATAATGCTAACTAAACGTTAGGTTGTGCCTGTTAACCAACGTCGCTAGCCAACTCACGGAGGCTTAACATGTCTAACGTTAAAATACATATTGCTAAACCAGCCTTGAGAGTGACAGGGAGAGCATATTTAACGTTACAATACATATTTCAAGCGACCACTGTTCTAAAAGGAGGTAAACACACTGGCTGAGCTAAACTAAAACGACTGACAACTAGGCAGGAAATAAAAGCATCTTAGCTAAACGTCAACAGCGAAGCAAACGTCAGTGATGCCAGACGGCTAGCTCGCTAACGTCAGCTAGCCAGTTAGCCCGCAAGCTAACGGCTTTTTAACCAGCGACATGACGATTCAAACGAGGAAAGGTCACGTTAACGGCAACTGTGGCACAATAAAGCAAACCGGTATTGCCCCTCGCCGTATACGGCACTAATGGTCTCGAGAATTCCCCCTGACATATTTACTCACACCCAACAGTTAGCTTTAAGCGGCGCTAGCCGTGCGTAGGCCCGAGCAGAGCGGCTGTCGCGGACCGACCCATCCGCCGCGAGTCGGACCGAGAGGGGAAATCTCTGCTGCAGCCAGCTGAACGCAATCGGGCATCAGACACCCGGGACAGAACAGCCGGTTAGACGCGTTTGGTATCCCAGCTTAGCGGCCATTTAGGGCACACAAGGTGCGAACTAACCGCAGCGCAATCTACGAGCCCCGTTCCCCTATTGAATATTAGCCGAGTAAAAAAAGAAAACACTCTGAAAAACAGCGGCCATTCCGAAGCTGAACAAAAGAGTGCGTTTGTACTCACCGCCGCAAAATGACACTTAAACGTTACACGCGCTGCGACAAGAGAGGGACGAGTGTTTTATCTCTAGAGAGGTGCGTAACGGTGCTATGGGGGCAAAGCGTCCACTGTTAATGTGATAATAATATCACTGTTTTACCTTCAGAGGTGTGACTCCGCCATCCTTGCTGCTTCCTCCTCTTTTCCTACACTACTGCTCTGCTCCCTCCCTCCCCTGCCACCAAACTGCGTCATTCGCACGCCTAACCAATGTTATCACGAGACTTTGAAATACAATCAAATATTCGCGGATAAACATTGGCTTCATTTACATAATATATTTACACAAGGAAAGGACTTTTTTCGTGTCGGATTTTTAAGAAATAATAATAATACGAGGAATAGTAATAATACAAGTAAAAGTCCCTACGTTCAAAATGTTAGTGAAAGACCCCCTACATACCTGATAGATAGATAGATAGATAGATAGATAGATAGATAGATAGATAGATAGATAGATAGATAGATAGATAGATAGATAGATAGATACTTTATTCATCCCCAGGGGGAAATTTGATTGTGGCAGCAGCAAGCAAAGTTACATAAGAGACATACAAATATTAAGTATGAAAAATACTCAATATATACAATACAATAAAATAGCAGAGCGTATTACATTTTAAGAAAATTAAATAATAAAGAAAGTGCAAACATGCAAAGTATATATAGTGTATATGAAGTGTATATAAATCATATACAGTTAAATAGAAGTATGGACAGTGACTAACTAGACGACAAAAGCGGTGCTAGGGTTATTGATGTTGATGTTGATTCAATTGAAGGAGGATCTGGCCAGAGGTAATTTATTATAAATTCTTATAGCAGTTGGCAGGAATGCTGTCCTGTATCGATCCTTGTGACCTTGTGAAATAAATGCTTTTTTTAATAATGATTTGTGTTTGCAAAATAAAATAAAATGTATCTTGTTTAAAATGATTACATCTACATTTCCCACATTTAAATGTATAATGTTTGAACATGCAAAACATTTGTTTTGAATAAAACATTATATTCTGTAAAGTAATTCGTAAATGTAGCTGTAAAATAAATATATGAGTAAACAGTAACACTTTCCTCTGAAATATAGTGGAATATAAGAATAAAGTATCGTAAACTGGAGGTAAAAAACATACATTGTATATACCTTTACTACATGCCCTTAAACAAACGTATTACTACAACAAGTATGCAAAACTCTTGATTAAACAGATGAACAGTGGAAAAGCCAAACATCAGTCATGATTCTGAGTTTTGTTGTTCTGTGAGCCGCCTGTGGAAGGCAGTAAAGCATTGTGGCTGAGAAATATAGCAAAGAAAGAAGGTTGTAGTATGAAAGATGGCGCAGTCAGGTCTAGATCCAGAAGGTGGCAGCAATGCATGATAACGAAAATCGACTGCCGTAAAACACCAACAAAGAAGAAGATGACGCGAAGGAAAAGGTCACGTGATTCTCGTTGACTTGACAACCGTTTAAATCTCTTCCTGGTACTAAAGGTGAGATTATTTTGACTCTGAAATTATCAACAATTCATTAAACAAAATATATTTAACGTGTTTACACACGAGAACAGGAATATATAGCAGCGTATTGTCAATTAACTGTATTTCACTGGTAGTATAAATAAATGTACCGTTATACAGAGTTTAAACTGTCGTTACGTGCTAAACCTAGCTAGCTTTGTGTTGAGCTAACAGCTAACGTTTGCTAATGTGTTATAATATATGGGGTCCGAGTTTTAGTCCAAATCTTTAAATCAGCTCAACGTCTGAGTCAGTGACATTAGGTTAATGATAGTATAAAGTTACTCGGCCATCAACCAACTGGGTTGACGTTAAATAGTTTCAGCTCAGCACCTTGAATGGGATACAGTACAGACGTAAGCATTTAACATATTAAAACAGCTAAAGTTCACAAATACACCACAGGACATTACGGGTGACAAGTTATTTCGTTTCATTTCACGTTAGGCTGCTTTATTATTATCCGTGTCTGACAGTCTATCTGACGCTTTACTGATATATAGACCGATATGTACTAACTGATAATCCCTGGCTGCAACCAAATCTTAAAGTGTATTTCACTAGGCTCCGTACTACGGACCATTTTAATAGTATCATTGTGCGTGTAAACATGCTTATAGGTTCAAACTCAATATTGTAACGGTACCCGGAATCTTGCCTGAATGTAATCTCTCAATTGACTTCTTTCCTGTATCGTGTTCATTCAGCAAATGAAGAAATACCAAACAACATTAACAACTATCTTGATGACTCCACAGTGTTACGTTTTCTAATCATTGGCTTCTCTTCCTGAACTGAGTAATGCTTTGTTAGTCTATGTCAGATCAAACATGTTTAATCTAGTAAACTAATATGTTTACTGTACCTTTCAGCAAGCACTCAGAGGACACAATGCCAGAAGTCAAGTCAATATTCAGAGAGGTTCTGCCAAAACAAGGTTTGTATCGCAGCAGTTAGCTATTTGGACAGCAGTAGTTCCAAACAAAAGGCTGTTTGTGGTGCTCAATACAACATGGGAACTGTTTAGAAATGTGCAAAAGCTTGCAAAATGAGTCAGTGGGTGCTCTGTGCTATGTGCTCGCTCTTTACAGTCTCTTTTACAGCTCAACACCACAGACATTGTTGCTGTGTAAACAATTATATAATATGGGTCAGTACTAGAGCTGGATGTAGTTCTGGTGTTATAAGTGTGATGCCTTCTAATGGATAGAAGCTGTTCAGGGGCAGAGCAACAGATGTGTGAAAGGTCCAGATGTTACATGCAGTGAGAGTGATCGTTAAAAACGGACCATCAGTGCAACAATTGGTGCAATATTGTTGCTTGCAAGACATTGGCAAGCGAGAATATTTGGCAGTGACACTCTCACTGCAGTATTTTATTTATAAGTTTATAGGTAGTTGGAATATTTCACACTAATATGCGAGAGGCTTCTGTGAAAAATAGCAACAATTCAGCCAAGTTTCATTATCTTTGTATTTAAGCCAAGTTGATGAGAAAATGTATATTGGAGTTGAGTGTATTTTCTTCTTCTTATTTGGCAACATCCACAGGGCAACTTTCCATGGAAGATGTACCTACCATGGTTCTGTGTAAGCCAAAGCTGCTCCCACTCAAATCAGTCACTCTAGAGAAACTGGAGAAGATGCAGATGGAAGCTCAAGAGGCTGTCAAGCAGCAGGAACTGGCAATGAAGGAGCAGTTGCAGTAGACACCCAATGAACTATTCAAAACAGCAGGAAATGGTCAAATTGGCAGAAAATTCCTTCAGATGGATGGCAAAGATCCAGAGTTTTCACACACAAATAAGAGAGTATTTGCATGGACAGTCAAATGCAATTTGAAGAAGTGACTGTTTTGCTTCATAGAGCAGATACGATAAGGAGGGAGCAGTCACCTGAGCTCAACCACTCCTCAACTCTTTTGAAAGTAAGGATTACATCTATCGCTTGCCAGATTTTCCAGTGTGGCAGACTAAAACCTGTGTACTTGTTCTCTACCCTCTTTGTATTATTGTATCTGTAATTTGGCATTAATGCATACAAAATGTAACAGCTTTTTTGAGGGAATATAGGGCAGCGCAATTAATGTGTCGGATCAAAGAAGTCGTAAGATGTAGTTTGTGTTGCGTGTTGATAGTGTGACATTCACAAAAACAGTCTTGGATTATTTAATAGTGATTTAATGAACAAATAATGAGAAATACATGGTACATTTCACACACCAGTATTCCCCAGATATAAAAATAAACATTCTAAACACTATTTTGTGAAATTACCCAACTGGCATTCGTTTTTGCACTTTACTCATATCTCGATACCTTCAATAATGACATCTTTGTGTAATTTAAAAGGGTTAAAAGAAAGAAGAAGAAGAAAAAAGCCAGCACAGCATAGAAACAGCAGCTAGTTAGGGGGCCAGTATTGCAATTGACCAACGGGCTCCCCGTTCTTTCTTTTTTTATACCCCTTTATAAAGCTTTTGACACAAGCCAGTCATATCTGTACAAACACTGCTTTCTAGAAAAACACAAGAGGAGTGGCAGTAAAATCAAAACAATACTGTACAAAACAACATGGAATAACTGACACTGCGAGGTGTGGCACTTTAAGGGTGAGTTTATGTAAGTGTTTATTTAAAACACCTTGAAGAAAGTGATCCACTTCAGTTTCAAGCAAAAGTGCAGTTGTTGATGTTTTACCTTAGCTCAGTTTCAGAAGTTTACATTCTTTTGACTGTTAGAAGGGAAAAATTTACCCAAATTCTTTTTGAAGTAAAAAAAAGTAGCTTTATCCTTTTCTTTTCAGGAAATCTGGCACATAAAAAGGGTTCCTCAGTAACTTTCAGCTTTGACAACACCACCATCTCCCTCGCTGACAAATCTCTTCCGGCCTCTGACAACAGACAAAACATAAATTAACCCACAGTTAAAAATAACAACAAAACCAACTGTGAAACAAGAGTGTAAGGTGTGTGTCTTGAGAAACCCAGCACTTACCGACAAGGACAAAGATCTCTTAACTTTACATCAATGATTCCCAGACTGAAGCTTTTATCAACAAATTGCTCCAGGATGAAGTATGCACGAGGGACATCAATGTTGATTTCAGCAATGTCCATATAAACTCTTTCATAGCCCTATGAAAGAAAAACAAAAAAAGACAGTCAAAGAGACTACATGAAAGCTAAAATGGTGGTGTCAAAAGTGTTTTCTGTTCGCAATCCATTCTTGAAATATTATTACTTTATTCTTGTAATAGTACAATATTTTTCTCCAAATATTTCCATACTTTCCAGGGAACACAAATATGTGGGATATGTTTTGAATGTTAAGAGCAGAAAGCTTGCTAAAATGCATATGAGCTTTCAAATTCCACAGTATTACAAACTAATTAAAATTCATTTAATATATCACTGAGGTGAATAGGTGCCACATGCACATTTAAAGATGGTTAAAGACACAAGAGGAGGGAAGAGAAAAAAAATGCCTACAGGTGTGTTTTGACTCAAGAGATAACAATAAACGAGAAGTTGATGGACAGAAGAATAAATATTTGAAAGCAATACAGAATGCCTGACAGCCTTACTGCATTATGTACCATTGTAGTTTTATATTTTGAATTGTCACCTGTTGCCTGAATTTCGTGTTTTCCTTTACATAAATAAAGACTTGTCACCATTAATGGATGCACAAAAAAAGACCCCATGCTTAATAGGTGTCACTACCAATGTTAAAACCAAACCTACGCCCTTGCCGTCAATAATACAGCATATTTTAGGGCGATCAAACAAATGAGCTGCTGCTTTGTCAAATAATGATGTGCATTGCTTAGTTCAAACACCAGGTGGCGCCTTACCCTTCTCATTTGGTCCAGAGTGATGACTGAGGACTCAGAGAGCAACTTGAGTAGCTGCAGAACCATCTTCAATGTTTTCTCTCCTTTGGACTCCAACACCATCACTATCGCCTGAGGGAAACACAAGTATTTACAGCCTTGTATTAGTACTCAAAAACCTTTGCTGCAAATCTACAACACAGCACTTGCAGTACATTGTTTTTCATCTACATATTTTAGTTGAGACCAAGAGGTGTTCACACGCTCCAATGGGGATTGAAAATTAAAAGATAAAAAGAAAATTCAAACCGAGATTTCTTCAAAGATCAAAGAATAAACATGGTCTTTTTTCTCATGTTTGGCCTCTGACACACCTGTTGTGTGACGCTTTCAGGAAAGTCTGAGTTTGGGCAGTTCTGCTTCCAACTAATACAAAGCCTTTACCTCGTAGACAAACTCATGGTGGAAATGGGGAACTTCCAGATCTCTCAGGCACCTCTCGGCCTCCTTGCCGTCTCCAGATAGAATGTACTCCTTCAGCAGCAGGTTCATCTGACAATACAGAGAAAAGGAAATGGCAATTATTCCTACAGCTACAAAAAGATAAAATAAGATAATCCTTTATTAGTCCCGCAGTGGGGAAATTGCAGGATTACAGCAGCAGACAGGTCTAGTGCGCACAAGAGACACATTGTAAAATAAGGTAATAAACAAGTAATATAAATAAACAGTAAAACAGTAATAAAACAGTAAAGAAGCACCCATTGGATGTAACTGTAGGGAACTCATGGACTTGAGGATGTGTTAAGGCTCTAAGCAGAATATATTATAGTTTATGAATCATGGTATCACACTCAATAACCTGGAAAGCTTTATAAGCAAAAAATGCATTATAATGCATTAGAAAAGCTGAAATGCCAAAAAAAAAAAAAAAACACAAGTAGATATACAGAAGATACTAGACAAGTGTTAATAAAGAACTACTACCAATATCTTCTCCAGTCTGCCTTATGTAAGCTACCTGTTTGATGAGCTGTGGGACGGGTCTCTGTCCCCCGCCGGCCCCCCACTGGTTGTCTATGCGCAGGCCATCCATGCTCATCTTCAGCAGCACGGTCGCCCGGTCCAGTGACACTCTGCAGGACAACAAAAACAGACAAAGTTGTCACACTGCCACACTGTGAGCATACACATTATGTGTTTTACTTGTATTGTTTGAGAAACCTTTGTTTATCACATTGTTAAACTTACTGCAAAATACTTTGGACTTGATCCTATATGTGATCTATAATACTCACAAGATATGTTTCCTTTACCTCTAATACATTTGAACTCTTGTTTACATCAATGAATGCACACCTCAAAGAAAGGTCCAGCTTCTCCTGCACTCTTGTGACCATAATGATAAGACTAATATATGTACACATAATCTATATGATATTATTGATTGAATACTCTCATTTTGAGGGATTTGCTAAAACCTCTGAGGTGATAATCATAACACAAGAAACTAAAATCACAGCAGAGCTCAGCAAACAGTAATGTACCTGGTGTATTCACAGTCAACTCTGCCTTTGTAGGCCTCGATGTAGCTCTTGGACAGTATTTGGTCGCTCACAGCTCGTGCAATGAATTGGCCCACCAACTGGAAAATGAACATGGATGGAGAAAAAATAAAGAATACATATTGAATACGGCATAGTTTAATAGAATTGTTATTCTGCCTACTCATGTTTTTGTTGCTGCTGTTTACATTGTGCACGACATTAATGTATTACTAGTTTTGTTTGAGTGACAAATGGGCTACAACTGAATTTTGGTGTGCCTCCCTGAGTTGCATAATGACAATAAAGTGTCCTTGAATAAAGCAGGTCACCTTGTTTAATGTCAGCAAGTCAAAAGATAACAGATGTAGTAGACTGGAGCCAAAAGTCAAGGGTGTTCATTAATGACTGACACTGAAAACACCTCGCTTTTTTCTGCATTTCAAGAATGCAGTGAGGAATGAACAATTTGTTCAGAACGACAATCACATTTGTATGGCTCACTGCTTCTTCTTTTTTTAAATCTGGGAATTAATTTGCATTTCCTATATAGTAAATACAAATACATTTTGTTTCTATATATCAAAAATACAAGACAAGCCATATACAATAAAGGATTCAAGGATCAGTGTGATAATATAAATCCTTATATTCTGTAGATATTCTTCATTGTATTACTCTTCATGTCTATTAAAGTTCAGGCTAGCGAGGTCAGTATAACACAGCTATGCAGCTGTTGTGTCTATGAAATGTCCAGTTCCCAAGGGAAGTTAGTCACACGCCTGCGCACTTCAACACCCACAACTGTTTATCAGTATATTGACATTATAGAAGCAGACTGGTCGTTGCACGTTCCAGTCTTGTGAGAAAAGATGAGAACATGGGATTCTCCTCCTCTTGACAGGACAGAGCGAATCAGATGTTAGGACGAGGCGAGACGAACCTGTGACGATAAACTGTGTATGAAAGGCCCCACTTCCGTGGTGGGGCAGTTGTTCTTTGACCAACCTGCGTGTTGGCTGTACCACTCACTGCTTTTGCAATTGCAGCGCTTGCTACTTTACTTGTGATCATTTAGTAAATAAATATAGAGAACGAGAGAAGTTGTCGAACTGAGTTCTTCCAGGCATCCAATAATTGACACACGCTTACAAGTGGCCTGTCCTCAGTAAATAGAATACAGTTTGCATGAGAATACATGAACTCTAATTGATTTGAGTCAAGTATATTTTAAAATTGAACAAACAATTATTTTACACATTTAGTTGCAATAAGAAAATGATTTCGGTTTGAAGAACTGGTCCCACAAAAACACTGACAGATGACTGACTGGCCTCAGAGACTCGTGTGTTTGTTGGTTTACAGTAGTGTCGGCATGTGATTTTAGGGAAACGAAAGAGCTGGCTTTGCTCTTCTGGCCTCGACAAAGCCTGCGCTTATCACTGATCATTGTTCCTGTTCAGACAAGAGGCAGCTCTCATTTGACCCGTGGCTGTGGCTAGACTCGCAGGCACACGAGGAGAAAGAGAGGAGAGTGCAGTGTGTGTGAGAAACTGAAAAAGAGAGAGTGAAAGGGGTAAAGGGAAGGAGGTGGGGAGCTGGGCAGAGTCATAATACCCCTTTAAACCCACAGAGAGCTGTGAGAGTGGGACAGAAATGACTGGCGAGCCCCAATGAGACAGTGACAGGAGGGGTGTGGGGGGAGGCTGACCAATAACCCTTTGAGTGTTTGCTGAGCTTGCATTTTGTGAGCACAGACAGACAATGGACAGAGATCTCATGTCTGTGCAGGCTGAAAGAAAGAGAGAACGAACACACACACTCACACAGTGTGTGTTGTTCCCCTCTGCTCCACCACAGACCGTGTAGAAAACACACCACGCATACTTTCAGCTCACCATTCTGGCGAGTCTTGTGTTTACTGTAATGAGACTGACATCAGTTTGTTAAAATGTCCTTGTACCATGGTAGTAAAAAGTTGGAATATCCTAAAACCAATACGATGTGGATTCACTGTAGCTCCTGGGTCTGGTTTGATTGGACATTTGTCAACTAAGCCATATCAGTTCTTTCAGTATTATTATTTCAGTTTGAATTTTTCAGTTAATACCCATCCTGAATTGACAACAATTTAATTATATTTATATATTTTTTATTTATTTACCGCAAACACATAAAATAAGAGTGTACTCGACACACACACTTATCTCCAGACCCTCAGGAGACTCACCTGCGGGGCTCCGGGTGTATCCAGGACCAGATCGGGCAGCTCCAGGAGCAGCTTGTCGAAGGAGTTCTCCATGTCGCTGCGGGACAGCACCGGCCCACACAGGTCAGCCAGCAGCCTGGAGGTGAGCTCCCGGTGGCTGGCTTTGGCCTCCAGGGCCAGTGACACAGCCAACGAGGGAACCTCACTCCGCTTGGGTCCCAGGTTCAGTTCTGTAAGCAGCTCCTGGATGTAGAGACAGATGTTGACTAGCACATGTGCTTCATGGTTGTGTTCATGTCTTTCAACTTGTGTTATTTTTAGAGGACTTTCTATGAAGATTTCTGCTTCCGTTAAGCATGAGAACAAGTTTACTGACGGGTTGTTTCCTGCTCACTTACCGCTACTTCATTTGTGTCTCCATGTTCAAAGTACTCTTGCACTATGGGGATGACTTTGTTCTCAAAGTCCCTCTCATCCAGCGGAGGAACCACAGTCTCATACACACAGTTTTCCTGTCAAAACACAATCACATTCCAGGTCTATTGTTTGAGAGATTAAATAAAGTTGAGCTTCAATACATGATGGTAATTTTATAAGGCATTAACATATGTAGTTTGGGGTATTTATGACAGATTAATATCACATTTGTTATTTTATCCACTGCATAGTCAATTTACAACTTTATGCAAATTAGTACAGCAACACACAAACTAAACCTACAAAACAACAAAGTCACAAAAATGACACATTATAAGCTCTGCATATATTTTTAATTGCAGAGCTGTGTATTGATGCGTTAGTTTATACAAGTGATCATGCTGATCCAAACCTGCGTGCATGAAGATGTACAATATCAACACCACAGTCAGTACCTGAGCTTCGTCATAGTTGGGGTCTTTCTGATCTACCGCCTCCTTCTCATAAACTTCACCAGATCGGCCCCACACACCTTTTCCTCCAGCCCCACCTGCAGACAAAGGTCAGTGACGATGTTAGACATGACAGTCTATTTTAAAAGGTAATATGGTATCAAAGTCCATGAGCAGTGTCATTTTCAAAAAAAATTGTGGCACACATATTTGGTTTATGTGAAACATGAGTTGTATTGTAAGATATTTACTTTTATCTAATAGTTCCCAATTCATTCATAGAAAGAACGTTAAGTTGCAGCTGCTGGGAGCATCAGGTTCTCTTAACATGATATCCCTGAAATATAACTCCTGAAAGACAACGTCAAAGCCTTTTCAATGTGAAACAATTAGGAGGTGGTGAAGGTTACAGAGCATGATGTCGTGTGACAAAATATTGAGACACCGAAACAGAAAGGCGATCTATAGGCCGTTTAAACGGAATTGCACTGTATGTCAACAGCTTGGGTCCCTGTCTACTTCCTGTCAGCTGATGTCATTTGCATACACTGCAACAGGAGATAAACTGGGACACATTTGAAATGTTTACATTTACAACTGTGAAATGGTGTACAGCAGGGAAACATCTTCAACCCTCAAATGTTTGCATATTATTAGTCAGATTAAATTTTACGAGCAATTTAGGCTCAAACAGCCACTGTATGGTGCTAGTTTCAGATACATCTTTAGAATCTGCTCATTAAGAGCATGACTTTCATTGTAGGCCTTGTAGTGTTAAGTCTCCCGTATTCCTTTTCAAGTGTATGTACAGCTCTAACGTCAAGAAGGAAAGAACAGTCAAGACATATTAGATGCGGTCAACCAGTAGGCCTTAAACTTAAAAACTGAGTGTGCAGGCAGTTACTCCATGGTTTATACCGAACCACACAATATATTTTAAACATCATTGTATGATCTAAAAAAAAAAAAAAAAAAACTTCCACAACTCTCTTTCAGACTTACTTATCTCACACAGCACATCTCTCGGCTATAGTATATAGCACAAGTTAGACTTCATAAAAGGTCTTGTTCCGTGGTCAAAACAAGTAATACTATAGTCATAATAATATTACTTTAGTCATATGGATCATTATCTGTATGTGTAATCCGTACTAATGCCCATGCTACAGTTTTAAACAAAGGACAAAATATGCTGTGATATAATCCCTCTATCTGGGGTGGTGACGTCTGTGTAAGTGTTACACAAACAAACATCTGGTGGGTCTGAAGTAAGCACTGGCAGATTGAGGACAGTATAAGAAGCCCAATACCAAGCATCTTGTGTGACATGCTTTAAAACCTCCTTTAGTCCTATATGCATGACACTTTATTTAACACAGCACACATTGCTTGTGCAAAACTGTTCCACTTCAGCATCTACAACACGGTGGATGCTCATTTACTCAGGCCACAGAATCTGCACATCCACTGTATTGCAACTACTGCGATACATGGGCGTTTAATGCGGGAGAGCTCAGAGCTCAAATAGCAGCGCTCCACCGGTGTGACGGTTCTGTTATGCAACCCCCCAAAAAAAACGACAAACACTGTGCCAAGAAAAGCTCTACTTGCTCCAGTTCAACTACCCGCGGGAGCAAAGTAACTGGACAAAGTATCTGAGGTGTACTGCAGTCTAATGGGACATAAGTATGCATTGCATACTTATATAATAAGGACCAGTGAGAGACAGCTGGATAGAATCATGTTGACGCTTGCTAAATTCTGACCTACTTCTACATTTGTGATGCGTCATGTGTCAGTGTTCATTTAAAATTGCAGTTAGCGTCAAGGAGAAGACAGGTCAGAGGAGCCATATTTGGTTTCATGTATAATTTGGATATAAAAAATAAGCCATGATGCAGTTGAATGCCATTATAAGAAGGGTCACCAACAAAAATAAAGTATATCTCTAGCCATCACTGTGCCTTTCAGTCACTCTAAAACCACTTACACCTTAATAAAGTCAATTTACACTCATTTTTGTTCAAACAACAGCCAGCTGTTTTTGTAGGCACACATGACAGTCCAAAAGGTGAAACATTCACCTCACATGCAATGCTTTGACAGATTATCACTATCAAAAGCTTCTGGTACTTTCAGATGGGAGTGACCTGCTCAAATCGGCATTTGTGTACATGCTAATTGGTTTATGGCTCCTAGATGGAGGGCCACCAGGTGATGACAAGTAGATCGCACAATAATGAAGGCCTTCCCTTTGAAGCACTGGGCTCTTCTAACGTTTACTCGCCTGTGGCAATGACCAGCAAAAGGTTATCCATTGAACATGAGGGAAACGGAGACGTTTGATCTCTTTAGTATTCCAATGTTACATGATAATATTATTGAAATATGAAATTGTCTTACCCTTCTTTGGGAGACCTCTGCCCTTGCCCAGTCTTGACTTTCTGTCCAGCAGCTTGCTCTTAGGGCTGGTGGGTGCCACCGAGGTTCCCCTGACCACGTCCCCGTTATCGCTGAGAGAGTCGCCCCTGCCCGAGTCCCTGGAGGAGTTCTTTCTCAGCCTTCGCTTGGCCTTCGCCTTGAGACGCGCTTCGTGGATGCTGTTGCTAGATGAGGACAACCAGTTGCCATTGATCTCATTTTTGATGTTTTTGTTGACAACCGATCCTGTATTGTCTTCCTCTTCAGATACCAAGGAGTCACTCAGGTCCTCTGCCTCTGTTATATTTGAAGGACAAAATAATGGGGAAAGGGTTTTTATGTTAGCAAACTATGAGTAAGTAGCTTGTATGTGCAGAACAGATCAAAGAGACTAGAGCTGCTATACATTTGTTTTCTTTGTTATCGTCATTGCAGAAGGGGATGTGAAAATACAATAAACTAGGGAAAGATGTGTTATGTCACACTGGCTTGCTACATAATAAAGACAAACACAAAATGTAGGAAGTGTGGCAGAATGATATCAGTGCCATATTCAACATAAAAAATAAAAAAAACTGCAAGCAATGCAAGAAAATGAGCCAGCAACCACATCCGCATGTAAAAGCCCCACAGCAGACACATCGCACACAGCGAATGAGGCATTTAAATAGTTGACACACTTACCAACGGGGTTTGCGTTCAGCCAGGCTGCGCAGTCAGTTGCCATGTTTCACAATAGAAAAGAGATTGTGCAGCTGAACAGTGTGCAAAACAAAAAAAAGAATGCCAAATGATACCTGCAAAGAGTAAAAAAAGAAATTGTTACACGCAGACAAGAGTTAATAACATGTCCAGACATGCAGCAGCCTCCCCTCCCCCTCCCCATTCAAAGTCGCTCTGTTGATAAACAATGGAGAGCGTTGCGTTAGCTCCAATCTTAACTGTCACAATTAGGAGCGGCGTCAAAAGAACAAACTCCGGATTATCTAGCTAGCTAAATACACATATAAAACGAGAAATACTCTAACACAACATAAAAATGCGTAGTTTACGGGGTATTAACCGTTGTCATATATCGCTGACTCGCCAGTTGCTGAGGACGTCAGGAACATTAAAATGAACGTTAACGTTAATATATAACCGCTAACTGTTAGCTGGCTCGGCGTACACCTTTCGAAAAAAACGTTACTCAACAACACAACATGTAAAAAGTGAATGTGTAGCTCTCTTGTTTTGTCGATAAAAAAACTCACAATAAATAAAGTCACTGACCGTCTGTCGCGTCCAAGCTTCAAACTCTGACGCGAATCCTGTTGTTTTTGTTTTATCTACCCAGCAACTCAAGCGCGTAGGTCTGACTTCGCTTTTCTGATTGGCTGGAGTTGCGTCGGTTTTTTTTAACCAACGAACCAATGAAAATGCACCACGGACTTTTCTTCTCGCATGTTCCGTGTAGTTTATGTGGTTTACAAGTGCTGCTCCCTATAGGTGGTACTGCAGAGCTGCTCTTTCTGTTTGGGCTTATGATCACATCGGCTACAACATTCTGGCTAAATAATGATGCTGACGATGGTGATATTGATGATAATGATTGAATGATGATAAGCAGACTACGACGGTGTCATTTTTAATAAAAATACATTCATTTTCGACAGGATCAGTGTGAAATAGAATATATCACAACTATTTAGTTTTAGCACCCAGATGTGTTATTATGCCTCAACACGTGGGGGAGCTCTTTTACAACACTTCCATTCAAAGCCTCCCATAAACTGGTAAATTACTGTACTCTGCGTTTGTCATGGCTGTATTGCCATTATACACTATATAGCATGCAGAATATGTTAGACAATGTTTATAGTCTAACATATTCTGATTTCATTCATCATTTGAGAATAAAATACCTGTTGAAGCAAGTTTGAAATATTTATTTACGTTTTTTGCATCAAAAATCATATGAAAAGCTTGTCAAAGAAAACAACACTAGTATTGATGTCACAGGATCTGTATTCACAGTATACAAGAACAGACTTTGGCTTGATAATCCCTCTCAACAAATCACTGTAACATGAAACATTGCATGTTTAACTGATAAATTAAACACATGGTCCAGTTTAAGGTTTTCATATTTAAGGCACTACATATGTCGGCAAATATGACTGGGATTGCTTTATGAATTCAATTCAACATGAAACTTCAGAAAAATGTATATTTTTTGCATAGTTGCATTATTATCAATCCGAATGATTTACATGTTTACATGATAGACATACATCATTGATGACAAGATGACAGAAAAACACCAAGAGCCTTTAAACCCCCACATATAAATAAAGATGTAATGTTGTGTACTAAGCTATACATCTATTAAACACATACAACAAACCTGAGAATCATATTTTTAACAGAGTGAAAACATTCCTTGGCACATATTTCAAGTCATTTTGCAATCGTTATGTATCATTGTTGCTAAAATTGAGAAAATGGACTAACATAAGCCCATACCGTAAAAACTTGTCTTCTCAGTAAGTAGACATGATAGCAAATAGATGTCCATTCCAAAAAATAACAAATACATTTCATCACACACAATCCAATAAAATAAGCTGTAAGAAAATTGATAAACCAAAAAAAAAGCAATTAAATAATGTAGCCCCAGGTATTTACACAATTGAGATATCTCTGGTTGTCAGTGCCAATCAAGACATCCAAACATCCCTTCTCCCAAAATATCAAAACCAGTGCAATTGTCCTCATACACTATATTTCATGTGTCATATTATTGATGCTGTAGTTGTCCATAACCTGGCACCAACAGTGCACACACATACACAGATCTGCCCTCTGCTGTTCGCTGTACAAGACGTGAGAAGTCAAGCGGCTGTCACTGTGCAGCTGAGGTTTCAGCAAGAACCCCCGAAAGACTCTCCTCTGCCAGCTGGGACAGGTATTTCTGTGGACGGGTGGGAAAAAAGAAAAATTGTTTAATATAATATATATCTTGTATACATATTCAAGAAAGGCCGGGACAAGAAAGCTGCATCTTGATAAATGTCGGCTTTGTGGCCAGCTGGCCAATCATCTCCACCAGCTGCATGTTGGATTGTACTAAACAGTTTCTAAAGCTATTTAATCGCTCAGAGGCCGGTTTCTTCTTCTTCTTCTTCTTCTTCTTCTTCTTCTTCTTCTTCTTCTACAGCCGTTAAATACTTTGGTGAAAAGCTGCATCTGATGCTGCCTTGGATTAAAACTGAATTGATAATAATATAAACAATAATTAACTGAGTAGAACTATGTAGTTGAGTGAGTAAAGAAAAATAGAAATCAATGTAGTCAACAACAATCTAAAACAATTAACCACCAGAACACAAACACAGAGAGCTTTGACAGACAGCACAAGTGTTTAAAACTGTTTTTTTTTTCCTCTTGGAATGTAAATCCATCAAACGTTTGAATTGCTGCTCCTCCGGCTCGCCTCAGCTGCGCAGCCAGGGACGAGAGAAATGCAAGATGGCTCGGTGCTGAGTGGCCAATATTTAGAAACCTAATCCAGTTGCAAGTTGGCATGCAATGTGTATGTTCATCCATGTGTTTGTGCACATTTGTGTGCCCATCTGACTGCATTCCTACATTTTCTTTTTAGTCTATAAAATGTCAGTGAGACAAGTCTTTAAATTGCCTTGTTTGTCCAACAAATAGTATAAAGCACAATTTGTTTTAATTTAAAGTCATATAACTTGAAATTTTGCGAAATTTGATCCAGCAAAGTTTTGGCATAGGCAGTTAATAAATTATCAAAACTAATAATATATCAAATATCAAAACTAATCTTCTGAGTGTATATTAAGTGTTTTTTGCAATCCTGTTTAAAAAACACCATATTTGATGTAAGACTTATCCCCAAAATAAGTCATACATAAGGAGAAAGGCAAATAAACTTAATATAACATGCAGGTACTGGATGTATATGAAGTGATAACTCAGTAACAGGTGGTGATCTTGTGAATCTTGCTACCAGACCACACTGACTGTGGACCACACCCGCAGTTCCCACAGTAGAGTTGAGTATGCGGCATACGGATTTAGATTTTTTATATTACATTTGGTAGTATAAAAGGTGTGATGGCACATGCAGCCATGTTGTATATGTATACTTACAGAACACACAGCGTGTCTGCACATTTTTTTTTATCATCGTCATATAATTCTGGGACGGAAGAATTAATACAATGTGGAATTAAAATCCAGATTATCATCATTTTCCTTCTCATCATCATCATCATCATCCCCTGAAGGACTGGAGTGTCACAGATCCGCGCGTACCTGTAGGTTCCTGTAATGTACGGTGCTGCGGCAGTGAGTGGTCTTTGCAGTCTCCTCACTGTTGTAGAACAGGCTGCAGAGTTTACAGTAGAAGCCGGTCCTCGGCACTATGAACTCCACTCCTATGAGACAGCAAACACAACTATTACAAATCAATCCCAGAAGTCAGTACCTGACAGATCAGGGTCCTCACAAAGGGTATAGCACTTGAGGCAATACAGTTGAAATAGAAATAAAAAGGTTTCACTGTATCCACATTTTGAAGGTGAAAACTAAATCCTGCTTATTTTATTCACTGAAGAACTTTTTTCGGCAATCTCAATCATTCAAATCAACAGAGAAACTAAAGCATTCCTCTGTCAAAAATATTACTTATATAACCTCTCTTGGTGAACTACACATCTTGCCTCTTTGCCTATTTGATTGATTCTAGTCAACATAAAATATTTTCTAAATAACATTTTTCATTCAATTAGAATTAATTTCAATTAGAATGAAAAATGACAACATATACTACTTGAAAATACAAAAATGAAAACTTTAAAATATATTTTGATGTATTTTATGTCACTCAGATATGAAATACAATTCAAAGGGAACTCTATTAAGCGGGAAACTTCACACAATGACAGCCAGATCAACTTCAAAAGGCTGAATCCATGAGATTCGATGTTAGTAAACTGGACGTCAAAGGTTTCCATAAAAACACCACCATTTTATTTTCTCCTTTGATGAATAAATTAAAGAGGAGGGGAAGCTATTATCTGACCTAACGGTTTACACGACATTCGGAGCAATAATATTGCGTCAAAATGCTATTTGCTATCTAAAGATATAGTGGAGTAATGTCTATCTGAAGTCACACTTAGGGAGTAATCCAAGCTGTTGTAATCCGACTCTATAGCCCCGCCTGCCGTACTGTCTAGCTCTGCACTGCTCTCACCCAGCGGTTACAGCTGAAGCTTAGCGCCCCACCCTCTGGTAAACACTGTTAGCGCTGTCAGCACTGTTGTGTTTGTTTGCAGTGTTAGCTTCTAGCCGCTGCTTATGCCAAAAAAAACATATCACACGTATTAGTATACTATGTTGGTTATTTTAGTCCTTTAAAAATACACTATTCAGATGAGTATCATCAAGGTACACTTCAACTTCAACAGCACATATCTGGCTGTGACAACAACAAAAAAGGCAAAAACAACATCCAGATGACTCACCAGTGTTAAATTTGTCTCAGCCATGCTATCAATGGACGCGCACACACACACACACACACACACACACACACACACACACACACACACACACACACACACACACACACACACACACACACACACACACACACATTCCCAGGGCATCATACAACAGGAATAGTTAAACCCATGCGCCTGTACTGTGGGCTACTGTTGTTACACTGCACTGGGCTTATGTAAATCTCCATGCAACGGGCCCAACATTGGCCATGTGCTCGGCCGTGTCATTCTAGCCCTAATGATAATATAAATACTCATCTCTCAAGGGTGCATTTCACAACCTGCTTACGGAAATAGGTCAGCTAGTGGCAAAGCAATTCCAGTCAATTAGAGTGCTAATGCAACAGGTTGTCAGTGCACTTATTAATTAATGGTGTACATGACAACATGATATGTTTAGGACTGAAACCACAAGCTTAAGACTCTATGAACTTATCTCTGTGACAACCATTAAATACAGATCAGTTCAAAGACTCTTAGACTGGGTTTAATTCAGCCAGAGAAATCTGATCCAGTGTTATTATTATTTCTACTGCTGAATCTTTTTTTTTTTTTTTTTTTTTTTTACATAACTTGAAATTTGCTGACAGAATAAAGGATATCAAAGGATATCAAATATAGTGTGTAGACTTCTCAATTTCAGTCAATTTTCAAACATTCAGGTTCAGACTGATAATAAAACCAATGCTTACCCAAAGGGATGCTGTGTTCACTGACTGCTTTGTCTTGCTCACGAGATGGCGAGGGCGCCTCGATCTCTGTAAAAGGCATGTAAGTTATAAGAAAGTCAAGATGCACAATACAATACAAACTGTGCTGTTTTTTAGCCATGATAGGTGAGAAATCACAGTATACGGCACACGTTCTAACCACTAATTCACCATTTACTTTTACTCAACAATATATCTTTTTTGGCACTAGTTTAGGACATTACATGACAGAGTTGCAGGGAATATCCAAAACTATTTCCCTAGGGAATACAAAAACAATGCATTGCTGTTTTCAACAATCATTGCTGCAGGAAATGCATATACTTTATAGTTGTAATAATAACCAGAGCTTAGTATGTCAACTACAGACCATTAGGATGCTTCATGTAACTGAACGCTCAATCGTTCATGGTTCTAGGTGCAAACATTTGACCTCTCTTTTGAAAAGTACCTTTTTGATGAATGTCGTCCTTGTGTTGAACCCCAGTATTGATGATTTCCAGGACCTGTACTACTTCCAGGGTTTTGCTGTCCTCTGACACACGAATGTGATTTTCCATTGGCTCCTCTGATGGCCCACTTTTGGTTACTTTATCCTCTAAACACGTATCCTCCAGCGCAGCCTTGAACTCCTCACTGGGGAAGTCCATAAGGTTGTTGATTGGTAGCTCAGGAGTCACTGGACTGAGTGTCTGGTCTTCAGGACTGGCTGCTGTTAAAACACTCATTGGTTTCTCATTTACAGATGTTTCTGCCGGGTCTCCAGCGTCCTCACAGAACTTCTCATTAGATGTCTCCTGCACCTCACAGGAGGAGGAGGATGAGGAGGAGGAGGAGGAGGAGGAGGAAGAGGAAGGTGGTAGTATATGCTCCTCCACAGCTTCGTCATCTGCAGACTCTTTGCGGCAGGATACATACTCTTCCAGCTCGGGAAGGTCTGGCTCAATTATGGAATCATCTTCTCCGCCCACTTCATCTACAGTGACCAGTTCCTCCATGTTCTTAGGATACCAACACTCTTCATCACTGTCATCTCCACTTCCCCACTCCTTCACCTTAGAAAATGGATCAAGAAAAGAGCCATTAATACTCTACTCTGCAGTAGTAGTAACCTGTAAAGAGGATGTTTACAGTTCCCCTGAGAGGAGTTTGAATGTGTAATTAAGGTCGTAATGCTTACTTACAGTGTCTCTTTCTTTACTACATTCAGTAGACTCTTTTGGCACTTTGCTTTGCAGAGGTGAAACTGATTTTTCTTTTGACTTGCAATCCTGCAAAGAGAAATGCCTTAACAGCTAGAAAGATGTGCCACGTACAGCATACAACAACAAATTATATTGTAAAAGTTACTCACAGTATTTTCAGTAGTGTTTTCTTTCTCATTCTTTTCTGCAGTGATGTACCTCCTGCTTGTCTTTTTGCTCCTGTCTTTGCCTGGCAAACCCTGCCTCTTGTCATCTTGTGTTCTGCGAAGGGGCTCCTCAGTTATCTCATACTCAGAATACCTCGATCTACTGTGGTATTCACCTCCATCCCTCCTCTTTGGCTTGGTATCATGCCTCTGGTATGGAGGTCTGGGCGGCTTGTCTGACTTGTACATTTGTTCCTTTGTGTAAAACTCGTCCTCCATATTCCTGTAAGAGCTGAAGGACATGCCGTGAGGGCTGCCTCGTGGGTGCCAGTCTCTGTTGCCCCTCATCCCTTCACCGCCACCTCCACCTCCAATTCCTCCTCCACTTCCTCCTCCACTTCCTCCTCCACTTCCTCCTCCTCCACCTCCTCCTCCACCTCCACCATCTCGCTCATCTGCAGACCTCGAGCTGATATGATCCAAGGGTTTCTGGTAAGTCTTCCGGCGGTCAGCTCCCCGTCCATTTGGCCGATCGTCATCCACACTGCTCCCATTCCTCCATGGGTCCTCCCTCTCCCTTTCATCCTCACCCCTTCTTACGTGCGATGACCAATCCCAAGAGCCCCGGCGGGGGCCCAGGCCATTGCTGTTTCTCTCCGGACCCCTGCCTGGTGCTCCCTGGGGGCTGTGGGCTGAGCTGCATGATGTAAAACTGGGGCTGTGGGAATGAGGACTCAGTGAGCGGCTGATTGGGCTGCGGGAGCGTGCTCTCTCTGGTATGTAGCTGGAAGGAGATGATGGTCAGATTACAGGGAGAAATGCTCTCAAACTGCACTTTGTATTGTAATTTTGTAGATCAGAAATATCCCATTGGCTTAAGTAATCATCTACAGCATTTTCATCTCAATGGATTTCCATTTTGATTTCCTTAATTAGTGACTCAAAGAACTTGTCTCCACAAAAAAAGGAGCCTGATAAAGTAGAAGTTGCCTTACTGTTCATGTTCTTGCATCTCATCCCTTCCCCGCTGAGAGGTGATATCCAGGATGATGGACTGAAGATCTTTACCTGGTTTCTATACAGAAAATAAATTCCAGTTAAGTAATGAGCCAATGCAGCCTTAAACCTGTTGTTTACTTTGTTATTCAGCCTTACCTTGAGCTGCAGCTCTTTGTACCTCTTAGACATTCGTATAAGAAGTTTCTGATTGCTAATCATAGCTGGAGTAAGTTGGTAGTATTGAACCATGGCTTGAGCTGCTTCAACATACGCCATCTCCAGAAATGCCTGATGGGAGAACATAAAATTGCTACAAACAACAATCCCCTTCTGACAATTATATGGTTTCTCTTGCATCTGCACAATAATGTCTCACATTTCACATGTCAGACTGGATTTAAGATAATCTTGGAAAATCATCATCTCAAGGTATCACATTTCATTACCATAACATACCACTAAAACGGTTGCTTTAGTCCCTGAAACTAATACCACCATTTTAGTATGAATGCTTTAAATCTGATAGGCGTGATATTAATGGCGTAATTTAGTCCTGAAACCTGAGTGAGTTGTACTGGTTTTGTACTGTTGGTTAAACAGTCAGTTAAAACAAATATTCACAGGGTCAACACCTGTCTTGGAACTCATCAGGACAGAAATGTGTGCAAATGAACAGTAATATTCTTGTACCTGATGAGTAGAGCGCATGAGAATGTAGTTGGTGACTTTGCCGAAGGGTAGTCCCAGGTTGATGACATCATTCTCTGTGCAGCTGCCTTCAGGGAGGTTGCAGATGTGGACGACTCGCCCAGCTGTGGTCTTTCTGGGTGGAAATGACTGCAAATAATATAAACAATTACAACCATGAATATTGTTTTAAGTATCACACAGACCATTGTTAAAAATCCAGTATATCAATGTATATCAACATCCTGCTTACAATAACATTACACCATGATACTGGGCTTGTCATCTGGTTTTGTTCAGTTGTTAACTTTAGTGTGCAAACCGGCCAACCCAATAATGAGGACAGGAGTAACTGCTTCAACCAGAGCGTCTCCTTTTCTATTTCTTCATGGGTAATTATACAAGCTATAACATGTAACTATGACAGCTAGGGAGCTTTTAAACTTCACTTTTGACACAACGAGGCTAGCAGTCCCCCCTGCTTCCAGTGATTATGTAAAGCGAGGCTTAACTCTCAACTGGATACACAGAAATAAAACAGAGATTAAATCAATATTGATGTTCTCATCTCACTGTGGGATTGACGGCAAACACTAACAACTTCCAAAAGTGTCAGTGTGCTCTTTTAACAATCTGTATAGCATCAGTCAATCCTACTGTAGGAAACTAGTCTGTCATTAGTGTAACATTATCACACAGGATGTCATGTCAGTTTCCCTCCTTAATGCAACCCGCCTCATTCCATCTATTAATAGTTACTTGGCAGTAGTGCAGCCGTGATAATGAAAGTTTACTTGTTTGGATTTAGAGACTTGTCAGCTGACTGGCCCCAGATATTTCACACATTTGACACAAATCCCTCTGGGCTGCCAACTATAGCGACTTGTATTGCTTTTTTAACTTCAAGGAAAGTGAGTGAATGAGCAGTACATTTTATTTTTCTTCATGGGGACACAGAAGGCTGCATAGAGACAGTACAGAGATGGTAGAACTAATTTAACCTGCGTTTTAAATATTGCACTGTCATTGCTTCTGACCCTTCTTTGCTTTATTATTATTATCATATTTACTTTTATAGATTTGTTTTCAAGACAGATACTGTTAACAGTGTTTAGTCTTCCTTTCTTTCTCTTTTCAGATTGGTCTTTACCTGAATCTTTCCCTCCATGGACTCAACCCCCACCTTTGTCCCCCTCCATCTCTTTCCAAACAGCCATAAGAAGTTAACACAGATAATCTAAAGGGCTTCACAGGTACTCAGAATGCTGTGGAGGAGCATGTGAAGGACATTATATGCATCTTTTTAGTAGTTGTTTCACCTTTTTCATTAGTTTCCCAGAATAATTTACTTACTACATTTATAACTTAAAAAATGTAAAGGCAAGTGCCACCGACTGATTTATTCTGTCTATCTTCGTTCACCATTAAACTAGACGTTGGACATACCGTTTGACACCTCATGTTCTGCTAACACCAATGCAGAAAGCGGTTGTAAATTCAGAGCATCATATCTTGGAGTCTTATTTCTGCAACCATTGTGCTGCCACTGCAAGTTTTCCAGTTCCCCTCCTCCTCCTCCTCCTCCTCCTCCTCCTCCTGCTTCTCTGGCTGATAGACCTGACAGACAGTTACATGTGCGAGACTGACTGGGTCCTAAAACCACCTCGGACCAGAAGCTAGGAGCTCTATTTTTACAAGGAAAACACTAACATACGCTGTATGTTAGTGTAAAAGGAGGAGGAGGAAACTTTTACAATCTCAAAGTCACTTTACTATGCATGTTGAAACATAATCATAGCCAAGTATATCAGTATTCATAACATACATGAACAACTAATCACAAATAGTCCATAAATTACATGTGATTGTATCTGACTTTTTTTATTATGATGATGATGATATTAGTAGTTAATTATTAAACTGACTCTCTTTTAAAAGGGTACTTTTTGCTAACTCAACTCTTTTACAATGCGGATATAATACATTTCAGGCAGTTATTTCTCTTCAGAAATTGTGGAAAAGCCATATAACTATCCATACAACTATGAGCCAGATCCATGAATTGCTATGCCACAACTGAATGGTTTCTGGCCAGCAGATGAGAAGAGCAATAATTCTATCAACAGCTCTGTGCCATCACCACGACACACAAAGGTCAGTGCAGGTCGGGGTCAATAAACAGATCCAGGAATAGGCTGTTTATGTCCTTGGGATATTAGAGAGAACAAGAGTCTTGCTCACTGCACTCACTAACGTCTGACCTGTAAAATGTTTGCTGTGTCTGGAAGCTCAGACAGTTTGACCACAGCATTGATGTCACAGTCAAGGTTGGCTCAGGCTTTAAACGGTAGCTGTTTCTGTTAACCACAAACCAGAGGCAGTTACGCCATGTCAGTGCCACTCACAGGGAGGCACCCCCACACACTGCCAATTTCTCCTTAAATGGTAAAACAGGTTATGCACTCACATTGACTATAGTTTGATTAGATGAATTAAGAATGAACCTGGTCAGCTCCAAAACAAGTTTTAATTGAACTGGGAATTAACTATGATAAAAAAAAAGACCTTGTGTAATTAACGATTCTCTCTAATGTTTGCTTCATCACATCTTAATATTACTTTTTGTTTGTTTGTATTAAGCCCAAAGACAACAGGAAAAAATACATGATTTCTTCCCTTCAATGTACTTTTCCAGAAATCTACCAATCAGACAATGTGCACCCTACACTCTACAGTCAACAGAGGTAATGGCTTTACATGCAGTGTAATGTTCAGCCATATGTTCTGTAGCTTAAATACTTTCAACACTGTCTATCACCTACTGAGCTAGGATAACGACCTTTTCACACCGACTGCTTTCCTGTTTTCACTGACAGCGTGCTGACTATCATTAGCTGGACTCTCTCCACAGGTCATGTCTGTTTATTTGTACAAAGCATGATCCATGCTGCAGGATCCAGGGAGATCAGTCTGGTGTCACAGTTTCTCCCCACGTTCCTTCACTGGGCGCTCACACGCTGATTCCTCAGATCGCTTTCCCCGTCTCTCACCAGTCTGTAACGTTACACCGCTGCCTTTGGGTTGTGACCAGAGGGTCTTACGGTCTGTGTTCCTCACAGCAGTTAGCTGTAATCCTGTGTTTATCTCGGTTTGAGTTGTCTTATCACATAAAGCTACTGTATTACTTCAAGCTGGGAGTAATACTGGACTCCAAAGTCCAAACTTAGGACTGCTTTGTTTGTGCAAACATGCAAAATATATGCTTGTAATGTATGCATGTGCTAATGCACGTGTGTGAGTTTCTCCTTACAGGTTGTGCTAATGTTTGTTTATTATGCTTACTTTATAATATACAAACATACGTAAATAAAACGTAATACATCGGAAATAAATTCACAAATTTGTATTGCATGCGGCGGTATTTGTGAGTGCTCTCTGTTCAAAAACCAGTAAAACCCCACCTGTTCTGCTTCAACAGGTGTGTGTTTATAGCAACCAACATTAGCTCATGTAGCACAGGCTATAAATATTTTCCCACCGCTACAATAAAACTCTTTGTCAAAAACCAACCAATGACCTTTAAGTTACTGAGTTCAGGCTCCTGTTAAATTGGCTGCCCTGGCAATGAAGAAAGAAAATGGCTGATATGAAACAGCATGCAGAGTCATGCATGTTTGTTGGAAAGGTAGAAGTGGTTTTACATTGGAAGGGATGTAAGTTAACATGGCCTCTTTATTCTTAGATCCTAAACATAATTCTTTACACACGTTTTTTCTTTTTATATCTGTACTAATGATATATAAATACTAGTGTAGCCAAAAGCATATATATATATATATATATATATATATATATATATATATATATATATATATATATATATATATATTCACTGAGCCAACGGTCATGCACAAACAGTGGCTCTAGAACGGACCTTTCCCTTTTTTCGTGTTTTCGTATCGGCTGGTTAAATATTACATCAATTCCTAATTATTAAATATTAGTTAGGCAAATAAAAAAACTGCATCCTACATATTTTTGTAAGTGTGAATAGTGTAAGTGTATGTACTGAATAATGTGGCTTAATTCAAGAGCTGATGTATTTTTTGGGACAATGGCCTGAACATTTTCTGTAAAGGTTGGTATGGTTTGTTCCAAGAACTGCAACTAAATACACAATGGACAGTGTGTACAGTATGTATCTGTGTGCAGGTATGTGTATGTTAAGTTATGCCCGCTGACTGTTGAAAGCCTCGTGCTGGCCACTAAAGATGGCTTTCCACAGGTTTGCTGGGGCTGCTTTTCACCTCGCTCATCATCTGCTGCACTGTGCTTTATGAGGACACCTGCCTTCGTGATGGACGCCCATCAACAGCTGCTGTTTTTCAACGCAGTCAGGAGCTGTGGGGACTGTGGGGCAGCAAGCAGTGACAAATCCTTTCTTAACAACACTCAAATTTAATTGTAGCCAAAAGCATAGTGATGGGATTAACATGAGCTTTTCTTAATATTATTGACGCATTATACAATGTATTATATTTGCACCCTCCACTGTAATCAAAGTTTTAAATTTAAGTAAGTTGACAGACTGATCTGGCTTAGCACTAAAATAAACATTCATACAAATGAATAGTCTTATAATTGTTAAATTAACTTCTGTCTGTACAATATGGATAAAACATTCTGGACTAATGCTCATTTTCTTTTTTCCTCTTTTTATCACATCAAGCCATGCAAGCGTCACTGCAGCTGCCCTTCAGCAGCCGAATCAAATCCTGAATCAGCACCCATAAGAGCTGCATTCAGTCAAAGTGATTGCATTATGACTTTGTCACATGTGTGAGTAGAGTACAAATTATTTCTGAAGTGCAAATAATCACTTTCATTTAGCTCTTAACAGTACGTGTGTGCTGCAGTTGGAACATGTGCCTGTGCACGGCTTATGTGGACAGCTGCTTTAATTAACATGAAACAGTTTCTGTTTTGACATGCATTTAATTCAAGACGCTGCTGAGTTGTGTCCGGTCTTAACAAAGTTTTACAGTAGGATGCACTTACAAATGTGAAACGTGTGTCCCCCTGTCTAAATGGAACCAATGAATCTGTTAATTTAAGTAACATTAACAAGTATGATAATACAACACATTTATGAATTCACAAATGTCCACGTCTATATAACAACACCCTCAAAACACAACTTTTTGTCATATAAACACATTTTACAGCTTAAATTGTATCCATGGGCTGAATAATAATTAGAGGTAAAATAAGGATATTATTTCGTTTATAGCCAACATTTTAATGACACGGAGTGAAAAAGAGTTGTCCAGCCCAGACAAAGCCTGCTGTTGGGCGCCCAGTAACTGTCAACAAGAAGATCCGTGTCTATTAATTAAGCAAACACCTTCTGGCTCAATCCATTACACACTTTGTAGAGTTTTTCCTGCTGCTGAGCAACACATAATAATTTTAAGAAACACAGAAGAAAGGCAGTATATAGAATAAAGTATTTAACGCAACTAGAGATTAAATATAATGTATCATCTTACTCTGCACCAAACACCAATGGAAACTGGCCAGTGTCCTCTGAGTCTATTATTGCAGTCATTGTTAAATATTAATCGCCACCAATCAATTTCCATGAAACAAGATATAATCAAGCTATAGCCGTGTTCATATTTAGGGATGACAGCTGGTCCTTTTCACGAGCATTCTTCAAAGCCGGTCACAACCTGTGATTTATATGTTAAGGGAAAACTATAATAAATCTTGAGAAATAAAACATACATTTGTCTGACCTTTGACTCTGTCTGGTGTGAGACGAATCCTGTGTCTGACGTGGGATAAGTCTTCATGGCTGCAACTGGCAAGTATGATGCATTGGCTCCTGTAGATGCATCTGTGGAAACAATTAGAAATTTGGATTTAATAACCTCTGCATAGTCGACCACATGTGGGATACAGTTATTTGTTGACATGCATTGTTCTAAATACTATTTACAAAGTGAATCATTCAAATGATTATTATAATTTTGTCTTTTTATTTGTATTATTTTTTGTTTTATATAATCATGGAATTTTAAAACACTGGGTTGACACAAAACATGCATCAGTGCTAAAACAGACATCTGGGAATTATTGGTGATGCTCTACTGTCAATATACTCTCAGATTCTCCGTTACACCCTTATTTTTTTCTCCCCAGCAGTGGATTGGTGTTTACAACAGACAGTTTGAAACTCCTTCTATAATATGCATACAAATGTTAAATCAAGACTTATTTCTAAATTCTAAATACATTAATTATTTTACTAGTTGAATGTGTTGTACTGATTTCTCATCATTGAGCCATGGTGCTGGCTTACTACAACTACTGGGTAGCTCAAAAGAAGACATAAATTGTCCTTCTTATTTACAGCTATTGTTCCCCAACCTTTCTAAACACTGAACTGTAAGAAGAATCAACAAAAATAACATGTTATGCGCTAGTAAACAACGGTTGTCTGAGTGAAGAGACAAGCTCTCCAACGTAACGCTGCTCAAAGGGTTCAGTGAAAAGGCTCTCTCAAGCTGCCTGCAGCCAAACACAGCTGGTTTGCCTTTAAGAAATTATACATAAGTGATAAGATATAGAAAGGGATTTGGAATTGGGAGGACAGATACTGTCAATATGGTAGAAAACTGGTGCTCAATTTGTTTCTGTGCTGAAAAGCATTGGACAAGTGACATCAGCTTTATGGATTTGCAGTTATAATATGTGCACCAACAACTGCATATATTAAAGTTTGGCTTAGTGTTGTGGTCCACCATATTTCAGATTTGTATTCAACAGACATCAATTTATCAGAATACACTGAGTCAAGTTATAAAAACATAATGCCTCATGCCCTCACGTAATTCTAAAAATAATTCCTGACCTCCATCTATCACTCTGTTTCACATATTCCAGCATTGAGATAAACATCACTCTAACATTGCTAACAAACGGAGGTTGTCAAGTCAAGGTAGGGTTACCCTACCTTGACTTGTAGCCGAGTAGACAATGGAGTTCGTCCCTCC
Organism: Myoxocephalus aenaeus; assembly: GCA_038501785.1. Taxonomy (NCBI): domain Eukaryota; kingdom Metazoa; phylum Chordata; class Actinopteri; order Perciformes; family Cottidae; genus Myoxocephalus; species Myoxocephalus aenaeus. The sequence goes on along the minus strand of JBAMJR010000125.1, from coordinate 2,463,525 downwards.
GTGGTTCAGACCTCCATCAGAAGACCTGCCAACAGCGTAGTGAACCGCTCCAGCCGATACCACCGGCACACTGCAACAATCAGAGAAGGCTGAGTTTAGCTGCCTCTCCCCTGCCTTGCTCGCTCATATCTCGTGACAGGGCTCATATTCATACAAACATCAAGACAGCTGTACAGTATATAGAGCAAGGAAAAGCAAAATAAAATGCTTCAAACGCTCTGAACTGATAAATATTTTTTTAAACTACAACAAACACACATTAACACAGCTGGTAAGTGTATGGGGAAATTACCCAACTATGGTCAAGGTTCATTATAAAAGGTAAACCTTTTCACCTATATAATTGTTTGAAAATCAACTCAAAACAAAATGGCCCGCGGGACGCCCCTAGCTTTGTGATCATCTCAAATTGTCACTCAGCAGTAAAACAAACTTCTATCACAAATGTTGCAATCACAACCTACTTTCAACTCTGTCCAATAATTTTTTTAGTTGCAAATAACTCACCTTTCGTTTGTGTACAAGGTACGGTTCTGCAGGTGTAGTTTTCCCTTCACATGCTGGTCCCAGTCCTAAAACACACACACACACATACACACACACACACACCATCCAAACATAGGCTCAGACAGCTTGGAAACACTGGAAGCTCACTGCCGGCCCTCCCATGGTAGGTCTTACATACCCCTTGTATAAGCTCATGGCTGACAGCAGTTAAAGAGACAACATCTTGGATTGGTTAGTTAGTGGCTGGCCTTTAATCAAAACATTTAGCTACAGTATATTTGCTATTTTCAGGCTGAAATGCCAATTTTCTAATCCAAAGCCAGGACATTAACCCATTTTAGTGGTTGGAAAATCACATAACTTCTTGTTTAATTTGAAGACAAACTTGCCCATTTTCTTAATTCTCCATTGTCTATTTTCAATTAAGATGTGAGCTAAACAAATTGAAACTTGCAGGTAAATCATTCTGTATAGTTTCAGGCATTACAGTTGCATGTATGCTAACAAAACAAACAAATCCATAGACATTTACATGCAGGCATTTATATTTTGAGTGATCAGTTCACTCACCTTGAGGTTGTAGACCTTCTTGTCACAGATGCTACACTGGTGTGGTAGTTGAGTGGGTGTCACAGCATGGTAATCATTGACTTGGTAGGGCTGAAGTGTCCTGGTACCTGAAGATAGGTTTTCCTCGTTTCCATGCAAAGGCTGGTAGCCCCCAAACCCCTGCGAGCCACTTGAAGCAAAAGAGGAAACCCCACTACTAGCATTGAACTTGGGGTCAGGGGTTGGTTCCTCTGGGTTATACAGTTCCTTTCTGGACCGAATTGGCTGCCCAGCTGCTTTCCACACACTGGCAGCATTAGAAACCCTATCCAACCCTCCAGTGTGACTCAAGTTAGCGGGGCCTTTCCATTGCTCCTTATGCCCAGTGGGGTTATAAGCATTCATGTTCTGCTCATTGACACTAAACCCAGCTTGTTGTCCCAGCACATCACGCCCATAGAAATCTCTCTGAAAACCAACATTGTTCATGTTTTTTGCCTGAGTGTTAACCACTGTGTACTGTCCATCACCAGCTGTGGCTGACGCTCCAGATGTTCCACCAACTAAGTTGTACTGAACACGCCTGTCAGTATCAGAAGGGTAAGTTGACGCTGATGTTTTACCATACTCCGCACCCTGTTGGCCCCCTCCCCCCCCTCCACCAGGGTGGTTCAGTCTCACATTCCCTGGGTTTCGGTTGAATCCCCCCCCAACCAAGGCCCCCAACGCTGAATCTGAAGAGGAAAAACCTAGCACCCCTGTAGGGAAGGCACCCTGAGGGTTCCCAACCATAGTGGACCGTAGTTGATTGAACAGGGGTTGGGACATGGCGACATTGGAAAGAACCTGATTGAGAACAGTGGCAGCAGTGGCTGAATTGCCACCCTGAGCCAGTTTCAGGCGATGGAGGGTGAGCTGAGCCTGGAGCTGAGCGAGCTGGAGGCTGGCTGGGGTCAGGAGGAGCTGCTGGTTCTGCTGCTGAGGCCCCGCCTGCACACCTCCTGCACCGACCTGGAAGCACTTCTTATCGCCGTTGTCCACAGGCACCGTACTGCTGCTATGGGGGAACAAAAAATAAACATCACATACCCCAGGAATCTCAAAGGACAAATCCACTCGCCTTGTTAGATCTCACAGAATAGCTGAGGAGGTAACCGCTAATGTTTGTGTCAATGAACTGCATGGTCTGCAACTCAAGTTTGATATACCGCAACAAGTTGCATGACTCCAGCCAATGTAGGAACATGAATGCAGAGACATGCCAGCAGGAGCCAATAAGACTGAGGTCTGTTGGTGCCAGCAACACAAGTCATGAATGTGTATTTCGGAACTCACATTTGTTTTTCAAGATACAGTAACTACTGTTTGAACATGGTATGGAAGTATGGGTGGTTGAATTGAGAAGCCGCCGTCTATTAGACATTTTAAACACAAATTAGATACACGTAATACTATCTACGAAGTAAATTAATGGAGGGTGGTTTTCAATTTGCAATTACTGGGTGAGAAATCTGGCATGGAAGAGCATTGGATGGTAATTCTTGTGAACAATGTCAATTTAAAATGTTACTGGTATCTAAAGTAGCACATTTGGCTTACTATCCAACACAAAAACATTGTTTTGCTTTCAGTTAAGTTCACTGTTTTCAACCATCACACCAATTCACTACCATTATTGACTGCTAATGTCACAACTGTGGCTCGTAATTATGCTAAATGCAGATATTGTATATTATTACAAAACTACCAAACAATGACCACTTTTGTGCTGTTGGAAATGGTTAATGAGCATTATATGAGGCTATAATAACTAGCAGCTATGTTACATTGGCTAATTTAAATAATCATAGATAAAATGACATTTACTTATTAATCCACTGCTTTCTTTTTCTTATTGGCATGTTAGACTGTTAAACTGTTAAAAAGTTTCAGCTCCCCATAGTCACACAATTGTGTTCCCCCCAATAAGGCAAATCAACCAACAGATGGGATGGAGTTGGACACAGCCGTCAGCTGGCTGTCAGCGTGGCTGTCAGCGTGGCTAGGTTTAGGATAAACCAAAGGAAATAATCAGTGCCAAGAGGTATTACACAGACGGTTGCTGTTCTCTCACCTAACAATGGGAAGCAAATGTATTTTCTTTACGTGGTGTGGCGGATGGCAGTTGCTGATAGATGGCGATGTCAGCTGGGATACAGAACAATGTGCCAAGAATATCTCATATTATATGATTCCATAGTGTCTTTTCTGTACACATGCTGTGGTAAGTTATCATCAACCAAAAGTGTGTACATCCTAGGCTTCTCAGCCTCTGTCTGTCTCCTGATTTCAGATATGATTGTCCAGATTACTGACGAGTAAAATCCCCTCTGAGGTCACTGAACTCCGAGAGAGAAAATTCTGACCGCAGAAATAAGTAGACAGCAGCTACCACATACAAATACAGCAATGCAAACGTAAGCTAGCAGGAAATAAATGAATGTTGCAATCTCTACAACAGCTCTTTTTTCGTCACTATAACAAACGTAGTTCATACATTGTTTCAATGAATTCTAACCAACATATAGAACATGATGGACTCCTCCTTCCACAGAGAGGTAACACCACATCTACCATGGACCGGGTGTTGCAACATAATTTAAATTTCTCGGATGAAGATAGTTGAAGTAGAAGACAGCTGTATAAAGCACGGTTCAGACATCAATAGGTTGGCTGCTGAAGCGCCCATTTTCCTACTGCTATACTGTTCCGTAGACCAGGTTCTTACAACCCAAACTGCTAATAGAACCACTTAGAACCGCATCTCCAACTGGTGCTGTGACCCTGTTTGACTGGCCTGTCCTTTTCTGATGAACGCTCTCACGAGCTGTCTAAACTTAGTCGACTCAACTATTCACATCACATCATCTATGTTGAGCACCTGACACGGCCCCTATCTAGAAAGTGCTGTGACCAACCCTGCTAAAAGGTGACAGGCTAATTTGATGAGACGTGGTGAAATCCTAAATTGAACGAGAACAAGATTTGCCAGCCACTTAGTTTGCATGCAGAGACACTGATGCACTGCATTATGATTATTTGTTATTATTATTATTATGATAAAATGTTGTACTGCACATGACAAGAGAAGGATTGTAATACAACAGGTTGTGGTTATCCTTTTTAAATACAGGAGAAGAAGAAGAGACATTTGTAAATATGAATTTATGCAACTGAATCTTGCAGAGGATTATCGCCTCCAGGTCTGTCTTCCTACTGGCTTATGTAGTTGTGATGTGTTTTTGCGATTACATTGCCACTTCATAAACTCATCATATAACAACGAAGCTATTACTGAGCTATAAATTACCGTGCTGTCAACATATGGTCCTGAAATCAAGCCCCTGAGATTGAAAATGAAAACTCAACAAAACTCAAAACTAACGGGACAAAATGAAAAATATAAAAACATAAATATTTTAGAGAAACAGTGGATAAAAATATATATCCACTATATATATATATAGCTGCTGCTATATATTTTTTAACTATTTAATCACATCCATTACTGTCGCTCCACCAATGTCACACATGTGTCTGCAATACAATAACAAAAACATAAAACATACCTGTATTAAATTCACATACCACAGTTTGAGGAGTTACACGTGTAATTATGATAACTGACTCACTTTTGGACAATTGACCGTTCTTAATTTCACTGCCGATTGTCCACACTCTTAAGTGAGCATGCATGCTGATGGAGAGATATACTTATGCCATTCCAGCTGATGACTCAGTGCTATAAATACTGGAGCTGCCCTCGGCCCTCCCGACACACACGTCCTTAATAGACTAATATGGACTCTTGGGCTACTGGCACAGTGTGCGAGTTAGACACTTTGGACCAATCTTGTGATGAAGAAAGGGACAATAGGTCTCAAGATGGATGGCCAGAGAGAAAAGCTTGTAAATAAAATGATACGTTATTTTGCAATAGTGGACACAGCCACACCGCCTGGACACATTCCTACTATAACGGCTGTTGAATATCTACCTTTTGTTATTTGCATTAATTTATAATACAAATTTATAAAAATGGAAGTTATAAAGCATTAGTAGAATATTTGTAATCAAAGAGTACCAGAGAGATTAACTAGATGTGTGTAGTACTTCTAATGTATATATGTATATATATAACCCCATACATTAATTAGTTGTTCTTTCTGGTTAATGACAAATTGAAAAACTCAAGTGATTCAGAAATTGGGCAAAACTGACAACATCTGCTAAATCAAGAGCATTGTTTGGTCTCTGCATTTGGACATATGTTATTTATGGATAATCTACACTTGTGTTGTCATAAACTTAAACTAAGAAGACAAATGCCTTAAAAAAAAAACATAAGAAATGTTAAGCAACAAGTTTACTTTCTAAAATACTTTTAGAAACTTTTTCTGGAAAGTTCAACAAACTTCTAAGTTGTACCAGAGAGCTTGGATCAAGGTATATCTACTGTTAGTTCTCATTAAAACCTGTTATACAACTGTATTGTTATTGAAAACCGTGTTATGAAAACCGTGGCCAATATTTCATGACATTATGTATGAGATCAGGATATAATATACAGATCTCATTATTGGTTGTGATTTCTTGACCTATCTATGTTTTACATTTCAAATAAAAAGCCGGTCTGTTCTCCATGTGTTACTGTTGCTCTTCGAGACTGAACCCCTGACAGCTGAAAAACGTCTCTCACAGTCAAAGTCATGTTCTGTCAGAGCTTATTTGCGCGGCCTTAAGAATAGCTTCATGTGGTCATTTAAATACTTCTGCACAAAAACTAATTTCTGTATTGTTTCATGATTTAAAAGCAAGAACGTACGCAATGCATGAAGAACAGCATCAGTTTGGAAAATGTGCTTTTGTATCATTGTAGTGAATGTACGACAAACATGAGAAGGGAGTATCAGAATGTGTACTTTCTCAGCTCACAATGCTTTAACCTGCATGAGGCTTATACAGAAAAACCCTACAGGTCAAATCAAGTCAACTTACCTATATAAATATATATAATTTTTTTTTGTGGCCATTTGACCTGAGTGAAATTGTATTCTTTCTGATTTGTCCCATTTTATTTGACCCACTCTGGTAATTCTGCCTATCCAGACTTTTCTTTCTTACTTTGACCAAGTATCCACTACATGAACATGGAAAAGTATACATTTTACACTGAATTAAAGTGATAATGTGTGTAGTCTGTTCACTGTCCAGTGCCGGTCTATGAATACATGTGTTAAAGCAAATCTCGAAATTCATTTTCCATTTCAGCAAATAATCAAATATCATGGAGAAATGCTCCGGAGGCCAGAATCCACAATCAACCGACTAAAGGTAACAATTAAATGTGAACATTTATTGGCAACAATTTACTGGTCAATTACTACAGGCGTGACCCACTGCTGCATCATTCAGTTTGCAAAAAAGGAAATTATCTGAATTATAAACAGCTGACACTGATATCAATAAAAAGCCACAACTTTCAACTTTAAAACTAAAAATAGGTAAATATTGCAAAAATATTTCAACTAATCTGAAAGGTCTCTTTGTGCACATCTCAACACATTCTTTAACCAGTGGCCTTCCAACACAATATAAAAGTTATAATGACACTTTAAGAAAACTGCATCAAATATGTACATTGTATCGAAACAACTTTGAAAAACAAATGTATTCTGTTTTAAGCCACAATGTACTCGCAAAGACACAGACGCACACACACACACACACACACACGCACACACACACACACACACACTTTCACAAAGATCTGAGGCCGCTCCGTAGTCATAACAAAACGCCACATGGGCCCAATCCGTTCACAGAGCCTCAATGGAGGAAGTAACAAATTAGAGGAAGGATCCAAGTCCAGTCCAGCGACAGAGTCCACTGAAAAATCCAACAAAATATTCCACGATGTCCAAACATACCGTAGCTCCACAGACGGCTATAAATCATGCCTCAATGCCGACCACCCAAATCAGTGCAGCTGACAAGACTTAGCCTACCACCTCGTACACAACATACACAACATACACAACATACACAACATACACTACAATAGGCTTATACCAAAAAGCACACCTGGATATATTGAAACACACCAACCTTGACAAGACAGGCAGCGGAGGTCCAAGCTACACCTCTGACACTAGACTCTGCACTGCTTGTTTGCAGCCTGACCTCTGTCTGAGACTGACGTGTAAGTCTCTACCCACTAACATGACGGCTGTTACATGCACATTAGCATAACATCACTTCTAGTGGTCTTCACCCTATGTGAGCGACGCTGCTCCCCTGTGTTCCTGACCACTGGACAGGCAGCAGGAGACGCATGTGATGAAAAGTCACAAGTGGTGTGTGTGTGTGTGTGTGTGTGTGTGAAAGTATTCACTGGAGGCCTTGCTGTGCAATCCTGAAGCTACTGCTTCCACGGCAGCGGCAGTTTGGTCCACATAAAGATTAATGTGGAGTCGTCAGTCTGGCTCAAAGTAGTAGAAAACACTAACTGCAAAATTAGTATTAATCTACTACCACATAAAAAAAAATTGCAGTAACAAATGTAACATGTTAAATAAAATCCCTCCTCTCAAAGCTGCATTTTCTTTTAAGAACACCAAACAATATGCCACATAAAAATACAGCCCATTTCGTTGGTGAGGTAATATGGTTTTGATGGACTCTTTCCTGGCAGAGATTTAAATTTTTTTCTGAAGGTGCCTGGTGATCGACAGACAAAGAACATAATGTTATGTCTACACATATCATGTTATGTCACAGTGGATTGTGTAGCTCTGCAAAACATTTGAATTGTACAATACCATTTTTAAGTATCAAGAATCTGCCCTCCATTTAACTGTGTGCAGAAGTTATTTTTCCTTTGAACATTTAACAAATCTAAAAATAATAAAAAGGATGATTTCATACTGGAAATTACTGGTACCAAAAAAACTACAAAAAGGATATTTTATTAGCATTACTTTTAAAAGATTTACAGTAAAGTCGATCCATAAGCCAACCGTTGACTCTTCCATATAAATGACTAAACAAGATATGTATTTTCACAGAAATGTTTGCCTTCAACAGGTAAACTATTATACATATCAAAGGCTATACATTTAGCATACATTTATAATTAATTTCCTTTTTTAATATATCATTTCATAGGAGGGCTGTTTCACTTTTATGTTCTAGCACACCTCAATTAAAGATGGCAAAAAATAAGAATGCAATTTAATTTAATAAATTTTCAAATTAACTTTTCCGTCTATTTTTTATTTTATATCAAAGATACTTTATTAATAATTACTCAGAATTGTTGCAGTCTCTTGCAGACAAAAACACAAAGTGCACAGACAGAAATCCCATAAATCTAAATATCTTACAATAAAATACATGTAAACCAACAATGGTATAAATCATTTTTCATTACTGCCTCCATCCGTAGATTTTTAGCAACTGTAAATGAGTACTTTACATAATCACACAAGCATCCAACTCTGAGGGAGGTATCTCCCTGACAGATTTACAGTCACTCCATCTGTTAGCGGCACACCCAGACGGCAAAGAGAGAACAAGCCGGTTTGTATCCTGTGCCAATAGCATACGTGCCATTGCATAATCTAACGGGATATTACATGAATATATTATTACTGTCATTATTATTATTTTATTGGCCACTAATTCAGTGAACTAATTCAAACATGGAGAAAAAGAGTCAGGCTACTTCAATAACTACAACAACATATGCTGCCATCCAGATAATCCATAACCTTAATCCAGTGAGGTATTTTTTATGAGGTCCACAAGGTCTGTCCATATATATATATATATATATATATATATATATATATATATAATTGTAGTACAGTGAGGTATTCTTTTATGAGAACACAAGGTCTGTCCGTATATATATATATATATATATATTATTATTATTTTTTTTTTCACAACTACATTTCAAGTTGAGACCAGTACATGTTCTCACTATAGATGAGATCCAACAGGCACATTAAATACATAATAATGTATATTACTGCACAATGCATGATAATCCCACTGTTTTATCGTATGTATTTTAGTTATTTTGTTATTTAGATTTAGATTGACTTGATCTTTTGGAGCTGAAATGGTTTGACATTATAACAGTGTTAGAGTGTCGAATGTAGTATTCTAAACAAAAAAAAGGAAACACTGTTGCAACTCCTTGTTGATTTCACTAATTCTTAATTTACTTCTTTTTGGTCTAATATTTTCTATTGTTTAGCAGGTCTTCTGTTTCCTGCCACTGTGTGGTAGGATAGGACAGAGTTTATGATCATGGGAAGAGAGGGGAAAAGCACAGGCACATTAGGTGTCTTACGAAACACGTTTTCCATGGCCCACTAGGTGGTGCCACATGCTGTAACAGGCCCCGGGAGGTCCGATGGTAATGCATCAGCCTGCCACAGGAGGGCGCTGTATATCATTTGATCAGCCGTTCACTCAGCCTGATAGAATAGGAGTCACGATGCTTCCATTTGCAGGCTGTGATTTACATACTGTGACTCATAATGTGATGCTACTTATGGGAACTCACCTTTGAAATGAAAGTGCCGAAGAGATATTTTTGCCTATTCTTTATACATAATTTGCTAAATCTTATATATAGACAGAGTGCTCATTGAAGTGAACAAATTCATAGGCGAGAGAGAGAGTTATACAATTGCACATGAACTTCAGACTCAAGACACAAATCAAGTGGAGACCATGCGACCCTTATGCTTCCCGATATGGCGAAAACAGTTACTGACATTCCAAAGCCTTAATTTAACTTTTTAACTAATCAGACACATAGCCACCATCATGCCATGAGAGATGGTTTCATAGGGCGAGGTATGGGTGAGGATGCAGGGTCAGCTTGCCTTGCTCCGCATTTGGCACAGTTGCAAACGGGGGTGGTTCCTGATTTACGGCGCCTTAGCAATGGGTGAGGTATCCAGTCCACAGAGACATGGGGTCTGGCCGCTCATGACCACCATCAGGGTCCACAGCGAGGCATCACTTTGATTCATAGCGTGTTTCTCTGCTGATGCTTGTAAAATGGCCCGATTTATGGCCGGGATCAGTCACAGGGTTTTACGAAGTAGTATCAAAAGGTAAACTTGAGTTTGTGAGGTGACTAGAATCGCATGTTCCCGGCCTTGGCCTATCGCTGTCAAATAAACCTTTAAGTTTACATGCCTGGCATAAGTCACGGACTGAGTCACACACACACAACACGTTAGACCCAGAAACAGGAAACTAAACCCTGAGAGAGCTGCACTGGAAAAACGTTTTTCTCCATTTCCCTCTCACACACACACATGGTAGCTGTAGGTGATCTTGTTTCAACCATTAGGAGGGCGTAACACAGGATATTGGGGTCACAGAGAAACATACATGTCAAAAGGCACCTTCTGACTTGACAGCTGCCGCTCGACTGTGAAACTTAAAAAGCATTCCAAAAAATAGGTCCCCGAGCAGGAAATCTGCAATTAGTCTTTAGAGCTCTGCTGACATACTGCCCACAAGAGGACTTCAGAGTGACACCTGTTTGGGGCATCTGGTAAGACGTAAAATATCCCTCTGAGCTTAATGACAAACCTCAGTCAAAGAAACTAAACTCAAGAAGAAAGTTCAGCGTAAAGAACACAATTCATATTTTTCTTGCCTGGACTAAACCGTGCTCACTAAGCAGTTTTCTCAAATAAAACCAGCAAAGCTTTGAAATGTAAACAATTCATTGCAACTCCATCTCTTTTCTGACGTATCCGGTGTTCTGTGGTTAGTTTTTAACGCCCTGAAGTTACCTGGTATCCGCTGACATTGAGTGTCAAACCGGGTGCTGAGAGCTGGGGGCCAGGCGACTGTGTCGCCGGACAGTTTTCTTGGACTTTGGACAGAATGACATCATAGAACCATCTGGCTTGTCAAAGCTGCTGCCGGCAAAAAGCAGGATGGCGACCGCACAGGCTGAAAGGAAAGCCTAAGCCTACAGCAGCTATAGCTCCTGTCACAGTGGCCACAAGTTTGACAAAAGAACAGAGCCTTCATTTTCCCGTCACTCAAAAAGCTGAAGGCGCTGGAACTACATAAGAGGGATAAGTACAGGAAAAAAAAGGTGAGCCAAATCAGGTGTAAAAAAGAAGAAAGTTAGTGTTGTTTAAATTGGACTAGAGAAAGAAATATTTCCCAGGTAGTGATTTAAGCACAGGGAGCATCACAAGACTCAGAGGTGAAGTAATATGAGGAGTGGGGGAGGGATTGTATTGGCTTTGACAACTGAGTCTGACCAGCCATTTTTCATGCTGCACTGAAGTAGTTATTTATAGCTGCTGCCTGGGTGTAGACAGTAAAAAATGGTTTAACTAGTTGCTGCTGAGCTGTCCAGTGACACAATAAAAGTCCATAATTCTTCTTTATGAAATTCTACGGGTCCAAATATAAACATAAAATGGACCGTGACATTTTCGGCATGCTACTAATTCGTTCTATTCATGAGCATCTGCAGGGTACAGTAAGGGACACCTCACTGGAGTCTTCCCTGACAGTGGTCGGCAACATCGGAGCTATTTTGGTGTACAAGGTGACGTAGCAATGATTTCCACAACTCCTCCTTCGAACCTCCTCTCCTTCCTTTCATATCCCCTCTCTCTCTCCACTCTTACCTCACTCGCACTCTCCCCCATCTCTGTCCAAAGCAAGCATTGCATTTTACCATCTGTCACATGCTTACAAATACCAATCAAACCCAGTTGTGACTTTCTAGCCAGTGGCCGTACAACTGCCTTCTCACCTCCCATCATTAACTTTTTTTTCTTCTAAATATTTCATTGCCCTTGAGCAGTAATTAGGCTACAACCTTAGGGTTACTGGTGCTATTTGTATAATATTGTGCCTTCATAGGGAGTTAGAATTACATTCAACTCAAGCATATAGTACTGAAAGTAAACAACCCGTCCACGCCCCGCACCACTGCGACAGGTGGTTGAACTTGATTGCCAAGGGAAGCCCTGTGGTTCAAGAGACTGTTCAGGAAACCTGAAAAAATCTCAAATAAAACCCCTTCATCAGCAATTACTGCAGGCTTTCCTGTTCACTTAATGTAATAAATACCAAATAAGAGTGCTTTCTTAAGCCTTAAAACAAAACATACAGTAAAAAGTATTTCAAAGTGATAACAAAAAATGACCCCCAACTTCCATATACTCCCATCCAATTACATGGGAAATCACATTAAGTGTAAGCCCCTTGGTACAACATGAGTTTCAGGGTGGCTTCACTCGTCCCTACAATTATCTTCTTGTAGATGTCGGCATCACCGGCTGCTCAAATATTAGTGCAAATTACCCAAATAATAAAAAAGCAAGAGAACTCTGCAAGTTTTCCAACAGCTGCTCGGCAGAACCTCCAAAATGACAAATACACAAAAAGGGGGAAAAAGAGAATGTGGTTCAGCAAACCCCGCAGTGTAAGTGAGAAATCCTCCTCAAAGCTGGTGGACAGAATGGGTTGGCTATGCTATGGGGTGATGAGCAACCAGGGAGTTCTCTGTGGAGCCTTGCCATTGAAATAACACACACTCATAAAATAAAAACGATTAGGACACTTTGAGTTTCATAATGTTATAGCTCAAAACAACTTATCAGGAACTAGCTTTCATTTCGTGCGGAGATCATTCTAAACTAAATTAAAAACTCATTATTTTGCACACAGCATCTGAGACTGTGGAAACCGGAGCTGCCAGCTGTAGGGGCGAGGGTGTCAGATGTGAAGATAAATGACATGGTAGGATTTGACTTCGTTCAGAAAGTGATCTATTGTATGGAAGACATTCGCACGGCCTGTGCAGGACAACGCACTGAGCCAATCTGAGAGAGAGAGGTTTTATCTTCACTATCTGCAAGGGGGAAACCGGCAAATCGCACACTGCAGGGAGGCAGGAACGCTACCGCCACGCTATCTTCACATGGATGAGACTTTGACAGCTGTATCTGAGCTGTCCCAGACCAGCACCCATACACATGAGCACTGTTTTATTTATTTTACCTGCAGTGCACACTCTGACTCTCCAGGTTTGATCTAAAACAGATCGTGTTACTCAGAGGAAAAATGGAAGGGAGAGAACAGATTGATATCAGCAGCGCAATTACAGCTAATTACTTAATAACGGCTATCTCAAAGGGAAGGTCAGCAGCCAGGCACCTGTGCCCTCCCACCTCCCTGAGGTGCACTTGATCACTTGGGGGAGGAATCGGTCTGCAATATGGGTTTTGACCTTGTGCTGACAAACAGACGTCTTCTAAGCCACTTCCCTCATCACACTGGGTATTTTAGGTGGCCCATCAGCGTGCCCGATTCCTAATCTGTTGCTCAAACTGCCAGGCATGACAGCATAATTTTCTCTTTCTGTCCGTGTATGCATCTACACCCCTCTCTCGCCATCTCTCTCCCTTTTTTAAGTGTTTCCTGTTTACCCTCTCCGCTGTCCCACTTTCTTCTCCTCTTTAGCCACGTCTCCCCAGATAACACACACACACACACACACACACACACACACACACACACACACCGACATTCCCCGATAGTGGTACGGTTGAGGCTGATAGCAGAGGCCAGGAATAGACATTGTTTCTACCTCGAGCCGGCACCGAGAGTTAATGTTGGAAATGGAGATTAAGAATGCAAAGTTGACTTTAAGATATAAAGGAGTAATCTCATTAACCTCTTCAACTCCCTGATGACGCCCTTGTTCGCGGTCCCCTCCCCTTGTTTTAGTTTGCCCATGCGCACTACGTCACGAAACATGGACATATTTGTTGTTCAGGATGCCCTCGTATGTCCTCGTCTCTGCAAAAATGGCTGTATTTAGCGCAAACGCAACCTTAACACACACAACAACGTGGCAATGACTGCTGTAAGTCAGGTATTGCAGCCTTTTGGCAAAAGTTTGATTATTATGAATGGATGACACCTGACCTTAGTGGCTCCCAGCAGAGTTAGCCGCCTCAGAAAAGGTAACGTCTTTACTATAATTAATATGTATAATGTAATAATATTTCTCTAAAGCCATCAATAAAATGAGGTCATGACTGATGATGTGTATGTGTGTCTGTATTAAAAAATGTATTTACTTATTATGGTACCTGTTTTCAATGGTCCAACGTTAGCATCTGGCTCAGTGTTCTGTGGTCATTGGCAGTAATGTTTACAAGTCAGGAGAGCCAATTATATTCGGCGTGTGCTGAAAACTTGGATGTATTCAAGACAGTAATATCGATAAGGCACAGGGTTCGAGAGGAGATTTCAAGCTTTCAAATGACGTATTAATAGATCCTGATGGAGTCGTGGCCGTAACATATACTGTTTAATTATGTTGATATGCTGCAGTATACTGTTCATTAGTGTAAATCAGGTTGGTTGGTTGGTTGGTTAGACAAACGCTATCATACTAGCGTGACACCAAATAATTCTCTAAAAATAAAAAAAATCAATGTTCCTGTTTTTATTATTATTGTTAGTTTGCCAAAGTTCATAAGTCTCAAATATGATAGTTTGTCAATACTTCTCTTGTCAAGTAAGACGACTAGAGAGGCTGAACGTATGACCAGGTCCACCCGACTTGCTTAAAGAGAGAAAAAGAACAATGTGTGACAGACTGAAAGACACACGAGCTGAATACCAGTAATGGGTCAAGTGTAATGACAAAACACATTGGATTATTTTGCTTTTACTCCTTAATTTTCCATTAACCTACATGTCTAATGAACTATTATAACATTGAAGCTAAAGTGCTCATGCAATTTCAATAATAATCCCTATGCCCCAAAAAAAAAACTAAATATGTTTTACTTTGAGCTTCAAACTTGTTACATCAACACAAATGATGACTCATAACCTGTCCTAGTTTCCAAAGTAACTATTTCCGTGTTATATAAGGTTTGTGCTCGCTCACTCCAGACCCGCAAACCTTTAGATGACTCACCACTACACCCAAAATATATCAACATGTGCCCCCCTGCTGCTCCACACTTTGAGACACTCAATGGCACTTGAATTGAAGAGGAGGTTGGGCTTCATCACAGATCAGACTCTTGCAAGTGATAGAGAACGGCAGACTGAAGGTAGACACATGCTTTTACAAGGAGGCACATGCGCTTTCCTGATTACTGACCAACTGTGCGTTAATGCACGTTATATTCATTTTATTGCACTGTACATAAACACATTTTCTAATTTCCTTTTCCTGTATATTTCTCAAAAAAATTTAATATTTCTTTGATGTAAAGGCAGTCAATGAAACGACATTTGAAAAGCTGCTCAGCTCTGTTAGAGGGGATGTATTGTGATACTATTTATTTATTTTTTTGCTTGGAAAATATATTCATCAACGACTGGCATTTATTTAGTTACTATTATGGCACAGAGAGTTTGGCACGGTGCCATGGTTTTTGATTACGGGCAAGATAATACAAAGTGGGTTTGGTGACAGATTGAGTGGTTCTCACCGGTGGCGATGTGGTCTCATGTGAACCTCTCTTCCTATTGCCATCCTGCTCAGCCCATTTAAATCTAATCCCTGAATGTAACTCTGTTCCAGAGTTCTGTGGGATCCCACTGGTGTAAAATCTGCGGTTAAAGTGTGAAATAGCTTCAGGAAAGAGTGGTTAGGTTAATGGGTAACTGTAGCTGCAGTGCTCCTTATTGCAAAGGTTGCACCAGATCCAGGAAACACAAATTGCTCCATAATACTATCCTCTCCCCCGAGCAACTAAGGGACACTGGAGACAACATCGTCAACATTTTACCAAGTCAAATGCACCCTTACTTCTTTTTTCGAGGGACA
Organism: Myoxocephalus aenaeus; assembly: GCA_038501785.1. NCBI lineage: Eukaryota > Metazoa > Chordata > Actinopteri > Perciformes > Cottidae > Myoxocephalus > Myoxocephalus aenaeus. Next base: position 2,447,564 of record JBAMJR010000125.1, on the reverse strand, counting down.
GCTGATAAGAGACAAACAAGGTTACCCCACGGCATGAAAGGGTACCTTAATGTGTCATACTTTATGACCTCTAAGGTACTTTATGATAAAGGAATATATATCAAAACAGTGGGATGCAATAATTATAAACCTTGATTACAAAAGACGTAACATTAACTTTCCTAAAATATACTCGACATATCGTAATTTAACAAATTTGCCTTATTTGTATGATTCTGATCATTGTCCTGCTGGATTGTCCTGAAACTGGGGGCTAAAACAGGGCAATGCGTGCTCCCGGCTCACCTCATATGTATGTGAACACTCACAAACATCCTTAAAGTTGAAGTCAGTTACGTGAACCTCCAACATCACTGTTTCATTTAAAATATAACGCATATTAAAAAAAAAATGGAATAGTATCACATGCCTCAATTATTTCTGACTGGACTGAAAGTAAAGAACTTCATTCATTTAAAAATAAAAAAATTAATTCCGACATCTCTAATTTATCGACCATGCCACACGGTAGCAACAACCTCCATTTATCTGGACTAAGAAGCATTAGGGGCACTAAGGTGTTGGGGATATAGCATGTCTGATCATTTATACACTTCCCACCTGGTTCCTTACAGACAGCATTTCTGAATGTGCCAGACAGAGCGCAGTCCTAACCATCTTACTGACTCGGTCCAGCATTCCCTTTCGTTTAAGAAGGGGGAAAACAAATAAGAACGGGTCAAGAGGCAACATGAGCCAACCATATTACATGTCGAACTGTATTTCAATACCGCCACAAATCACCAGGCTTCTTCAAGCTGCCACTCATTGCCACACATGGTCAAAAAACATATTGAAGTGTGAACAGGGATAAGCTTTCATCGGTTACATGTTTACGAGAGTGTGTGAAAACACACGGGCAACTAATTAGATCGAGTTAGACTAATGGTGGTAATAGTTATGGAAAACAACATCTAGGTATGTCCTTGTGAGACACCGCTGACCCCGGACCCATAAATCTGGATCTGTAAAACAAGCGACACACATAAAAGCTAGTTTTAGAACCAGCACATGTTGCTTTACTGCCTCAACAACAAACACGTCAGCTTGGTCATTCTTAAGCGCTTTAGGCACACAAGATGTACAAATTAAAAAAAAGAAATTCAATAATCGCACATGTTCTGGAACCACTATACTGATATACTATTTTTATGAAATACTTTCATACCTACTTCTAGAAATCCAAGACTCTACTGTGTCCAATGCTGCAGTATTGTATTGCGTTAGGATGAGAAATGCACAACGGGACACTGCCAGACAATATGCCCAATGCACCGCACACTTTACAAGGCAATGTGTGTGTTGACGGTAAATTTACCCAACAACTAGAGTTCAGCAATGCAAGCGTTTACAACTAACGCTACTTGCTACTAAAGTAGACTGGCCCTGAACTCCTCCAGGCCATAAGCTGTTATATTTACAAGGACATGTGTCCATATAACATTGTTGAAAAACCCTAATTTTAATGGAAGAAAATGACGAGTGTCAAATTGGTTGAGATAACATGTCATAACACTGTTAAATACGCCAAGGTTTTCCTATTACAGCCATGTGATAGTGGATCAACTCGATAATGAAGATATGGCTCGGTGACCTTTAAGAAGCTGCCAACGTGCTGGTAATAAAACCGGTAACCCTGTGGCCAGATTATACTACCACCGTCAAATACCAATGTTTTATCACCTTCACCCATGGGCCACATATTCCCCCGACTTAAAGAGCAGCCGACCACAAACAGATGACTCGCTCACCTTAAGCCAAAAAAGAATTCCCCCCTGTGGTATTGGTAGGTGTGTATCGTTGCATCTATAAAGGTAGATGCAATTCAGTGTGAAAGGGAGGCAAAAAACCATTTGGTCCAAGTTCTTAGCACACACACAGTACATCCCACTGCTGCCACATCAAACATCTTGGCGCTTGACAAAGTTACGACTAGGCTTGACATTATATTAACCATTTGATACAGCGTTAAAGCCATTTGATAAAGCCTTGGCCAGCTGACCTTTTCCCTGAGGCAAGATAATTCAAAGCTTTGTGGCCTAACAAACACATCAACATCTCCCTGGTCTAAAGCAATGCCACTCCCTCCCTATTGACTTCAGAATGCATGAATCATATTACACTAAGTGATCATTTATCTGGCGATTATGAATAATTATAGGGAGGTAATTAACACCCCCTGCCTTCCTTGTGCCTGCCTGTTATTCCCTCTCTTTCAGGGCCGAGAGGCTGAGCCCGGCATCTCTGCTATTAGGGACCTATACATAGCCAGCTCTGCTGATGGGATGGGGGGCACCTGACAGTGGTAGACTTCAAGCTCTAATTCAACATAATCACAAACAGTCTAGCTCTTTTGATTTATGTAACCAACTAATCAAAATCCTAAACACAAACTTAGAGTAAATCCTCCACTAATATCGGACTGTATCTACGTCATGTGTCTTCTATCTTGTTTTTGTCGTCCGCCTGCCTCCAATCCTGCCATAACTTCTTCAGCCCAGAGAAGGGATTGTGTTTACGGAGATTATCACCACGCAGTAGTACAAATTCATTGTTAGTACTACTTTGTGCCAGGTTTGTTTACAATGCGTTGCCTGTCCAACCACAGGCTCCCACAGACATACACATGGATGCACATGCATCCATAACACCATCACAATTTAACACCAAAAAACACACCGACAAACAAAATGCGTGGTCTTCAGTATAATTTGTCATGTGCTAGTGGATAACGGGTTCATGCCTTTGATATTTTTGTTTATATAAACACTCAACATTATTACTTTTGCTCCATATATAATACAAATATGGGAAATGCACCATTCACTCCCCTGCTGAGGGGCTGCCCCACATGACACTAACTAAGCCTACATTAGAATACACAATGTCCATGATCTCACAGTGGCTGGTCGTGTTTTGGCGTATATATCAGGAACAAATCATCAACTTCCACTCCGAACCAACCCACCTGGTCATTAAGCAAACAATACGTTCTCAGGCCGCGTTCAGACCTGGCATTAACATGCAAGTGGACAGCTCAAAGTGCGTTTCAGTTCACACCTGGCCTTTGAATGAATCTCGAGTAACCACCTGAGATTGGACCTCACTCCGCTCTATATTCAAATAAACACACATCATTTCCATTTGCAAAGACTAAATGTGTTATTGTTTTTAACCACTGTGTTTTAAATAATTTAATTTACTTACTTGTGCAGAGCAAATAAAGCCGTTATCTAGCTTTAGACTGAGAAAAAAAAATACTCAAAGGCTGTGTGTGTGTGTGTGTGTGTGTGTGTGTGTGTGTGTGTGTGTGTGTGTGTGTGTGTGTGTGTGTGTGTGTGTGTGTGTGTGTGTGTGTGTGTGTGTGTGCTGCACCTGTGTGCGGCAGAGGAACTGTAAATTTGATGTCCCGTGTTCTGGCCCTGTCACCGTGTGGACAAAAGCAAAATGCCTTTGTGGTGAGCACACGTGCTACAATCTCCCCTGGCCTCAGCTGTCGGTGGCAGCCTAATAGAGCAGAGCGGCTGCGTTAAAACAGGGGGCGGGTTAACATGTCAGTTAGAAAACCCCACTCTCTTCCTGTTAAACCCGTGCTTTCAATACATTCTCCAAAAGCTTTTTTTTGAGAGCTGAGAATAAGGACATCATACAAAAATCTAAATTCTAGTTTATTTGGTCACTGATTTTTTTCACTAAAGCAGTGGTTCTCAAACTTTTTTTGGTCGGGCCCCACTTTGGAGGAAGAAAAATGTTCGGGCCCCACCACCCCAACAACATTGTAACAAAATGGTCCAACTTTTTGTGACTCCTCCATCCGTGCTTTTAATAGAATAAAGAAAATTGAAATCCCTTTCAAGTAAACCAGATTGCTCCATCAGACAATAACTAATAGCATGTGCCATCACTTTGTTAGAACATTGTAAATAAAGTTATATCTGTGCAAAAATAACTAATATTTGGCAAAAATACTTATTGTGGCTGCAAATAACCTGTTTGGCACTGAATATATTTTCAAGATAATAACAATAATGTTCAACCTGTGCAAAACAAAATGAGTGCAGAAAGGTGAGCCATCAAGTTGTATCAGTATTAGTGGCTGCAGTGAGCTGCTTTCCTCTACAAATATTTTTAAAACGGCGTTGTAGATTTAATACGGCCTCTCTATTCATGCTCAATGTTGAGCTTAGATCTGTTTTCTGTTTTGAGAGATGCAACAGCAGAAAAGACCTCACGAAGATCTCACGGAGGCTTTTAGCAAAACGCCAAGAATCGTCGAACTAAACATTTCCACGAAAGTAGCACTTTGCCATGTATTTATTAATTACGTTTTATGTCCGTGTACTTTGTACTTTTGTACTATGTGAAGTTATCATGTTCATGGAGAGAGTGGTCGTCCTGAAACCACAAGGTTGTGGTTCATCCCTGTTCTCCATAGTTTCATGTTGAAGTGTCCTTGAGCAAGACACTGAAGCCCCAGAGCGTCACAGCAGCACACTGCTCCTTAATTACTAATGATGGGTAAAATGTGGAGAATAATTTCCCAACTGTGGGATTAATAAAGGATTATATAAAAAAATATATATATATTTTTTTTTTCTATATATATTTTTAAAACAGCATAACCCCCTCGCGCCCCACCTGTAATACCTCCGCGCCCCACTAGAGGGTCGCGCCCCACAGTTTGAGAACCACTGCACTAAAGCATACATTATACCTTCACATCTATGTAGCTACGAGGGTTTGTGGGGGTCAAAAGGTGTGACATTTTGTCATTTGCAGATGCCCACATGCCCCGTGTGGACTGAATTTGTGACAACGCTGACTGTACCGACAAGTCCGCCAGCTGTTGAGCACGCCTGTGTGTGCAGAAAACTTCTCTCTGCTTGAAACCTCTCTCTAGCTCTGCATGGCGAGACTCCAGGCTCAAACAGTGGGTTGCTCTTGGGTTCTTCAGTCCATTTTTTAACACTGTTCCCTCAGCTCAGCAAGGTCACTTTTGTTTTTGTTGTATAACAATCATTTTTAAAAAGTATATTTTGGTCACTCAGCTTAGAACAGCTAAGCTGTGAAGCAGCTCCTTCATGGAAAGTGATAACAATGTCAGTATGGACTTGTTCACAGTGTCTGAAGTGTCAAACAAGTGACTGTATGTTCCATGCAAAGTAGCCGCAGCATTTAATCCTCCCTCTTCCCTCTCTTTACTATCTCTTGAACAAATGCCAAAAACATCTGATTGACAACAAGTAGCAGAGGCCTCCTTTTTATGTTAGCCTTGTCAGACGAAAATAGTGCAGCAGTGGCAGTATTGACAGGTGCTAAAACAGTGCCTGACTCATTTATGATGACTCATAGACCCTAACATGGGAATTAATCATTCGGCATTCAAGCAAAGTGCCCACGTACCACAGTCTACCTGCACAACTGCATTCTTTTTTTATCCCCCTTGCAAATAAACATGAAATAAAAGAAGCGAGACGAGGAGCTTCCTGCTGAAGAATGATATAAACTACATCAATCGGAGAACTTCATTTACACACCTTGGACTCAGTTTTGATTTCAGGTACAGAACAATATTCTTATATTCATTCAAGAAAGGATATGTCAAGAATATAGAGCGTGACATTCTGACTTTGTCATAGCTGTCACTGGCGCCGCATTCACAACTCCACTATTTTCTCCAACTATTTAGTTGATGTTATCCCAGGAGCAGCACAGCAGAGCTCTTTGCTTGATAGAGTAGGAATGAACGATCTAAAAAATGAAAGAAAGCCAAGACCTTGCTGTAACCACGTATTATTGACAGATAGCATACCAAACCAGTTTATGTGGCTTTGCTCCGATGATTATTGATTATTGATTATTTATGAGATCATGGGTTGAATTCCAAATGTATTTTGTCTCGATATTTAATTTCATATTTTGTTTAAAGCATGGCTCCCGTCATCCAAGAATTGAAAATCCAACGTATCGAAGAGACAACGGCCGCATGGGCAGCAGTAGCCTGTTACTGTCACACACCCTCTACTGGAATGAATGACTTCTGGTTTCCATTAATCAAACAATGCGTGACGCTGTGGATGCGGCGTGAGGAACATCTACGCCATATGGTGTGGATGTGTGTCATTTCTAATATCTTTTGCTTCTGACCTTAGTTTTATTAGAGTCCAAGGCTGTGCAATGATTAATGCACAATAATATGGGATCATCTAATGTCCACAAGAATGGAAGTGATGTCATTTTCCCTTTTATCTCCTCCACAAGTCAGCCAGTTAAAAATGATATACTAGAATGACGAGGTTGTGTTACTCTCATCTGTGCCGTCATTATGTCATTTTGGAAGTGTAGAATGTACTGAATCTTCTCATCATATAATTTAATGCACATTGAAAAACATTCACACACCAAAACCTATATAACTATGCAAAACACAAAAAAGCACACAAGACTTGCAGCCTGGCACTTAATAGTTCCTAATGTGGGAGTGCACTTCATTCGTTTCATATGAACAACCCTTTAAATTTAGATGTGCTTACACCGAGACCTTTAAACTCTGCCAGCTCATATATTTAAGCATTAAGGACTGGGAAGGTGAGGAAGAGCTGGTCCCTCAGGACTTGGTTTATTGTGCCCAGTATAGTTTGAGCTGAGGTCAATTCCTGCTTGTAAAAGAGTAAAAGAGGATGTGTTTACAGTTTATTCACATGTGAAAAGTAACACACACTGACACATTATTTTAGTGCAATAAAGTAAAAGTTACTATGGAAATATATTGAAGCTATTTGCTTTTGGAGCCCTGTACGAACATGACTGTAACAATCTAAATATGGTAACTGTCGCTCTTTGTAAGCTCTTTGCTAATTCTGGATTAACTGGTTTATCTCTCTCAATCCTGTTCAAGGTAAGCGCAAATCGTGTTGGTAAATATATCCAGATGGAAATATTTGACAACAGTCTTTCCTCATTGCTATCTTTTAATGTTGATACAGTGTATGAAGACATTTAAGCCTCTTTAACTCTGTCCACTCCCATTGTTCCAAATAGTTAGCCCTGCTAAGTCGACCAACTCAACGCCTGTAAACCCTTCTCCACGAGGACATCATAATACGAGGTTCTGCAGGATGAGAACCAAAGACACAAATCTACCGTACTGGTGGGTATTTGGTGACGTTTAAGGATGAAATCTTACATCACGAGGTTGTACAATTTATGTTAGAAAACCAAATTACAAATTAATGTCACAAACCATTAAACAAAATGAATACTACAAACCAATCAAGTGTTTCCTAATAAATTACCTCGACTGTGGCGGCCTGTCAAAATCCACTTTTTCCATTGCATTCAAAATGTTACTTAGGTAAAATTACAAAAGTATTAGCATAAAAATATATTTAAAGTACCAAAAGCAAAATATACTAATTATTCGAATGTTCCATTTCAATTATATATATATATATATTTATGGTAGGCCTATATCATTGGATTGTTGGTAAAGGTGGAGCTAATTTTCACTACTTTGTATATGTAATAATTTGGCTGTATACTACTTAATAATACATCATAGTTTATTAGTTGATTTATATTTTTTATTAAGATACTCCAAAGTAGTCTAACTGGTAACTAATATTGACAAATAAATGTAGTTGTTTAAAAGTACAAATTTCCCTCTGAGATATTGTGAAGCAGAAGCTTAAAGTTACATCAAATGGAAATACTTAAGTAAAGTACATTTACCTCAAAATTGCACTTCAGTAGCGTACTTGATTAAATCTAATTAGTTGCATCCCACCACTGCTTCAACAATAGCACAAAAGTTCAGGTCTAGTCCCTTTTTTTCTCTCAAAGGGCACAAGATTGATGAATTTAATTTTAAAATGTACAACAATAAAATATACTTGGAAGCAGGCTCTTGGAAATCCTGTGGGAAACACTACAATCTACGCTTCACCCAGTGACAGCATCTGTATATACAGCAGCCTAGATATCTATTTAAACCTTCTCTTATATTTTCTCTCACCATTGGAGCTGTCTCCACAAATCCTGGGTATAATGGTGTTTAAAAAAACAAACAGATAATTTACAGTCTGGATGATTATTAAGTCTATGCATTTAATAGTTTGGAATCATGTTACGGAACAATACAAAATTAGAAGCGCAACCCTCATCAATGTACAGCTAAAAGCGTGTTAGAGAGCTGAATTTTGACAGAAGATGCCAACATGGCCCTGGTTACTACGAGGCCTCAGAGGCCCCAGCCCGGTGCCATGCAACTGTCAGCCATTTAACATCAAGATTAGCCACAGTTGCTGCCACGTGTCAACACAGCAATGAACACATGCTTAAGGTGGTGGTGCGGGATGGTAGGAAGGCTACAGAAGGCAACACAATAAATATTAATCCTGTATGCAAAAGGAGAAAAAAAACTCTTTTCACCTCCAAGTGAGACCGGGGTATAACTAATCTATAATTCCTGTATCTGTACTGAAAAGACTTGTTGCTGATGAGGAGATAGCAGCTAGTCTCTGGGAGGATTCTATGCTCATTTCACAACCATCCTTCAAATTTCAAAAACATTTTGTAGGAAGAAATAGACAAATGAATACGTTGCTTTTGTACAACCACCGAGCCTGTGTGGGTAAACTATCCACCACTGTTGAGGTGCAGGATTAAACACAACCGTTGCGTCCTTCTCTGAAACAACTAAATAAAATAGTGACTGTGATTCTTTTGCTCAGCCTTGTTCAAACTATTTCCACGGATTTCAAAGAGACCCACAATGTCACAGGGCTGTAAAGCCAGCTCCCTCATCAAGGGCCACATCTAAGTCCAGACAAGCATTTGGGCAGATCCATATGAGGCGCAGGAAAGCCCTACCAGATTAGCTCTTGTTAATGACCTTCGGTGGGCTCGGGACTTTAACTCTCACTTCTCCAGTCAGGTTAAATTAGCGATGGAAATTTGTCCAAAAACATTTAACCCCATACGCAGTGAGACAGACTGAGATCGATGGGCAGATAGATCTAAATAAAAAAATAAAAGTAAACACACACAAGCAGCAGGAAAACCTATTTCATGATAACAAATCTAAAAGGTATACGATTCAACTAGCAAATATGATTAGCTTAAGAATGTATAAAATGATCGCATACAAGGAATAGCTTGTTTCCATGAACTGTTTCCAAAAACAATATTTGTTTTCAGTCAGCATGGTTAAATAAAATAAATCCAGGGGGTGGGGTGAATAATTATGAAAATAAAAATAAATGTTATTTTTGTTATACGACCAATACTCAATCATTACTTATCTCTTCTAAGGCTGTACTTGGCATAAGTGATAGAAGTGAAATTAAATAATTAGCCGTTTTAACATATAGCAATAAAACGAAAAGGCAAGCCAACATCTAAAGGATTTATTATATAGTGCTACACAGCAAAAGGTTCCCTTTACAATCTTAAGTGTCAGACCGGCAATATAACAACATTTGGTGCCTCCAGGTTATTTAATTAAATAGCTGCGGCTCCACAGTTCAAGAAAAAAAAAACTCAACCCCACAAACACAGAATGTGAATCCTCAATGAAGCTAAATAAATGACAGAAAAGCACAACTCAGTAGGATTTACCTTTCCTGTGGCATTTTCACACGTCAGTGTGCTGATGAAGCTCTTCAGGGACTGGGACAAATTTGCTCAGACAACTTTCTCTTCTGTAACATGCTGCCAGAGTGATATAGAGCCGGCAGGTGGGAAAGAGCGGTAAGATGAGGAAAGTGAAAAAAGGAAAAGAGGGAAGCTCATGTGAAGAAAGTGAGACAATACATGTCAACCATGCTAAACTAATCTCTATGACTGAAATCTGTTGAAGCGCAATCCATCAGAGGATTCATCCCCAAACCGAAAGAAAAACTACAACTCTCACCATTTCTTTCAGACCCATCATCATCTCATTTATCTCTGGCTAGTTTCAAGACCTTGCTTGCCCGACTCTACGATAGAGAGCTTCATTTTGTCCGGTTTTATCCAAATTACTTGTAAACAGTGGTTCATGTTCTCAATCACATAAAATCAGCAAAGTGTATATGGATATGCTACAGCAATGACCAATGTGTATACATGTATAGATTGTCTTTTTAAATCAAACTGAGTTCAACATGTTTGGACTATAGGAGCAGTTGTGCCTAGAAGGGACTACCTCTTACCCTGGCCTCATGTTATCTGCATATTTACTTGCTTTGGAGACATAGGTAGTCCTGATGCAACAAATTGTTTTTCTTATATTCTGCTTTGTACAATGGATTTTAATATGTAGTGTATATTAATTGTATTTAAACTATATATGTACAGAAATGACTGCAACTGAAAAAGGCAGAACCGAAGTACTAAGACCAAGATTTTATCCTGTAACATTATCACCGCAAAGACCCTAGACAGGTGCTGAGACGGAAACCAATTACATCAAAACTCCGACTCAAACGGAACAAACAACACGGTGCTTGCTATTCACTATGAAGGCGATGAAAGAAAACTGTAAGAATGAGGGTGAAGAAAAGAAAGAAAGCGGACTGCTATTGGACTGTTTTAGGTTTGATGTAACTGCTCCCTCTGGGCATAGTGGATTAGACTTAATGTGTTGCTTTTGTTATTTCTGAATTTGACTTGCTATGATCCTACTATTTGACTGTAGTTCTATTATAATTACACTTTTATGTTCATTTGGCTTGGTTGTTTTTTGTTAGTTATTTTGTAATTAACTTTTTCTACCGACAGCACCTATTGCACCCCTGATTGTCCAAGGTGGTGACTCATTCATTGAGTCTCTAGACCAGTGTCTGTCCCTCAAAATACAAAATGAATTTCATATGTATTGTTTACTGTATATTACTGTTACATGGGCATAAAAATATTGGGTTATATAAATAAACTTGACTTGATTAGAAAGTGGAAAAAAAAACACATGTATAGGCCTAGTATATTTTTTACAGGAGGGTAATTAAATGCTGTGCTTTCTTACAGGGAGCTGCATTAGGGATCTATTATTTTTTGGCATATTTCGATCTTTAATTATATGAGCATAAACATGGTACCCATTGTACATGGCTTTGAGCAGTTGCGTATTTAAAGACCTTCAAACAAAATATTTCACAGAAGGAATGTGATTGGCTAACATAAAATCTTAAAAAACTCTGCTGGATATCCGGTGTGGCAGTACATCCTTAATTAGTTGATGATCTAAAATAAGCAGCAGACTGAAAATCCATGTAGGGACTGCTGAACCATTTTACTTTGTCCCTAAGACGTAATCTAATTAAATGTTGCCACAAAAACACATACACAGACTATAGTATTTGCCCCTCTTCATTATCACTCCTGGGTCTATGACAAGTTTGACCAATAAAGTCAGCTTCCAGTAGACGAAGAAGCATAATAAACAACACATTGAGGCTGATTGAATATCAGATTCAAGACAGTGTCGTCCCAAACTGTCTGAAATGATATTCAATATTTAAGGCAAATAGCATGCTTGTCCCCATCACTGTTTTCTGTAGGTAACAATACTAATGTATAAAGACGGGAAAGAACCATTCAGTCCTCACTTAATACAAAATGCTGCAAAGAACATTTCTGTTGGATTGCAGTTTAGTTGTGAGAACTGTAAACTGTCTTGTAACCTCACCCAGTGCTGAGATGCAGCTATGCAGCGGAGCAAACAGGCTGAACGTTAGGCTTTGACACGTTTTCCCAATGTAAGGCCGGACTTTAATTACTTCACCAGATGCATTTTTACGTAGAGATTTCCCAATTACAAATTAAAACATTTTCAAGAAAAGTAGGCACATCTTGTAGAAAAGGTTTGGTATGTTTAGTGGGTCAAAATTAAACATATTTTATCCAATAATTTCTATTTATCTAACAGTAAATATATTTGTATTGATAACCACATTCACTTAAAAAAAGATTCCCTTAGGTTAACTAAGCTATAGAGATTCAATTATGTACATTACTATTTTGAGAAAATAAAATGTTTTCCGCTGCAGCTAAAGATGCCAATTTTAAGATTAATGACATAGCAGCAAATAGTTCAGTTAATAATATGACACATAAATCAAACCTTTTTAAATCCTCATGTGATAAAGGTTAAACGAAATGTGTGCTTGTAACATGTTTGTATTTATATGGCTTTAAATGAAAAGTCACAGTAATTATATGTTATATTTATATTTGATTTTATATGATTTGATTTGATTTTATACGATTTTGATTTAATACAATTTCAATTAATACGTTTCTATTCAGTGGCTAATAAAGTTAAACATGTGAGTTGTTTTACTGAGAATTTAAAGCCAATTAACATTTGATGGGTCTGCACAAAAACAAGTCAGACATTTTAGGTACTTAAGAGGAAGAAAATGCACTAATTGTACAACGCTTGTTAGTTGCAAGGATGTATATGAATACTAGTGTATTATACAAATTACTGCAATAATTGTCTTGCAACTTTAAAGAGGAGTACTCAGTCTTTACTTATACACAAATATCTGTATGTTCATATGAAATATCCAAATACTCAGTTTTGAGTCTTACTGCAGATAATCACTTTATTGCCATATAATTCAGACCAGATGCACTGCAGGAGATTTCACGCTGGAGGACATTCCGATACACTTCATCTTCCAGAAATACTTCCCATCACCACAGCAACTTTGTTTAAGTTACAGTGAAATTCTGAACGCCATCACCCAAATCCCAGTGGAAGAAATACATTTTTCATACAGCCACGTGAGCACCAGGCATGAGCCTTTCCTGTATACTGTACACCTTCAGATTTTGTGGCGTACATGACTTTTTTCTTACCTCTGCAGGAGTTCACTTGTTGTCTCGGGGCGGTATCCGCCACTTTGTCCTTTTCCCAGCATTTTTGTATGGCCTCTCTTGACACTCTCAGTGCTACTTGTCCGGTCCCAAGCTTGCTGCATGTCAAAACAAACTCCCTAGCACCACCTGCAGCCTTAACACCCCCCTCGAAAATAACTACCACAGTCCCAAGACCGCAATCCTAATGAGTCAACCCTCTGTAGCGCGCTCTGATTTTCTCTCCCCTTACTGCATGGACAGATGACAGAGAGGCCAGCGGGAAGGAGAAGCACGACTCCTGATCGACAGCAGCAAAGGCAGCAAAGCGCCCTTCAGCCTCTTCTCTCCAGCTCTCTCTTTCCCTTAATAAACCACACAATGTACACTTCCAATAAGTTCCTTCCACTCTTCTCTCAAGTGTCAAAAGATGGGGCAAACAGATCAGAGCCTCTTCAAAGGGAAGCAGGAGGTTGACTGAGTGAAGTTTAAGGGGGGATAACAGAAGAGGTGGGCTCAGGGGACGACCGAAGGGGGGGTGAGTATAAAGAGACCAACTGGGAATCCCGGTCCGGGACGGCTCCACGCGGCACAACAGGGACAAGAAAGTCCCTCCTGCCACAACTGATTATCACCTCCACAGTCCCACACAAACACACAGCCACTGACACACGCACCCTCACATAGTCTGGCCGGTGAAGGGATGCACTGGGGTTCTGGGAATGCAATCAGTCACTCAGTAGGTGTCGGGATCAATTTAGCTGCTGAATCATCGGAGGGCTCTGGAACAGCGTGTCAGATTATTCACATTTTGTCATGGTCTGGCCGTCTGAGGTTTCACATCTGTGAGCCAAACATTTGGGCGAGTCGGGTAATAAATTACCATTGGGGAAGAATAGTACTGAGTGAGAGCACATCAGCAGTTCTTGAAGGATATACCACACCTCAAAAGGAAGAGACAGGGTATATTTTGGTGTGGCCAGATGGATTTTAAATATGTATTTAATTTGATTGGATTGGAAATTGTCAATTCATATTATGACTGGCCACAAAGGATCAGTCTCAGAGTCTGAGTTGTTATTTCTAGGAACTGGAACTCTGTCACCAATATATTATAAACTAGATATTTGCTTAAAAAGGATTGTTTCAATTCAGATTCCCAGCAAAGTGTGAGATTTTAAAGGTTAGATAAGATGGTAAATTAAAAAGATAAGTAATAGCAAGGATATATATATATATATGTATATATCATGTACATCCAGCTGTTCACAAAGCACAAAAACATTTGGCTTCTTAATCTAAAAAAGGTGTAAAAAACATTTTTTACATAATGGTTTAGGAACCTCAAGCGTTCTTATTTTGCGATCAGACATTTTGATTTATCCTTGGTCTTTATTAATCTACTTCATAAGTGAAAAGGAAAAGAGAAAGTAAAATAAACAAATAGTTGGGTTACTGTCAGAGGGATATTGTTCATCATCATGGTAAATTCCCTCAGCAACCAAGAGAGGATGTTTTTTCTCCATCTTCACATTGTCTGCTTCAACAATGACGGACTAAAGTCCAAACATATCTGACAGATCTCTTGCTGACAACCACCAGGAAACTCTCGCTTCGCATTGTGCGTTTGGAAGCACGTGCATATATTCACGTGACAACTCGACATAACAATCCCCCCCACACACTTATTTTTGGCTCTGTCAGAAAGCAGATACCACTGTAGCATGAAGTGGTTTCTATAATGGTGCAAGTTTGAATTACTCAATGTCGAGCACGGCGGTAACGGTAGTGAATTACAATTAATCTGTTAGTAGTGAGTCTCCTGCAGTCTCTCAAAACCATCAAACTCTGCATCCACAAAACGATAGTTACCTCCACAAAGGCTCTGAAAGGATGTTTATTGTACACACAGTTTCACGGCTCCTTTCATCACCATCCTCTTTGAAATAAAATAAATATGAGCCACTACTCTGTTGCTGCAGCAATTGAGGGAATGAGACGTTTTTGAAAACCAACACCTCCATTCAGATAAGATATTGCTTCGCTAAGCCAACCTTTAAAAATGATCACAGTGACACCCGTGTGAAAGAACTTCACAATAATGCGCCTGAGTGTGTGTGTGTGTGTGTGTGTGTGTGTGTGTGTGTGTGTGTGTGTGTGTGTGTGTGTGTGTGTGTGTGTGTGTGTGTGTGTGCCGTCTATGTTAAAAATGCCATCTCGCTTTAACCATTATGGTATTTGTAGTCAATCTGAATGTCAGTAAAGCTTTCTCACTACACTGGAAGTGTGCTATCAAACCACATTTCCCATAACGCACCTCACCAGCTAACATTAGCACATTCGTGTGAACTGAGAACATGCTTAGAAGTGATCCGTCATATTCGGTGTGGCCAGCTGGTCGAAAAGCCGAGTGATGAAAAGTCATATCTGATGATTGAGAGCGGCAGCAAGAGGCCTCGCGCAGAACCGACCAATGACAAAGTGTGGTAATCCGTGTCACAGCTTCTCACCACAACAGGCCTTACACACAACTCTCAGCTTCAGGGTTGAACTGAAGTTGCAGGTGCAACAAGTGGTTGTCCTTTACTACTTTGTTCATCATACATCAGCATATTTCTACTTGTCCGTAAATGTGTTTTAATGTGTGTCCGTTTTTGATTTATTAGTGGATATGTTGATGAAAATGTTTTATACTTTTGATGCATTGTGTTATTTTATATTATAACTCATGAACTCTAAAGGTTGTGGGAATTAATATTTTGAAGAGCTCTCATTTAAAGAAGATTTGTCAGTGCGACAGAATATTTGAGTATGAACAGAACTTTGAATGTGTGTGTGTGTGTGTGTGTGTGTGTGTGTGTGTGTGTGTGTGTGTGTGTGTGTGTGTGTGTGTGTGTGTGTGTGTGTGTGTGTGTGTGTGTGTGTTTGCTACAAGCTGCACTGAAAAAATATATACTTTGGACCAAATTGCTGTCATTTTTTACAGCTAAATGTATACTTTTTTCTCAAATTGCACTTTTTATTTGATTTAAACCTACAATTTTAGGTCATATGCAATATGAATACAACATATTTATTTTACCCAATATAAAAATGTACCTTTATACAAAGCAATTTAAGTAAATCATTTTTATTTTTTTTAGCTTTGTTACAACTTGATTTTTACATTTTGGAAAAACATAGTATTTAATATTCCATCTAAGTAAAGTTTTTTACTTTGGTATAAACTAGTTAAAATGCTGTAATTTTTTACACAAATGTATCAGCTTTCATCAAGTTAAATTTCGTATTCAGTACTACAAGCTTTCAGCGTGTCCTCAAACGGCTACCGTATGTGTGGCTCTGAGAGCAGTGCAGTATATATCTCACCATGCACCAAGTCATTATCAGTAAATTAAGAAGTATTTAGCGAGTCCATAGTTTTACGGGGATAAAGGGAACAGGGAACAGGGAAATGATTTGTCCCTTGTGATAATCTTGTTGGATGAAAAATGTAATGACACCACAATGTCTCTGTATCAATATCTCCATTATATTATAACAATAATTAAGTGAAACAAAGACAACCATAAGAATTCATACCATTGGCCGAACGCCAAAGGGAGACTGTGCTAAGTAAGAACAACTCCCTTTCCCGGCGATCAGTTTTCCAGAAAACGCTCCCGGTGCAGCTGAGAATGCCGCTCTGGAGCGGAGCATTCCCATGAAGTGGGGAATGTTTATTTTGCAGTGGGTTTAAGATGACATGTGTGAAGCCATTAAGCAGGATTAGTCTGTTAATTAAAGCCATTCTAATATTCTACCTTTAGCCTCATTAGAGTGAGACCTCGATGTTGAGAACTGAGCAGGCTCTCGTATGTGACAAACCAAAGCTCACAAATTCACTCACGAACACATGTGACACACTTACATACACACACACATACACACTGAAGGTCAAATGTGCTTGTGGTCATTGCATGAGAAGAAGGTGTCTATTTCAGCAGGCCTCTTTTACAGGCGCAGCAGCTATCACCAATAGCACACACCAACCTCAGTGGCGGTGCGTCAATAGAGGGCGCTAGGGCGCCGCCCCTCCTAAAATTTTGCGATGAAAAAAAAAAAAGAAGAAAAAATATATATAATATATACTGTCAAAAAACATTATATATCAAATAATTTAAATAAGAAATATACCGTGTTGACGCACATGTGTGTGGGAGACCGTAAGCCCCTGTCAACAACCACTTAAGTTAAATATAATATATCGCCATTCATCATTACTGAGAAAAGCCCCTCCCCTCTCGGGGCGCCGGCCCAATGTGTGTCTATGGCAAGCCAACAAACATTTCACCCTCGTGACGGCAAGGACAGCTTCTCATTGGCGGATGAAACGTGAATCTTCGGGCGCACGAATCTGCGCCCTAGCCAATTACATCGTTTCTTATTGCAACGTGGTTGGACTATTCGTCCAATCAGAGACCTTTATCATTCCCTCACACCCCATATAGCTCCCACGTAGCTACGCGAGCAACACAGCTAGCAGAGACTTTGATTATGTTAGTATGGCGACTGAAAACTCTGTGGTATCTCTACGCGAAACACCTTTCAATCCACGATCAGATGTTGACAAGAAGAGGCTGAAAGAGTTGGGACCCGAACGTCCGGATTTAAATATTCAGCACTAAAGCAGTGAAGCTACACGCACCAAGCTACATGCTAACCGGAGCTGCTAGCTGGAGGCTCCGTGTGCAGTGGCTCTGAGCAGCCGAGGAAGCGCCGGGCTGTGAAGGAAGATGAGCTTGAAGGATTGCTGCAGAGGTGAGTGTCAAAATCAGCAGATGCCTGTCAGAGTTTAATGTTTTATCTTTCCCACAGCAGAACACATGTTGGACATTGCTAGATTTGGGTGGATATCATATCAGGCTATAACTTTATCTAAAATACCAATTCAACCCCCAACAAGTTAGAGTGTGTGAGTGTGTGAGTGTGTGAGTGTGTGAGTGTGTGAGTGTGTGTGTCATAGCTACAGCCATCAAGGTGGCTCCTGGCCTTTTGTCTATGTTGCTGAGCCATCAAGACACACAAAACATAGTTTTTTGTCTGTAGTATGAAGCCTGTTTGTAGTAGATATTTCCCCACAACTTATCTGTCTGTCTCTCTCTATATATTTATCTGTAGGTTTGTGACACCATACTTGGACACACCAGGGAACGCTTTGCCTTCAAAGACCACCTCACCAGTGCCACCTTACTGCAGGGCCCCCAGTTTGAATGCTACGTCAATGTATTCCCTGAAGTTGCTCTGGCCACCACATTGAATGTTTCTTAAACCATTCTGCTCTGAACCTCTCATGCCCAAAGTTACAGTTTGTTGATAGTTGTTATTGGACAGTGTTGAGCACTGTGTTTTCTTGAAATAAAGCTTTATTTTTTAGAATATTCTACTCCAAACATCTTTTCTTCTCATTGTGGAGTGCTATTTAAACCGCGCCGCCCAACTGCGCCCCCCCCAAAAAAAATGTCACCAGCCGCCACTGACCAACCTACTATAGTGTTGGTCTGGTTTTGGGTTAAAGCTCTTTCAGAAAATTGTATCGAAATAAAAAGCAAGGAATCTCTGTCTGTCTGTCTCATTCAAATTTACTTCACACTCTGCAGCTTGGGCAGCGGCTCATTGACTGTAGTTCACTTTACAGTTCAGGTAAATGTAGCACGATGATGTTTTCTTCCGAAGTAGAAGTATACGGTTCAGTTGCATTTTTCTGAAGTGCTTTGGGCGGCTTTTGTGAGGTAGTTCAGGGTTAGAAAGGTAATATAAGTTGAGTTAGAGTTAAATGTCAGGGGCCCTTTCAGATGGGGTAACTGTAAAGCCTCCCCTTTGTGCTATTTTGGTGTTTCTGACAGCGAGTAGCTGGGATTTTGGTTTATCACGTATTTATGTCATGGCAGGTGTTTTGCTCAAGAGCCATGGAAGCGCAGCGTTGAGTATGAAGTTGTTTGTGTGGGCGCTTCTCGAGAAACGACTTACAGCAACACCACAGGCCGAGCATTCAGGCCGTTCTGAATGGGTACGTTTTCTTTTCTTTTTTTTATTATTATGATTTTTTGTCAAAAAGAAGAAAGATGTCATTGGATTCAAAAGCATTCAGAAGCGTATACTTGTATGAGTATACTTGCTAGAAGAAGCCTCTGACAACGCATTTCAAGGCAAATTTCCCTGCGGGACGATAAAGTATAATTTATCTTATCTTGACAATCACAGAAAACTCAAATTCCCCATTAATCCCATGCTATTCCTTAAAGGGCGTGCAGATTCCATTGCAGCTTTTTATGTCATGAAGTCGCTTGACTTAAAACATAGCGTGACTTCTCTTACATCAGGAGAAGATCTGTGCAACCCAAGCACGAGCATTCACCTACAGCCAGTGAGACAAAGACACAAACCCACACTCAAAGCTGTTCATCTTTCTTCTTTGTTTGTCATTTTCAGTATTGACATTGGTGTCCATGTGGCAAGTTATGACCAGCCATCAGCATTTGGCCATGGATCCAGAGAACATATGACCTCATAAAACCAGCTTTAAAAAGGAATGAGGCACCAGCAATCACTGAGAACAGCCTGTAAATTCCTTTGACAACAGTTGCATTTTTTTTATTGTTGAACTAAAATTACACAGTGACACAAAGCCGTGGCACAGCATGCAGAATTGCTGTCGTCCAATTGTGTTACTGGCTCTACGGAGGGCAGACAGGAAAAAAGCCAGTTTCAAACAGCCAGAAATAGAAGGAAGTATATAAACAGTTAACGTTTTTATAGACCAGAACGACCCTAACACCAGCAGTGGAACTTGCATCTGATCCGTGTGAATGGATTTAGTCGCAGACCTGAGAAGACCTGTGAAGCTTTAAACAGCTGAGATTAGGAAAGAGTTTGTTAACATGTTCCCATTTTATAGACTTGAAGAGCCCCTGCACTCACTTGCACATAAGTGGCAAGTCTTGTAAAACAGATTTAACAGATTATTGTAAATAAATGAGTTGTCTAAATAGAAATTAAACTAAATTTACAATTTCACTGACCTTGTAATTGCCATAATTATCCTTTGATGGGCAAAAATCGAGTAAAGACAGCTTATTGAAGTTGAAGTTACTGTCAGGGATAAACATAGTAAAATATATTGAAGTAGGAGTACAATTACTTGACCTAAAAGCTGGTTCTAGGAACTGTTTTAATTACATTTGATTTCAATGAAATCATCAAAGTGGAATCCTGTCTCTATAGGCCTGTCAACCACCTCACTAATTCAGAAAAAAATAACTGTCTAGTAACTTCTAATAGTGTCACAGAAAATAAATGAACAGCTAACTTAGATTATCAGACTGTAGCAGCGTGACTATAGGTGACTCATTTTCACCTTCAGGTCTACTCAGTAAAATACAACTCAAAAATCTACTGAGAGGCAAAGTAGAAATTCAGAATTTCATTCAACTAGTAATGAAAACATTAGTTATAATTGTTTACTGATTAACCACACAAGTATTATTAACACAAGGAATATGTTGATTAATTAAATATATTAAAATAGTGTCTTTATGAATTCTGTAGACTAACATTTAAAAATATTACTTCTAATGGCTAACATTTCACTGTAAGTGATTTATATGTATATCAAAAGTCTTTTCCGACGATCAGGACACTCAGCCCTTTTTTTAATATATTTCAAGTTAAAAAAGTGTGGTATGTTGTACACTATTTGTATGAAAAACATTATTGTTTTTTTGTCAAAGATAATGTTTAAGCAAAGCAGGTTGAATTGAATTGAGACCACAGAATAAGCTACCAAAAACAACACAGATCTATCTTGAGCGCATCACACTTTGCCTCAGGCCAGCAGCGTGGGTCGCGACGTGAACTCGGGGGCCAGATCCACCGGTGACCTTGGTTCCACGCAGTCTGAGCCAGGGCCTCCTGCAGGGCCCCGCCAGCTCAACAGCAGACCAACAGGGGTTAATGTGTGTCTCTCTGTCAGCCAGATTGGTGTCAGCTAAATAAACATTACTCTGAGAAGACCCATTTAATTTGAATCCCACTCTGTTTTCCTATCCATATGAATTACATGCATATTTGTATATAATTGACTTGACACTTCATGCTTATTTTGACAACACTGTCAGAAATCAGATTAATCTCAACAGTCACAAGCCGATATGGCCATCGTGTCTAACTAGCTTACTTAACTAGCAAGCCTAATCTTGGACGGGTCATACGACTAGCTAAATACTCATCCGGACAGCTATAGGCTACAGTGGCTAATGAGCTAATCTGACTAGCATTATCATAATAGCTCACTGGCGAGCTAAATAGTTTGCCAAGTCTCTTACAGGATAGTGTGGCTAGCTAGACTGGCTCGTATAATTCACTACCCAAATGTCACGAAGCAACCCGTGTTACCTAAAGAAAACATGCAGACAAAAGGACAATTTGAAGGTGCTGTATTTGATATCCAGCACATTAATGTAGCAGCAAACAACTAGCATCTGTGTAAATATATAGTGGAGTAATGTCTACCTGAGCAGAGGTTCATGTCCCGCTGTGTATGTTTCTTTAAATACACATGTTCACACTGCATGTTTAACCATAAAGTATTAATGCATTTATTGGTCAGAGTGCTTTCCTTGACATGACTGGCAGTTACTTCAAATGAATCACCTCATTTGATTTTCTGAGGTAACAATAAAGAAATGTTCTGGTCAATCAGCAGCTGAATTTTTCAGTGAGAGCGAGTCAGAGACACCATGTGAACTTACCTTTAGGATTTTAAATTCAGCCCTTGTTTATAAGATAACTTACTGGTTTTGCCAACAGTGTGACCTGTTTGTTCTAGCTTAAAATTAGCATTAGCTAGAGTGTTCTGGCTAACCTGGCTCGAGGTGCAGCGATTAAAAATGTAGCCTGAATTATTTAGGAGATTACACCAAATTGGGGATTTTTGGAAAATCCTCCAGTGTGATAACTGGAGAGTTCGGTTTGCTGCCTTGAGATGCATCCTAACGTAAGAGTCTAAGCGGAGTGACATGTGTTCACAGAAACCTGGACATTGGTGTTACTTACAAGAAAGCATATTGTTATTGGGGAGGGGTCTCTTATGTCCCCCCACCTGCTCAACATAATTAAACCAGTCAGAAATACTACTTATTGAGATATAATATTTTTTAGATTCTGTTTCCCCAGACCAGCAACAACAAAAAAAGCCCATGAAACCACAACGCTCATCACTGAGCCTTTGCTTTGCAGCCTGCAACTCATCAGTCACCACCACCTTCGGGCTCCACCTCCGGCTTTGGGACAGCAACTCGTTTGACCAGACTCACACGTCCGTGATAGGAGATAAAACAGACGGGTATGGAGATGACTTTGGAGCAGCAAAAAAAGAGACAGTCAGCCAGACGGTCAGGCCTGCACAGCAGATGGACCACCATGAAGTGCAAGGACAGAGCCAGTCTGTTCACGGGCACCCTCGTCCTCCTCCTCCTCCCCCTCCTCCTCCCACTCTTCCACCGCAGTTAATATGCACCTGTTAGACAACAAATTAACTTGTTGACTGTAAAAAACAGGACAGTTTTATGCATGTTTTTTTATGATTAGGAGCTTGATTACTGGAGCTATAGTATTAACTGTTCATTTACTGTACTCCACATTCTGGTAGCAGAGGGCAGAAGGGCACGTGGATGGTTATAAAGTGTTTATTGTCTGAGAATGGAGGGAAGACGGGTGCCAAGGAGGGAGGGGTACATTACACAGTGAAGGAAATATAATATGGCCGAGAAGAGAAGGTGTCATCGTTAAAAAGCTACACTTTCACACCCACTTATGAACCGATGGTTGAAGAAGGACATATATAGTATATTTTATTGTATAATTTAGAATCTGTAATGTAATGTAGTCCCCTGATGTATGTCTTTAACAAAATACAACTTCCAACGATAGATTTGTTGTCAGTTTTTGCTGAATTGGTTCTGTTTTACATTAACTTAACTAGCCGTCTGTTAGTAAAAGGGCAGATGGGTAAAAAATGTTCAGCCTAAAGAGAAACAATTGTCTACATTTAAAAAGTTACTAGAGTGGAACTTAAAAATGTACAGCTACAATTGGCCAAACACACTTTAATTCCCTCCTAATGTGACGAGCAAACCTAGGTTGGCCAAGTCCTTTTAGTTCAGCAAGATGGTGATAACTAGTTTGTCTAACTAGCCAAAGCTAACTAGCCAGAGCTAAGAAGGTAACTAGCTCTAAAGTAACAAGACCGATTTGTCTCTAAATAAACACCAGAGGATATTTTGAAAAGCACAAGTGTAAATATTAACATTAATAATGGCTGGATTCCAGTTAGCTGTTTCAGATTCATGGTCCTGGTATACAGAAGGGCTGGAATGAGTCCTAAAACATGGAAATACATTACAAAAATGTAATATTGATTTTTTTTTCTTCATGGTTTTCGTTTAGATGCCTGGAGTAAGGTCTGTGGTGAACACAGGTGTAAGATAACTCAATGTTTTGTCCTTTGATATGTACAATATGTCAGTAAATACTAGATAGCCCACTCCTGAATTTTGTGTCTTCAAAAAGGCAGTTGCTAACAGGCGGCTAAGTGAGACTCCTAAATGTCACCACGCCACTATAGTTCCCCTTCAGCCTTGTTGTGCAGACTCACGCTCATGTGACCGCGGAGAAGTTTATAGACTTTATCTTTTTACTTCTGACGATTGTATTTACTCTTCAAAAATCATAAGTGGTGTTACTTTGTGAAGATTACGTTGCTGAACAAAATGTGTCAGTATCATGAACTTGTGTTTGCCACAGAGCTGTTTTTTTTGTTGTTGTTGCAATAATCCAACATAAAAAACAAAATCCAATTGGCTGTTTGTGGAGGGAACCACTGTGACGCTAACTTTCCGGGGTTGGCCTCCACATGTATGTCACCCCGGCACCACTCTACGCTGCACTTGATTTTATAGGATAGACTGTCCACCACAAATGGTGCAGAAAACACCTTCCTGTCTATTAAGATATCAAACCAAATGCTCTTACTTCATTTGACACATAATTAAAACCTGTAGGAGATGAGTTACGAGAATATGGCTGATCTTTCCTCATCAGCTGACTTGGCGACAGATAGCGTGCAGGGTTGTTAATATCTGGCAGAGTAACAGATCTGCTCTCTGCTGCAGGCCCAGAGGGATGAGGTGTCCATGCCACACCAGACTCACTGACGTGCTGGCAGTTCTTTCAACCAACTGACTTTGAGGTCATTTAATGTCAGTGCTGATTATATGGATGATAACTGCTTATTAAGGGAGGTACAAGAAAAACAACGGTGTAAAAAGACAACTGAAGTCAGGATTATTATTGTGTCCCTTCTTGAATTCTTGCTTTTTGTTTCTTACCATTTTTTTTTTTGCTGGAGGGTGCAATGACATAACAATGTATCAAGTTCCAAAACGGATGATAACATTCACTCTCCTCCACTCTCCATAGTCTGGCATAATCACCACGCTACAGCTCATTCATCTGACAACCCTCTTTCAGCAGAAAAGGATGTTGAATTGTAACAAGATCATAATGTCAAAATAGCAACGGCATCAATCATTGCCATTGTGAAATAAACGTCAAGTCAAACAGGAACGGAAAGGTACCATATAAACATGTAAATAAATGTTCCAGAATACCAGAACAATGTGTTGGTAGAGAAAATGACAGAGCAATAACATCTAAGGGAGATGTGGGGTGGTTATTTCTATTTTTCACTTCATAAGTGTGAATATGTTGTGGAGGAAGCTGCAGGAGAGCAGTACAGCAGAGAGAGAGCGAGAGAGAGAGAGAGGGGTGTGAAGCAGTGGTTACCAAGACATAGTAAGTCTACTAGTATGAAGCCAAATATACCAGTTATCTCCCTCCAGAAATATATTTCTGCTTCAGGTGACGTCTAACAATGTAACTTGACGTTAGGCACCATGCGAGTGCTGCATGGCGAACGCACCAGGCGGTCTGTGGTGTTACAACAGGAGTCTACGATCCATCTCAGGAGGTCACCTTTCAGACCGCCCGCCAGAGCAAGTGGAAGTTACACTAGAATGACGCATGTGTGATACGTGGGACCAACAGGATCATTCATATCACAAATAAAATGTATCAGGTGTAAGGGCGGCGTAATGAGTGTCATTGACCTTGTGTACGATGTGCCTTAACGCTGGAAGGCGTTTCCTTCCCTAAATGTCTCAGGAAAGTTTAGTTTTAAATACATTTTCAGCAACACAATTTTCAAATAATTATTCTGTAAAATCCTTTTGTATAATGCATAGTTTATTTCCTCAAAAGTTCAACCGTAGAAACCTTTTCTCCATCTAAAAACGTCTTTGATGACGTGAGGATGTCCGTATCAGTGGCACAGCACCACCTAGTGGTCGTATTAAGTGGAGCGAAAACACTGACCGTGTCAGACAGTTTGTTTTAAAATCTTTTATTATTTTTTGGAAGTTTTCTTATTACATAAAAATGAACCAAAACATTTAGAAAGCGTGTGTAAAACTAGGTGCAACATATGAGGAGTTTAATCCCAAACAAAATATCCAGTAAGGAAAAAAAAAAGAAATGATAAATTACAACTTGGCATTCCAGAAAAGTGCAACTACTACTTTAGTAATTTTATGACCCAAACAAAAATAGTTCTCCATCTCTAAATCACTTTTGCTTTTTATATATTGACTGATAAAGATTTCCGGAAGCTGTGTTGATTTCCACAATGGATATGTTATATGGAATTAAACTTTCATATATTTAAATGACCTAAAAACAGGAAATGACACAATACAGTAACAACCATAAAAAGTAACCACAACCTTTAAACATTTTTAAACATGTGGCAGGTTATGACAGATACACATTAGCATTGTTTCAATGAGTATAAAGAGTATACATTACAGAAACCTCAGTGTGAACAAAGACTCTTTTAACAAGAGTGGCAACAAAAATACAAATCCAGATCAGCTGGAGACCCTCCCATCTCCACTGAGCTTTCACGATCTTCATCTAAGTCATAACAAAACACTTAACTGTACACAAGATGATTTGCCTCCCGAAAAGGTCCTGAAGGTTTGTTTCCTTTCAGAGCGTCTCTGGCCCGTCGCATTATAAATGACAGATGACCAAAAATCAGCTCGAAACTTTAGTTTGCCCGAAAAATGTAATACAGTAGCACAAAAGGTTTTGCTCTCTTCAGGATCTCTTGAGAGAAAATGAGGATTTTTGATTTTTTTTTCAGTGTAAAACAATTACACTTCTGTTTGTCCTTCAATCCAGCGTGGGTGATACACACAGAGACACGACAATGCAGGGAAATGTGCCAAAACAAATTTCTCACACAAAAAACTGATATTTCTCAAATTTGTAGTTTTATCAGCCTGGAATGATGTCAAAGGTAAAACAGCAAATATTAGTTATTTTGAGCTGTGGTGTTATCAAAACGAGTTTTCCAATAAAACCTCAACCTTTGGAGATGGTGTGAGAAGCGTAAGACTTGCTGAGTTGTTGATCTTAAAACAGAAAGACGAGAAAAAACAAGGCTGGTGAATTGAGGGAGATATTTCTGTCTTTGGGCCTCGTTGAGGAAGTTTTGCAGCTACGCAGTGCACCGTAGAAGCAGAGGAGGAGGAGGAGGATGAAGAGCTGAGGACTATTAACCATGGGTGGTGTCATCCTCCACAAAGTCTTTAGCCTGCTCCGCTGTGATCACATCAATGTGACTCACCTAAAAACGACACACATATACACACACACACACACACACACACACAGTTAATGACCAATCAATACTCTATTTTAGCGTCTGTGACTAAGCAGTGATCATTTATGTTATTAAAAACACAAAAACTCCAGAGCAAATATTTTCTTTTCACTCAGGCAGCTCAGAAAACCGACCTGAAATACAGGTGGAGAGTGTAAACAGAAATGTTCTGATTTTTGTTTCCTCCCGTTTATATATATATATATATATATATATATATATATATTTCATAGGTAAAAAAACACAACTCTAGGGAGGACAATCTGGCAGAGATTGGAGTAGAACATGCCCTTTTTTTTATCTGTGCAATGTTGGATTTTACAGCCTTAATATCAAAGACTCTGCAACAGCTTGTTCGGTCTGATGTTCAGGAACATGAAACGGATTATGTCTTTTTAAGGATTTCTGGACAAACCTGGAATGCCACAGAGGCACAATATCTACCAGGCTGTGGTTATAAATAATGACTATTTCCATAAAACCAGGAGGTAACTAAATGCAATGCACTTTTAAGTCATGGCCCTGTTGCAACCAATGCAGAGAAGAATCACACTTGAATGATCCCTGTGGACTCACCTTGTTTCTGAATTTGACACCGTAGAACTTGTCGGCGGACTCCAGCAGCTCGGGCCTGAAGGTGGTGGTGATGAACTGGGCGTGGCCTGCTAGCTCCACGATCATGTCTGAAATGGACATGCAATACAAGGAGGAAAGAGATTAGGACTTTATAAATTGCCAAAGCTTTCTCACAAAGAATGAAAACCATGATATTCTGTTACGATCATTGGTACAATTTATTTATCAAATACAAATACAGATTCTATACAACTGTACAGATTAGGGGTGTAACGGTACATAGATGTCACAGTTACATTTATACCCCGGTTTCAAAGTTCAGTTCAAGTTTGGTCCAGCGGAAACAAAGCTTGTTTTGTGCGAGAACCTTATCATGTGTTGCCGACGGTGTACAGCTAAAAGTTTCCAAGCAGACCTCGCGCGTGTTAAATTTGGGTCCGCATTACGAGCATCAAATGACACACCGCGTCGTCTGTGTGGCTGCACGCAACGAACAGCGACGCTTCTGCACGAATATACGAACCGTTACAGCCACTGCACAGATGTTTCCAATTTCCTTGCTACCCGTTGACATAAATTCATGGATGAGATCGACTGTATTCCACGAGCACTTTACCTGAGACAGCCTTCCTGTGCTGGGCATCGAGGGCCTGATCGATCTCGTCAAACAGGTAGAAAGGAGCCGGGTCACACTTTTGGATGGCGAAGATCAAGGCCAGAGCCACCAGAGACTTCTGGC
Organism: Myoxocephalus aenaeus; assembly: GCA_038501785.1. Lineage (NCBI taxonomy): Eukaryota > Metazoa > Chordata > Actinopteri > Perciformes > Cottidae > Myoxocephalus > Myoxocephalus aenaeus. The sequence continues at coordinate 2,419,545 of JBAMJR010000125.1, read as the reverse complement.
CTCCAGAAAGCTGCTGCATCTCTCTCATCTCACCCTGCTTCCCTGTGAACGACACCTGCACACGACAAGAGAGGTCGTCTATCAAGACCAGGGCAGAAACACCTTCCATATAAACCTAATGGTGTCTTTATTATTATTATTATTATTATATTCTCTGATTTGGGACAGATGCTCCAACAGATGACTAGAAGGATTCTGTGCTGTAACGACAGCTTTGATAATGATACGCACACATTTAGAGTGAAGAGAATCGGGTATTACTCATGGCATGACGGCAGCAGGTGTGTTGACTCCAATACTCCAAAAGATAGACACACAGTCACATGTTTCCAGACAAAGACCCGCAGATACAAGAGGTACACGGCAATATCACTATCATTGTAATGCTTTTTCTATTAAATTACATTCATCAACTGTTGTAAAAGGGAACGCATTCTCAGTCAAAGGGGATAAAATGAATAACGGAAAAGACTCTTACCCTGATGCCGACTCCAGTGAACTGGTCCACTGAAGGAACGCTGCTCTGTGAGCCGGAGCCCTTCTCGCTGTCTGCACCTCCCTCGCCCTCATCTTGAGACTGGCTGCCCTCGGCATCACCCTTCTTCATCACCAACGTGGCTTTGCCCCCTGGGACCAGCTTCAGGAAAACCTCACTGAAGTTCTTTGACACCTGAGGGAAAGAAAACATGGCGGGAAGAAACAACGTGAATATTAGTCACGTTAGAAAATGTGCATCCAATGCGACACTGAAACTAAATAGGCTTCATTTCTAAAACGGAGAATAAATATTAAAAACCAATCCATATTTCATTAGTAATATTGCATCGACTCATATATATATATATATATATATATATATAAAAATATAATTATGCCAGAGAGCTACTGTAGGTCACAGCCAAGTGCATTAAAAAAACATGCATGTCATAGAAATATTCAATAAGGCACCAACAGGTACATCCGTCCTGCAAAGCCAGGCGTGTCTTATTAAGCACCAAACACGCATTAGCTTGACGGACGTATAACAGACCTTTGCCGAGCTACGTGATGTAGTAGTATGTGTAGTAGCGTGCGTTTTATTCAGTCAATCAACACAATAAGTAAAGCCGCAATCTAATATACAAAACAGAAAGACTGAAAAAGGTAGAAGCATAATGTATGTTCTACATCTATATGTTCCTATCCTAAATTCTTATCAATTAAATCAGATAATTAATTCGATATTCAGATAATTCATTCTGTATTAATTCAACGCAGGCACCCATCTGGATGCCTGGAACGACGAGCCACGTACCTGCTTGAAGGTGAGCTGGATGGCCTCGTACTTGCGCAGCTCCAGGACGTTCATGAGCTCCATGATGGATTTGTGGCCGCGCTCCAGCTCATCCTGACGCTTGATCAGCTTCTCCTTCTGCTCAGAGAAGTTGACAAACTGGTCCAGAGCTTTCTTGTTGACGTGACTGTACTTCTTCAGCTCCGTGTTGCACTGCTCCAGTTTTCGGAACAACTGTTGGAGAAGAAAGAAAAAGGAAAGATGAAATCATCATCATCGACATTGATTGGTAAATCAGGCCGGCAGTCTGTCCGCATCTTGAGAAGATCATTCTCAAAAAGCGCTTTTCTGTAAAGTGGCTTTTGAAGTACAAGAATAAGGAATTAATTTGTATCGATTCCATTCTTATAAGACGGTTTTGTGTTTTCTTTCAAGGTTGCCCTGCATCATTTATTACTTTTTTATATACTTCTCATAATTAACCATATATGCTTTACGGTTTATATATTCAGAGGAATTAGTTTGGAGTTTTATTTTTATAATTTATTTTACCACCAAAATATGTAATCAGAATTCTGCCAACGACCCTGTGTCCCTTCATCTTGAAGTTTTCCAAAGCTAGAAAGGCAGCTACAGTATATCTCACTAACATCACAGTGTGCAGTGATGCCACTTGTTGACTTAAACAGGCACACAACTTCAGACCCATTATTCATTTCAGTTTAAAAAAATATGTTGCTAGATTCTATTCATGTCTGAAGATGACCTGATTAAGAAGCAGCTTGTCTGGATCAAAAGTGACATGTACTCCACAGACTCAAACTATAAATTCATCCATCTGAATCACTAATGACTGAGGGAACACGAACAAGTGCCATTATTACTTGGCCCTCTCTCCCACTTCTGCAATCATTGGCTCCATCTTGCCCCCGGAGCACGTCCTGTGGAGAGCGGTTAACTACGTGGAGTGTTTATGAGAAAGTGTGTGGCTATTTTCAGCATTGTCAAGGAGGGGAGATCACACACACACACACACACGCACACACTTATGAAAGATGCAGTCAAGTCCACTCAACTCCCAGAGGCAGCTGGTTTAAAAAAAAAAATCTGAGACAGAGCCCTCACCAGTGTCTGAGTCACTGGTGAGTGGGTGGGATGCGATGGCCCTGGGTCTTATTCCTTAGGCGAGCTTTGTCTGTGTGTGTGTGTGTGTGTGTGTGTGTGTGTGTGTGTGTGTGTGTGTGTTTCAGGTAGTGAGACTGGATGCGCAGAAAAACTGACCTTCAGTAGTTCTTTATAGTTATTGTTAGTGCTACTGTTGTGTCTTTGGTGTCACTCGAGCGGTTTGGCTCTGACTTTCTAAACGTCTGACACTCTTATAATTTTCTTTCATGACGCCTTAAAGGCAGTTAATCAACTGCTCAAATGATGTGTTGTGTAACAGCTTGTAGTGCTTTACTGTCCCTTCACTGTATCTTAGCAAGGAAAGATTGTCTTTTTAGTGATCAAAAGAGTTATAATACATATATTTTCAATCTAGATGGTTTTGGTGCGAGTTGCCTTGTTTTGGAGGTATCGGCCGTAGAGATGTTTGTCGTCTCTCCAATATTATGGGACTTTATGCCTCTCAAATTGTGGTGCTCAAAGCACCAAAACATACATTTGTTTCATTATTTCTTTCAATAAATCACGACCCAGTTACTCAAGATAATCCACAGACCCTCTTGTGCGCAGTTTCAAGGAACTACAGTTGAAAGAAAATAAAAACTGTGCCTGGAAGATATCCACTTGATTTATCCATCTGAAGACTTACATTAACTTCAGATAGACTCTGGATTAATGTATTTTTTGCACAGGAGGACTGTGGATTTCATTGCTTACGATGAAAGTGCATTAGCGAGGGTTCTCTGAACGGCCAGTAGAAACAGGAGGAATGATTACAGCAAGCACATCCTGTTGCAATCTTCATATGGACACCAGACTATCATTTTAACCTTTAATCAGGTAAATTAAAAAAGACAATGTATCCTGTAATATATAAATTAAACTTAAAAGCAATAAGTCACCATGCATCATCATTGTGTACCTGTTTGAGTGTGAGGGTCTGGTACTTCTCAAAGGCCTCCTGAGGCAGCGAGCCGAGCTCTCTGATCTTCTTCATGCACTCCTCTTTCTTCTTGAGCAGCATGCCCTGCCTGTTGGTCATCTTCTCCAGCTCCTTGGTGTCGTGGTTGATGGCGTCATTCTGGTCCTTCTCAATGTTCTTCCAGCGATCCATGTTCTTGGCGTGGTCCTTGATCTCCACCTCTGTCTTGTCAACCAGAAGATCCAGATCTGGGAAAGACATTGGAGGAGATAAGTGATGGGTTTCATTCCAAATGAGACATGAGTGCATAAACAAAAAACAACAACAAGCACTGCTTATAGACATATAGGCTTCATCTTCATTCAGCGGCCAAAATTACTCCATTTGGATTTAATGCCTTCATCAATAACAATGGAGGCTACATTTCCCACTTCGATAGTCCTGAGTCCAAAAGACAACATTTATTGAAAAAGATGTTATCATGTCTAAAATCACAAATTATTTTAATTCTACAAAATATTCTGCTTTAATTCTGTTTGATAAAAGATCAAGAGAAGAGGTGTTTATTGCCATTGTAGTGACATTTCCGCTGTCCTAACACTAACCCTTCACTCAAAAACCTCAAAGCTTCAAATGGAAAAAACCCAATCCATAACTTAACCAACTACTTAACTACTGTTATGGAGCACGGAGAAAAGTTCTGGTGAGCTGACATTTGAAGAACGGAGATGCGGGGTGACAGATCCGTGGAGAAGGCGGCAAACTTGTTCGTAATTAAGGATTCAAATTAACTCGGCACTCGTGCTGATTAAAAGGTCAGAAACATTTTCAAATGCACTGTAGGGTGCCGATTCTGGAGACTATTGTATAACATCTTAGTTCTGATAGTAAGTGAGTTTAAATTGCCTTAATATCAGCACGGGCAAAATCAATCGTTGTCATCCAGTCTGATCGCCAAGCAGCACAAGCCTACTTTAGAACAAAAGACGGTATATAATGCCTACTTCAGAATGAGCTCATGCTGTTAATATGTCTTTAATTAATTAGTGACAATGATTGAATAGGAATTTATGCAAATTAAATGTATTCAGGACAACTGCCTTGCATCCACCTCATCTGAGTCATAGCACCGCTAGAACATAAAAACAACGGCCAGGCTGTCTCTGGAACAGGAGATCAACCACACTGAGTCGATCACATCACAGCAATTTTTCACCATCTGCTCGTGGTACAAACCCATTTAGACTGCTATTTTTGGACACAACAGATAATAAATCAGTTAAGATGACCAATTTCAGACAATAGCGATACGCTTTGTTAGTTGCCTGAAATGATACGGTACCAGTGACGGTGCTACATTAAAAGGCTCTGAAAAACATTATGTTTGTCTTGTCTTGATTCATTTTTTAATATACGTTTCTGGCCTTTATCAAATAATTTGTGTAAACTTGTGTGTATGTGGTGGTCTGGATGAATTATCATAATTGTATTTAGTTTAATGGTAAGTGTGTGCATGTTTTAACCTCATGCTTACAAGCTAGCGTCTCTGAACTGAATGCGGCCCACACATCCCAGTGTGGGTTCTTTAGTAAAATACATACCTTCCGATCGCGCCAAAGTCTCCTTGACACGTTTGTTGATGCCCTCCAGCTCAGATGTTGTGGCTGTGAGCACCGTGCCTCCCTCAGTCTCTCGCAGCTCATTTAGTTCCTGTGTCAATGAAAATTAGGCCACATAAAAAAAATTAAAAAAAAGGGTCATTCCAATTCAAACACTTCTCTTCTGACTTGTATGCATGAAAGCATTGAATCCAGGACTCTCTGTTTACAACAGCACATCATTATACCATCTAACCGCTGCAAACAAAAATAGTGAACGTGGTTATGCAAATTATTATAATTTACCTTACGAATAATACAAAAAGAACAAAACTACAGGATAATTAGTATTGTGTAATGTCAGATTTGTGTCTAACTGCGCTGTAGAGCCGTCCTATGACACGTTTCTGGGGAGTGGAAAGGGACAGTGTACCTGCTCCACTTGGTCAAGACGCTTCCGCAGGTTCTCGTTGAGATACGTTTCCACTCTGGTCATGATGCCCTCCAGTTTAATCCTCTCATTCAACAACTGTCTGTTGTCCTGTGGGTGAATAGAGGGATCAACACACAAAATACAACCGGTTACTCTTTGCCTAGTGTAGACAAACAAGACATTAAAACATTCTCAGCAACTCAACATTTAAAAGTTCTTAACACTCTTGCTCTGTGTATAAGATGGAAGAAATCTGATGCATAGCATGACGCCATCAGAGAGAAAGAAATGTGAGTAATGTTAGCAATAATATATCTAAAAGGGCAATTTTTTATAACATCTTCCTTCGACATTTTACACAGACTGCTATAATGTGGCAACAATATCCACTTCTGCACTGAATAAAACTGAAAATAGTGAATAAGCAAGGCTCCGGTGAATATTCACTTCAGTCCAGGCAAATGCTTCATTAACAATAACTCCTAATTAAATGTGATGTCGCGAGCAATAGAATTTGACAACCACCAACACGGCAGAACCGAACATGAAAGGCTCCATGTTGCAGGGGCGGAGTTGTTGCGCAACCATAGCTGGGACGGGTGAGAGATCATTGAGGTAAGAGCTGAGTGCAGCTGGTGTTGAAGGAGAAAGAGGGGCAACGCTGGATCACAGGAACAACCCACGCATGACCTGACTGAGTCAGGTCATTTGAACACTACACACTAGCACATCATACGCTAGTAGGAGGCGGAGAGGAAGGAGAAACAGAGAGACAACGAAATGTAGGGAACAGGCGTATTGTGTGAACTCCATCTAAGCAGGTGGAGGGTTGTGAATGCATCAACGAGTTCAGCTCAACTCAGAAAGATTTGAATCCATTTAAATCAAACATTGAATCTATTGTCGCTACATATAATTGGGGGTGGCCGATATGACCAAACTCACAGTATATTCTGTATACACTGTATAGCTGAGCAATCTGGATCTAAGCAATAAAGAATGTTCGAAAAAAATCCACATTACTGTTTTATCAAAGCTTTTTTACCTCTTTTCACCACAGCACAATGGGAATTACATTACACTTAAAAATAGTTACACCGTTAAAGAACGCAAAAGCAGACATAACCTGAAAAGGCGATAGCCAGTATGTCACCATAGACGGTACAAACTGTGTGGCGGTGACGTAGTTCATTGGGTGTTGCATCTCCCTCGTCCCTGTCTGAGTGTCTGTGTTTATCACAGCAAAGACGTTATTGCAAAATACATGTCGCGGCCGAACGTCACATCGGTGACGGGGATGAAAACGGTATACAGCCCACCCCAAGGTGTGAAAGACTGTGTATAACAACAGACACGGATCGTACATCTCTGTCCGACCCACGTACCCACCTGCTGGAGTTGACGGATCTCGTCGTTGAGGTCATCGACGCGCCTCTGGTCCTCCAGGCTGAGCTGAGAGAGCAGATCTGTACCGAGCTCGGCCTTCAGGGACTCTCTGGTGGACTCCATGGCATGGAGACTGGCCTCCAGACTTTGGAGACTGCGTTGCTAAAAGAAGAAGAGTCAGACATCAGTAGACCACCCCCCCCCAGGGGACAGACCATGCAAACTCCATGCAAAACTCCGGGCTTGCATGTACGGTAAATGACGACATTGTGACAACATCAGTTTTATGATCACCTTGGGCATGAACGTCTTCTCTGACTGCTGCCTCTTCTCCTTCAGCATCTTCATCTCGGACAGAATACTGTCTCGGGATGCCTTAAACTTCCTCTGCTGTGTCTCGATCTGCTGCATCTGGTTCATCAGTTGGTCGATCTCATTGTTGATGCGTGGAGGCAGTGATTAAGGACGTATAAGCCAATGATTACTACAGATGATTTACATTTTCTCTGAGAAGTAACTAAGCAAAGAAGTTTCAAGTTAAGTTGACAAGTCAGACTCCATCTTCTCATAGTTTTCCCAACTTGTTGTGACCCACTGACGACATTATCTCTGTTGCACTGTCTAGTAGTGCGAGTAAAGTTAATTGTATTTATATAGCGCAATATCACAAATCCTATATCCCTCAATTCAGATAAGGATATTAATAGATTGCAAGCATATGAAGAATGAGTGCACATGGCATTTGCTTTTGCAGGACCTGCATTCTGTCCTTACCCTCAGGACAAAAAAGATCTACACACAAATAAAACTAAAAGCAGAAGCAACAGAAACCTGTTTTGTAGAGAAAGCTAACAGGATGGCTAGCTTGTAGGCAAAGTAAACACAGGATTGTGTCATTATTGATATCAAAGAAGAGGATTAAAGAGGGCTTCCAATCACATCATTAATCTAATTTAACAGAGAAGCGTATTGATCCACCAGGACTATAACATGGGCCTTGGAGGTTTAACAGGACTCAATAAACACTTAGGCCAATACATCTGCTGATTGTTTTTTTTTAATGGTTAAAAGAGCTGCTGAAAGTCAGAGGACTGTCCTGCCTGAGCAGATGGAGGAAATGATTGGTTTAAGGTCATCTGATCATTTCCTTTAATGGGAACAAGCAGACATCATGTCACTAACTGCCCCGAGTGAAATGATTTATAAACCTGCATTAGTCTCTGATAACCACTTCAACTCTCATGAATACAATATAAATCATGGTAAATGGACTTGTATCGCACTTTTCTAGTCTTTTGGCGACTCAAAGCGTTTTACCACGACGTGTAACATTGTAAATATTCCTCCCATTATTGCACTTATCGTTATTGTTAAATCTCATGCACCTCCCGCCAGGACAAACTCCTTGTATGTGAAAACATACATGGCAATAAATTGTTCTGATTCTGATGTCACCATTCACACACTGATGCCAGGGGCTACCATGCAAGGTGCCACCATTCATATACCGCAGCCAGAGCATGTGGGAGCAATTTGGAGTCAAGAGTCTTGCCAAAAGACATATCGACATTGACTAGCGGAGGCGGGGATCGAACCACCGATCCTCTGACTGAAGGGCGGACCCTGAGGACCTACCACTGATCCACAGTCGCTCACAAATCATGTCACATAACCAAGTCAATAAGAGTTGTAGCCGTTATGAGCAGGCTCGTGCCCTTACTGCGTGACCTCAATACCGTAACAGACGGGCCGGGTGAGGTGCATCGTGTCATCTTGTGCTTATCGACAGGGCAGAGGTGGAAAACAACAAGAGGCTTTGAATAATTGATCTGTTGTCTGACTCACCGCTGCAGGAGAGAAGGACGAGCGGCATGTCGTCGGCTCAGTCATCCGTTTCCCCTGCCCACTCAGACACGCGTGTCAGCACCAGGTGCACTTATTACGCAGCACTGGCTCAGAGTGAGAAGCTGCACAGGTGTGCAAACACACACATAATCATTTCTAAGCGGAAGTGACCATATTCATAAACAATACCATCCATGCAAACCCAAATCCTCACTGATCCGCCTGTCCTGCTTTCATCGGCTGTCCAGAAGTGAGTCATGGCTCTGGCCGGTATGACCTAACATAAAGTAATCCTTCTTGACCTGCTTAGACCCTCACATTGCACCCGAGTAAACCTCCTGCTGGCTGAAGTGGCTACATAACCCAGATAGATTTAATCCACATTCAAAAGACAGGCTCAGACATGTGACATCAAACTGTAATTGAGTGAAGGCTAAGCTCAGGGGTGTTATAACTTCTCTCCGAGATAAAGAGAGTCTCCTATACAGTGCAAGGTGGCGTGAATTTAAATACTTCTTTATCAACAGAGGATGTCAGTCTTAAATCTTAATATTTTCCATCTCCAACATACTCCTAAGAATATATTGACTGCATTTGACTACGTTTCCTCCTCCATTTCTCCAGAATACCAATACCTCATGTGCCTATGGTTTATCACACTTGCTGTTTTAGACATCAGCAATGTAAAGCTCGCCCTGCACTTCCTGCTGTCCTGAAAAATAAATATGCAAACGATAAAAATAAATTGGGGGGAAAATGTCATCATTTAAAATTTCAGAACGGATTCTATCCTGAAAACGGAAACACTTTCCTGGAACTGATTTCTGACCAACTGTAACCAAATCTTATGAATATCATAACAATATTTCAAAGTGGATGAAGTCTGTTTAATTAAAAAAAGGTGAATAATACATTTTCAAATGTATAAACAGTTCTTCTAATGTCACGTGCTTCCTGTGTGCCCCAAGGGATCAATACGGACATAATAACTGTATTGACAAATAAGAAAACCAGAAAAATATAGACGTAGTCATGGTCTGAGACTAAAGTCCAAGAAAGTGGATCGCATCAGTCCAGTTCTGAGGTCTTTACACTGAATAGTTATAATTCAGATATCCTGCTACACTATGAACCATCCAGACCTCTCTCAGGTGGACTGGGGCAGGTCTGCTTTCTGTCCCCAGTCAAAACTAAACATGGAGAAGCAGCGTTCAGTTTTTATGCACCACATGCGGGACAAACTAACAGAAAACTGCAGGTCGGCTGCAACTTTCCCTTCTGTTCGATTTAGGGCAAAACTAGTAGGAACATAGTGTACTTCATGAAAGTGTGCTAACGGAGGTATCTGACAAATAAAACTCTGTGGGAGGAAAACATCCGAGTGTGATCACATGGTGAAGCTTTTACAGAAACTGCAGAATTTCTTTTTGAGTAAACTAGTTCCAAACTCAGCCAATCTGCCAACTAAAAGTCCTTTTCCTAAAAATGTACATTGAAACGCAGACAGATTTCCATTGCAAGTAATACTGCAACACATCTAGCCACACAGCTACGCCTTCTAAAGAAAAATACAAATTTCCCAATGAAAGTGATTATGTGTTCTGACTTCCCAAAGTAGAACACGGGGAACCGACATGTTCCTGTGGGCATCAATGACATAACGCGGTCTTGATGAGATATAATTGAAAGGATATGTTCAATGTTCCTGCGCAGGTTCTCATTGAGCTTGGCCTCCAGCTCACCCAGCTCCTCCTCAGCCTTCCTCATGTCTTTCTGCAGCTCCAGGCGAGACTTCCTGGTATCGTAGTAGCCTCCTGTGAGAGCTCCCCGGTGGCTCACCTGGTCACCTAGAAGGTCACAACACAATGTACTGCATATAAGAGATAAAGTGCTTCTACAGTACTGGAGCCACGATGACATGTTGAAAATTATAGTCATGCAACATAAAGAAACTGAGCTACGATGGACACGGTTCAGTGATACAAAGGCCAATCAAAGATCCTGATTTAGTGCACCGTCGGATGACATTGCCAAACCCCTTAACAACACAGTTTAAATGGGATCATCCAGAGAAGGCGGATAGTTCAAATAATGACCTATTGGCCAAAATGAAATGGTTGGACAAGCGGTTTACAGTCTTGCGACAGTTAGATAAACCTTTCCACTAACAACCCTTTAGATGCAAATGTCTAGCAGTATCTTTTCATACATTTCTTTTTATGTATGTTTGTACAGATGATTGCCGTCTCACTTTTGGACGGAAACTGCAAGCGTTGTTGTTTTTGTTGTTTAATGAGAGTCACCGCCTTCCTTTCATGCTCTTGTGCTCGCGGTACATACAGTATTGTGCATCACAGGCTCGCTTACCCTCGAGAGTAATACAGTCCATAGTGAAAGCTCTGGCCAGCTGGGTGGAAACTTCCATGCTGCGACAAATCAGAGTTTTCCCAAACACGTGCTTGAAGGCCTTGTCAAAGGTGTTGCTGTAGCGCAGCTTGCTGATCATGGGGATGGCGTCCTGATGGGGCAGAGACACGTTGGTATGAACACAGTGGGGAACATTACACACGTTATCATAAAACAAGAACCGTCCATCGTAGTGTTCTACATGTTGAGCGTAACTCGGAAAAATGAGGGAGCTCGTTTTGGCCTCATGTCCTAAGAGGATTAAGAGTTTTAATAATAATTATAACAATAAATCTGATTCATACAGCACATACTTGTTACAACAAGTAAGTTAAGTAAAATCTTTTATTTGCTGTCAGGGTCTAAATTGATTACCTACAGTGCCAAATGTAATTTATGCATGTCCCTTACGTTGGTCTCTGGGTAGGCCGTGTCCCTGACGTCCAGCTTGGTCAGGGGCAGGAACGTGACTTCTCCAGGCAGGTTCATTTTGTTGAACTCAGTCAGTATTTTGGTGCTGACCTCGTCAGTCTCCACAATGTGATAGAACAGTCTGGAAATCATAAGAGCAGGTAGGCAGGCGTTAAGTAAGAGTAAAATAGAGACACGCGAGGATGGGATGGTTAATTTAACTATAAATCAAGGCTGAGTCATTTTAAAAGCAACAAATATCTGCACATCTGTGAAAACAGAGAAAATGTATACAACATCTGTTCCTGTGAGTAGACCTTGTTTGGTTGCGACATGGTTTTCATTGAAAACAACACAAGGAGGAAACTAAATGTAAAAGGCAGTCCTCACCTGGTACCAGCAGTCACCTCCACACAGGTGTAAAAAGCGGGCTCACACTCAAAGTTATTCATGACGATGCCATGGTAACCGTTGATGACATGCTGGTTGATGCCCTTCCGACGGAAATGCTCGAGGACTTTGTTGATGCTGTCGATTCCGTTGAGAATAGACTGGAGGACCACAAGAGAAAGACGAGGATTAACTCACTTCAATTGGGAAACAAAAAATAGCTATCATTCTAAAACTTCAGATAGGAAAGTAACATAATAATAATAAATCAATTTAACAACAAATAACGCAGCATAAAAACATACATCCTAGTCATAATGTTTTCATAGTAACGGTTGTTTTTTTATTACATAAGCAGCCATCATCTCTTCTCTAAAAGTAGAAAATCCTTAGAGATGGATTTCTCAATAGATGAAATAATGTGCCGTGAAGAATATGTAAAACTTTGCATGTGGTATTGACAAAAATGACTTTGTATTTTGTTAAAATTGTGCAGCACAATGAATTGTACAGTATGACTATAAAAAAAGAGCGAGGAGTCCATCCTGTTCTCTGTTGTCTGCTCTGGAGACGGGATGAGTCAGCAATAATAAAATAAAAAAAGGCAGGACATTTGTCCATGAAGCTACAAACAGCCTCCTTTCATCTCAGCAGTCATTATTCAGAAGGGATATTTGATGGATGTATCTGCCCAGAAGAAACGACTGGCAGTTACTGGCTGAGGCAGCGAGGAGTGAGTCATATGTAAATTTAGCGAGCTGTGATTAGGTGCCAGTAGCGAGGCAGATGAATGATTCCACTTCCACCTGACTACTGGCTGACTCACAAAGTGAGTCCTGCACAGTATTCAGGTGGGCTCATTTGGAGGAAAAAGAGGCACTTTTTCACTTGGGGTTTGATTTATCTTCCCTTGCCCATTTATTTTCTCACAGAACTCCGGCAAGTCTGTGCGACAGTTTCTCCCTCTGGTGTACAAGTGTCATCCTGAGAATAAGGCAGGGTGTGTGTATGTATATGCATGTGTGTATATGTATATGCATACATACATAAATAAGTGATTAGCATGGTACCATCAATTTGTCATATATTTCAATCCTCTGAAAATTCTATTTCTGTGCCCCCACACTATCTTACACACACACACACACACACACACACACACACAGGGTATCGTGTAGCTGCATTATGCAAGTCAATAACTACGCAGTCGTGAACAACGACACGGACCTTGCCAGTTGCCGCCCGAAGGAGCTGCTGTTTCTTCTCCAGGTCCTCTCGTTTGGCAGCCAGGGCCTGCTGCTCCGCGTTCTCCTCACGCCACAGGTAGCTGGACAGACACAGACAGTCACACACTGTTTCACTTGTGTCACCAGAAAGACCAAAGGCTGCAGCCATGATACTCACACAAGAAGAAGTTAGGCAGTGATAAAAAAATAAAAACATCCCAAAACGAGGACACTGTATTTAATGGTTGTACTTTAGAATACATTTTAATGTAAATAATTTATGAATAAATGAAAACATATTTAAAAAACAAAATGGATTTTATATTTGTATATAAATGGTATTTGTCTTCCTGAAAATGAGGTGACACAGTAACTTTAACAATACAATTCCTTGTGGATTCACTATATGCAATATTAAGTGAATTATAAAAGTAATTGCCTCCTTGATTTTCACATTATTTCAAATCCTCAAACATTATTCAATCCTCATATAAAGTCACTTCATTCATGTTAAATAATCACATTTAAATAATTAAAACAATAGAACAGTCTCCCTCTTGTTTCATTATGGTAATGTTATTCATATTTTTAGATCATACACTTCTAATAGCTTGCAGCTGTCGGTCTGCACGTCCTTCTATCAAAGATATCATTATGCTGCCTTTTCACCCACCACACCGCAACAATGGATCACAGTGAACAGGAGGGCGAATTCAATATCAGACAAACACAAACCTATTCATATAATCCGTTTCATTTAGTTATTGTACTAAGGGCCTGGTATTTTAATTTAATGGAATTTAATTAAAAGGTCCTAACCTCTTTTGTAAACATAAATAAACACATTTGCCTCGAGGGTGCCGTCACAATAATAGTTGTAACCGTGAATGGAAATGCTCAGTGTGTCGTGTTTCAAGAAGCAGGGAAGCAGCTGTCTTGACTACATTTTCACAACTAACCCACAACACAATTCATCCACCCCGGAGGACACATGAAAAGCAGAAAGGCGCCTGGCAGCAGAGACCCGAGGCATCATCCTCACGTCACATGAATAAACCTCATTGTTTAACCAATCAGCGACGGCTCAGTGACATTCACAGCAGACAATATTCTGCTGTGTAACTGAAGGTCGTCAAGCAGAAACAACATATTGGTTTAAGGGAAGGGTGAGCAATTCAAATTTAATTTATTTTTAAATCCTGGAACAAAAACCTCAATTTGAAGTAGGTGATTCATCAGATGAAATGACTTAGTCTTTTTTTTATTAAATCAACTTTCTTTGATGAATATAACTCTTTGGGGCTGCCTCCCATTGTGTGCTGCAAGCAGGACAACGTTTTGAAATGCTAAATGGCAACAAATATGGATTGAAGCAGAGTATTTTGTTAGATATAAAACTTGTTTTTACAATGCATTTTGATTTTTGGACTTTACGCCCTTGAGTCATTGGAATCGTTTGAATCACACGAGTCCGCCACAATCCTAGTCACTGGAATCAAATTCTACAAATAATATGATGACGCTAAGTACTTTAGATAATAAGTACTTTTAAAAAATGGTCAAAATTCTCTGATTTCAGCTTCTGAAAAGAATATTTTCTGGTTTCTTTACTGCTCTTAAACTGAGTATCTTTGAGTTGTGAAGAAAAAATTAAGGACGTCATCTTGGGCTTTGGGAAACACCGTTTTTAATGTTTCCCTATTTTTTTTTTAATCGACCAAAATAACAATATAAATCAGGTGATGCTGAACTCTACGAAACTACACAAAAAAATAAGAAAGCACTAGCACAAAGACAAGGCTGAACTTTAAATTGAGTCAAAGATGTGAAGACAAAGACAAGGTTCTTACTTTCTTTCGCTCTGCAGCTCATCTTTCCTGTTCTTGACTTCATAATACTTTTTGTCCAGCTCCTCAACGCGGGTCTTGACTTCATTCAGGTCTTGATCGAGTTTCTAAAGAGACAAATTGAAAATGGATCACATAAACTCAGCTGTTGGGAGGTTAGATTAAAAGCGCAGAAAGCTTTTAGAGAAATTACACGATAAACTCATCATACATTAGCAATTAAACATTCCTGTAAAACAAACCAAGTATTCACAGGAGACAATGTGACTTCACTTTAAAATCATCAAGATTAACACAACATCATGTAATTTAGACCGAATAGGTTATCACTTTGATTTTAAACGTACACTGTACTGCTCGAGGTTCTTCTCCTTGCAGGTCTCTGTGTCCTCCAGGTCTTTGTGGATGGCTGCGATCTGCCTCTTTTTATCATTGATGGCCTGGTCCAGAGACTTCAACTCCTTCTTAATCCACTTGTCCCTCTCTTCTTTAGAGGTGAACTGGCTGCCACGGCCCTGCTTGGCGTACAGGTCTGTCCTCTCCTGCGTGGCCTGGGCCAGTCTGGAGGGAGGCGAAACCACAGGAGTTCACATATCAACGGGTCATCTCAATCTTGTTACAAACTGGGCATATAGACATGTTAACCGTAAACAACCTCGTCAGCCACAACTGTACATATAGAAGTCCTCATCTCTCTACTCATGTGCCTTTTCCTTAAGATCATTTACAGCCATGTTATACGGAGTCCGCTGAATATAACATGCAAGCAGCAGAGTTTTGAAAGGAAGTACAGGTGTGATGGACTTTTCAGGGTCACCTCCCTTCAATTGAGGATTCCAAATGTTTGTATGACACCTGCCAAAAAACGATTTTGTAAGAGAGTCCATAAATGTCTTGTGTGCATCCGCCTCTCGATCTCGCGCTATCCAAATTAATTCAAAATGGGATGACTGACTCGTCGAGTTATACCTGGCCATCAGCTGCTGAGAAGGAGTCATCCCTACCTGGATATGCCTCGCTCCTCTTTCTCCTTCACCATGTTGAATTTGGGTTCAGTCTCCTGCAGCTCTTTTTGCTTCTCCTCGATTTTCTCCAGCAGCTTCTGCCGCTCCTTCAGCAGGCGTTTCTGGAAAAGCAAGATTGGGAATTGTACAACAAATCTTCAAAATGTAAAACCAAAGGAGGTGGGAAGGGGGAGTGAAGAATAAAAAAAAAAAAATGTATGTATGTATGTATGTATAGTACATTTACACAAGTACAAAATGATCTATCAAAAATAGTTTAACAAATATTATAATAGGTTACTCAGCTCAGATCAAATCAAATGTTCCTTTTGGGTCTGAACCTTATTTCCTATAAGTAATATAATTATTTAACTCCTGTCTTTGAGGCAACTCAATTTGCCAACAGAAGAGATCACGGTGTATTTTATGGTGTAGGATAGATATAAAGTAGGAAAAGATTGTATTGAGCATAATTAGCATGCATTTAGTTATAGCATACTACAGTATATATGTATGAAACAAACGCCACAATGAATGACCATAAATTCACATTTCCCATCACTAAACTGATGGTGCCTGTAAACTGCAATCACAACTGAAATATGGGACACTACCTCCTACTCTGGAGACCTGAAACATGTATAATTAATATAGGAAATATGAAGGAAATGCAGAGGGGGGACATTTTAATCCCCATCATCAAGATTCAGAAGGAATTCCTGAAATCTTCCTCCTACACCTTCAGTAGCAATCTTAGCTTTCCCCTGGGTCTCCCCGAAAGCAGACCTGCTCAGTGACTCCTGATTTTGACAGTGTGAGTGGTAATGGTGGGTTGTCATCCCAAAGGTATGGAAACCTGTAATTTCCCTCGTGTCAACGCCATCAAAAATCAGAAACATCAGCGACTCGTGACGCAGTTCTGCTTCCCTTGCTTTTTCATTTCGCTCCAGTGAGTTTTGGCTGATGCTCTGCCAGCCGTAGCCAGGTGGGCTTAATCCAACCAACCGCAAGCATGCTGCCTGGGACTCATCATGGGTCACACACAGAACGAGCCAATAAAGCCGTTATGCATGATTATCATCCCTCATACCCACACAAACTGAACACACGGCCATACGGCGAGGGATTCACACCAGCTTTGTACACACACCTTCCCGTCAGGAATGATGTATAGTGGCGCTGATGGCAGAGAGTCTGACACACAGGCTGGTGCCTCCTCTGTTGCGGCTCTCTATTCAACTATTGGACCAGCAAAAGTTATTCTGAAAGATTTAGGGCTAAAATTGTCAACTGCATCCATTGGGCCAAACTGATTTTTTTAAATTCGTGATGAAGGAAATTGGCAGGAAATTCACGCGTGACAATGTACCTAAATGCAAGTCAAATTAAACACATGCTCGTTACAGTTTTCACAAACTGTGAGGCTTTACTTGCCACTCTCGGGAAGCTAAAGAGGGCGAAAAGAGAAACAGACTACCATCCTCCTCTACATACAAGGATGATGCATGGGAGGGGGTGGGGGAATGTTGCTGCTGCAGCATCACGTGTGCAGTGTGACGCAGATGGAGGCTTCCGTACCCTCTGTTCGCTGTTGCCTGCCAGCTCGTCCTGCAGGTCCTTGGTCTTCAGCTCGAGCTTGGTCCTCTGCTTGATCTGCTCCTGGCGCTCGGCCGACAGCTGCTCCCTTTCCTCCTTCATGGCAGAGATCTTGGACTTCAGCTCTCGCACAACACGCTCCGTCTCCTACAGAAAGCGAGCCAAAATAAAGAAACAGGCTGTGAGATTTAATTCAAAAGGAGCGTAATGCAACAACTTACTTCCTCTTCAGTGATGTATTGACTGTGCATGTATTTACCAAGGCCACGTACTGTCAGGACAGTTGGATACATTAGTCATATAAAAACGTTATGTTAAATTAATTATGTATGTAGTCAGTTATTGCAGATTCAAACCCTTTGTCATCGGGTGAAAAGCAGCCGTGTGTGGGTCAGACAAGCACCATGAGGACGTGACCAAACTATTAAAAAAAGGTTTGTGATGTCTTAAGTTTTAATGACTCAAACACTGAATACCTGGAATTTGACAATGTGATTTTGAACAATAAACTAAATATTGTGAATTGTTTTTAGAGATAATGCTGTGATGATAATTACAGTGCATATGTTCACCAATCCCTTATCACAGATATTAGCACTTCTGTTGGAAGGTGGAATTATTTACCTCGACTTTGTCTCGGGCATCTTGCTGAGCATCACGCAGCTGTCTGGATTTGTCTCCACAGGTCTCTCTCTTGCTTGACAGCTAGAAGAAAAAAGAAAACAGACAAAATGTCTTGGTATTGAAGTTGTACACAGCAGAGGGGGAAATGTTTTGTGTTAAAACAAGGCTCACTCATTTTCCTATCCTTTATACCTTCAAATAGCTCTATACCGGCCAACAAAATTGCAGATAAACTACTCATAGCCACGCTAATATAATTATTCTATATATGTTATATAATAATGGGCATTGATAATGTCCCACCCTGGCACCAAAACAGATGTTAGTCGTCAAACATGTTCAGTCTTTTACTCGGCGTATACACAGTATTCATTTGTTTTTCTTCAGTACGTTACCTCATCCAGCTTGGCGCGGGTTTCATTCAGCTCCTGGTTGTAGATGGTGTACTCCAGGGCTCTTCTCATCTTGTCCCACTTCTGGTACTGAGCCAGCTCCTCTTTCTCATCCTCCAGGGTGTGAAGACGCTCCTCAATGTACTTCAACAGCTCGTTGATCTTCTCTCGCTTCCCCTCTGAGGAACACACACATCAGGTTGTTTTTGTTTTTTAAACAAGTAAATCACTACTAACCGCACACTTAACTTCCTGGGACTGGAATTGCTCCGATAGCAGTAATCTAATGCTGAATGCTGCGTCAAGGCAATCCTCAATAATTGCAGCCTATGAGACGATGATGTTAAGAAGCTTTTACCTGTCTCCTTCATCAGCGAAATACTCTCCTCCTTGCGCTCATCATACACCCGTGTCCCTGCCACCTCTCTCAGCAGCTTCAGACGTTGGGAGTCGGGTGCTGTTGCCATTTGGTTGATCTGCATAAACATTGAAAATACAATGCGTGAGATGAAACACATTTATCTTCACTTTATTTTAATATATCATTATTTCTCCTAAAGCAATAGTCAGCAAGAGAATTTAAAATCGCCCAACACTAAACACACTGCGCTTCAAAGCAGCGCTAAGATTTTCCTGCCTGACAAATTATTACATTTTACATACATTTTAGCAGATGTTGGTTTCTTATTTAACACTTATCCTTAAATCGGCCCAAGACATCCAGCTAAGTACAGCTGGTACTCTTTTTACAGCTCTGTTTGAATAGTGCAAAGCATTACACAACTGTGAAATTAACTAGTATATCTTTAACAAGTGTGATGTTGGCACCCACTCCTTTCTCACCTTTCCCTGCTTGACGATGTAGTACGGGTTGCTGCGGGAGAAGCCAGCACTCTCCAGAAGGTTCATGACGTCATTCTTACTGCAACCATCACAGTCCCCATCAAACAAGTTATTACATGGACTCACAGAGTTGTTATTTCCTGTGATTAAATGGATAGTCAATCAAATGCTATACTTACGTAACCATCTTCTTGTCTAAGAAGTACTGGTCCTTCTTTGCGCCAATGACACGGCGAAGGGAGACTTCCTCCTTGTCGATCTGGAGGGAAAGACAGGTAATCACTGGTGAAGAGGAGAATCATACAGAGCAGCAGAATTGGCTGGTTATACCACAGTTATCAGGCTGAACTCTTTGGATTTCTCAAGTGGTGCAAACATCCGGCCTTCATCATCAGAGTAATAAGCACTGTGTGAACTGAAGTGTGACTATTATCAGTGGTCACAGCGGTCATCAGCAATTTAGGAAGACAGTACAACATGAACTCAACAACATAATAGAGTGATAATGTACCATTTCTCTGGTAGCCTGGACTAAGGATGTTTAAAATAAAAATATTAAAAAAGTGATGCCAATATCTGGTACTTTTGCCACATGTATTGATGTACAATTTTTAAGAGTCTTGGTACAAATGCAGGTGTTAACCTATCATAACTTGTTTTAATGTGGTGGCTAATTTGGTCATTAAACTTAAAGTTATAATTGTAATACTATAGTTTACTGTACAAAATTAACTATAGTATTACAATTATAACATATATACATATATATATATATATATATATATATATATAAAAATTGTACATACAACGATATGCAACGATAGTCTGATAGACTTACGTCGGCCAATCTATCAGTTCACCTCTAGCTGTAGCTTCTACTGGCTCAAACACATAAAACTAACAAGTATTTATCACATATACGAGAAGACGAGGAATTCTTTAAGAGGCTTACTGAAAGGTTTCAAGTGGGTCAAGTTGGAAAGAATCAAGCAGTTCGTCTACAATGACATTGTAATAGGATCAATAAGAAATGTTTGCCATTCCTACCGGCAGCCGGTTGTCAGAGTTGTCAAATATAATCTCCACAAAGGCCGAAATGACACGAGGACCAGTTCCCTCCTACAGCGACAAGGGAGGAAAATCATAAATCATCATTTAACAACATGTAATAATTACCTTGTTAAAATATGTTTCTCATTGTGTTTCAATCTCTTGCAAAACTTCATATTTTAACAGAAAATGAATTACAGTAATCATATGAAGACTGTTGTAATCCACCAGTTATTAAGGAGGTTAAACAGCTTAAAGATAAGATAAGAGAGATAAGATAGTCCTTTATTAGTAAACATGTCTAACAAGATATTTGTACACAACCACTATGTCACAGGACTATTTTCAAACAGTAGCTAGGATCTGTAGTGTGACATTTGCTTGAACTTACATGGAGCAGGGCCAGGCGCTGTTCAGGTCGCAGGTGGCTGAACTCATCACTGAGCACAAACTGGATGGCTAAAGAAGCAGAGCGGAGAACCGGCTTTATACACCAACAATAACTGACATTACACAGAAGGGTTGAACACGTTGGACTGCTGTATGTATGGTCAAACTCATTGAGGGAGACATACCATAGAAAAAGTTACTTTTTCCTGACCCATTTCTTCCAACTGTAACAGACAAAAAACACAAAGAAGATAAGTAGACAGGCCATCATCGAGACACGTCTTGGGCACAACAACAATGTTGGTCTGGCAAACTATGTGTGTAAGGTGCCTTCATCCAACGTGCATACTACATTGTGCACGTATGTAACACAACAACAGGAGGGAGACATCTGGAGGAGCACCTACTCACCGATGACATTGTGCTTCGGACTGAACGGGTCGACCACAGTTTGGTCCCTGTAACTCCGGAACCCCTGGATGATGACCTGCACAAGAACCCAGACACCCGCGTGAGCACAACATCCTCCTATTTAGTGTCAGGTCAACTTCACGTGAAGTTAAGCAAAGTGACGAAAGAAGCAAGCCAGGAACTATTTATTGAATGCAACAATATTGCTTCATCGGCCCTTCGATATAAGTTAGACTCGACTTTTAAAACGTATTTGCTTTCAAATCAAAAGTAACGTCATCATGAACGGGGCACGGTTTCCACCAGGGCCTCGACCGGCCAGCATTCATTCAGGACGTCAACGGGTGTGCACGTGTGCCAACAAAACGAACCCCACGTTAGACAGCTACAATACTATCAAAGCTCATATTTACATGTGATAAAAACCGACTGAACTATGATATCGTGCAACATTCAAATAAAAGCGATAACTCCGCTAACGTTAGCCTCGTAGCGTTAGCTTAGCATCATAAGAAAAGGGGGACGGGCAGATTCATCCAGGCAGGAAGCCTCAACTAGCATCAGCAGATTATCTGTTTAATGTGTATCTGTCTTTGGTTTGATTTAGCAGAGCTCTGCGGTCTAATTGACGTTAAACATGTGTGCAAAACCTTGCAACCCGAGCAACCATTCAGTGGGATAACGTGAAGAGTCGGCAGCACACACACAAGTCTGGGGTCGTTAGCTTAGCTTACCTG
Source organism: Myoxocephalus aenaeus (assembly GCA_038501785.1). Classification (NCBI taxonomy): domain Eukaryota; kingdom Metazoa; phylum Chordata; class Actinopteri; order Perciformes; family Cottidae; genus Myoxocephalus; species Myoxocephalus aenaeus. The sequence continues at coordinate 2,397,597 of JBAMJR010000125.1, read as the reverse complement.
TTTGATGTACATGGCGATCTAAACAAGGCGGCTCCTCGGATTCACTCGGAGATAAGCTCCCTCCCTCCACTGGACTGGAGAAGCCAGGAATTTAATGACCGAAACTTAACAAAATAATAGAATTTGAAGCATTAAATATTGGTGAAACACTGTGTGGCATAAGAGAATAACATGGAAAATGGCGGCGGGGGCGGGATATAACGGGCCATACCATTCTGTAAAAACAGGATTGCAGCAATAACCATAATACTAAATGAGGCGTGGTAGATCAATTAACTATACAAAATTAGACGATAGAAAATACAATTTCTCAACAGCACTGCGTCTTCAACCTTTGGCTCATGGGTTTGTATGTAAATAACATGTTGGACATGTTTGCCATGTACTTACCTCCCCATTTGTAAAGCTGGTACAGTCGAGCTGCCTGTCTTCTAGGCGCCAAAGACAGAAAAGAGTCGATAGCTCTGAGCAGTTTACGAGAAGCGGCTAACTGGGAGAAAACGCTGGTCAAAAAAAACTATCTCGTTGATCGACAAATACTGCTGTTTACTCATAATCCTCAGAACTACATGTTTTATCCTTGATTGTCACTCTTTTTCAAATAGCAGTTTCGACTGAAATTCTTCACCCGTGGCTGGTTTTAATGTGTTCCCATGAATATTGTGTTTAGATTGCACGATGAAGCATCTCGTCATCTGTCGGTCTCTGTCGCTGCAGGTGTCACTGTTGCCTCTTCTGCTGTATTTGGGCCTGTCCCGGTTTATTGTTGCGAATGTAAAGATCGTGCTTTCATTAACCTGGATACGCTATCTGGAGTCCTCTGATAGAAACCAGGAAACTGGCATGCAGTGTTTCAATATAGCTTTATGCCTATTTATTTCCAGTTGACTTAGTTTTATTTACCAGATACACATTTTGTGGAATTTGATTTACATTTTTTTAATGTTAAATTTAAGGATTAAGTGTTCCTTTTATGGGTTAGCAGGTTTCTCATGTCCCATGTAATCATCATGTCCTGGATAAGATCTAAACCAGGATATTGTTCAGAACAAACAGGATGCCAATGTGCACGGAAACACTCATTGGTTTCCCCCCGGCCATGTTGTTTGAGGGAGAGTCCTGTAATAAATTACTTGGGAAAAAAGTCCACTTGTAATCCCGTTTGACTTTCCAGTTAGCCTGTAACTCTACAAACAACATGCTAGAATGAGGACGTGACAACAAAGTTATTTTTCTGGTGAAAACATTTATTAAACACATATTAACATCCACATGATTGAAAAAATTCAGACAGACAGACTGTAATTTTCAAATAAATTAGGTTTAAATGCCTGACTGTATTTGTGAATAGGCATGAATCACAATATCAACCTAAGGCATGTATATTGCAGTTCATCACTGTGGCGTGTTGTTTCATCATAGCAGATCAGAAGACAGGAGAATACCATCGATGTCTATCGCCCATAGTTTTCAAGTCTCATGAAGTGAATACTATTATCTTGACTCTTCTGTTTCTGTCTATCTGCTCTTCTGGTTTCAAGACCAGGCACACAGAGACCATAACTTTTTATTTATTCTTTCAAGTAAGACTACAAGCAGTCACGGTTCATTTTAAGGCAGTGCGGTTATTGGGCTCAGTGTGAACTGGTGGTGGACCGGGGACTGCAGGCAAGAGGTAGGGAGGGTGAACACAGATGGCTCAAAGTTTTTGGTGTTGAAGGTGGTGTTGAAGTCGTTGGCAAAAAAGGAGGCGGACTCCTGGGCGCAGGGTGTGGCAGGTTCAGGCGTGGCGGCGTGAGCCGGGGCCATGGAGAGGACCTCCGACTCGAACTGCAGCAGCTGACCCATGAAACTGAAGTTGGGGGAGATGACTGCCCGGCGCTGCTTGATGATGTCGAAGGCCGCATCTAGCCGCAGCTGCTGCGTCCTCATGATGTAGGCAATGCAGATGGTAGGTGAGCGGGAGATGCCCGCTTCGCAGTGGACCAGAACCTTTCCCCCTGATTGCTTCACGTGATCTGGAAGGACAAGAAGAAGAAAAGCCAAGGTTAATGATCTGTGGTGAGATGGTGGCCCCGTTTGACTTTGTGATCATTTTACAAACATATTTGAATCAAACCTTGCATTCATTTTTATTTATTTTTTAAATGTCCATGTTTCATTTTTCGTGTGTGTCTGTAATTGATCTTTTAAAAGTAAAGTTATGTCGGTGGAGAGGTTGCAATGAATCAACAGGGAGTTTGAAACAGTGAATAATAATAAGTGAAAAATCCCATTTTAACAGTGTAATCATTGCCTACTCCTCACTCCCACTCACTAATTCATGCAAACACTTTTCTGCACATCCGTAGTATCTTTCCCTCTCACACACTCACACTCAACCCCGTCAGTGCACCTCATTTGTAGGGGCACGGAAATGTACGCACATCTTCTACCAGTTTCAGTTGGACACGCACAGACACTTGTGAGGCCTGTCTGAGTCACAGAGTGCAGCTGTACATGAGACTTTCTTTCTCCCACACTGCTGTGGGGGCGCTGGGTGCTGCTGCAGAGACGGGTGTTCTAATTTGGAGCTGCAGCACTCCTGCATGCCTATCTGTGTGCTCGAAGGCCCACTCAGATATCTACTTTCTGTCATCTACAAGTGTCAGTCGCGACACATTTCAAGATTTAGCTAATTCCTAAAACTACTGCAAACACCTACACGTCTCCTTTTCTGTCTGTCCCGTGTGCAAATGTAATCCACCTACAGACACTTGGTTCCACTTAGAAGCCACTGCAGACACCTATGCCTCTCTCTTTATACACTAAATAGAAACATTTACAACAATATAAACTCTTCTTTCTTGTCCTAAGAGCCACTGCAGAATGATGACTTCTGGCAGCCTCTCTATAAACCGCATGAATGATGGATGAACTTCCCATCTGCGTGGAGGGTGGTGGGGTGAAAAGAAGGAGTGACGGCAACAGTGGATCAATGATATTTATCATCTCAACCCTCACTGTGCATCTGTAACCAGGTCAAAAGGGTTTCTGATTGGTGATTGATTTTTGTTTGGGGGGCTAGCTGCAATTTGGTTATTATTTGCGTGCACTGCATTTCTAATCGGGGGCCTTCTCTGAACGTGGAATCAATTCGCCCCTGGAACGATTATTGGCCTTATGTAATAATAAACGGGCTGACACCCTAAATGTAGACTGCATCCTCAAACAATGCACAATACCAACAATAGCACTACTGGACGGCCAAGCTACTCGTGGGTGAGCTTCGCCCTTGGTTGTGCCTGGCTATAAATAGACAATAGCACACTATGTACATCTTATTCTGCTGCAGTTATTATCCAGCACCTCTCTCCTCTCTCACACACTCTCTCTTCCTCTAACACATTCATTGCCCCGCTGCCCTCGGGTCTGTCAATGATTCCCACCTGCGAGCAACCACCAATATATGCTCTCTCATTATGTGTCAGTCAACTGGCTTTTATCCTCCACTCAACCATCATAAACAACTCTGTGTGTGTGTGTGTGTGTGTGTGTGTGTGTGTGTGTGTGTGTGTGTGTGTGTGTGTGTGTGTGTAACCTCCTCCACCCGGCCATTACTAAACGCGGACAGCTCGCCCAGTTGTCACACTGACTGGCCACACCCGGCAGAGTAAGCCACCGAGATTAGGCCTGGGAGGCGATGACGGCATGGGAGTGTCTTTTTCAAGTCAAGATGATGGGGGGGAGGAAGGGAGAGAGGGATGAAGGAGACCAGGGTGGGGGAGGAGGTGGGGATGAGAGCAAATCCTGAATGAATGAAAGCAGGCTGGCTGGATATGCTGGTGGAGGATTGAAGGCAGGCGATCCAGTTAAACTGATTACAGTTTATAGCCCTCTATTTGTGAATGGTGGCAGGTGAGAGGCTTCGACAAAGGGAGTTTATTTGAGCACGCAATTCAAAAATAAACACACCTAGAGGAGACTGCTTAAGGTGTTGTTGCACTATAAATATACAGAACTTGATGCTCCAGGCGAAGGTGGTGGCGTATTTATTTCCCTAGCGCGTCTGAATGACTGAACCATTTGGGGACCTTTTTTTGTATTCAGATTCAGACGCAAACCCAGGAGTGCGAACGCTCTTGACGGAATTTTTTATTTCCTCCAACTCACCAATAAAATCTATGGCCTCCTGGAAATGGGAGCTGATGTCGGCCATGTGGCTGTCCTCCACTGGGATCCACTTGTAGTCGTATTGGCCCTTGGCCGGCTGCTGGTCCCTGCGCGACACGTTGAGCAAGGCTGTGATGTGAAGGTCGCTTAGATAGTCCTGTCTGGAGGCGTGATAGGCACTACCGAGGTAGAGGAAAGGCAGGATCTCCACAGGTTTACCCTGAGAGGGAGAGGGGGAGGGAGACGTCAGTTCATGCAGACATAAGACATAATACTGGACCCCAGAATTTAATGCATCTGCTTTAATCCACCAATAATCCACCCCTGAGATTATTCTCAGAGCCACAACATCCAAACACCTGTCAGCTCAATATACTGTAGGCTGCAGAGCAGAACATCACGTTCAGCTGCAGACAAAACGCACGCGGATGCATGGAGCTGGACGATGGGTGGATTTCACTAACCACTAAATAAAATAACCCACAATATGTCAACCAGACACAATAGAGCGTTCTCTGAGATGTGACGCCTGCCACATGCTTTCTGTTTGAGCAGTGGAGGAGATAGAAGAAAGGTCAGAGATGAAAGAGAGTTTTTCTCTACGGGGTGTCAGCTGCCCATCATGGTCTCAAATATGAGATGTCTGGGGAGCGGTGAAGGTCAGAGAATATAATGTATGATGAGAACATGTTTTGATGGGCTGATGCCAAATATAAGTCTCTCTGATGTCAGCAGGATTTGGATGTGTGGATTTATATATATTTTCAGGGGATGGATGTGTGTGAGAGGAAGAAGGCCTACTGTACTGTGAAGGGTGTTTCCTTACCTGATCGTAATCTGGTTTGCGGTGAGAAAGCTTCTCGCTGTTGCTGTTGACTCTTTTCTCGGTTTCAGTTCCGCTCTGGTCGATGGTTTTCACCTCAGTGCAAAGTTCAGGGTATTGAGAGTGGAAGTTCTCGTATCCTCCTGAAAGAAAGGGGGGAAACCCGTGAGCACACGCAGTAATAAATAAGCTTACAATAATTATGCTTCCCCCTAACACACACATAGGCCTAAACGTCTTGTGAAATGGCAGCGTTTTATGAAACATGTTTTAGCTGCGGATTATAACATTTATAACCTGATTATAAGCGCCTAATTAATGACCGGTAATCCTGTTAACATCCTGGGGACGCAGAGGTGACAGACGGAAATAGAGGTGTTTCAACACATTATCACAACCCCGATGGTTTTAATTAGCTAACAGACAATGTTAAATTGGGTTTTCTTTCTTTCTTTCTTTTTTTCTTATCAATGAAACTCATTGCGCCACCAATTTGCCTGCGTTTCTCTCGCACTGACTCATCCGCTCCGTTGACGCACGCAGAGCATTCGTCTCTCCAAGAAGTGAGAGAAGAATGTAAGCAGCTCTCAACACAGGCGAGAATGATAATGAGGGAAATGTGACTTCAATGTATCTTGATTAAAAAGAAAAGTTAAATAAAAATGTCAGAAAACACACCTGAAACATATGGGCCGAAGATGAAAAGGCTCTGAGAAACCAAGTGGACAATCATTGCGTTTATGCCTCACGGCCTGCATATTAAGATTTGAATTAATAAAATATGACGTGCTACTACTTTTACGTTTGTGGGGCAGAAAAGACAGCCGAGGCGTGGGCGTACACTACACGAAGTGTGTTTGATTAAAAGGCACTCTCATAAATAAAAACGAAATATCTAAATGTAAAATAGTTAAGCTGTAAATCACCGTGCTAACATAGGATTACAATCCATCCTATTCTTGAAACAACAACTACACGAACAGATTTGTCTGTATTTGTCCCTATCTGGATTACAAACAGTTTAATGTCACGAAGCTCTCACCTTTGAGGAAACAGATGTTCGTCTCGCTCGCGAGATGAGCGAGAGTGTTTATTACTATTTGTGCTACACTGTCCTTTTTCAGCTTCTGCCAGTGGGACGTCCGGTCATCCAGAGCTACGATAGCCGATATGCTCCCCTCCCGAAGCCGGAGCAGGGATCTCTCATCCGGGATGACAAAGTGCAGAGGCACCGGCCCTCCCCGGGACCTCCGGACCACCACTGAGTTGAGATTGACATTGACAGAGCCTTGGATGTTGGAGTTCGTAAATGAGAGAAACGGTCTGCAATCCACAACAAGGCAGCTCCCGCTCTCCTTCCTGATGATCTTCCTCAGACGCCGGCAGTCTACGGTGGATACTTTCATGTTGACGCCGAGGAGTGGATGTTATTGCCTAAAGAAATTACTGGATTACTCCGAAACGGCGGATACGAGGACTCCCGTGCGCGTCTGTGTCTACATGTCCTCCAAGGGGATTCCGGCCAGTCGGTTTTATGTGAACGGGACCTCCGGTGCGTGACGCCACGAACCATATATGGACACCGGCGAGGTGTGATCGCAGCAGAAAAGCCCGCCCACATCGATGACTGGCCAGTGTCTCCACCCCTGCTATACTGGTAAATAAAAACCCCGATACTGCAGTGGGTTTGATTCAACTATTACTCACTATTCACTGCGTGTCCTCCACTGTGCACCAGTCCGTTCACTCTCTGCTCCCAGCATACAACCAGTGCTTTGATAAGACAGCAAACAATGATGGACGTACTCCGGACTAAAAAAGGCACAATTACAACACGTAATAGAGATACTATGGCTATTAGATGATTTACAAATACACATCCAGTAGAAAGTGTAGCACGAATATAATAGGCTTACCATATGAAATATGACGGACACAAACCCAATTGATTTGAACATGTATTACTCTGCTGACTCTGATTACTCATGGGTCCTGAAAACGTCAGAAGATAGTGAGATACGATTACATTTTTTAACGAGACAAAACAGAGAAAAGCTCAAAATATTCCCAATTAAGAAGCAGGAAACTAGGGAATGTTTTTGCATTAAACAATTAATTGATTATTAGAATAGTTGCTGATTATGCCTACATGTAGGGGCTAATGTTCTCTGTCTATCAATTGATTATTTGACTAATTGCTTTAGATTTTACAAAAAATATGATTGTGCATCATACATGCAACACACCAACACTTGAATGTACACAGCAAATGTAAAAACACATAGAGCCCCCATGATAAACTGCAGGTCTTTCAAGAACAACATTTACAATGATATAATAGCAAATAGAAATGCCATATAATTACTTATGTTCACATAGTAAGTACCACACTCCGAGTGAGTACTGTAAATCCCTAAAGGTGTTTTTTTGTTTTTTGTTCAGGCTACTTATTAATAATCCTGCATGTAGTACTCAGTATTGCGGTGACATTCAGGGAGAGCTCAGTGGCTGGACGACAATTAGCTGACAAACGCAACTGCTAACTTCCGCTTCCCATGTATAGGCCAGTGAACCTGCTTTATATCCCTCAGCATGTAAACCTAATCCCCCAAATGAATTAACAGGTTTAAACGTCACACTGCATGTTCTCACATGACATGCAGTCAATCCTAACACGCTGTGCAGGACTGTGTTTAGCTCTTAATTCAACTGAAACATTTAGAATTCACCAAAAGAGTAAGAGAGTGGTTTCAATCGTCTCATCTAACTTTCAGCGAGAAAGTGAAGCTTATCTCCTAAAATGTTGAACTATTGCTTTACCTTAACATATTTAAATGAGATTGGCTACATACTGCCCTTACTGAAGCAGCCTTGACAGTCGGTCATGGAAATCCACACTCATTATGTGATTTGACTGTTACTGTTCATGTGAATCTCTGACCCATTACATATTATATGTACTGAAATGATTATTTTTCCTACTTAGAGTGTGACAAAAGATCAAGGTTCAAAGGCCAAACCAGGCTTAAAATGTAGCCTAAACATAGTGTAAACAAGAGGCACTGAAAGCCTCTTTGGTGAAATGAGTCCAACAAATAATGTGTTACATCATGTTGCTTATTCTGCATGGATGCGTGGGAATGATAAGAGCAACACAGAGTAGGGGAGGACTGAACAACAGAGCAGAATTGTGACAAATGGATAGACAGCGAGACAGACACAGTGACAGACACAGATGGAAAGAGACCAGTCAGAAGAAAACACAGACAGACAGACAGACAGACAGACAGACAGACAGACAGACAGAGGCCTGGCAGTGGATGGTGGTTGAGGATTAAAGGGACAGCAGGCAGTGTGCCACATGGTCCAGTCTAATCTGGGTTTGTGACATCATGGCTGATGAGCGGGGGAGGCCCACCATCCGTTTCCGAGCCCTCATTGAATTATGGGGTTTGTTAGTGTCAACTGTAAATAACAACAGTAGCTCCAGATGAGCCAGATAAACAAAATAATCAACTGTCTCACTGCAGTCGTTTATTTCTATATATCTGTCCTCTTTTTCTTTCTCCCTTTTCTTTCCCTCTCCTCCTGCGCTCTAACGTTAATGGTTTGAGCCCATTCACGTCCCTCTAACAGGATTGCCTCAGTATATCAGTGGCTCTGTGGTATCGCCAATATATTTAGGAAGCGGGCAGGCGATTTTTAAGCCAGCCACAATCCTGCTTGCATAGAGTCCTGCCGTCAGCTGGTCGGCTATTAGGAATTTTGTCTCGGCCGTAACTGTGTCAAACGCAGTGTGTGTTCAAAAAGTGTGTCATCTGTGTGGTGATGTCATCGGGTCACAAGTGCAACAGGTCAATTTGGATTTCCGTTTTCTTTTTTTTTATATATCTCTGGGTTTTGGACTGACGTCACTATGGGCACCATTTCCCATTTGCTGACATTCTGTATAGGCCAAACGATTAATTGAGAAATAATGAGTTGATTAATCAATGTGAGTCTCATGTGATCCTCGTTATAGATTCAGGTCAATTTACTACTCAAAATAGTATTTTATTTAGTTATGTTGCACCGAACCTCTAATAACACATAATACTCATGCTGTAACTGTGGATTATATTCACATTCTGTGAGAGTGTATACGCAACATATATCAATTCTACATCATCTATTGAAGTAAACTTACGTAATGATTTCATCATATTCACAACATCACGGCCTGTTGTTTTCACGTGCGCTACTGTTCTCATCAGCGTAACATGATGAGAGTGAATAACAATAGCAGCAGGCTGAATGACTTTGAGAATCTTCACAAAGGAGAAGATGGTCCACTTTTAGTTGTCAGTAATATGTGATGATTAGTGTCTTCCAAGAGTTTTATTATGGTGAAGCAGTTTAGTTGTAGTTTGGTTTGACGCCTGCTTTCAATTGACCTGTTTTTTCCATTTCCAAGTAAAAGGTGTAGCAATTTCCTTTTTTTAAGAAATACCCCCTTCAACTGCCAATGACTCATAGAAACAGAACCTTGAGTCTTGTACTGTTTTCTGGTCTAACAGTTTTTATGTTTCATCTATAATTGATTTCTTGCTGTTTCATAATTGAACACTGATCCAAAAAGGGCAGATCTGGAAAGAACCACTCCGTCTCTTATTCTGAGGGATAACTAAAACCGTTAACTGTACTATTTGCAGAGCCCCTGTCAAACTTGACTGTAATGTTCTTGTATTTTGATAACAAGCCACGCAGTCTACATTTGACCAGTTGTAAAAAAAAATAATAATAAAATAAACAGTAAGAAAAAGGACAGGTGTTCATTATTTGTTAACAGAATAGTTTGTTTTTACTGCAGCCATCATTATCTGTCTGTTTGTGTGCTGCATGCATGTAACTCATGTCACAAGACTTTTTTTATTTGCCCCAGACAATTACTGTTGACCAAACTGCATTAGCTATGGTATGTAAGTGCGTCATGTCACTTCCTGCCCAGAATGTCCCCTTTTTCCACGAGACTTATAAAAAGCTCCAAAACACAATAGGTTGCCTTCACTGGGACATGTATCCCCCTCCCCCTCTCCCAGCGGCACAGGTGTTTCCTGATTTGCTGACTGAGCCTCCAGATGATGACACTGTTTCCTAATAAGGCCCATATTACTCATCTCACCTCAGTATACTCGTGTACCAAAAATGTCTCAAAGGAGTTTCAGTATCGAGTAACAGCAGTCATTTATGGTAATGTCCCTACAGAATGAAAAATCTAATCATAAAACAAACAAACAACAAATTAGCTAAGTATAGCCTCTGAACGGTGTTAGTTCTCTCTCCTCGACCTCTCCACACCCTGGACTTGGTCCATGTTGGGAATTGAATCTGACGGACTGAGGCAGTGCCGCCTCCGTCTTCTGTTTTATTAGAACAATCAGTGAGATTATGATTATTATGTTAAATAATGAGGCATATAATATAAGTGGAAATAAAAAGTTTCAGACAATATAACATTAAAGTGTGAAACATGTTCCCTCACATGAACACATAAGCTTTTAGAGCTATGACAGAATATTACGGATGGGGGAAAAAGTTAGAGGTAGATATAGGTGACAGAATTACAATATGGAGAAAATCAAGGACAGGTAAATAAAGCACACAAGACTTTAAAGTAGCATAAGGGAGTGCTGATGACACACAGTCACACTTGATTATGTTTATGAGCAGAGACATCAACAACAAACGTCAGCGTTGTGAGTAACCACACACTCACATCGTGTCACATCCACAGCAGCAGTCAACCTGTGGCTGCCAAATTCAATGTGGAACAGAAATGTTTGGCATTCCCGAGTTCAAGTCATGATATGATGACCCATATGACACATGCTGAACACACAAAACGCCTCAAAGGCTTGACTCACCCCACTATTCCCACCCACTGCTCAACGTCATGTCAGAGAGAGAGAGAGAGAGAGAGAGATTCAACTGATCATTTCCATTGCATAGAAATAGTCGAGGCCTCAGGTGGTGATAAATGTGGCTTGCCCTGTTTGTGCCGCAGAGGTGAGGGAACGCCGGGGGAATTCAGCGTGGAGCTTGAGGCGTCGCCGTGCTCCTTTGTGACGTGCAAACTATAAATAAAAAAACATACACACCTGGTTATTTCTTTTACTCATGGTGTCATCGTGTGTCCAGCTGTTCCAGTAAACGGAGATCACTCACGGCTGACGAGACGATGTAACTCCCGAGGAGAACGGAATAACATTGTGTACTGTACTGTGAACCACAGCATGGCCTTGTTATCGTGGAGGAGTTTTATGCAAGAGTCCATGTTTACACAGCTCTTAAAATAACACAAGTATGCCATCATGACAGATGACAATGTAGGAGAGGCGATTACATGCTCTTCATAGTTCACTTTCACACATCTACATCTGGAAGCTGCTGAGTTATGTTTCCCATCACAGCTGCTCACACACTCATAAATGTATCACTGCTTTAAGAACTCTGTGTTCTTTCTTCAGTTATTCACTACAGAGAGCCAACAGAAATTTGGTGAGAAAGTAATACATCACTGTATGATGAGGACATTTCCTGATTTGGCTCACCAACAAGAATACTTTCGCTTTTTGCCAATGAAATGTGTTGCAATATTGGTACTTTGTTTGCAGCAGTGATCTCTATTACCGTTGAGAGCAGGGCTGCAGAAAGTGGCCAGTCGATGGGTATTTTTTGTTGAAGGATGAGGCAGATGATATTCTGTATTTATTGTCAACAAATCGATTGAAAAGATCAAGACAAAATATCAACAATGAATTGATCATTTTAAGAAATACTCTGTTTATTCAAAGCCTTATCTTATATCCTATATATTTCACCGTTGTCCAAAAAGTATTAAAAACACATACATGAGCCAACGCTGGGTGACGCATTCCTTCATTACCATGAACATGGGCACTGTAGTTTATTTTAAGACCTATTCCGGATGCCATGAAGTAATATTTGCTAGAACAGTGTGTATTAATCAGCAGCTGAAAATAGTTCCCAACAAAATGCTCCGTTTACTCCTGTTTGGGATGACGTTTGCTGAAAACTATAGAACTTTTATAACATAAAACTATATATCTGACTGTTCTCTGCTTTTTCACAAAATTGTGTTGGAGCAAATGGGTTTGTGGCTTAGTGTCACAGACAGGATGAAGTCAGAAAGTATGTGGAATATGTTGAAAAATATGACACCAGCCTTATCCTTTTAGACAATACTTATAATTGGTATCAATCAACAATGCTATCAAACGCCTTCAGGTACCCAGATGTTTTAGAGGTTATTTTTTTGCTATGGGAAAGTAGAAAATCTCTCTCTTTGCCCATTGATGTTTGTGAGATTAACATTAATAGAAATGTCTTTGTCTTGCATCTGCTTATTTCTTTTATTCAGAACAAAAGGAAACATATCTTTGCTGTATTTCACGTCTGTATTTTCACACCACAGACATGTAGACACAGATGTAGACTTTTGTGTGCTACATTAGCTCACACGTTCCCTTTTTTTAGCTGTACGTGTAATATCAGTGCAGAAATGCAACCTGAAAACAGCCTCTGTAATGAATCAAGCTGAGAGTCTGAACAAGCTCCTCTAGCGTTCACATACAGTCGCCCTTCTGTCTGCCTGCGCTGCACTATTTTACTACATTCTCAGCATTATATACAACAATGTGCCTTCCGCTTTGCTCTCTAACTCATTTTAGTGTCTATAAATACACGTATATGTCACTATATGGTTTTCCGTCTTCACTTCAGTGGATCACAGCAGAACCCGAGGAAGGAAGCCAGATGATAAACACATGAAAATGTAACACGACGTTTGCCTCTCTGAGGGTGTTAATGTTACTTTGAGGCGGGAATGAATATCACTTTGAGCCTTTGGCGCTGAGTCAGCCAATGGATCATCAACTGCAGAGTAAATCCCGACATGCTCTTAGTATGATCGTGTATGTCCAGCTTTTCTGTATAAAGGACAAAATAATATGGGATGTATGAACGCAGAATAAAGCTTTTAATATCATGGAACAGAACTTGTATCAGGTCACCTTTGTTAGTGCATTACATTATGGAATACATTGTTGTTGAATATACTAATGCAGGCTACAGGAAACAAGCAGGTACATTTGTAAAAGTCCCAGGACTTTCACTAAGCCACAAGGTTAGAGAACTAGTTTCACATTGTTTCCTTCTTCCATACCTTTGTTGGCAGTGTCACCAAGCAAAAACTGATTTACAGTCCAAACCGCCTTCGGCTTCGACTGAACATTTCCTGATGCCTGGTAAACCGGCCTTTGTTGTTCAAGGAAGTGAGCTCTCTCTCAAGCTAAAAAACATTCCTATAGACAATCGAGTGTTTGTATCTGCAGCTGTGTGCATGTCTCAAAGGTGAAAGCTTGCAGCAGGAAGAAATATCTTGCAAACTATTTAAACAACATCATACATTCAGTCTAAATTCTAAATCATTTTGCACGTGATCGCCTGAAATTACAAAGCATGTTGCTTTCACAATTTTAACACTTGAGTCAGCAAGTCCAGCACGATAAAAGTCATATCAGCACTGAGAGTTTACAGTAAACAAGACTGTTTGTATTTCAGACATTAATGTGGTTCACCAACTCCACAGTCCAATACAGGATGCATCCTAATACCAATGGAGATAAGATAGTGCAGCATTGCACAGTGAAGAATACGATATAAAGACATCAAGAAGTATTTAATACAACAAATACAACAATATGAAAACAAATAGTTAAATATGAAATGACTTGAAAACAAGCATAGTCGTTAAATGTGGACTTTATTCCTCTGGGAAAATACTGTGTACAATGTGGTTTTACTTCACAATCAATACATAATAAATAGGACTATGGCTCATCATGGAAACAAATAGTTTGTGACCTTCATGAGAAACCATGACAGAAATCCTCCCCCATGCAGCTGCACTGAGACAAGGGATTTTTTTTTCTCCATTTATTTCGGACCGGAACTTAAGAGTCATGCTTCAACCCCTACCCCCCTCTGTCTGTCTGTCTGTCTGTCTGTCTGTCTGTCCCCGTCTCCCCCTCTGTCTCTGTTTCACTTCCTCCCTCTTCTCTCATCCCCTGTTGCCCAGCCTGTTTCCCCATCCTCCCCTCTCATCACCTGTGTGGGAGGCACAAAGCCAAATCCACTCAGCTGGAATTAAACTCACTGGAACCTTACAGATTGCGCTACTCCGCTTTAATCACACACACACACACACACACACACACACACACACACACACACACACACACACACACACACACACACACACACACACACACACACTTCACACACTGACACAGACGCTCTCCCACTCAGCAGATGGAAAGACAGAGGCAGAGATGGAAAGATGTAATAGATAGGAGGGCTGGGAGCGGGTGGCGACTGGGGAGTGCCCACGTCATATGAAGTAGGTGCATGGCCTATATAGATGTTACTGTCACAAACAGCATTGTATAAATACACTGGTACTGTTACCATTGGGAGCAGGTGCCAGTGTGTCAGAGAAATAGACAAAAAACACATCACACAACAAAATGGAAAGAAAGATGTAAGGTACATTACCTAGAGTACGTTTTCAGCAGTGTATTTGGTTCTGAAGACCGACACACATGCATATGAAAGTTACAGCATGCTACATGCTACTCTTGGACCGTCTGTCATTGCAAAGAGAAATAGTAAAACTAGCAACGATACAAAATGTCGTGTCATGATTAGAAGCTGACATGAAATAAAAAACGAATGCAACTTACGGCCTAAAATCCAATTTAAAAAAACATTCACGCAGTGCTTTTATGAATAAAAAGGAAAAACCACATTTCATATTTCATAATACTGTATGACGTGTTATCAGCGGGTGGGGAGGCATTGTGCCATGTCATTGCCACGGCGATGCCCCGCACAAACACACACACACACACACACACACACACACACACACACACACACACACACACACACACACACACACACACACACTGTCCATCTTTTGTGCAGGCCGTTGTTCAAGCGTTTATAATAACGATGGTTTTGATTAAGCTGACGTGAGGTGGTACGCTGGAGCTGGTGGTGGTGTCAGCAGGCGTGGCATTCAGCTGGGCTTTGACGTTTCCTGTTTCTAAACCGTTCTTTGACGTTTCCTGTTTCTAAACCGTTCTTTGACGATCACTCAGAGGAGCTGAGGTAGGGGCTGTGCTGGTGACTCATGCATTGTCTGTGTCTTCACTTCCACCAATCAGTGACAGAGGGAGGGAAGGATGTGGGAGGTTTGACTCTCAATTTCTTGTTGGTTTTTTTCTTCCTCATATTGACTGTAACTCCCCAAGCGCCTCTCTCAACCAACTGACATTGAAGAGTTTGGTTTGGAGAGACGAGGCAAAGGTTACGCATCCCTTATTGCTGGCGCAGTACCTCCCCCACTCTCTTCTCACCCCTTCCTTCCTTCCTTCCTTTCGGCAGAGCTGTCAAATAGAATGAGGGACACGTTTGATCTGGGTAACATAGTGCCTTGATTACGAGGAACCGCTGCCCTTTGATAAGGCTGGTCTGTGGGTGGGGTCGAACGGGCAGATCAGGAAAGACACGTAACAAGACAATTAACGACACTAAAAACCCAACTGTGATCTCATGGCCGCGTCCAGATTGTCAGTTCTGATGACAGGGAAGTGAGAAACGCAACATGTTGATAGGATTTCACTAACAAACCAAAAGGAAAGGGGGTCGACATTCGAAAGAGATTAATACCGAGTTTGGTTTTGATTTATAATTCAGCATCAGTTTTCGTCTACAACGGATGTATCACGCATGATAAGTCTGAATCATGCCTAATTGATATTCCCCGCTCCCTAAATGTGTTCAAATTCCTTAATTTATGTTGTGATGAATCGATTTGCACACTCTTCCTGTGTTAAATCGAAGTGAAGTTATTTTTCTGTCATGGCTGAATATGGGATACAGAACAGACATCATGTTAAGCAGAAGCTCTGCAGCATATAAGTGTGTTGCTAAAAGGCGTCTTTCTTCAGCTCCGTTAATGGTGTCTGTCTTTTCACAAAGGGACGCATTGCTGCATACGACCCCGAGACCAGCCCCGACATGGATGCATACTATAATCGTGAATGCCTGAGTCACAGGTTGAGCTATGTGGGCAGTGGACGAACCAAACCACATCTGGCGGTTGCCATCTCGCAACCTTGATACCAAGCCAATAGTGTGTGCCCCAACGGATACCGCAAGTGTTGGCCTTATGAAATGAAGCTGTAGTGAGAGGTTTGTACTTGCTTATCTCAATGACACACTACCTTCAGTGTAAGGGAGTGTCTTGAACTGCCAGTTTGAGTAAATTTTCTTTGTACCAGGATGTTCGAGAAAGAGAGTTTTGAAATCATGAGATCTTGGCTGGTGACGAAAGGAAATGTTGAGTCACAAGTATTGACCAACGGGCCTGTAATCTCAGCAAATATATACATTATATGTGACGTTATTTTGAACATTAATGTTTTTTCTTAAAGCTTCATAGTATAAACCAACCTCAAAAGGACTAACTTGTACCATTCCCATCTCATGTAAGCAGCCCCCAATAACGACTCCCTAACTAGTTAAACTAGGTCAGAAGGGGACAGTGGAGTATGAAAGTGTGTGTGTTATCAGTTTTGAGGGGACATTAATCTGATTACACAGACCCACTGTGGTGACTTCAGTTATTTTGGGGGGACAACATGTGGACAATTGCCCCCATGTTGTAAAGCATTACATTTTAGGGTGAAGACATGGTTGATGGTTGGTGCATTTAACCTTATGTAGCCGTTAAAGTGAGTCTCCAGGGAATTAAAGCAAGTCAATGCAGTGTCCCCAAAAGCCATGAAAACACGACTGTGTGTGTGGGAAGTTGGGGTGTTCTGTGTGTGTGTGTGTGTGTGTGTGTACACATTAATCCACCAGAATCGTGCAGGAAGAGGGCCGATGTATCAGCCTCTTTATTAGAGACTAACACAACATGGACACTACTTTTGAAAGTCTACAGTACACAAATAATGACAGTTTGCTATATTGGCAGTTAGCATGCAAGCAGTCACGCTCACATTAGCTTATTGGCATCAACGGCTTCATTCATGCTACTCAACCACAGGCTCATTCATCAGCTGCTTTGCCACCAGCTGACTAACAACATCCAATCAGATGCATGCAGGTGAACAATGCCGCTATTGTGACCTGACATTTCTTGCTATCGGTCTGCTGATGCGCACCTGTAGCTCCGTCCACAACCTCCACCTTTTTATTATTGTTGATTTAACAGTCAATGTGCGTGTCTGTGTTTATTATGGGGGGGATTAGTTCGCCAAGGAGAACCCTTGTTGGTGCAAATATTATTTATATCCATTTTCTAAGTGTATCTGACTGAACTTTACTCTTCACATTGGATCTGCTCTCAACGACTTCTGTTGCATTGTGGGAAATAGTGTCCTCTGAACACACACTCAAAAATGAGTGATGTTAGTGCATGCTAACAGTTTCATGTACACTTATTTCTGTAATGCTCCGGAAAGAAACAATTACTCGTTACATCGATCTACCACAATTGATCTGTTCGCACTAATCAATAGGTCATTTATCTTCTTTGTCTATAAGGTTACCTCCTTGGATTAACAGTTACACTGCTGGATGTCAATTGACAACTCACTAGAATATGTGGCTGCATGTTACAATATCATGCTTTTCAGACTGTTGAGCTCTTTAGGCAGATTTATGTTTCTGAGCTATATGAATAAAATCAAATGAACAAGACATCTAAGATAAAACAAAATGCCCTTTAAATCCTTTTCATGGAATAATGTTGCTCATGCGGTTAATTGGAAGATTATAGCCCAATTTTTAAGAGGCTTTTTAAAATACCCAATGAGAGATGAACAAGAGAAAGAGCAGAAACAGTGTGAATGTCAGGCAGAACGACCTATTCGTTCAACCAATAGTTTGACAGTTATTGAGATGGTGATCAAAACACCCTGTGAGTCAGCCTGATGAAAAATAAATCTCCTTCCTGAGTCACAAAGGCAGAAATGAGGAGCAACAAAAGGATAGATAGGACACAGACACACAGAAATGTATACAAAGCAGGAGAGAATCAGACTGGAATTACTTTACCGGTAGTCTTCTCCGTTTCTACAGAAGGACAGCGGGCAGACGGCTCCCTCAGGTATCGAAGCAGAATGAAAGGACCGGCTGCACAAAGAGTTCAGACGTGAAAGCAAAAGTACCTTTTTATGCACAATGACACTAATAAGAAGTTGCTTGGTGATGCGTCTCTCATTTCTTTGATCCTTTTCTTGGTTTAAGGTGAAGGTTTTGTGTCGACCATGCAGAATTAAAAAGGCACGGGCCTTGGCTTGGACTGACTTAGTCCCCATTTTGCAGCAACAGCCAATTTAAAACAGGAAATAAAGGTGAAAAAAAAGGCTGCAATGTTACATTTATACAATTTTGAAGCACCAGTTGACCAGGATGAACAACATATGTAACATATTGTCTTTCTTAGATAATATCACTACTTGTCTCTCCAACCACACAGTCTGAACAAGTCCAGGCATGTTCTCTCCGTGACTGAAGTAGAAAGAGATGAGGCAAGTTGATGCAGAGTAGACTCTTCGAAAAAAAGAAAAAAGAAACTAAATAACTTTATGACTAATGATGTAATGAGCCAAACCAACGTTTCCCCCTTTTATTATTACTGGGAACTTTGATTCCTTTTCCAAGTAATGTCTAATTGTGTTAGTTCACCTCCTTTATCTTCATCCTTTCCTCATCCCATCTCCCTCTGACTCACATTATGACATGTGAGTCTTATTGTCTGATCAGAGAAGAGCATCTAAATGGCAACTGCAGCATCAACAGAGTAATAAACATGGGTCAAATGGGACACATGACTTGCTGGTAAATTGTTGGCATAATTTGTTTTTCCGCTCCACCAGCAACTCGGGCCAAATTATCATCTCATGTTTGCTTTCATGTTGTAAAAATCTATTTGCCTGGTAAAAAGGGAAAGGGAAAGATCAAAAGGTAATTTCCTGTCAAAGTCAAGCCACTGACGCACGCTAATGGCCATTTAATCTTCCGCTGCTGCTGCTGCAGGAGCGCTTTGCTACAATTCTGTCCTCCATACAAGGGAAAGCAGACATAAACTAAACCAGGTTATCTCTGTTCTTTGTTTGTCTGAGTTTTAAATGTAAAGCTAGGAGTCTTGATAGGAAAGGCTCCGTGGTGTCTGTTCATTAAGGAAGCAATCAATGCTGGAAATGAGCCCTTCTACCTGAATTCAATCAGCGACGGAGCTAAAGCCTGTTATCATGAAGTACCTCTGGCACTGATGAAAGGGGACGAGGCAGGCAGACGTCTCCCAGCCGAGAGCAGCCGGGCGGGGCTGCATACGAGCGAGGCATTTCCCCTCGGAGTGGAATTCCTAGAGAGGATCTGGGAGCGGGAAGCAAAGAGCTGGTCAATGGTATCCCACACGTCTGTGTGGTTATGTATAAGGTTGTCTGGAGATAAGGCTGGTGCTGAAGAAGATCAGCTAAAGTCAAATGTGATACCAAAATAATAAAAATAGGTATTTGCGTAAATATTTCGTCAAAAACGTAATCTGGTGATCACCCAAATTCAGTGATGTATCCTAGTTGCTACCAGATCATGTATGTGTCTGAGGTGTAGAATAGAAAGCAAAGAGGAGGACCGCTCTGCAGCATTTTAGTTTGGAATACAAATAGAAACTTTATTTTGCAAGTGAATGAACACCTGTCACAGTTTGAACAGCCGTCAAGTTTCTCACATGAATTGTCTGAGCTAATCTCCACAAATTCTAACCAGTTTAAAAAATTCCTCCCTTTTATTGTATTTAGATTACGTAATGCGACTACAACATACACCTGGTTGCATGCAATAAAATAATTAAATAAATAATAGTACTCTTTTGTGCTTATGTAATAAACATGTGATTAATGGCTGGTATGTGTCTCACCCTTGAGTGTAATGTTTTTTCTCTCCTCAAAATTCTAATTATTTGCAAAAATCTCATTCAAGAAATGTTCAGTTTCGTATTACAAATTATGGTATGAAATATAATGGTTAGGGTTAGACAACAAAACACAGTTCAGGTTCGGGAAAGATTATCGTCACGGTTATATAATCCAACAAATGGGAAGAGATAGACAGTCAATAATAATTTTGGTAGCACTTTATAATAACTACACGTAGCACCAAAGTGCTACCATCATTTCTGCTGTCAAAAGCACCACATTTTAAATAGGAAACCACCCATCCTGACCTCCTCTCTAAGAGGTTTTGTTTAGCTATAAAGCTTAATTCCTTCCCTCTTTCCTCCTGTGTCCTATTTATCATGGCCACCAGAGATCCTTGTGAGGTAAACCAGCTCAGTAGCGCCACAAATGTTCTTGCACCTTGTGATTCATATGCAGTGCCAAAAGTCATTTTATGCCGAAACAATCAAACCTTACCAAACTTGCCTTAACAAACAAAGTACTTTGTCATTTAAGGTGGAAAATAGTCCATTTACCATCTGAATAAAATGACTACTTTGATAAGGTAAGGTTAAAAAAAACAGCATTGACTGTTGGGTGGAAACTGTCTCACGGGTTTAAAGACACTTTTTCAATGCAATCCGCCCTTATCCCCACACTGACTTTCCCCGTCTTCCTTCTTTGCTCCTGTTATCCTCTACTAAGGCTACTAGGACCTTGTCCCTTGAGCGTAAACACACGGGGTAATTCCCGAAACGACTGATGCAGTCCTTCTTGAGAGTACAGTCTCAGACCGGCCAAACTTTAAATTTCACTACCATTATATAAGCGCCGCACTACTTCCTGTCTTGGCACTGAATGTTGCCACTGAATATGAACTGCTAATGCAGAATATCTGCAGATAAATTAATTCAGTAGGAGACGAGGTTCAAGCGTTCAGAAACACCCACACACACCTAAAGACACTAATGTGACTCTCAGGTTGACGAATGCGTGAAGATGATCAGAAGAAAGGGCCTCCACCGCTACTGTATGGATGAAAGACCTTAATGAACAAAATGAATGAGTCAGAGCAGTGACCACCCCCACCACACCAACACTCGCTCAGTGACAGTTGATGCCTTAAAAGCTTATTTTATCCCATTCGGTGGCAATTATCTTCCCTCTTGACTCATCCACCCAACTTGCACTTTGTGTCACCCACCGCTCCCGCTGCAAACCTGATAAATGCCAACTCAAATAGTCTTCACTCGTCTCGCTCCCCCTCTCATCTTCCAAAGTCAACTTCACCTGCTGTCCGCTATTTTTCAGCTTGCCAATTCCACCTGATGTCAAAATGCTCAAGTTAATTCGCCATCTCCCTCTGCTGCGATTGCACCCGGAGCAACCCTCTCCCTCCTTCTCTACACACGTACGCATAGCTTTCCTTCAGCGAGCGGCCATTTTGTTTGGCTGTGGGGCTCGAGCATCACCTGATGAGTCACCGCCGAGCCTGCCGGCATGCATTCACACTCTTATTAGCAGCTGCCACGGTCACAGAGTGGTAATGAAGCTGCTGACCTCTGTGGCGATGACTGTCGGAGGGTCACGTTGAGCCTCCGCCGAGCTGATTGCCGTGTTTTTTGTGTGATTTCTGTTTTGTCGAGGACGGGCTGTGAGAGAATGTGGTGACACTGTCAGCAAGCAAATATATAAGATAAAATGGTTCCTCCTTGACGTGACGCTGTGTTGGTGCTGTTTTTCAAACATCTGCGACTAACAATGATCACAACCTAAAGTAAAACCTGAGATGAGAACTTTAATGTGACTGAAAATGTAAATATGTTTGTCTACTTATGGATGTGGTCTTGGAGACAATTGTCAGGGCCTTGCAATGTGTGAAAGGCTCGAGTACTCAGGTTCTCTTGTGGTGACCCTATTCATGTTCTCTTCTTGATTCGTCATGACTGACAGAAGGGGCTTCTCGGTGTGGTTTCCCTTTCATTTTATGGAATTTTATGATTTATTGTGTTGCTACAACGTGATGAAGTGCCCTCTCGGGTGCTCTTTCAGTGGAGAAAACATGATGAAGTGCCAATATGATGAGAAGACATGATGCAGTCCCATATTTGCTGCTTTACACGCTAAAAACTGTTTTTTTGCATCTGCCTGACAGAGAGCCTGGGCCGGCCACTGGTTGAAGCACATACTGACTGCCGGCTGGTTTTCTGTTTCTGGATCTTAAAATTTTTCTCTCTTTCAAAATGTCTGTAAAATATAATACCCAAAACATAATTGTGATTGAATCATTCCACTAAACAAATATTTAATTTGCTAATTTACTATGATTTTGGCAATGTAATGCACCATGACTGAAACAAATAATGAATTTCTGTTTTTGATCTGTGGTTTACTGTACTTCCCATGTAAATCAAGATGTTAGTTTCTGTTTCGACGGTAAATTCCCCTGAAGAGAAAACAGATGCAACATCGATGTCATCTTTTAAAAAAGAACAACATTACCGGGTTAAGAGACGCTCTGAACATATCACAAAATATCAATAACAGGATCAACATACTTCACAGCACATGGGGACTAAATGTTCCAGGAAGTTTATTCTATTTTAGCTTGAAGAACAAAACATTATTTCATGAATTATTTCGACAGTAAGTAGGCTCAACTGTTCCGCATATGCAACAGGATTGACGAGTTCAGGATTTACCATGTGCAAAACAAAACTGTGGATTCAGCACTAGCTCGGATTAGAAAGGTCGTGCAAACATTGCTGTGGACAATGTTTGGCATGTGGAGGGGAACAGTTTCCTGTTGGCCAGCGTACTTCCTGTCCCCACTCTGGCAAGTGACACAGAACCCGCCATGTACTTCCTCTCCAACAGGAAATGGTCCTGCTTTTATCAGGAGGCCTGAGGCTGGGCAGTGAACCCGACAGATACACAACTTGCATGGACGATTGAAGTATTATAGTCACCTTTATATGTCTAGAGATGGGGTTTGCTAACATTTTAACTTCATATTGTCAAAGATTCTTCCTTTGGAGAGCATACATGCATGTACAGTAAAAATATAACACCCTTCTGCTTTCAGCCTGATCAGCTTCACTGTGTTAGTTGGAGGCTAAATGGCTCAGTGGCAAATGTTGATGCAAATGCTTCATAGTCATCCTTTCCATTTACTTTTTTCCAAACCGTTCTTGGGAGTCCGACTATGACCATCCAGTTTCTTGCTTTCCAGCCTCTCCAGAATTTCAGCTCCACTCCTCATCAAAGCTACAATTCAAACTATTTCATATTTTTCTAGGCTTAAAACTTCAGACAAATAGTCAGATGATGTTTGAAGGGGAAATCCCTTAAGTCACAAGAGATCAAGTCAAATATAAATGAAGTTACTCAGGAAATAAAGTGCAAGAGATAAAGAATATTCAGTGCATGTGTTTGTGTGGATGTGGTCAGTGCATGGTGATTGAACTGAGTCTCACCTCACAGGCTGTATTTGATTCATCATGTCGAGCTCTCAGGGCCCGTCAGCATGGTGAATGGTGTTTTTTAAAAGGGGACTGCTTAGATCACAACAAGACCAAACGGTGGTGTCCTGTCAATGAGTTTGCATACGTCTGAGTGTTAATGTGTGTGTGTGTGTGTGTGTGTGTGTGTGTGTGTGTGTGTGTGTGTGTGTGTGTGTGTCCAGTGTGATTAGGAATAAAGTGAGAAAGCCCTGGCACATCACTGTATGTTTTATCAGCTTGTTGCCTCATGAGACCAGTCTGAGTGTCCGTTAGTGTTTGTAGAAATTACACCCACATTCAGTGCTCCCTTAGTGAAAGACAAACATGTCATTGTTGATCTATGATCAGGAAGGACTGTGGTTTCCTGAGGCAGATCCTGTTTCTTTGAAAGAAGCGGCACTTCCTATGGTACGCTTAGTCAAAGTAGTCTGTTGAAATCATTTTAATATGCAGATTCCAACACTGTGGAGCAGAAACTCACAGGAGAAGTCACATGAGCCTGTGTGGGAGTTTCTGAATGAATGCTGCAGCTTAGAACAAACACGACACACAGCAGCGTATCATAATTGGGATTGGCCCCGGTGCAACACACGCACAGACACACACAACCATTCCATTGCAAAGCACACAATTGCCGTTTCACCGTGGAGAGGCTCCCCTTTCAACTTCCATCCTGCAAACCAGCCTTTGACCGGCGCCACAGGCAGGAGCCGCCGCGTCAACTGTATCAACGCTAATTTAACTGCCATGCCCTGACCTCAGCGGCCCAATGTTATCACAGACACAGATTACATTGGGTGTGCATTTTCCAACATATGAGAGGAAACATTTACATTGCAATACATTTAAATCCCTGATCCCACTCCAGAATAACAAAGAGAAGCCTTAAATCAACTGTTACTAGTTCATCCTTATGGGCCTTGCACTCAGCAAGGTCATTGACAACACTGCTCAAGACGGCGTGAAGAGTTCAATGAGAGGGAGAGTCACCTATATACAGTAAAAGTGCCTTCCTGCCTCACAGCTTCAGGGCTCCCTGCACTGCTGCTTCAGTTGCACTGTTGATATTCACTTCATTGTTTATACATCATAAGAGCGAGGTAAGCCGTTATGTTTGCATAATATTTCCATGTTTAAGCCGCCAACAACTGTAAGCAGGCGTCACAAAATGGTCCATTTCAATTTATGACTTCATACTCTTTCATAATGCACGTGTAGTTCAGTTAAAGGGTTAACACAGGCGTTAACTCTGATTCCAAACTCTGATTCCAAACAAAATTTACGCTCTTGTTCCTCAGAAGTTGTAAGGAAGCTGTTGGGGTGGATGGTGGGCGTACAAAGCACAAGGCACTAGAGACTAATGCCTCCATGGAAAATACGCTCATTGGTTTTCTGCAGAAAGTTAGCATATTTCCCAAAATGTCAAACTATTCCATTGGGAAGTTTGAGAAAAATCCCGGTTAAATATAGCAAGTGTAAAGACGTCCTGTGTTCACTCAGTCTTTTCCAGAAAAGACTTTTGCTAACTGTCACGACCCGGCTCAGGCGGCGCGACAAAATGAACGGGAGACGCAGCGTTCCAAACAAAAGAGGATTTATTTACTAACTAAGGCGGCTGGCGAAGCACCAAAACAGCCCAAAACATAGAGCGCTGTCGCCTGGCTGGCTGGATCCCAGAGGCGGAGCTTTAATCTCCGCAGAGCACCGGGCCCAGGTGCTTCTCATTAGGGTGATCTCACCCCACCTGTTACCTGAAGGAGACAGACAGACAAATAGACAAACAGGCAAACAGGCAGACTAGGGGACCGTCACACTAACCAAGTACTGTGAGTGCATAAACATCAACATGTTAACCATGCTTTAGCTTCTATGAGTGGATATTGTAAAGAAAACTAACAACTTAAATTGTAAGTGAACATCTTGACGATACGTTCAATATCAACGTGTTCTTTTTAATAAATCATCATGTTGACAACATGTTTTTTTTTATCTCAAAATGTATTTTTTTATGTTTTATTTGATTAACATAAATGTAATTTCTAGGAGTTTGTTTTGAATTTTGATGTCAGTCTTTAAGTGCCTAAATCGCTGTCTAGCCAGATAAAAACATTTATGATTAACAACATTTAAAACAATACAATAATTAAGACAAAATGAAGTAAGTTTTCTCTAAAATAAATATATTCTATAAAAGTATTGTAGTTACTACCAGTCGTAAACAAAGATCCATAGATTTTCAAATGAATATCACTAGCCCACCTTGATACAGAGACGTTCTGGGCCCTGCCTCTTTTAACTAATAATATGATTTTAAAAAGTGAATTACAGAAATGTTGACCGGTTCTACACTTAAGCTGAGTGAGATTACTGTACAGTGCTCATGATGACAGTGATATATAGGTGATATATAGGTAAACAAATACATCTGCGTAAATTGTATTTCTTTGTTAGTGACTTGACTTGTATCTCCATCACGCGGTGATCATTCCCGGTCAAGCGGTCTGTATCCTGGGGGTAGAAACAGAGGTGGAGGGGGGTATCGGGGGCCCTTATTCTCCCTGTTTACCCACCAACATCCTGCACAAACAGGGGCTGCCTCAGAGACAACAGTGAGTAATCGTGTCCAATCTGTTCCTCCGCTCCTCTGACTTCTGCTTCCTCCCAGCAGGCCGCAGTGCAAAGCCAAGAGCTCAACTCTCGTCACATAGCCGACCTGGCTCATAGACGAGTTGTGGGAGGATGATGATAATGAGGAGCGAGCGTGAGTGAGGATATTGATGACGAGGCTGATTTACAGTAGCAAATGGGATCCCATCTGGGGAGAAGTGCTGGTCAGAGCTGGCCGGCTGGGTGGCGCTCCGGTTTTTGAGGGAACAGGTTTTTATGCAATTCAACCTGACACGTGAACTGTGTAGACTGGGGTTGTGATTGCAGTTGGAACATGAGAGTGCACTGAACAGCCGAGTGGCCAACATTAACAGGGGATGTGGTTATAGGATGTGGTTATACTTTGGCAGCTAACAGGTGTGATCGGTCTCATTTTCTCTAGAAATAAGTGTGGTATTTTAAAATATAGAAAACATATTCTCGGCTCAGGAAAATTAAAGAAATGTATAGAGAGATTACGTTCTGGGAAGCACACGTTTGAAAGTGAAACGCCCAATGGGAAGCACATATTCCTCCAATTATTTCCTCCCATTTCTTTCCGGGTGTGGTGTGCTGTTGCAGAAGAACAACCAAAACCTTCAATTCCAGCAGGTTCAAACAATGCAAAGAAACTTCATTCTTTAATTAATATAGTGTCCCATGTTTTTTATACTCTAGCGTAACCATTAACTCTCCCAAACTATAAAGGAAATTCAACTTTTTGGGGAATACTTTTGATTTCCTGCTGCGAATTAGATGAGGAGATCAATAACACTCTCCTGTTTCTTTGTTAGGTAGCTACAGCCAGCAGCCAGTTAGCTTAGCTTAGCATTGCTACCAGGTCCCTTCTTAACACAGCCAACTGTAGTTTTTACTACTTTGGTTTTTGCATGGATTAGCAACACATAACATGTTATATTAGGGAGCTTTAGAGGGGCTGGTCGGTGGATTAGGACAGTCAGGCCAATCTTTATGCTAAAATAAACTAAGCTAACTGGCTGCTGGTATATACACACACTTGTTTTTCTTTTCTTTTACTATGTTTATTGTTATGCAACAAAAACAAAGCCAATTCCTTGCATGTGAAATCTTATTTGGCTCATTTTACAAAACTTTGTGAGACTTTGTCCGGTGAGATAGTTCCAGGCAAGAGAGGGTGTGCTCGGCAAACATCCCAAGTTAAATACAGATCGAAGTATGTATTTAGTTTAGTTTCACATAAGGCATTTACTTTCATACCCTGCAGGCTGGAGCGATGACACCTTCATCAACAACACAGGGAGTGCTGAAGAGAGGCGAGGCTGAGCTCTGTGACTCAGCTGTGACAGCTCTGTGCAGGATTTAGCAGGACTCCTACAAATTACCCGACTTCACCAGAACTATCCCAACAACGTAATCTTCATACTTTATTTATTTTATCATTATCTTTTGGTTTCAATTTGTCAAAGTGATGCATACTGATTGTCCTAGTTGTATAATATTCATTCATGTTAATTATACATGTTAAAAGATGTTGTGGTTGTGTATCAGTCACGTGCCATGACATTCCTGTTCAGCAACAAGCAACACGGACGCCCTGCCCTGACGCCCAAAGGCACCAACCTCCTCCCTTGGGCCTTGCGATGACTCAAACCTTCGAGCAGGCGGCTTAAGGCCATAATCATTACTGCCACTGCTTTGCAGCTTCCCATGAGCCCTTGTGGAGAGGGTCCTTAAGGGCGGGAGGTGAAGAGCGGGCTGTTATTTTTAGCTGCCTGCTTACGTATGTAGGTGTATCATCATGTAAAGCAGCGATACGTTGGTGCTGAGAGTTGTACAAAGACAAGGAGTTGTATTCTAATATAAATACCTCTTTAACACTGATCGCTAAAGTGTGAGAAAGTGAATGTGTACATGTGTGCGTAAGAGAGAGAGCGCCTGCACGTGCTGGTGTGTCATACGCATGAAAATATGTGTGATAGAGATAGTGAGGAATGAGAGCAGGAGGGTGTGTGTGTGTGTGTGTGTGTGTGTGTGTGTGTGTGTGTGTGTGTGTGTGTGTGTGTGTGTGTGTGTGTGTGTATGCCCATTGTGGGTGTGACTCCTGCCTCTGTCAATACCTGAACTGCGTGAGTCTTCGAAAGGTTCTTGGATGACGCACATCACAACAAGCGCCGTTCAACAAGAGCCTCGGTAGCATTTCCAGATATGATAATATACTGTGAAAACCATACTTTTAGAAATGTGAGGGGGCGCAACAACCTTTATTCAAAATAGATGTCTTGACACAGAGTTAACAAAGTTAAGCTTGTTTTAAGAATGTCACAGTTCCTGTGTAGCTACAATGCTTCACTTTACTTACTGAATGGATCATGGAAAATAAGCTGAAGTTGAATGTCTTAAAAACTAAATGCATGGTAATAGGTTCTAAATGTGCTCTCAGGACAGATCAGAAATTAAGCCTCTCTTTGGAGGGTACTACTATGGAACAGGTTAAGGAAGTGAAACTGCTGGGTGTCACTATTGACGAAACACTGTCATGGTCCACTCAGATTAATAATACAGTGGTGAGAATGATTAATAGTATCCATGCCATTAGAAGGAGTGCTCATCTGCTAACTAACACAACAATTAGACTAGTCATACAATCTCTAGTTCTGTCAAATCTGGACTACTGTCCTGTTATCTGGTCTAGCGCATCAAAGCAAGAAATTAGTAGACTTCAGGTTGCTCAGAACAGAGCGGCAAGACTAGCACTTCACTGCTCTGTCAGGAGTAGTGTGGATGCTATGCATGCTAGGCTGTCATGGATGATGGTGGATGAAAGACTGGCATGCAGACTTATTCTGTTTTTAAATAATGTGTATTCCTCACAGAAACCCGTCAGTTTGTCTTTACAGCTATCACATGCAAATGAGAGGCATGGTTATAATACCAGACAGGCACTAAGGGGTCACTTTACTCTTCCTCTACCCAAAACCAATGCACTTAAGAAAACAGTAATGTACAGAGCTATCGCATACTGGAATGTGCTCCCCTCATATCTGACTCTAACAAGAAATAAGTGTGATTTCAAAAGGAAACTTAAGGCAGCAATAATCAGAAAGGAAATTAGTGTAGATTAGGTTGTTACTTGAGGTATTTAGGCATTTTTATAATTTTTCTTTAAATGTAAATGTTGTTCCTAAGTCTGTGTTTTTGTTCACCAACATTGATCAGGCTGTACTGCATTTTATGATTTGTATTGTAATGCTTTTGCCTGGACCCCAGGAAGAATAGTCTCCACTACGGTGTAGACTAATGGGGATCCTTAATAAATAACAAAATAACAAAATGCAAGAGTTTCATGAAATCAAGCCCAACTGTCACTATTAGGGGCCTTTCCCCCCCTCTCCTTACACAATGAACATGATCTATATAGTAGTTTCCACTGAAAGTGGCAGATTCTGCCATTCCAGTGCTGGATTCCAATTTTCTGCCAAACCATAAGGGGTTAATTTTCTTCTTCTTTACTAAATCAATGTGCAGCAACTGCTCTTCTGTTGTATTTCTGACAAACTAGCTGCTTAAGGGATGACTGATGATGTTACCACTGTCACCATGGTGTGTCACCAAATCAACCAGGACTGAAATCTTTAGGATTGCAACTGAAATACCCAGTTGCATCAAATGCTAAAAACAAAAACACACAGATGAGCTGAATTTAAAAAAAACAAAATTGCGATGGCTGAAGATCAGAACCCTTGTCATAAACTGAAAGAAAGATGTCATTGAGTTTTAGTGACCGCAGCCAAATCATCGCTTGTTGTTGCTTAATTGATTTTGTCATGTACATGCCATTTATTAATTGCACAATATACGTGACTCACTCCCTCTCTCTCTCTCTCTTACACACACACAAACAAAAACACAGGTTGTGCAATTTCATACCATAGTAAATGACTGTGAAAGGAATGTGCTGTAAACAAAAACAACACTGTGTCGAACCCTCAGGGAAGGCTTGGAACTCCTCAGCCCGTGGCACGCTCCAATTACCTTAAACCCTGTGACATGTGCAAAGGAACAAAAGAAGAACAAACCTCAAAAGTCATCTCTGCCCCACTGACGTCATTTTATAGCCGGCACCGAAACTGTGCCTCACACTCGCTTGTTGTTGTTATTGTTGAGGCCATTTGACTATTGCTATTATGTGTATTATCCATACATGCGGCCTGGCAGCTGGCTTAAATAGGAAGATGGTGTCCCCGTTTCTAATCCCACACCGATATGATCTCACAATCAAATGGTCGTTGGAAAGCACACCACCAGACCTGTTTGATGAACAATTCAGACGTCTGGAACAAGGCTGATATCTGCTCCTATTCGTTTAATAATTAATCATTAATTAATCATTCAGGGATTTCTAACCGTCACAATCTCTTGAAATGTGGGCTGCCAGCCACATTCTGATCTTCACAATAGAGCCAAACTGTTTTCCATTTTTAGAGGTCACGGCTTTTGTTTACATTTCAGTGCAAAAAGTATCCTTGTGAAATACGTATTTCTGTGCCAGAAATATTTGTCCAGTTCACATTTCTCGGAGAGCGAGAGAGGTATTAAATAAACACGGTGAACACTTCAAAGATGTCAAACTGTGGCTCATAACGATCCAGCATCAGACAGCAGCACCTCCTCTTTTGTCTCCTTCACTTTGCTCGTCGCTAAATTAACAGTGACATCGCTGCAGGACACCTGCCTGCTGGCGTCACGGGTTTAATGCCAACAAGTGTAATGGCAAGGCGTCACAGCCCGGCCTCATGATGTCAATCCAGAGGCATTTTATCAGAGACTGGTCGCCTCAAAATACGTCATAGCTAAATATCAGCCACAGGCAGCATGACAATTATGCCTGTCTGCTCGTGTGTGTGTGTGTGTGTCAGAGAACAGTAGTGGACTGCATAATACGCTCGAGAAATCAATTAGTTGGGGATATAAATAAGCCAGCATCAATTGAGATATTGTGTAATAACATTAATAACAATGATTTGTATTATTATTAGTCGGCCAATTAGAAAGAGTTGAAAGAGAATCTTTGTGCACAAACAGAGAAAAGGAAGAAGAAGAAGAAGAAGAAGAGAGAGATGCAGCACACAACAAGAGGCTTTAATACATAATCCAGTGGTGACTCATACGCTTCAAAACACAAAGCTCCGGCTGCTTCGTCCCCACTTCTTTACTACTTCGGATGAAGGAGGCAGGATAGCAGAGTGACTCCAACTTAGCTTGTCAGCTGAGCCATATCCAAAATCACAACCTGCCCCCGAGCATTGTGGGACCAACGCATCATATGATTAGCCTCCTCGCCTGGACTGACTTCCGTCTGTACTTTGCCTTAATTACATGTTTTCACCAAAGCAAAAGGAGTTTTTCATGAGAATGCTGAGTTGTGTGGTAAATAGGACAATTATCGTGTTCAAATGTGTGACGAGAGTGACGTATAGATTTGGTTTCACCGTGGATGTATTCAACAATGAAAGTGTCCTAAGAAGTGAGCCTATTCATTCCAGAGCAAGCACATCATTCAATATCTATGCCAAACAGTTTCTCCAGTTAATGCATTCGCCTCATTTGAGTTGGATATATCCCGTGGTGGCATCATTAGTGAATGCGGCGCATTTTGATGATTGATCTTCTTTAATTTTTTGTTATTTATTTGTTGTTGTGTAATCAACCGCAACAGGAAGAGCGTGGTGGAAAAGACCAAGCTCCCCAAGTTTTTTTTGGCAAAAAAGGTTGCTGAGTTCATACAGAGCAGTGCAACACCGTGAAGAAGCCTTTGTGTTTTGCTAATGTTGCGCGATATCAAATCACACAAATCTTTTCAGGATTCAAGTACTTTGGTTTGTGTCCGGTAAGCCAGAGCACGGACCAATCGGTGTCCTGCGCGGAGACGCGGTCAGCTACAGGTGTGGCTGCGTTGTGTGTGAGACGACACGGAGAGGCCACTGTTCTTTCTCAACAACAACGGCGCCAACTGAAGAGTTTAGTGCAGATGCTGCAACAGCGTCACTTATATCGGAACTGGAGACTATTTCTTCATTGAAAGAAGAGCAAAGAACGACACTGAAGGCTTTCTCGATGGAAACGATGCATGTGCCCTGCTGTCTGTGATGCGTGCAAAGAGATAGGTTCAGACGAAGTCTTTGTAATTCTGTGGCATCGACATGGTGGCCATTACGCCAATACATTTTATCAAGATGTGACTGCTATCTGATGAGAAGTCTGTTGTTTGGACAGATCTACTTCCCCATTTCCATCCTTACTGGGTGTTCATGCAGAACATGAAGTTAATTTTAGAGGCAGTGAAAATAAATAAAGTAAATAGGCGAGTAGAAATGGATGCAAAGACGTGTCCGTGTGAGTTGAAAGAGCTTCAACTTGAGCGAAACACTTGTTCATATCCCGGAAAATGACACAGACGCAGAGCGGTCACAAAGGCTTTATTAAGACATGTGGTGAGGACACTGCAGTGTTCCCAATGTGATTCACCCCTCCTCATTTCCTGTTGACCACAGTCAGGGGCCCACAGAGCACCACATGGATCCAGACGGACAGAAAGCAGACCGCCGCAGATCAGAGGCAGATAGGGCGGGCGAAAAACGCGACTCATTAGCGGCCGTGCCATGATAGCCTACGATACGGTGTGGATGGCGACGGGTGTCACAGTCTCACGTCTAATTGGACTGATGGCAGCTAGTACTCGTGTTGTTGTCGTTGCTGGTCAGAGGAAGCATGAAATAACAAACCAATGTAGCTGCGATACTCACACACACACTTAGATACAAGCTCACTTGCATACAGACAAACACACTCATGCACGTACCCACACACTGGGAGCTCTGTATACCTGCAGTGCACAGAGATGACACACTGAATTTGAATTCCACTCACACGGTTTCCTCCTCCTCTACTGTAAGAAGGGGGAGCAGTGATGCTGGTGCTGTTGACGTAGCAATTACCATTCTCGTGCTCCGGTATTATAGCCAAGCCGAGAGGATTAAGGGCGCAGAAGAAGAAGAGTTAGTCATTTTCCCTGTATGAGCGTCATCTCTAACTTCATAGCAGTTATCTGCTGTGCAGATACGCTAATTGAGGGGTTGGAGCCGCGATAAAGCCGATAAAGGCAGGCACTTTCACGCACAGGGACTGTGGGAGAGGACGACGAATGAAAACCCGTGAAAACGACGCCACAGAGGGGTGAATTCCTGGAGCTTCCTCTGCGTGAAGCGAGCATCAGCTCCATCTAATGATGTGTGAGAATGCATGTGGGCCAAAATCTACGGCCTGTTTTCCCATTTATGACAAACACATTTCACACCGTTTGTGATAACTTGCCATGAAAATAAACTTCCGCTCATTTGCCCGAACACACGGAGGATGATTTTTGTTTTCTTGCACGTTGAACACAACCTGTGCACGGTGTGATCTTAAAGTGAAACAACGGTTGCGTCTTCATCTTCTGTACTGAGAGTCTTGCTGCTAAAAGTGACAGATTGTTTGATGGATGATATTATTGGTTGAAATTGGACCGCGCTAGTTTAGTCGTTTTAAAAGAAGAAAAGATGATTGGATTTTTATTTAAATATACAAAGAAGTTGATTTTGGGTAAATTCTTTGCTTTACAACATGAGCAGGAATGTGATCTAAAAGGGTTAAAAAAGGTATTTTTCATTTCGCCTCGACTTTAAAAAGGGAAAGAAGTTCCCACACACACAAATGTAGCGCAGGGGCAATGCTTAAAGAAGCACGAGTCTGAAATTGTGTGTTTCACATTAATTGTGTGGATATGTTAATTTGAATACTCTCATGTGAATTATCTTTTGGACAGACCTTTGTTGAGAAAATTGCACCACTTTTAAAAGCTGAAGCCGGTGTGAATAACTGCTGAACAATACAGTTGATAGACACATTAATAATAATGAATATATTGATAATGTATAACACATTATGGACAGCATGTGTAATATATTCATGACTACTTGGTTCTGCTGTGGAAACGAGGCAGACAAACAGATCCCACCTTCACGCCGTCAAATGGCCTCTGCCCTTTCATGTGGTGGTCCTGGTAGCCCAGATCAACGCCCGGTAGAGAGAGAGAGAGACAGACTGATGGAGACATGCTGGACTAATGCTGTGTCTTGTCATACATACCAACAACACTGGTGACTCATCAGCCCCCTCTTTCTCTATTTATTTCATCAGACATTATCACATTTTCTCAGCTGCATGCTTTTTTTTCCTCGCTTTTTTCTGTCATGTGGCTCTTTCTTTTGCCTTGCGATCTCTTTAATCTCCATTCTCTCTCACTCACACACACACACACAGATGCTTATAGTCGATGTGACGCTTTCCATGATGTGTTTGTGTCTCGGCACTGACATATTTGCTGTTGTAATCAGACTGTCTTGCACTCACTCCCTGTCCCGCGAACACACATTCATAAGTCTGCTTCCATGAAACCAGGTGCAGTGCCGGTGAATCAGCCTCAGTGTAACCAGGTGTGAGGCTGCATGGCTGTTGCTGACCTAATACTAAGATATTCACATGTTCAATCAGTAGTCAAAATGTTTTGGGATTATGGGGTCAGTCGAAAAACTCTCCTCTGGTGAGAATAAACAGAAACAATTGGGTAATTAGCATGACGAGAAATTAGCCCATACCAGTCATCTCTAATTCTATATATCCTCTTCTTTCATTAGGGAATATAAACTATGTGACATGATGTGTTTGACAGAACACTGTTCACCCTCCAAGCTGGGCTGTGGTTGCACTCATCACCTGACAAGCCCTGAAAGTCTGAGTCAACAACATGAGTGTGGATGATTATCCTCTGAGACATCTCCAGGGCAGCTGCTGCAACTGGCTCAGTCCCCTCTGCCTGCCGTGCCCTTTTAAATAAAGCACTTTCCTCCGCCTCAGCAGTCCCACTTCTACAAGCCCAAACTACGCACACACCCATGTAGAGAAAGACACACAGATGGGAAGTTAGATATCACGAAACGTGTATTAGAGGATATCCCTACATTGAAAGTTACACACAAAGGAGATGTGGACTGAGGCAGACATTTTGGCCAGGTCGCTTGATTTAGAGACAAAATGTGTCAAGTAAATAAAGTAAAACATAAAATAAAAAAATTAAAAATAGACTATATAAATTGCATGAATAGAAATGACATGTATGTAACTTCAGTTCGACGAGTACACGCGTAGCCCTCAGCAGCGAGAATGTTTCAGCTATTGGTGCAGCGCACACAATTAATATACAAATTACCAAATGATGATGGGTGTCAATGCAACGTGATACTTGTTCATAGCAGCGGTTTAGCCTTGATTCAGCTCATGTTGTCGTAACTAAATGGTCAGCAATCTCCAGAAGTGTTGCTTTAAACCAGTATTTGTTGAGTTTGGAGCTCCTGAGCGCAGCGGGCCAAAATGCTATCATCTTATAAAGTTGAATGTGTTAGAAAACAATTGCCTAGCTCCACATCCAGCAGACACGGATCACATTAGCATTTGCACAGTTGTGTTTTCGTCCAGATGGAGAACATGAATCCAATATTCACTCTGCTCTTAGCTCAGGTTTTGGTCTCCACCGACTCCTCAGTAAAATATCTGGCTCTTTAGCTGCTTAACGCTCTAGTATCTTCACCAGCTCGTTGCTAACATTGCCAGTCTGCCACATGGGGCTCAGCAGGTGATGCACAGATGTTTTTTAGAGCTCTTTTTTATTGAAACAAAGCTGCTGTGTTGTGACAGGAAACAACACGATGAAAGACGAGGGAGCTGAAAGAGACTGCAAAGCAAGTTTGTCACTAAAAGCGACACATTTCACATTATAGTCTTTCATCCATTGCTGATATAAAGATATTTATTAGACCAGCTTTAACTTGGCTGTGTCTAAAATCACTCCCCATCACACTACCAGTACAATAAAGTGAACCACATCTACTTTTGATATATTTTTTCATGTCCAAAATATGGTTGTTAATGTGTCACAAAGTTTACCCAAGAAATTCCCCAATGGAACGTAAAAAAATTTACGTCTTTTTTTTCCACTACTTTTTGCTGAAAATAAAAAAGTGCAATGCTTCACATTGTGATCGTTATCTGAAAGATTTACTTTGCGGACACGGCAAACAATGTTTTTCACCCAGGGACTGAAATACCTGAATGGAATGCATCCCTAATCCATAATGAATGTTATCCGTTACACTTATGTTTGACAGGTCAAAATGTCCACTGTGAGAAAGGCCTGTTTCTGCCATGCCTTCCTATCTGAAGAAGACCATAATAATCTGAGACGAATGGCCTGCACTGACCCCACTATCACTCCCTTCCCTGTCACAGATTCATTCAGTGCGGATGATCAGGGATGGAGCCATGAGAGGAGAGGAGACACATTCGAGGATAAGTGAAGCAAGGAGGACAGATCCCTGCGGCCGTCTTCTAAAGGCTGTGCGGCCGTGACCTCTCCGAAGGCGACGACAGTGACAAGTCACACGGCGTGACGCAGAGACGGGGGACAGAAAGACACGTAAAATAGGCATGGAGTGAGGAGAACCAGAGGAGAGGTGGAAATCATGCCAAACCGAGATGGAGGGAAAAGAGAGGAGGAGGCTGTCAGAGAAACAGATTTGTCGACAGTCCTTTCATGGTTGTAGCGACAGCTTGACTAAAATACTCACAGTTGACCTTGAGTGTCCCACAAGGGCAGCGTGTCTGTGTGGCAAAGTGACATTGTGACCGAGTCAGCGCAATGGAAGTGAGTGTGTGTCACCATACATGCGGTTATCTATGTAGATGTGTTAGTGTGTGTGTGTGTGTGTGTGTGTGTGTGTGTGTGTGTGTGTGTGTGTGTGTGTGTGTGTGTGTGTGTGTGTGTGTGTGTGTGTGTGTACATGTGTGCGTGTGCGCGTGTGCGTGGAGCACTACAGTGGAAACAACACATCACGCCTTCAGCAAAGTGCTACTTCCCATTTTTGCAACAATCACATCTAAAGAGACGGTGCTCAGCAGAACAGAAGGGCCAGCAGACAAGGACTTTCCTACTTAACCACACGGGGACGAGATTCGTCATGGCCGCCCATCCGTCACGCTCCGAGCACAGACAGGAAGGTAGTGAGCGCCGGTTGTTAGTCATGTATGAATTGTAACCCCTATGACCTTGAGACGCTCCGGTTCCTCATTTGCATGTCTTTGCTTCAGAAGTCGGACACACACACGGCGATTCCCACAAGAAGAAGCAGCTGGTTAAAGACTGGTGTTGACATGTATGAAACAAAAGGATACGTTGCACAGTATAGAAGAAATACACAACCGGATGCTTTTTAGGGTGTAACTTGCACCTCGAGTCCCCTCCCACACACTGACAAGCACTCACCGCTCGATGTGTCACGTAAGCTGCCAGTGTACCTCGTCAGAAGTGCCTGTCAGATGGTGTCAGAATCTCCTGAAGCCTCTCTCTTTACACCCTTCTCCCTTTAGATTGGGAGGGGATTCAACCATTTCTGTAACTTTCCAAAACCAACAATCAGACTTCTCCACAACTTTGAAGTTTATGTGATAATGCAGATGTCCCAATTTCAGTTTGTATTGTGATTTGGTGGTGCAGACAGCATTACCAAACACATTTGAGGCCCCAGGACGGTTGCCCAGTTTGCCCAGTGCCCAACAGGATTGCTTCTTTTACAGAAAATGTAGAAATGTCTCCGAAACCACAAATTCAGGTAGCTACAGACTCAGTTACAGACAAAGACAACGGGTTTGTTATTGTGATTCTATGTCAAGAAGCTTGTTATCCTAGCTTGAGTTTGCTCGTTTAAATTCAACATCACAGAAAGGGAGAACACGTAACATCAAACAGACAACTCTGAACAGCCACACATTACACACATTTGATATTCTTTTTTTGTTACTTTATATAAAAAAGAAGTCCCTCAGTACACCGTGTTTTAAAGACCTGTGTTACATGTCCCCCTTGCTCTCCATGTTTCCTTCTAAACTGCTGAGGTAATTAAAGTATCTTCACAATGTCTGAAGGTGAAAACCTGTTAATAAAGTGTGATCACACAGCTGAAAGCATGCAAGACGTGTTTTTCAGCATAAATGCAGTGCAGGCAATTCTCTATTAAAGTTTCTGAATAACTCACAGGTCTTAGAGTTGATAAAGAAAGACTCCATTTCAGAAAGTGATGTATACGATCAATTATGACGGGACACTCCCTGGTTAAATGAGCTTCAGATGGGTTCTCATTGATCTAGTTTTCCATGTAAAAGGCATGATAGTCTTTGAATTACTTGGTGAAACCCAAATACCACCAGTGTGCCTCGTGGTCGACACCAAGCAACACAGAAGGTAATGAGGAGTCTCGTCTTCACAGGCATGAAAGCAACGGAGCACTTGCAGAGCTAACGTTCCTGTGCCTGGCACTTCTGTGGTCATAATAAAGGCAAAACACGCGTCTACTGTTTCTTTATTAAAGGTGCAAATATACTTGATATCGTAGCAACTCTTCCTGAGGGAGACAGGAAACACAATATGTGTTTGATTTATTTGCTCCAGCAGCCTTCCTTCGAAATGGAAACAACAACTGGCAAACGGTCCACCTGTCTCCTCAGGCTTCCCCACCTGCTCAACAGGAAATGTATTTATGGGAGCGCAAATGGGATACAGAGACCAGTTGTTGTGTGATTATGCTGCTCCGCACTTCCTCACACACTTCAACAGGTGCTCAAATGACAGAAATCACATTTAGGGAGGAGATGCATGTTCTATACAAGATGCTTGTTGCAACATAAAACAGAAGATAAAACAGGTGATTTCCGTGGACAATATACAGTATATATATATATATATATATATATATATATATATATATATATATATATATATATATATACATATATAAAGTATCTCCTGCATAGTCACGCTTACGGCTGGGAGTTAGAGTGGCTCTCAAAATTTGTTTCTGTGCTTCCTAATGAGCCCAACTACACATTTCAACAAAAAAAAGTCCCTAGAAAAAGGCATCATTGACCTTTTTGACTCCTGAGCCACTGAGGAGAAATCTATTCAAAAGCCCTCCCCAGGAGATCCTGCTCAACCTGATGGATGTGCTACTTGAACACAACTGGCAAACAAGCCTCCAACGAGAAACTTCGCCTGGATCTCTCGACGCTTTATCTTTGTCCGGGTGACTCGCAGGTCACGCAACGAGCCACAATTTCCTTCCAGGCTTTTGATTTTGTGTTCAAGGACTGGATACGTGAGGCGAGGCGAGGGGAGGGGAGCGACCTACGTGCCTGCTGGGTCTCCTCATCCTGACGGCGTGAGTAACGCCACAGCAGAGAGAGAGAGAGAGAGAGAGAGAGAGAGAGAGAGAGATCATTTGTTGTGCCTCCCTTATCCATCAGCCGTCAAGGACCTTTGTAGGGAATTGGTCTCCTTCTCAGATAAGGGCTCTGTGATGTCAGAAGCCCAGCCACCGTGGGGACGATGACTCATACGCAGCACTCAAAGACCCCCCCCCCCCAACTCCCCATCTCAGCCCCACTGGCCTGTTTCATTTCCCCCTTCATATTCCCCCATGCACTCCCACTGTTGCACAGTAATTGGTTGCATGGAATCGCTTCTCTGCAAGGGAAGTGTAGGGCAGATGAAAAACAACAACAACAACAATATAGGGAGGAAGTCCAGAGTATGAGTCATGAAGGGAGGGAACGACTGTGACATTCCTCACAGGCGGCAGAGCCAGCCAACAGTCAGTCTCTCTCATTTCATTCCAGGACACCCAAAGCACGGCAGAAACATTTTAATTAGGCAGCATGGCCTACATTCTGTGTTTGCACACACAATTCAGTTGTTAAAGAAGAGCAGCGACTGCGAGAGATTCCCACACACACCTGACCCACGTGACATCAACGACCTTCATCTGTCAGTGGATCTGGGTGATCTAATTCCAAAGCACTTTGCGCAAAAAGCTGCCTCAGTATTTTTAGAAATCCATCCAAAGTGGCAAAAAAAAAAAATATATATATATATATATATATGTATATATATATATATATATATATATATACATATATATATACTTTTCAGGGTATCAAAAGGACTCAAGGACTTTGTATGTGGAAGGGGCGAGAGGTGACCTTGACTGAAGTGCAACCCACTGGGACATAGAAGCGTGCTTTCCAAAACATCACACTTCTATTTTTACTCACAAGGCGCAAACGTCTCTGTCTATTGAATATTTGCTTCATGTTCACGGACCGTCTGCCTCACTTTCCCGGTACTCTATAAACTATCATCAAACAGCAGCTCATTACAGCTGCCGTCTCAGGTGTGATGAGCCTCTGATTGGATGGCGAGGTTCCACCTCCCAGTGCCACTGAAACACCCGACATGGAGTCGGGGAATTTGGAACGAGACATCGAGTCTTAAGCTGCTGCAGACTTGTGAGAGTCCTGTGTGACAAACGGATCATTCATAGAATGTTTGTAAGTGTATAAGAAGTGGACATGGTCATGTGACGTCACCTATTGGGTTGTGGACTGTCGTTTTGACATTTTGGCCGACTCCATCGTGTTTCTTTGGACCCTGGAGTCACACGAGACAGTGGAGCTAAATACAACCGAACACTGAATAAGACATTTTTACCTGACCAAAATGTTACGATTAACTTTCATGAGCTTGAAAAACATTGCGTAAGAGTCAAAGTTCTAAGACAAAAACAAAGGCGACTCCCAGACGAAATGGGACAATAATTTACTAATTGAACATCAGGCTGTATTGAAGAAGACTTGACACAATGTTTACTGAGGTAATAAATCAAGTCATTTTCTTATAGACTTCCATACATTCAGACTTGTTTTTGCAATCAGCGGAGTCGACCCCTAATGGCCATTAGCGATAATGCAAGTCATCTCTAACTTTTTCTAACTAATTAATGCATAATTAGTTAGAAAGAATCATGATCAATAATTATTTTGAGTTTCCCGCAGCTTTAAGCAGATTCTAGTATGGTGTATTGATTGTCAGACTAGAAGGATTTTACTCCAATTTACTGACAACCCCTAAACATGAAACGGTTGAGTTATTATGTAGCTGCTTTATATAATCTTTTGCAGTTCATGATTAGCATGTGGACTCTTCTTCCAATGATTGATGACATTAAGACGGGGCTCACCAGGTTTCCTCTGATGTTTAGAGCAGTTGCATAACCAAAAACACTGGGTTTCCTTTAAAAAAAATGAAGACGCCAATGCTATTTTAGAACGGTGGAGCTTTTCTGTGACAATGACGATGTTTGCCCAAACTTCAAACATATTCAGCTCCCACAAATAGATGGAAAGACGCATGTATTGAATGGATTCAAGTCTCATTTTCCGTTTAATTTATGTTTTTTCTGTTTACGGGGACAAAGAAGATTCCTTCAATACTCCTCTGAGGTCTGATTTTCTTTGCAGCTCCGACTGGAAAACACAGATTTACAGTGTTTATCATGCAAATATGTGTAGTCCTGTTATTCTTTCATACTGTAATCTCTCTCACACAGGCTCTTTGACGTGGGAGTAACAATTTACTCAGGATGGTCAGCAATGAGACTCTCAGTGCCTTTGTGCAGCCTGGTGGTGCAATAAGATGTAGCCAACTCCTGATCATGTTCAGATAGTCTGAGTCAGTCCTGTAGGTTCTGTATGCATCTTAATGTATGTATTTAACAATGTTAAACTCTGTTTTGATCGGAATATCGA
The DNA here is from genome assembly GCA_038501785.1 of Myoxocephalus aenaeus. Taxonomy (NCBI): domain Eukaryota; kingdom Metazoa; phylum Chordata; class Actinopteri; order Perciformes; family Cottidae; genus Myoxocephalus; species Myoxocephalus aenaeus. Next base: position 2,355,625 of record JBAMJR010000125.1, on the reverse strand, counting down.
GAGAAAAAAAAAATATATTCACTTTTGAAGATATGGAAATATATGTTCTATGTTCTACGTTACACAGAGCATCACATGGGTTAAACCTGCAGGTACATTTCAAAACGTGTTTTTAACACCACATATGTAACACATCATGGATGCAAATATAGCATTCAGTGTCTTAAAAAGAGGTGGAAAGAGTACAGAATATAAGACACTACTGTAGAGTAGGCTCCAAAATAGGTTGTCTTCAACTTATACAGCTGTAGAACAACATCAGCAACAAAAGCCCTTATATCTGAACCAATAGAAGGGCACTCTGCAAGTATGTAAATAAAACAAAAAAATATGAATTATAAATATACAACTGCCTTCCACAGTAGCCCCACAAGAATGAACCAGAGACAAAACTCAGGCCATAAAACAAAAATGGTCGACAATAAATAAAAACACCTCTGGACACAAAGAACGACTGAAACTTGTTTTACTATAAACAGTGGAATAAAAAAAAAATCACAAAAGCACACAATGTGGACATGTAAACAATATAAAATCCAAACTTCCGGAGCGTGGAGCTCCGCCCCCTCGCGGCCGCAGACGCACCTGCAGCTTCCGCTCTGCTGCAGCCGATGGCTGGCTTTAATGCGCAAAGTGTGATTTGTTTCTGTTCAACATGACGCTGAAAAACTATTATTTTTAGTGATCCACGAGGACAAATGTGCAGCGTGGACATCGTTTTAGACTCTCAGCTAAAAAGGGGGAGATTATTTATTTTTTGGTGTGTGAAATCAGAAGTAGTTGGTCTCTCCAAAACATGTATGTGAAGGTTGGTGCAATGGAAATCTTTAGGACCACCTGCTAGGCTCGGCAGAATTACTGTGAATAGAGAAATCCAAGGCTCAATGCAATGAGTGTAGTACAGACAAGCTCAGCAGATTTGTGCTGACTTAAAACAAACGCAGTCAGTCAGTCGTGACGTCAAAACACTGTGTTATTCATTTCCAGGCCTCTTGTGCCCCCTAGTGGTTCGCACTGCGCTGTGTTATAGTACTGTGGTTTAGAACAGTGGTTCTCAGCTGGTCTGGCTCCGGGACCCACTATCATCCCTGAATGACAAGCCGCGACCCAAATCGAGGAACGTTCTCAACTTCTCCAATGTATGTAATGAAAAGATGGTGCAGTTTGAACCTGAGATAGTACAGGATATGTATGCTAAAACAAAAACGAGCAGCTGGTGGCGATGCTAGAGAGGGAACTATTCCCTTTTACACTCAATTAGCTGCATTTTAATTAAAAAACTAAAACTGCATCTTCAGGACACGAGGTATTACAACATATATAACAATTCAGAATCTTCAGCTACTTTTAAACAGACTCAACAGCTTTCATGCACAAACAGTCCAACAACTAAGAAGAAGTTTCAAAAAGACTGAAATGACCTGACTTTAACTGAGAACACACACTCACCGAATCTATGACAAACACTTTACTGTGGAACACGTCACTGTGTTGAGGAGCAGCTTTTCCACTAACTCAAAATAAATTAAACAAAAGTGGAATTCAAAAGGATTCATATATACAACATTAACTTTTCTTGTGATTACCTCATCAGTAAATACTGAAAAACATTGTGCTTTACAGAAAATTAAGCAGCACTCAATTCTCCTCCCAACCCCAGAGTTTTTTCCTGTCATGCAGGCAGCGCCATCAGTTATCAATGTTATATTCAGTAGGCTGTTTAATTTAATTATCCTAAAAACCCAGAGTCTCCCCCATATCAGGATGGTTTGACCCAACATGGCCCAAGCTGCTGAAAACATGGAGGGACAAGTGCAAAACCAGTTGAAACCAGAGCCGGCAAAATAACGACACTCCGCTGCATAAAAAAGTCAAGTCAAGTCAAAATAAAACCACAGGATGACAAAAAAAAAAAAAGAGATTTTTTTTTTTTTTGCTTTTTTTTTTTTTTTTAGGCAACTGAAAACGCGACCCACTGAAAACGGGTCCGCGACCCACTAGTGGGTCGCGACCCACCAGTTGAGAATCACTGGTTTAGAATAGTGACCCTGGAGAGAGATTTTTTTATTGTATTGGGAAATAGTATAAACTGCTGCACAGTTAACTATTTCTATAGTCTGGGTTTATTCATTGTATTATATCATTATAGATGTGGTTTTATTTATATTATTAACTGTGTGTGCTGATAGTATATCACGCTACATATAGTACAAAGTACACCTAATTACCCATTTTTTTTGGATACAAGTAAAATATTTTTTAGACATTTTAGATCAGCTGTCAGTTGATGGCTATCAAGGAACCTATGACGGTCTTCACCCTCTAGGTGGCAGCATCTCTCTCAACATCACTCTGATGAACAATTAATCCTCCATCTGCACTACTTGCACTATTACAACCTGTCTGCACTAATATCCAAAAGGAATTGTCCACTGTCATTGTTCTTATGTTCATATATGTATTATTCAATATATATTTGTGTTGTACATACTAGTTAATTAAATGTAATGTTGATGCTTAGTTTGTGTTCTACTCTGTTGTCTTTAATGTCTTTTTTATATGTATCTTGCTTATTGTATATAATATGTACACGTACGACGAGAGTAATGTGTAACTGGAGGCAAATTCCATGTTTGTGTGCACACGCACGGACAATAAAGCTGATTCTGATTCTGATTCTGAACATGACGAGCCAGGATGTAGCCTGTTAATGAAACATTATTTGTGTATCCTCAAGCCCAACACACATACACACATACATATATACATAGTAATTACTGTTGTGACAATCATCTAAAGTTTGTCAGAAAAAAATACAAAAAGCCCTTGCTGGTGTTTTATTTGAGACTATGGGTCCGCAGTGTGATTGATACTGATACTGCTGCTTCTGTATTTCACAATTTATAAAACCTTTAAAAAATATAGTGGGAACTTGCAAACAAAGAGATCTTGTTTTACTTTCTCGAATGAGACATGCACTTATCTTTCTTTTTTATTTTTTTACACACCCTCAAACCATGTGTCCACTTCAACACATCCTTGTTTCTGTTTGAGAGGAACACGGCCACGGTCTGTTAGAGACAGCTGATGTGGAGATGTAATCTAAACCCAGATTATTCGTAGTTCCAGTGAGCGCTTTATGACACTGAGGGATCAACATCTTCATTATCACTGCGTTACTCACCGCAATGAAACACGGTGGTTTTGTACAACTTGGGAGGTCGAGCCTCTTAACTGTTTTTCACAAGCTGTGATCACTTGAGAGAAATATTACATGTGGTGGATGCTCATTGGGTTTGTTAAACAGAAGAAGAAGAAAAAACCTGTAAATCTGCCCACAAGACGGCTTTGATCACACAGACATCTTGTGATCTACAGATCTGTGGCTCGTGCAGACTGCTGGAGGGTGTAGACTAACAGGCAGAATGCACTATTCTGACTCATGTGACACTGAAATCAGAGAGCAGGCGCTGTTCACGGAAACAATCAGATGCTTTTTCTAATAAGAAGTGATAATGTCCGTGAACAGCACATTCTTAAAACTTTACATGACCTTGCTCTTGCTGCTGTTATTGGGAACAGCCAAAATGCTGCTAATATTAATAAGTTCACACAAAAAGTTCACATACATATCTTCATATATCAACATTTTAGGGCTCCTGATCCTCCTTGACTGAGACATTTTCAAACCAAAAAAATTAAGAGCATTCAATATTTCACGAAATTGTTTTATTTTCTTCCAATCCTTTGAAATGGATTGAGATCTTTGAAGAAAAAACTCAATGTCTACACTGGAAATTGCTCAGCTGTCAAACTGTTGTCTTCTGATTGTTGTTTTTGCCTTAGTGATCAAATTGTTGATGCAGGCTGTGCCTTTTCTGGTCAAACTACTATTTTCAAGGCCAAGAACGACCTTTCATGTTAACAATATAGACAGTTATGAGAAACGCGTTTTCCAGTTTAACTAAATGCTCAAAGAGTTCGCATACAGCACATGCTCTGATTGTGGTTCACTAGGTGCTCGTGACCCTCCTCACAGGTTGCATTTGTCTGCAGTTCAATTCGAGTCATTATTTCTTCTCATGCTGTAAATTTACAGGCATGAGGAGGAAAAATAATCTAGTATTTCAAAAGAAAAACTAAATGATCAGAGAAAGCATGAATATGGGTTGAATATGATTCTCTTCTACTTTCCTGGGATCAACTCGCAATCCATTGAAGCGGTCCTGACCTCAATGTTGGGAACCACCATTTTATGATGCATTAAGTTTTTGAGAGAAAGATTCTTGCAGAATATAGGGAATACGAAAAGCGTATGCTTTTATGTACCTCTGATCAGTGAGAAGCATTTGGATAATAGAAGGAAAAGATATATACAAATATAAAATAGAATCATCACCTCGTTGTTGTATGTCTCCGCTCATCATTAAAGTTGCAGTTTACGTCCATGTCCGTCCGAAATGCCATGAAAATGTTCATCATTGTATCCCCATCTTAGACATTCCTGTGAAATTGTAATAATTATCTCATGAATTATTGAGTCATGGCCACGGAGACCTTTGTCCACTGAATTCTAATCCGTTCATCTTTGAGTCCAAGTGGACATTAAGAGCCAAATTTGAAGAAATTCGCTCCAGGTGCTTCTGAGATATTGCGTCCACAGAAATGGACAAAGGCATGAAAAAAGCAGAAACCACAATTACATTCTTTAATAAAGCATGTTTTGCAGCACGCTCAGCATGGACACATTGCACGGTATGAAGAGGTCGGTTGAGTCATTCAGGTTTGAAAATCTTGGTGTTTTTATTTGAAGTATTGCATCCTCAACTTACACGGCTAGAATCATCATCATCAGACTGCATGTTTTACAAAGGATGGCCACAGGTTCAGAACAACAGGACGACTCCCGATGGGGGCTGCTCGTTTGGTTCGCCTCATGGACCCGTTGGCTCAACGCCAGACGCCAGAATGGAGTGTGGCTTACAAAAGACAACTTCCGCTTCCTGGAGAGTTCACGTCTCTACACCTAACCCTAAACACGGAGGCAAAGACGTATAGCTTTGTGAAGATATGCTATCGTTTTGCCATCTTCAGCAGTGCCAGGAACTCTTTGTCAGACACCCCAGCTAACACTGGCTGATCCAGGACCAGTCAGCACTCAACGGTTGAGCTCAAGTTAGCTTTCAGTGCAAAATAATAGCTGCAAATTGTTGTGACGGAGCCCTCGCTCTCAGTGATTGTACCGGACGCTGGATACATATTTGTCTTTTCATGACAAATACTGTCCAGAAGTCTGATGTTTACTGAGCAGCAGGTGGGAATCAGCCCAACTGAGGTCAGTGTGGACGAGTCATGGACCAGGCGCCTCTCTAAAGCTCAGCCTGGGTAAGAACATTGAGCACTCACACACACACACACACACTCACTCACTCACTCACTCACTCACTCACTCACACGAGAGAAGACAGACCTGGCTTCAGTAAAATCAGTTCTTATCGTTGGATTTATCCCGTCTGGGAATACAAGACCAGATTCGTGTGCCACATGAGACAACACAATGAGTGCCAGACAGTTTTCACACATTTCCGTGATAAACAACAACACCCAACACACACCAGAATCGTCCCAACGCAGTAACAATATATTGTACTCTAAGCAGGTTAAGACACCACGAGGATGCCATCTGGTTGTTGTCAAACACGGGACCTTTTGTTTTCCTGTCAGCAGGGAGGGTTCATAAAACCAACATATGAGGACGAAAACAAAAAAAACAAAGAGTTGAAGGTTAATAACTTAAACAGGGGAAGAATACATGTAAACGGTCCCTCAGAGAGAGAGAGAGGACACTGAGGTGTTCTGAGGTGGTTTTGGCTTTTTTTTTTTTTTTTTCTTCATATAATCGAGCACCAGAAGCGCTGACTTTCTGATTCAGTGCCAAGTCCAACAACCTCAACGTAGCTCTGCAAAGAGCTTACATGTCAAATTCTACACCTTAAAGATGTCCTTGAGAGAAACCAAAGGATTTGTTCTTTTGTTGTTGTTTATTTTTTCTTTAAATCCTCAGTCGGAGGCATTGAATTGTAAGACACATTTTGTCAACTAAAACACAAGTCTAATAGAGACTACAATCCTCGGAACAGAGGAGAGTGGAGGTTTAGACCCCTTTTATTGTGTAGTAGCTGGCTCAATATTTACCAGTAAAGTCTTGGCTATCAATAAGTCTTGTGCAGAGATGACCCCCTTTCAGGACAGACCCAAGCACAACCTAGCAGGATCAAATACCAACAAGATGGCCGGGTATGGAAGCCATTTTGTCGATCCGGTTGCTTTGGGTCTGCATTTATGGTGACAGGCATGGCGTGTTGTTGGGGGGAGTCAGCTCCGGACAAGGCTGGCGACTCTCAACAGGCGAGGCTCAGCACTATGAGCAGCTTAGGGGCCAATTACATTTCAAGTGTCCATTGAATAAAACATCAGAAAAACAAGAAAACAAAATGGCTACATTTCTTATCCCCTCCCACCCTCCCCGCCCCAAAACAATTGACAAAAAGCCATAAAATATACAATTCTTAAAATAAGGAATGAGGAATATATATACGCATCAAAAAGAGGAGTAAAATAAGACAGAACCAAAATAAGTTAATTTCTTTGTCCCCATTGCTTGTGTTCTTTAAAGGATTGAGAAATAAATATTTAAAAAGGGTGGGGTTGTATTTTTTTTTCTTTTCTTTCACATACTAAAAGGTGAGATCCATGAGAGAGAAAGACATTGGAAAACAAAAAAATACAGAGAACTGTGGCTGAAGTGCAATTCTTAATGCCAGTGGAGTTGGGATGGCGAACATTGACATCATACGACCCGTTTTCCGCTCCCCACACCTTCCTCCACAGATCACCTGGCCAACAGTGGAATGCCATACACAGCGTTTCCCCCACCCAGTTCATGAATATTATAAACAAGAGAGAAAAAAGTCAAATAAATAAAAAGAGTGCCACACAAACTCAGCATTCCCCATCAGAAGTCATACTGGGTCGATTCTCCGCAACTGGATAGGAAGTTGCTGTCTGTTTTTTTGTTTTTGTTTTTTAAAATCACTTTAAAGAGTAACTTTTATTTTCCTTCTCAGGGCAGCAACAGGATTAGTAACTTCTAAAAGTTCCACCTGCAAACTGAACAAACTAATAGTGTCCATTCCCCATCCACTGCCACTCTGAAGAGGATAAAATCTTTCCAAAAATAGACTTTTAAATGCACAATAAACACAGGTCAAACAGCAACAGAGGCAATAGTTCTATCCATGAGCTCTAAACATCTTTTTAAACTCCTTTATAAGGTTTAATTCATTAAACTATCTATATGTACAAGACAAAAACAAAAAAATAAATTTGCTTTTTGGACGGTCACACAGGGGAAAAAATTGAATTATGTTGAAACTAAGGAGACAAAAAGGACTTCAAGAGTTATTGCTTGTTACTGCTGGAAAGAGGATGGACATCTATTCCAAAGTTTGTTGTTGTTTGGACTTTTTCCATTGTTGCTGCTGTTATTTTTCTTGGTTTGTGCCATTTCTATGGACAGCTCTAAAGTAGGCAAGTGCAGGATAGCTTGTCGTAGCTGCTTGTCGAGGGGAGAGAAACCAAACCAAAAACACACAAGTTACAATTTCTACTCTTTGAAAATGCACTGAGCACCCACATTCGACAGGAATGTTGTTGTTGTTGATTTTTTGTTTTTTTTTCCTCAATTTTCTTTTGGTTGTTTTCCTCCATGCTCGGTTGGAAACAATCGGTGCAGACACACTTTGTTTTGCTTTAGAAGCTTAGTGGTGGTGGATCTAAGCTGCCTCCCCGTTGGTTTGTTTCACAATAGCACCATCATGAGTGTCCAAGCTTCTGCGTTGTCGAGCAGAGGTGATGAAGAAACAATAAGACGACGGTTAAATTCAGGGCTCGGTGGACGTCTATCAGGGCCGAGCTGTGTTGATGTCGCAAAGTTCACCCACAGTGTTGATTATAGTCCAGACTACATGTGCTCCCGTTTATCCAGACCCAACACCAGAGAGTTGTAAAAGGGTGACGAGCTCCTCACACACACTCACTCACACACACCACAGGAGAGAGAACCGAAACCGAAACTCGGAATTATTTCAATATCAATTGAATTTAAGTGCATTTTGAAGGGAAATTATTCATTTCAATTGCGTCGGGTTTTAAAATCAAGATGATCCACCAAGTCTCTGATCTCTGAAGATTAAAAAGATCAATTGGCAGTTTCACATCACTGTTTGGGTCCCTGCTGTCGGTGTCGGTCGGGGCGGCTCAACGTTCAGAAGTGCAGAGCAGCTCTCAGTGGAGCTCCTCTAACAGTGGGTTCTCCTCTAACAGTGGGTTCAGCAGCGCAGGAGGAGAGGAGGGGAACTAAAGGCGAGGAGCTGGAGGGGGAGGAACTCAGAGGGAGGAGCGACGGGAAGGGGTGGGGCGTTATCGTCACAGGTGAGTGTGTGTGTGTGTGTACGTAGGCATGGCTGGATGGACGAATGGAAAGGAGGACAGGCGAAGTTTGGCAGGGAGGTGGAGGTGGTGGTGGTGGCGTGGGGCTTTAGGAGGAGAAGGCAAGTTTGACACTGCAGGAGGAGTAGCCCTCGTCGCTGCCCATGCTCTGCAGGCTGCTGTGGTCGTCCAGGTCGCTGGTGCTGGCTGTGCTCACACTGTCCAGCTCTCCATGGGAGAACTCTGTGCTTTCCACGTCCACCTCGATCTCCTCTGCAGAGGAGGGATGAACGGAGAGAGAAGAAGTCTTTAGTGGAAAGTACATCAATGCCAAGGGGTTGCTTCAAGGATACGGCTGGCGATATTCTATTTTCTTGTTAGTCTATGCTACACAGTGTGTTATCTATAGTCAAACACTTTAAAACACTATTTAAATCCCTAATGGAACTAATCCATGTCAATAAATATGTATCCAATAAACATTCAGTTTCACTCGACTGAAGTCGGAGTGATACAAACTAATGAAGGCTTTCCATGGCATGTTCTTTACTGACTAACCACAGTTTACTTTAAAACCTTTCAGGGAGTATTTGCATTTTAACCCTCTTTCCAGGAATCGTGTGTTGATTTCTATCAGCACCACTTCCCCTCACAGACAGTCCCCAGAGGGACTCGGGGGGGTGGTAAAAACATCAATGAGGTCAAATTAGTCCCGGAGCAGGTGGAGGGTTTGATGGCCTTGTCGCCGCTGAATTAAAAACCGGTTTACAGACGTCAGCCCCACTCACCTTGGTCAGAGTCGGAGCGGTCGGAGCAGAGGGTGGAGCCCACGCTGTCCATGCGTATCCTCTCTCCCTCCCCTGGGCTGCTCTGAGCCGCAGCGCCGCTGCCTCCCCTCAGCAGCTCCAGCTGGCGGTGGAGGTGCCTCTGCTCCCGCTCCAGAGACTCCAGCTGGTACTGGCTCTTCCTGTCGGCATCTTCAAGTTTCTGGTCAGGAGAAAGAGAAGGAGGAGAGCGAGAAACGGTAAACGACATGAAACCTGGGACCACGGTGAGACGAGAGCGTACAGATTGAGTCTTGAAGAAGAGGAGGGGCTATAGCCAGATAAAAATGACGTCGACAAAAAAGGTGAGACACGGGAAAGGTAGGTGGGTGCAGATTGGTAAGTTGATTAGAGTGAGAGAAGGAGAGCTGGAAGAGCAACTGGAAGAGATAGATGTTGTTGGCCAGGAAATTCCTTTCATATCAAAAGGCTGTCAGGATACAAACGCAGCGGAAAACCAACAAACAGCGTCTGTTAGTTCCCTTGCACGTTCCTCCTTCCAACGCCGATACCCGTAAAAGGATTTCCCTTCACCTGCCTCGTTTACACCGCGTGGCCTCCGTTTGAGCGAGGGCTGTGGCACAGCCGCGTGTCACGCTTCGGACCTTGTAGCCTTTATGGCACGTTCGGCGACAGTGACGAGCGTGACTCCCGGCGACGTACCAAAACAATAGGCCATCAATAAGCGATGGAGAAACGTGAGTTGACAGCAGCAGAAGTGCTCAGTGGTGGCGCACTGGTGTGGGTGGGAGGGGGGCTCACAACGACAATACCGGCTTCATGGCTTCCCGTCGCGGTCACACGAGCACACGCTACGGCAGTCTCACGCCAGTTGTTTAAGTGGAGGAGAGAGCATGAAGCGGGACGTCGTCACGCGTTATATGCTCGGCCACCAGCGAGCAGCTGGACGCAGGTTACATTTTGCCTGACATTTGTTTGCACGAGCCGATTTCTTTATGCTGTGGGAATGATGTGATAGCAACATAAATGAATTACCTTGAATCTGGCAGCAAAGGTCTGAACAAATATAATCATATAATTTTCATGATAGCGCATGTTTTAGCATTTGTATCAACACACGCTTATGTTAACTGGTCATTTGGGCAATACGTTGTTATCTGGTTCTCATCTTTGTTGCAGAATACTTCACGTGTGTGTCAACATTGCATTTGTGTGACCTCATGTCTTGGGGGGGGGGGGGGGGGTCAAACACATTTGAGATGTCACCACTGGTTTTGCTATTTCGCTTGCTTAACTTTCTTCTTTTGCCATGTGGTTCACGTTCATGCGTCTTTAGCTCAGTGCGAGCTCGCTGTGCGTTACCTTTATGTGTGATTTGGCTTTGTTGAGCAGGCCCAGGGTGGTGTGGCGGTTGCAGTCGGGTCCCAGGGGAATGAGGGCCTTCAACCGCTCCAGACACAGCCGCAGGTGAGCTCGTCTGCACAGGAAAGAGAGAACAGAAAGAGAAACAGAACGATTAGACACCAGACAATGTATGGAAGGGGAGGACAGTACACATGTGAAATGTAGGGCATGCTGGTAGTAAAATGTCTTGCTCAATAGCACCTAGGAATAGAACAATATGTCAAGGACGGAAAGTTCACCCTCAACACGGTGTAAAGCCCCACCCTTTAAAGGATTTTTAACACCTGAGGGTGCATTTTTCCTTTTAAAAGATCTGCACTTCAGCACCTAATTACAAGCAGCAGTCTGTCACCTTGTGATTGCATGCTCATTAAGACACATTGTAGTCTTACGTTGTGACACCAGCTGCAGACCGGCCTCATGTTTTGTGAATCCCAGCTTATAGTTTACACAACACAGCAGGTTGCCATGATTCACGTCTCATTTAAGCCTCGGGACGATACATTATCCTCTGCTGGTATTTCTTGCGCCCGGCTTTAGTTACCCTTCTCGTCTACATTACACACAAGTTTTCGCTGAGAGCGTGTGTCTGGTGGCGGGGGGGGAGGGCAGCGAGGAAAGGTGTAATGGAATTTCCTGGACCCCGCTCGGCTTGTACGCTCCATCATCCTGACAGTCCTTTACTCCGTGACTGCAGACAGGCCAGGGCTACTATCTATCCTGCTAATGGCTCCGAGTTGAGAGGTAAAAGGCGATAATTGTGGTTGTAACGTAATCAGCGCTCCATTAGCAGGAGCTGCCCTTTTAGCTAGCCAGGAGGGAAAAGTGGAGAGACATTAAGAGTCAGTGGACTCTCAGTGGAGCCACCCAGGACCTCAGGAGCAATCTCTGGGGGAGCCCAAAGGAGACAAGCCCAGGGGAGCACAGCAGGAATTCACTGCACTGATTACACCGGGCTAGACGGCTCTCTGCTCTGCTCCACTGCTTTCAGACTGGTGGAGACATGTGAGCACTGGATGGAGCGTATCGGCCTGTGTGTGCGAGAAGGGGAGGTTCAGCTATGCATGGACGGAGGTGATAAGACCACGAGAGGAGAGCCACCTTTACACCGGTAGAGTACGCAGGAGTGTGTGCTTAAACTAGGTGAACAAGACAAGTGCTGCGTCCCCTGATTCAGTCGGTAAAGTCACAGGACACACACACACACACACACACACACACACACACACACACACACACACACACACACGTTTTCAGCCGGGGAGTTTGTAATGATGATCGGTTCGGCTCAGGTCATCTGTCTGTGTAATCAGTTCTCTTCACGGGAGAGAGTAGAGTCCACATTTGCTCTTTACCTGTGAAAGGTCTGTCTGCGCTTGTCTCATCTGAACCCCAACACACACACACACATACACACTTATGCGCGTATTCAGACATCAGCTGGCAATTAATCACTTCCTACTCTTACAGCTCCACCCGGGAGATGTCTAGGAGACGCTACAGAGAGGACAACGTGGCAGAATATCTGTCTCAGTAATTCCACTTTTGACCATTTTGTTCCACGCTGTAATTATGATTATTAATTGATGATCTAAAAAAAAAAAAAAAGAAGAAAAAAGGCATTTTATCTGCAATTTGCCATGTTTGCTATATAACCATTTACAAATGAAGTAGGCCATGTACGAGGGAACGTTTCAGCATTGCTGATAGGCCAATCAATTATTTATTGTGCAGCTGGCGCTGAAGAGCTGACACAAATGTAATTTCACGTTACATGCAAGAACAAACACATACTTGCTCATGAACGTTCCCATTTTCAATCCTTAAAGGTGCGTACCACTCGTGCATGTGAACACTGTCAGGACATATTGTACACTCTCCCTTTTTCCGTAGTCACATATCCAGACATGTTTCCACACGCAGGGGGGCGTGGAGTGCCCAATAAAGAACGAAGGCTGCGAGGGCAGAGCAGGACACGCTGCTCTCGCACGGCCGTGTAAGGTCTATAGGCGCCGTGTTCGCGAACGCCAGACGCCACCATCTTCTCCTCCGCTCCCATCAAAGATTAAAAACAACCATCTCAGCAGACGACCTCAGATAACCCTATACTTACAACCGCTCCTGTCCTTCCTCCACCCTCCCCTCTCCCTGACCCAGGCTGACATGATGAATGTAGGGAGGAAGCGAGGGAGGGGGTATGCAGACCGCACATGCACCGCAGTGCCACCACATATCTAGCCCGGGCGACGAGCGAAACATCCCATTATGAGTAAGACTATAGTATCACTAAGACTTCTATTAGAGAGTGCGTCGTGAGCAGTCACATGTCGGGCTGCTGAATCAACACTTTGTGCCGAGTCAGCGTTGAAACATAAACACCCTTTCACACCCATGTGATGACGAGGAGGAGTCTGCCACGCCGGCACCTCTCTCAGCACTTTGAGAGTTCAGCAACTTTCTGTACGGCGTGATCTCCTCGTACAGCAGCCTCACCTCGCCTCTTATTGGTCGACAGACGTCTGCGTGACATTTGTTCTAATCTCTGGGAGCATGATGTGCTCTGCTGTGGAGCACATCATCAACTATAGGAGGCAACACAAACAAAAGAAGCAGAGGTGGTGATGGAGGAACAGTGTGTGACTGTGAGCGAAGGGGGCGAGAGAGTGAGAACTCATTCTGGGGGGGGGGGGGAAAGACATTATGTCCTCAGAGCAACCACACAGGCAGCTAAAGATAAAGGAAGAGACTGGTTTATCTGCACCACCAGCACTATCGCTAACTGTCTCGCTAAAGGGTGGAAGGTCATAAGCTACTAGCTACCGGTGACGCCCTCAAGACAGGTCTCCAATCCCTCAAAAGGCTTGTTTATCATGCAGACCCACAGCCAAAGAGCATAAGCCATTTGCAGCTTACGACATGAGTGGCGGCTTGTGACCATTAATACCTGCGTGCCTCTGCCCTGTTGTAGCCAAGTAACAGCGCAACAGGCCACAGGGCTTTACCGTTTCCGTGAGTTCTTAGACTGGTGCTAGTTACATAAACAGCAGTGGATTTACTGTGCAGTCCCATAACTGCATGTCCACAGCTGCTAGAGCTAACGAAGGGTGAAGCATCCTTGGTTAAAGGACGTGACATCACAGGACGACCGGCTGCGCCAATAGGTTGCTGCCAATGTGGCATCGCTTTCATCACGGGGTAGTGAGGCTGCTCTCCAGAGAGAAGAGCTCACTAGCTAGAGCATCTTTAAGAGCTAAAAGCAGGCCTGATGCTATTAAGATATCAGCGATGAAAATGATAATAAAATATATATTTTTTTTTTTACTCACACCTTCTAGTGCAAAACAACTTAAATCTATATCAAAAGCCATAACCGCAATGAATGACAGGAACCCTCCAGCAGACCGGGTGGAAAGAGCAACAACCTGACAAAGGAGTACATCAATAGAACGTATATTAAAATCTCCCTAATGCAGAGCGGTGAAGGCTATTGCTCTGCCCTTTGTATTCCCAGTGGCTAATGAATGGCACAGCGAGCTGTAGGTTGCCTGAATGGAGAGCTCTTCATCTGTGGCGGATTACATAACACGTGGCCAGTTGCTACCGGGACCTGCGCTCCGAACTGTCACGCACAGCAGGGATATCCAATCCCTCGCTGACAATAAGAGAGCACGGGCAGAAGCGCCATGTTTTTCCATGCTATTCAGCTGTGGGAGATTCCTGTCCAATATAATAGCATGTTTCATTTTTTTTTTTTTTTTACCTCAGCAAACAGCTGCTTTAGAAAACCCACGCTCTCTCTCTGGGAGTGAGGCAGGGAGCTTCTGCGGACTATAGCCGTAATACAGATGGACTGATCGTGTAACTGGCTATTCAAAGGAAACCACGACTACAACTGCTGCTGATCTCCCACGACTTCACGAGAGTTACCTGGAAGCGTAAATGTGTGCAGTTGTGTAATGCAGGTTTTTAAATGCATGCATGTTTTTAAATTCCCAGCAAGAACCGATCAAGGCAAAAAGTAAACTGCAGATTTATTATCCTGCTCCACACACATCAAAAATATTAGAATTAAAGTATGCAAAGTCCTAGAGGCACCACCTGCAGGCTCACCACAGACACAGCCGGCCTTCCCTTTCCTCCTGAGACAATGGGGTGCTTCCACTCTACCAGCGTGTGTGCTTAAGTGTGTGTGTGTGTGCTTAAGTGTGTGTGCGTGTGCGTGTGTGGGCCCCAGATGGGTACGCAGGCAGGCAGCTCTGCCTTTTGGCTTTGACATGTGAGCGAGCAGCCAGCCGGCCCCGGGTCACTGCACCACACCTTTCCTCTTCATCCACCCTCCTCATCCACCCTCCTCTCTCCTCCCATCTCCCCATGAATCACGACCTGCCCTTTTCTCCCAACTCCAGCCTTCTCGCCTGGCTTCAATTCAGTTGAAAGCAAAGTAAGAACTCTCCGCCTCGTAAGTAGCGTTGAGAAACATTTATATGAAAGGCAAATGTGTCGTCATTTCTGCGCGGCTTTTCCTCTCACTGAAGCCGCTTCAATCGCTCTTGAAACGCGTCAAACTGCCTCCAACGTGATTGAAGCAGAGTCCTTCACAAGGAAGCACTTTGAAGCCCTCCCTAATGGTATATGGGAGAGCTGGCCAGCACAGCTCTTACAGAACCTACGCACACCATATGTACATCTCCCATCAGGGCAGCGGACAACAGCGCTGCACTCAACCTCCCTCGTCCTTGTTTCATCTCACACACAAACACACAGAGTGCATGTGCCTTTGGATGGGCACTGAAGGGCACACACACACACACACACACACACACACACACACACACACAATGCTGTGTACACACATACGTACACACATTCTGATATCTGATATCTCTGTATTTAAAAACTAGTCAGATGTTTGTCACGTGGAATGCGTGTAATGGCGGCGACAAGCTGTAGTTCCATGAGATGACGATCCTGCAATCGGCGCAGTATGGTGTGGAAAATATTCCAGCGGCTCTCTGGAGGGATAATGCAAGAGAGGAGTGTGAAAAAAAATGCAACTGAAACGTGCAAAGTTGTTTCTCAAACCAAGCCGCATGGTTTTCAATCCATTATCAGCAATTTGCCAAATATATTTAATGGCCCCAAAGGCTGTGTAGCCCTCAAATTACTTCCTGAGGTTTTTGAAGTCCGACATTATCTGATAGCATCTCATCTTCCAGCGTTTTCCGTTTTTTAAATACGGCACACGTCATCGAAATGTTTGTTTTATTACGTGCAAGGCAATACGTTTGACTTAATTACTTGAGGCATCATTTCACTTGCGCAGGAGCATCCTGTTACTTTAATTACATTTCTCGTTTGCTATGTAGACATCTAGGGAGCAATTTAGACAATTACGCTCACCGTTATATTTTAATAACACAAAGTCAAAGCCTCACTTGATTATCTTATGTGTCCGCTGCGCAGTCAGAAATGTGTGCAAATATGATGCCTGCCGTTTCCTGAGCCCAGCGAGTATTGAGAGGGGAAGGGGCTGAGCGGACAAAAAGGAAAATGCATATTCATGCGTGTGTGTGTTCTTTGTGTGTGATTAAAATAATGGAAATAAAAGAACACCTGGGCCTGAAGAGTGCCACGGACATAACTGTATTTGTTCATCTTTTCAGGACGCAAAAGCAGCTGAAAACAGCAGTGACAACGCAACCAGAGTTTCTGCTTCTTTATCATTCGAAAATCCTCTAGAACCAACGCCGTTAGTCGAAAAGCGAGAGCGATGGAGGAAAAAGAAAATATGGCTGCCCTAGATTCGAAACTTGTGAATACATAAATAATGGTTAACTTCTCAGGCCATCCAAGATGTCTGACATAATTACTGGATGTGCGCTTAAAAGGGGAGGGTCAGATTTTCAGCCCAGATACCAGTCAATACCCTTCTCTTCACACAAATCCCACACACTCTCAAACCCATTTAACGTGCGCACACACACGCACGCACGCACACACACACACACACACACACACACACACACACACACACACACACACACACACACACACACACACACACACACACACACACACGATTTGACCTACTTATACAAGCAGAGGGGGAGGAAATTTGACCCTTCACCCAGTTATTACACTAATTACACATCACCAATGACCGTCTCAGCTGTAAATCTCCTAAATTGACATGCAAAAGGAAATTAAGACATCATTACACAGGCCCCTCATAGAGAGAGAAAAAATAATAACTTGACTTTGAAAGGGAGTGCTATTGTTCCTCTACGGCCTCACTCCTTCTCGAGTGTCGAGGCCCATTTAAAGCAGCCACAAATCATGATTCACAGCGATGTCAAAGACTACTGGAGTGATTAGAGTATTTTGTAATGCAAAGCCTCATTTAAAGTAGACTAAGCCATGTCCGCCGAGCACTGCATCAAATCAACGGCAAATGATCTCACTGTGTGGTGGAGGGCAGTGAAATCAAACCGAAAACGTCGGCACAGATGTTTTTCCTTTCTTCGCTTTTCAGCATTATTTTCCAAAACATCCCAAATCCATTACTACATGGTTCAAAATAGCAAGCGTGAGATGCCGGGCGGCTCAAATGGTGCGGACCGTCTGCTAAGGCGGATCGCATGTAAGGCGCCCGCTCCCAGATCACGTACAGTGAAACGACATGCGAACATGTGGCACAGCCATCTACTCTGCAGATGTTGACATACAATATACATGGAGGGGAGAGCGGCTCAACCCACACGGTAGCCCGTACATATGTTACCCATGATGCTTTGCTGTGATCGCTGTTGAACACAGCGGTGTATTCTAACTGTTGAGGACGAATGCTCGGCTTAATGAAAGCTTTAAAAAATAAAAATAAATGAATCACTCTCCCGATGGTTCACTGGAACAAAGCTCTTTTACAGCACAATTGGCCTCCTGCGTCAACACCTGGACCACTTGAATGTTGTTTCCAGGCCGTGGAATACAATGACGTGAAGTACCTGCATGTGGCTTAATTCATAGTGAAATGGAGTGCAATTATTTGATCAGGAGAACAAATCTGAAATGTGCATTAACAGCCGTGCCCTCGGCACTGTAGCACATACACACGAGCATTTACGACGCAACACAGAGCACACACCGGACTACGGAAAACACAACAGTCCGCTGTGTTTGCTCGCCACCTTTGTTTACTGGATCGCTGAGTTAACACAAAGGGCAGGGTTGTTGTTTTTTCTGCTAAAGATGCCTCTTCTAGGATTCTCTGTTTTTTATGCCTCCTATGTCGTTCTATGTCTCTCTTTTATTATGAGTGTGTGTGTGTGTGTGTGTGTGTGTGTGTGTGTGTGTGTGTGTGTGTCCTTCTCTCACATGACGGGTTGCAGCCACGGTCACATGTTTACCCATACAGACAGTGGCACCTGACTGCATAGGTTTTTATTTTAATAGAAGGAAACTACCACTCACTAGGCTGACTGCTGTCATCAAAGAGCCGACAGCTTGGCTGAATAAACTGGCGCCTGCCGTATGTGCTTTAGCCAACTCCAGCCCTATTATCTGAGCTATAAATGGCATGTTCAGGAAATGACACGCACATGAAGACTATGTTGAATAGCTCTGGATCGGGATGGTGAAATCATTATTCTAGGTTTCCCTTCATGTTGAAAACTTTTTTGGCTGATTTATGGTTTGACAGATGGTTGTAGCGTTAGCCCACGGATGGCACATGACTGGTGTTGTACTGTCATAGATGCCCACTGGACAACGCACTAACTGTTCCTTGGCCCTTGAGACTAACCTCTGGAACGACTTTAAATGACATCCTTGTTACCGATGCAAAAATAGGCAAATACGACGAGCTACATTTGAGCTGGTGTGGCGAAAGTTCGATTCCGTCCACTGCCGATGCGCCAGTCAGTCAGTCGTGTTTTTACATGCACACACACAAGATTAGAGCGATCTTTGCCCTACAGCAACTGTAGGCTCTCTTTTTTTTCCTGACAGACTGATGCATCCCTCATCTCCTTTATGAAACACGGACAGATGGGATAGATGCGGAGAGTCGGAGCGAGATAGAGAGGGTGAGATACAGAGTGGGGGAGGAAGGGGAGTGTTCTGTCTGCGTAATCTGCCCAGAAACTAGCCACGGGCACAAATGAGAGCCAGCCTGTCCGGAGTTCCACTGGGTTTACCCGTGGCAAACTGCTCAAATCCACTCGCTCGTTTCAAGTCCTGACTCAAATTGTTTTCCAACAACGCCAACCCAAATGAAGACTGTGTACAACGAAAAAACACATGATAGACATGCACGCTTTGCCACGAGTGTGTATATTTTACGCATAGATGACATCAGTGGAAATGTAACCCTGATTTAAATTTAAAATGTAACCCTGATTTAAATTTAAAATGTAACCCTTGGCTCTACTTTGTTCCATGTTCTGACACTTGATAGATACTTTAACAGCATGCAGCAGCAGCTCAATTCTTCTGGATGTTCCTCAGAAACATTTAAAATGCTCTTACTTGGGTGTTGCCTTCCTTGCAGCCCAAGTCGTAGCGGTTCATTCATCCCACTGAGGGTTTTTTACTAGAATGTCCAAACTGAGTTAAGTTCGACAAACAGGGCTGAGGAATGAGGGGAATGCTCCTCTCTCTCCCACACACAGCAACCGCTTTCTCGTCTGAGGAATTAAACAATTATTAAGTCTTGGGACTCCATGGGAACTCTGCTGGATGATGACCCATATTCTGCTTAGATGGCAGGGAACGAAGAAGAAAATGCAGAGAGTGTGAAAATGCATTGCTGCATGTGGGTGGGTGGTAAAGAGACTTTGATATTTCTGAGCATTCAGGCACTTGTGACCTCAATCCCAAAAAAGAGATTCAGCATGTGTGGAGGAGAGAGAGAGAGAGAGAGAGAGAGAGAGAGAGAGAGAGAGAGACTTTCCAATTTGCAGTAAAGCTCACTGTAAAAACGCATATGGATTCGGGGCTGAAACTGCACTGGAAACTGGGGGCAATAAAATGCAAATGGTTGGTCAAAAATCAATTTGGACTCGTAGAAACCAACCCCACTCCCGCTCAACCAATCGCGAGGCCGCCACTGGTAAATAAAGCGAAACGCAGTTGATTACTAGGCAGGCCGATGCTGTTGTCACGCTAAACCCGCCGAAGCCACTCCGAGCCATAAACAGCATCCGCCATGCGTAGAAAAAGTGCAGATGAGGGATGAAGGACAGATTGTGATGAAGAGAAAACGGAGGAGACAGAGGCGAAGCATAAGGCAGTTGGGTTTGAAAATAAAGGGATGAAAGAATAGTTTGCCCCCTTCAAGCAGCAACAGACAAACACGTGCACGTATACACGTGCAGAGTTCATTGGAGTCGAGAGGGAGCGGAGAGAGAGGGGGGATGCACTAGCTGTGCCAAGAGACTCTGGGGCCGAAACCCATCACCAACACACGGATTAGTTCACACGTGCACACTGCCTTTTAATCTGCTCCACTGACAAAGGTTGGAAGAGAGCGATAGAGAAGAGAAAGAAGGCGAGAGACAAAGAGATGGCGTTAACGAAAGAGAAGGCCATAGAAGCAGAGCCACAGAGGGGACGAGAGGAGGACGGAGCAAGCGGGACAGAGGAGGGGGCGGGCCTTTAGGTGCACCGTACGACAAGCACCTAAAAGTGAAACGACCAATTTAATCAACGCACACACGTCTTTGGTGAATTAAACAAAATCTCTTTGAAAGCACACACGCTTACAGGTCATGTGACCGGACTCGTAACCGCTTCCTAAACGACACTGACCATCCCGGCGTTCCCTCACTTTGTGCCCTTTAGCCTTAGCTGTGTGACTTGAAGGGTGGCTTTGGATTAAAACTTCAATACGGCCTGGCCCCTAAAATGGGCCAGGTGTAAAGCCATTGGGGATCCAGCCAGATGTTGGCTCTGGGGGCAGGGAGGGGACTGGGTGATGTGTGGGAGGGGGTTGCCCTGTCAGACCACATCCTCTTTATAGCTGTGGATGTGTTTTAATACCAGGGGCATCCAAATATTCTAAATCAACATTTAATGCACAGATATATATATACATAAAATAGTGGCACTCACTTAGGTTAAACTCAGCCCAGTTGGCACAGAGGATGCTCCATTGGGGTTGGACTTCACTTCTCAACACTAACAACCAACAGTTAATGACATTCAGTGTGCGCGCACTGACGATGAGCGAGGATGTGAGGTTGCCGCTACGAGAGTCGGGGGCGGAGACTCGTCTCGCTGCTCCTTCATCTCACGTCTCTCATTGGTGAAACTGCAACCCTCTATGATTGGTCAGAAGGCAGTGGTGTTTCCCCGTTTTTCCCCAGCTGTACGGCTAAAAATAGAAGCCATAGTCAGATTTAGCCTAATTGAGTCTGTCTTGTGTCTTTATCAAGAATCCTGTTTCCCCCCCTTTCTATATCCGTATTCTCTCCGTCTCTCTCTCCTTAAGGTACAGATTAAGTTAGCTCGGCTGCTAACGTGACAAGTCCCTCCGGGAAGGGGGAAGGAAAGACAGGAGTGTTTTTTTCAGGAACAGCATGTGATCGCAGACTCATCCATTTGGCCCAAAGTGGGCTTATCAACATGCTCTGCACACTATGTCAGAGGAACACTTTGCAGAATATTGCAGTGCAGCCTGGACAAGGTCCCCTCTTTGAAGTTGATTCATTTGAACGACCACAAATAAATCATTGAAAATGTTCCCACTTCAGTCATTGAAAAATAAAACAAACCCGGAGAGCTTTGAGGGTTTAAGCCCGCTGACTAAGCCTGTGTGCCCTTCCGGCCCTGTTCCGTTTGGCTACACTGTCCTGCCAGAGAATGCTTTGCAGATGCACTTTTGCAGGATAAGGGCACAACAGGAAGGCGCCAACATGACATGAGTCAAGGGTCAGAAGGGCGACGCAAGAATGGAGCGATGGGGGAGCCTTCAAGTGCCGACATCCAATCACCTGCGAGGGGCCTTCTTTACACCTGTCACCAGAACATCCGTGTGTGTGGGGGGGCTTCTGAGGCTGTGAGGTAAAGCAATGGTGATATCTGACTTTACACTGTCTAGGAGCATCTGACAGCAAGCCATTGGAAATGTCGGGTTATGCCCCCAGCATTGTGAAGATCTGTGGTGTTTGCATCAAAGTTCTCACTTGGCACTTCTCAAGTAGCTGATATCCATCTCAAATTATGGCATTTGATATTGAAATTACAGAAGAAAAAAATTATATAAATTGATGGTAGATAATAATACATTAATCAGATGCTGTTCCATATAATATGCATATATTGCAATGCGGCTTATTAGAAAACTTGGTGTATTTGCAAACATGGTTTCTCTTTGGGCACATGGATTGTCTATGGATGCCTCTCTTAAAAAAAAGTGACTGACTCAGGGTGCCAATCCTGTAAAAAAAACTCTTGACTGTCAGAAACCTGGCAACCCGAGCAGGTGGGTGCGACAGAGGCGAATCAATGCAGGATAATGCACTCCTCCTCAACCTCGACTCAGAGCTACACGCCCACACTGCACAAGTGAAAACGCAAGTATCTTGCCTTGGCTGAAGGGAGTCGGTGCTTTCCTGGTGCGCAAAGTACACAGATTAAAACGAGGTAGTTTCACCATCTTAAGAGCCAACTTAAGTTTAAGAACATTATATGATCGCCTCGTTACAGCTGGGCACGTGCCACACTGGTTGTAGAGGAGGCAGACATGTAACCACAACGTGTCCCCGTCTGACTGTTTGTGGTGATTAGTCCCACCCTGATTCTGGCTCATGTGTCACAGTGTTAATTACAAGTTGGGAAAGCTCACACTGACACAGTGGCAGTGTGGAACAGGTTTGCGTGCTGCTCAAGGCTTCCCTTAGTCAGGTGTATTTGACCTATCTCTCCGCTCATCCCATCAGCCTGTCAATTACTTCCTGGTCCTCTGACACCGTAGTCCGCTCAGGCTAAGCCAAAGCCAAGCCAAGCTCTTAAGGACTACCACCGGGTGGCCCTACGTGTGCGAGCTCTAGCTGGGCTCACCAGACCAAAGATCAAGTCCCTTAAGCTGCTTGTCGGAGCCAAGAAAAGCTTACAAGTCGTCACGTTGGTCAGAACAAATGGTCCCAGTTTTAGGCCCTGCAGCAGAGCCTGAGAATAGCATGCACTCACTGGGCAGACAACAGCAAGACTGCTGGAGCAGTTTTGGCTTTCTTCATAGAGCATCCGCACAGCCCCGGCTTATTCATGTTTGACTGCTCATCCAACCTCAAGGCTGGAACAACTGCACTGAGTTCATAGCCCACTGGTTAAAAAGAAAAAGAAAAATGGAAATACATGAAGGGCTTCAATCCCAACAGAGCTATGTACCATTTGAAAAGGTGACACCTACTCAGTGATATTCAGTGGTGAGTTTGATTGCCTGGGGTACATGTTACTAAAACTCACAAGGCCTGTGGTTGTAACAGTAACATTCAAGGATATTTCAAAGCTAAATAAGAGTAAGCTCTAAAATTTAAACTTTGCAGCCAGAGAAAGAAGCCTACGCCTCCCTACAGAAAATAAAAACACCGACAGTGGAGGTCACCCACACCAATCCAAATGTGATCGTAAAAGAGGCGTAATTATCTTCATTTGCCATTTCACATACCACTGAGCCAAAACAAATCCTGAGAGAGTGGACATCATGGATGCTCCTTACATGCCAACCAAGGACAACGGATCTGCCTCCCAACCCTAATGGGCAAGACTGATCCTTTTTAATATTCCACAGGCACACACTGAAAAGTGTTTAACCCACAGTGTTTGCTGAACTCCCCTCGTAAAAAAAAAAAAATCACGTGGAAAAGACTAATAGTGCTTCCACCGCCTGGGCACTGGGGAAAAATTAATTGGCCATGATAAACAATATTAAAATGAATAGGTCGCTGTGGAGGAGGAGGGTAAATGATAAGCGACAGGATTTATTGTAGCAAGTAGAAGCCTGCTGTATTGATTATCCATAAACAGAGTCATCATCCAAAATGGAAGAGAAAACGACTGAACGGTTGAATTACAATGGAATAAACCCTGGGCCAATGGAATATAGTATTTCACTGTAAAACAGTCAGCCAACAACTAGCCTGAGCTGGGGAATTTGTTATCAACATGTTTTTAAAATAAAAAGGACTAATAGGCGGAAGGCTGTGAGATCAAAGCGGTGGAACTGCAAAGAGGCCTTTTACTGTTAAATCTTGTGGTGCAGCGTAATTTAGTAGTGACATGAGGCGGTGAAATGGGATTGTTAGGATAGCATGCCGCCGCACAGTGTGTGAGCATCTGGAATGTTGGTTCCCCCCTCTCTCCCTTTCTTTCGGTACCTTTTATTCGCATCCTTTGGTCTCCGCTCTACTCGTCACAGAGGTTATCAGGGCCTGTGGTAGCCATGCAAGGCATATCGTCTGGCTGGCGGCAGATATACAAGGTTGATAAGTGTTGAAAAAAGGGCCCCAGACAGGCTGGACCATAAAGGAGCTGCCTCCAAATTACACATCTTGGACGTCTGCTGAGATGGAACGAAGGCTGCTGCTGCTGCAGAATCATGTATAAGCCTGACACACTTGGGTGAACAACTATGCCTGATACATATAGCTTACATTGAGGCATGTGCTTAAAAGGGAATTGGATTAACTGTTGGCAAAAAATAAAAAATGGGGGGTGGATTATAAACGATTTTGACTTTAAGTGTGCTTCTAAAAAGATGGATTACAATTTCAATTTTTACCCTCTTTCTTTGCTAATGGAAATTTGAATTAATCTTGTGCTGTTCAACTACTGAGCAACAACGGCCCACTCTGAAGACGAAGACAAGAGGGGGGAAATCAAGCAGGGTGCCAGTATCTGGATTTGTATTTACAGGACAGCCCACTCTGTTCTGCTGCAGCTCTCTCTCGCTCTCAAAAGTCTGCATGGACCAGCAAGGTGGAGCCAGGAGGAGGAGGAGGAGGAGGAGGAGGAGGAGGAGGAGGAGGAGGGAGGGGATGCACGTTTCAATGAATGTTGTACTCAGGACAGGAATGAAAACACACCGAGCAACTGTCAAATGCACAAGTGAGTGGGTGTATCACCCTTTTTTTCCATCACATTTTTCAAGCACAGTTTCATTTCGTGAAATCAAATTATCTCTGTAATGGTTCATAACTCTGCAGTACCCATAATTCAGTGCTGAACCAAGCCAGCAGTGATCCCTTCTGTCCTGCCATCTACAGGCTTTACACTAGTCTGCTCTGATTGGCAGAGATGACTAAAGCCCATAAATGGCCATAGGAACAGGCCGTACTACAAAGTGCCTGGCTGCGTGAATGTGGAAGGAGTGACGGAAAAAAAGCCTTCACACTGTGTTGCAGGAACCAACATTTGAGCCGGCATCCTTTCTTTTTTTAAATGTATTTGCGTGGGTGGAATACAGGAAAATACAAAACCGCATGGGTGCTGCAATCTGCCGAGGCCAGTCAGCTGACCGGCTGGCCTTGTGTGGCATCGTGTATGAGCACCAAGATGACACATCGACTCCCGTCTATATTTAACTCACTGGACGCCTCTCCTTCCAATGTTCCCATCCTTTTAGAAAAGGCTGCCAGGGAGAATGGTGAGAAAAGCAGGCCGAGGTGATATGCAATTACGCTGAATGGATCCAGCCTCCCACATCCTTTCATTGCACTCTCACAGATAATGAAATGGAAGGCAAGCTCCTTTTCTTCATTTACCATAAATCCCACAAGTCTAGCCGCTCTTATTTATGGTGTCGAAGAAAACCCCTTAACGACATGGCTCTTGAAGCCTGCAAAGTCACAGAGCACAAACACCAGCAAGCACCCTATGCGGGTGAACTCAATCTGATAAGGGCTTCTGAGAGACCCGTGTTCGCTCCCTCAGGCGATGATGTGGTAAACCATCACCAACCAAGGTCTCCCTGAATACCCCACATGTCTTCCACTGTAGATACCATCACGAATGCAGAGATATGACTCAGAATACAATCATGATCAAGCTGCAAAGCTGCTGAAAGGACATTTTGTCCGGGTATAAAAGGCTGACATTGTTACCAACTCGACACACAAATCAAAAAAACATATTTGCATCAAAACAACACTGAACTTTTGACTCCAGCTCCAGCTCCGCCTGCATGCACCCTCGGCTGCCTCTGTAACTCGATGCCCTGAGCTTGGCAACCATACTGTTGCATAAAAAGGTGTGTGCACGGGGAATGTCTTCAAGTTCACACAACTGAGTGATCCTTGACTTGAACCTGTTGATGAGGAAGAGCTTTCCGGAGGAAGGGCACAAAAACCCATTGTCGGGCAAGATGAAAGTAAGACTTGATGGACTTGTTTACATGTCAGTGCAGGGTGTGCATGAGCACACGTGATCTGTGATTCAAAAGGTTAAATGTTTTGGAAAATGGAACGCCAACTCACCTATTCTTCTCCAGCTCATTATGTGTGGACCTGCAGAGACAGAAAACAGACGTTGTCAAATAGAGTGCAAATACAGAGTTTTGCACACGCTCACCAAGCACAGTACAGACCCACAGTATCCGCTCCTCCTGAAAAAGCTCACTCAGAATGGGCAAATAAGGCATATCATAAAAGATAATAACTATATGAGCGAGACAAGCAGGGGCCTGAGATAGGCACAGTGAGTTACCGTGCCGAATTCAAAGTATGGGTTTATTAATTAACATTAATCTCAAACGAGACTAACTCGAGGCCCAGGGCACTGGAGCCTGTACACCAAGAAACGTCAATGTGACAGCCAGGCATTCACTGTGGCTTTAAACAGCCTCTTCCTTAATAATGCACAGCACAACTCTGTGTGTGTGAGACACTGCAGCCACTGGAGTTCACACTGTGCATGAGTGTGTGTGTGTGTGTGTGTGTGTGTGTGTGTGTGTGTGTGTGTGTGTGTGTGTGTGTGTGTGTGTGTGTGTGTGTGTGTGTGTGTGTGTGTGTGGGCACTGCTGGGCAAGCGTGCACACACTCACGTACACAGCAGCAGTCAGGGTTCAGCGCTCTGTTAATAATGTAAAGTGAATCAGCTGGTTCCTAAGAGTTTCTTTGTGTGGCAACATACTGAAGGGAGACCTTCCCTCCTCCCGATGCGTAAATGGCCACGTTCCTATCCACACAAACTGCACTCCAGCTCGCCTCAAGGGGGACGGGTTTTAGGGGGAGGATGATGGACTCGACCTCTCCGGAGTCATGTACACAGCACTCTCTGTATTGTGGGTTATCAATACTGCAATACGCTTTCCTCTGTCGTCTCCTTTTTCTTTTAATACCGAGCTGCCAAAACGGGCCGCCTTCTTAACGCGGAAGCAGGAAATGATGGTAAAACAGGAGATAAGAATGGGGGAGGAAGGAGGCACAGAGGGATAAGACGGAGGGGCCAGTCCGTAAAAAAAATGGCCCTGCGTAAAAAATTTTTTTCAAGTTGAATTATTTACGCCAATAAAAACACCATATGTGTCTACTTTAATAAATTACATTTCCTGTCGTTGGGTACGCAAGACTGGATGTTCAGTCGACTGTGGCGGCGTATGTGATTTAACATGAAAAGGTGTGTGTTCAGGTGGCGAACACGGGGCTCACGTGAAAACTGGCCCCGGACACTTTCTGCGAGAGCCTAAGTGCTCACACGCGTGCTCTTCTGACGGGTTCCACACATAACATATTCTACAACTCCGTAGTAGTCATGCATGACTGTGTTCTGCCTCACATAAAAAAATAAAACTAATTGACTTACAATCAGCTTGATTTCTTAGGGTCCGGCTACTTCTACCCTCAAAAATGATCTCACTGCTCCAAAATTATTTATTTGTAGGGAAACTGAATAGTCACAGTCTTTCGGTGAATATAAAATGAACTTATAATTACTTTCTAATGGCAGTGAGTACACCAAATTATGTAACCATTTGTGAGCCAGAGCAATAGTCTTGCTAACAGAAGATGAATACTTTGGAGAGCATGATTTGGGTAATCGGCTGTCACTCTCTGTGTTGCTTGGAAACCCTCATCACGATTTGTAATCTCTTTCAAACTCTTCAGCATTTACACCACAATCTGATCCGGTGTCATTCTGTCACTTATTCCCCGGCTGATTATCACGATTTAAGAATTTAAAAATGTATTTCGGGGGCCTGTTACAATTGTGGCCATGTCAAGCGGCGTACAAAGTGTTTTTTAAACGGCACTGATAATACAGACAGGGACGAAGACAGTTTGGTGAAAACCCAAATCTCTTTTTCCCCACAGATAAAGAACTTTGGGACTGAAGAGTCTATTTTAGGGCAATGCCGATGTAACGTACACCATCTGTTACTCTGAAAATAGGAGAGGCCTTAGGTCCGCCCTGGTCCAAGCAAAACAAACACACACACACACACACACACACACACACACACACACACACCTTAGTATGGCCTCTCATTCAGATAGATCAATCTAAGTCAGCTTGCTTTCACATTGGCTTTCATCATCACAAACCACTTTCCTAGTCTCCTGAATCAGATATCTCTGTGTCTGGAGCTCCACAACAATGCGATACAGATTATAAACGGGCTCACTAGCCCACACACACACACACACACACACACACACACACACACACACACACACACACACACACACACACACACACACACACACACACAACTGCAGCATACTTTGCAGTTTATGTGTGTGTGCATGGATATGCAGCACACAGAGTGGGTCAATGAGATAAAGCAACCCTGCTATAAACGGTAGACAAGCGAGGACAGAGTCAGATAAGCCTATCGCTTTAAGCCTCAACACGCTACGGAGGAGGAGGTAGAGCTACTGTATAGCCGGTACCAGATAGCACACTGGGGTGGAAGAAAATGGGTTCTCACAGTTATTCAAATCAATATGTAATCATATTTCAAAGAAGTCAGTTTAACATTCA
Source organism: Myoxocephalus aenaeus (assembly GCA_038501785.1). Lineage (NCBI taxonomy): Eukaryota > Metazoa > Chordata > Actinopteri > Perciformes > Cottidae > Myoxocephalus > Myoxocephalus aenaeus. The sequence continues at coordinate 2,326,967 of JBAMJR010000125.1, read as the reverse complement.
ATAAGGAATGTCCTCAAAGTGATAACAAATGAGGAACAAACAAGACCATGTATGTGACCGAGGTGCAGGAACTGTGTGATCTTATTTAGACGCCATGGCTGGTCCATTATCTCTGTTTGTCATTCAGAACACACACATAGAAGATGATGTAGATTTCAGTCGGAGGTGTTTTTCTCTCTGGCTTCTTTCTTTATATGACATTGTGAGGTTTGGGAAAAATGGTTCACAACTATAACTAATTATCAAGATTTCTTCCGGTTCTCTGTCTGGAAGCCATGAATAGGACCGCTGGGTAACGCAGGCCACTAAAGACGCAGACAGGTGTGTACAAATAATGATGTTTTGTTGGTTTGCAAGGTGTGCAAATCCAGCGGGGATGAAATAAAACGGCATCACAACACGAGGCTGAGAAAAGGTGTTAAAAGCTAAATGGTGTTATCTCACTGAGTGAGATGTAAAGGCGTCTCTGTAGGGAGCAAGATCAAACATCATCCCTGCACAGTCTCATATGTATAAATGTGCGGACTTCGTCCTCTGAGTGCACCCTCCTCGTCCTCCTAAAGAGTCGTTCACCTGAGAGGCCAAGATGCATTTAGGTGTCAGCAGATTTCCTTTTACATTGAGGATGATTTTGTTCCGAAGCGCCATTATTCTGTGTACTCTTCTTTCCCTATTAGGAGCAACTCTTTGGGGGCTTTATGACAACAGCCTCAGACCTATATCTGATCATGACTGTTGCCATGCAGAACTAGTAGGCAGCGCGCTGCGCTCATGATGAGTAATGCGCACTCCCTGTTTGTGGCCCGCTCTTACATTAATATTAAAAGGCTCAGAGAGAGAGAGAGAGAGAGAGAGAGAGAGAGAGAGAGAGAGAGAGAGAGAGAGAGAGAGAGAGAGAGAGAGAGACTTGCGTTTGATGTACGACTGTCAATGGACAGATTAATGAAAGCAGCCTAGCACCAAGAAAAAAATAAAAACCCAATACCAATGAGTCTTAACTTCGGAGATTCTCGTCTGCTTCTCTTATTATTAAAGTCGTATTTCATCAGTGAGGGCATTGTGCTTGACAAGGGCTCAAGCAGCTGATGATGTGATTATCTGACAGTGTTACATCCAGCTGCACAATAGAATAGACGATAAACCATAAGCTCCACAACACACATCACCAGCTCGATGCTGTGCATGCTTGATGATGCATTCAACAAGAAAACACGAGGAGTGCAAACATGCTTTTCTTTATTATATAATATATAAATATATATAATTACATAAAACAAGTCTAACCACAAATAACGGATTACCCTGAACAGCGTTAATCCTTAAAAAGACTCCACATACACACCTTTGGAAAGCTGCAAACAACCCTGGCCATAAATAGCAGTTTGTTTTCCCTCTTTAGGGCTAAAGGCAAAAGCTTTCCCTCTCTCTCATAGTGTAGAATACATTTGTCATTGGAGAAAATGAGCAGGACTTCCACCAAAAAAACTAAAATAATGACTCAATTTACAAGCAAACGCCTGTGGACTTATTCAACCAGGGAGAGAGGAGTGCACAGCGTTACAGATCGCTTTTCTTCGCTTAAAAACGGACACTTTCACCACGGTCCCTAACCTCAGCCACTGCAGTCCGTTTGACAATCAGCTGATGAAACCCCTCACCACCACCACCAAGCCAGCAGACAGCGGTGTGGTAACCCATGCAATAAACACGTCTCGAGTTTGAGAAACCTCCATGCAAACTGTGTATTTAATTAGTTATTTAGTATTAATTTAGCTTGTTTACCAAACTGCACATGCAACACGTCCCAGTGCATCTCGTGCGAAAGACAGTTTACCTATCAGTAAAAGCAAAACAAGTATGCGGTGTCAACAGTGCCCACTATTATCACCCCGGGGGATGAAAGAGAGACGTTTCTTACCTATTGTGGTTACTGCTAAACTTCTTATTTCGGAATTTCCTTTGCCTCTGGTAGTCTGTGGTGGGACTCGATGGAAACGTCGAAGCATATCCGTGTTCACAATCTGTTGAAAGAAAATGTGTTAGCTATAGCTCTGGGCCAGTTTTTTGGGGGCATTTTTTTTGCCAACAATATCGTCCTCGGCTGGACGCGAACCTGCGCGTCGCCGATGTAGCCTACGTTGGCGGTGACGTTTTGCGGACAACACTTATTTCGGTGTGTGGCGGAAAACGGCCAAAGCGGTCAACGGATCAGATGTTGACGCTTTTCATTGACACACACACACATGTCTCCGCTTCGCATACATTTGCATATGCAATTACCTCTATCTCTCCTCTCTAGAAACTCCGCAGCTTCCAATAACCGCTGGACATTTATGAGCTGAACAGCCGTCATCGTGTCCCGAGGCTGGCTGCTGTTGACGTCAGCGAGGCTCTCTTCGGGTTCGCGTTAGCTTCGCCAAAAAGCAGCAACGACCGTTTCGTTTTTAATGACAGGGAAGAGAGGACATTGGTTCTTACTACGCTGTGATACTTCAAAGACGTCGTGTTATATTATCTTGGTTAATGTCTTCTTCGCTGGTTCATCTGCAGCCTTCGTTAAAAGAAGCGGAGGGGGAAGGAAAAAAAAAAATCCAGTGTTTCCAAGCTGGCAAGCTACAGCCAATCCTTGCCAGGTTTCGTTATAAGAAAATGTCAAAATCAGTGTATCAAAGTATTAAAAGTGTCTAGGAAACACGATATTAAATGTTTACAAAAACGGATATAAATAATATAAAATTCCCCCGAGGGAGCAGAGAGCCAGCAAAGTGCCTGCTGCTGCTCGTTTCCTCTCCTCTCCTGTTTGTTTACCTAGCTGCACAGCTGAGAGGCGGGGACCGGCCGGAGGAGAGGCCGGTCTTGCGCGGTGCATTATGGGAAGCATAGTCTTTCGGCGCGTTTATACAGAACTGTCAAACATGCCCAATTTACATTATTTTCACAATTTAGCACGATTTATCGAGTAAAACACCATCCGTAAGTGTTTCATGAGTAACCTTTAATTATGGCAGGTGTGCCACAGATGTGTGGCACGGTGCACAGGTCAAAATATGTATATATGTGTATATACATATTATGTATGTATATATATATATATATATATATATATATATATATATATATATATATATATATATATATATATATATATATTGTTTAAGTTAATGTTATTATTATTATTATTCCTGTAAAGTTTAGTCGAGGTTCTTGCTGCTTAAGAAAAAGAATGATGAAATCAATTATAATTAAATTATGATCAAATATTCACCATCATTCTAGATCACAGGCCTGAAATAAGTAGGATATGACAATTATTCATAAGCCATTTTTTGTTTACTAATTTAAGCTACCAGTCTTAATGGATCGATTGAAGCGGTTGTTTGATGTGTTACTGACTAAACACAGATACTCATTTTGTGCCATTCCTTCCTCTCACATTCACTTTTCACAATCTCCTCTCTGCAAAAAGAAAAAGAAAAAAAAAGAAGCCCTACAAATCCCATGATCCACCACGACCGAAGGGGTGTACCTGCCGGCTGAAGCCAGGCCCAGCAACACATGACGTCACTACCGACCGGGCGTCTGATTGGCGGATGGCTTTGACAGGCGTTGAGGGTTGAGCTCGCTCCCGACCAACCGCAGAGGAGCTTTGCGCCATGTGGAAGCCAGTGGGGCACGCCCACAAATAGCAGGAAGCAAACAATCGGGAGAAGAGCTGTGCTGCTGCGATCTGCTGCTGCAAAATCGCCACGTTACATTATAATAGGTTTTATTACTCAAAGGTATTTTGCCACGCGCATAAGCCCTTATGCTCAGCCTTTCTGCTCAACAGCCCTGAACGAAATGCGATGGAAAAAACAGCTTATTTTCCACTGTCGTTGAACCATGACTTGGTAAAAAGAAACTAGGACATCATTAATATTCCATTCTTAAAAAGTCGTTTTAATATTGCATTTATTACAAATGATCTGCCATGATTAAATGATACGTGGGCCATGATGTATTTGCAATTTTAGAGGCCACTTGCAATTAACCCTTTATTAAGGGTTTATAAGTTATAGAAAAATAAATTAGACAGCCACCGAGACGTTTCCATGTTTTACACATGTCCGATTTACCATTCAGCTCTGCGTTATATCGATAAAGTTACATGTTTTTTTCGATCTAGTCTGCGGGGGCACAATGACATCATCCTAAACTGAGTTGGAGGACGCTGTAATGTGGTCAGATTTATCATATCGGAGTGGTTGCCAACATGCACACCCACACACGCAATCGTAATGTCAAATAACTTTATCTATGCTGTTGGGAAAACATATTACAGATTACTGGGATGAATGTTGTGCACGCGCAAAGCGATGCCCAGTGCCCAACATGCAGGTATACAGATACAAATAGTCCGGAAACCATTGAAAGCAGAGAGCCTATTATACTCTCCTATAATTCCAAAGGATAAATCAGTCATATTAGTCTGGTGCAGGCTGTGCTTATAGCAGGCAGTGGTGCTTAGTTCAATGAACTCAGCCCTTTGTTGTCTGAGACTATTCACAATGAAGTCTTTTTTTTCTCTCCTGAAATTAAGAAGCAAATGACAAGGATCAAACGCAGCACATAAAAACTCACTTCCGTCCTTCCTCTCGGCGCTCTCGGCGCTCTCGGCGCTCTCGAGAAACCGAGCAGCTTCCAGCAAAACTTGTACGTTTTTCAGAAAAGTGTTGATCTGCTCCATGTGGGAGTCTTTGGAGTTGAAGACGTCATTGAAAGGGCAACTAGACATGTCGAAATCTTGCTGATCCAAGAGAGACGCCTCGGAATCAAAAAAGAACTCCTCACTCTTCAAACTTCCTCTCTGCATCTCACTTTTGGCCATTTTCCCCCAGCTTTTTAGTTTGTGCGGCTTCGGTTCTGGAGACGTGCTGAGCGCAGTGGACAGTGAGGCAGCTACCAGTGGATGCTGCTCTTGTCAGATGGTTCCTCTTTTCTTTTTCTGAATGCGGGGTGTTTAATGTGGAGCAGTGGCCAATGTCAGTAGATGGTGGTGCATGGGAAAACCAGAGCCCGGCCCCTCCGTCTGAGGAGTCTGCATGGTCCTTGTGCCCGTCGGCGAAAACTCTTTCTGAGATATCTATACAGAATAAAACTAAACAAATAAACAAGCACATGTCAATGTGACCGTACGATTACACAGTTTAGTACTGTGTACTAAACACAAGCTGAGTTGGATATATGTATATGTGTGTAAGTAAGTATGTGTAAGTACGATGTAGCCTGTCATTATGTAATAATAATGTAATATGAATACTTGTATTGTAGTCCATACAATACAAAAGTGATATTTCACTTACTCACTTTACTAAGTCGTCAACTGATAAACAAATTTGCATAAGTAATTATCATTGGTGTTCAAGAGTTGGTTTAAAATGTAAAAAAGTTGCTCAAAATTTGCATTGAAATATTAATGATGTGATTTAAAAAAAATCTAGCTAGATGTTCTGTTAATATGCTACTTAGTTATGGTACAAATACATAGCCACATGTCTTCCTTACAGAAAGTTGTGTAACAGTAATAGATAGAATGGATATCCGCACACTTAGATCTATACACTGTATATCTATGCAGATATATCTATTCTATCAAGATCAAGACAGGTGGTTTTTATGACGAATCTGATATCATCATGATGAGTGGACACAATTCACACTTTACTGGATTTACTGGAAATAGCGCCACTGATTTTCTGTTTTCATTGCTTATAAAGTATGTTACTTCATTAAAAAATGTATTTACATTTGACTTAAAGTACCCAGTAGCAGCAGAAGCAGGCCTACTAATAATAGTATTATAGCATCAGTGGTAGAAAAATCCATCAAGTAGCAGCAGTGGTGACTTTGTGATAGTTGAGTGTTTGCTTTCTTGATATTCTACACCTGAAATACATCACACTCAGGAGGGCCTTTCAGTAGAAACACTGATGTTGAAAAGTAACTTCAAAAACTATGTGTAAAATAACGCTAGTGAGTCTGTAGATAGGTTCCATTATGTGAGAGAAATGGTAACTGAGAGATAAGTCCTTAGCCTTGATCTTGTGCCATTCTCACTAGACCTTTAGGTGAGCTGTTTTTACACTGCTGCAGACTCCGTTTTGAACCGGAACATGTCGAGGCAGAGGCCCGTATTCAGCTCAGATACCCCCTCCCTCCTGCCACTTCAAAGAGCCAGCAGCAGCCCATGACCGTTTGATGTAAAGTTCACAGAGACAGAAACTTTCAAGTAGGACGCACAAGGGAATCTCTGAAGGTCCCTGCCGTCCCTGCCCCACCTCTCCACCCCAGTGAGGGGTAGCTGTGGAGGAAGGAAACCCAATGCAGAGCAGTCCCTTGAGTCCCATGGAGAAAAGAGTTCAGCCACACCCTCTTTAAGATTTTAGGCCAGCTTCCCCATTTGAGGTTACTGAGTGCATCCTTGTTGGCTGTGATTTTTAGGTTGTATTTTCCCCCTATAGTGTAGCTTCAGGGCAAATGTCCCTCAATTCACAGAGATGAGAAGTTGTTATGGCTTGACCATATTTTCTTCTCAATATGGATCACACAGGGTCACAAACCCAACAGGTCACACACCACTGTTTGACCAGTCAGGTCACGTACTGCAGGGAGGGAGAATGGAGGAATACTGAAAAGCAGCCCTAGTAGGCATCACTGGTCACAGTATGAAGGTAAAGACTTCAGACATATAGCTCATGTCCTACAGACAAAGTTTTTGTAGCTTCCCCCAACACTGACAGGTCAAACCATTCCTCTTCACGCTATCTTTCCAGTTAAAGTAATACAAAATGCAACACGTATGTCAAAACAACCTCAGATAAAGCCATAGGAGACACAGGGGGTGCATCCCAAGTCTCTAAATGTTCGTTTCCTCGCTCCTCGATCCTCGATTGAACCGGAAGTGGTTCTGCGCCGCCATCTTGACGGCCGTCCCAAAGCTCTTATTCTGCTCGGAGGAGCAAGGATCGAGGAGCGAGGAGGGAAATCGGAGGAGTCATGATCGAGGAGCCACGAGAGCGGGCTTCCAGGAAGTGTTTTAACGCTAGACACGCCCCCTCACTGTTCATCTGTTATGTGATTGGACGCTGCAGCTGAGCGGACTGATGCTGGAGTTTAATACCAGAGACGATCACAGATTAAACTCAAGCTATATATTAAATCTGTTTTGTTATTCACAATCTGGTTAAAATATGTTCATAGTATGTCTGAACAACAAAAGGACCACAAACAACTGTCTTCAAAGATTTTATCTGTTGTTTCCCTCAATAACTTGTATTATGTATGTAATTAAAATCAGAGAGCTGGAGAGAGGAAACACTTTTTTACAACACGTAATGAAGAGAAACTATATTTATATTGTGGGTTATTTTATAATGATGTCACAATCAGAATTTCAAAACATACAGACGTAAATAATAAATAAATAAGACGCATTCTGCCGGTAGAAATGGATCCTGCTCGTATAAGCAGGACACATCACAGTGTATAAATACTCAATGCAGTTTATTAAACGGTAACAGACGACAGAGAAAACATCTCCACTCTGACACTCATGATAACTTTGTCTTTATTAATATAAGTAGTAGTTTAACACCATTAAATCAACTGAAAACATACGATCATTTTTATCAATATTGTAAGTGATTTTTATTGGAATGTTCGCTAAAAACTCTCCGGACAAAACTCCGTCAGCTGTTAAAGCGACTGACAGCTGATCAGATGAGATCAGCTGTCAGGCGGCTGCAGTCATCATAAACCGACGTCGCTTCACGTGACGCATCAGAGGAAAGGACGTCTCATGTCTCTTAAAACATGTTTCCTCGCGTCTTCTCTCCTCGCTTGGTTTCCTTGCGTCTCTCTATGTATCCCTGGTGGGAGGGACTAAGACGCAAGGAAAAGACGCAAGTGAGGGAAACGGGGATGCAATTTAGAGACTTGGGATGCACCCAGCGACCGAGGTCAAACATTTTCAACAAGTTGAGCCTGAGGGGCAAAGCACAACAACCTCCCACGCATTTGTATTGAAAGGGAGGAAAGCAGCAAATGGCAAAACAAATACTACTGTCTCCTAAATGGAAATTAAATGTGCTACTACATTATTACCTGAGATCATCAGTTTAAATTAGGGCTGCAATACATGTAATGGTTGTTTAATCTGTGGATGATTAAAAAAAGGTAGTAGTGAAACCTCTTCCCAAATTCACAGAGCCAAATGTGATGTGACCAAAAGCTTTCTGTGTCCAACAAATTGTTTAAAAGCCAAAAGTATTCAACTACAAACCATCTAAACAGAGACGCTGTGAGTCCTCACACTGGAGATTCTGGTACATGGGAACATTTGGCGTTTTTAGTCATGCAAGGGGCTCTAGTGATGACAATGTTGGACAGTTCCTCCTCCACTTAGGGCAAGATTGAAATATCTATAACTATTGGGTTTTCATTACATTTAGTTCCTGGAGGATAAATTCACTTTGTTGATCCCCTGACATTTCATCTCGTGTCATTTTCATATCCAAATGTTAATTTGACCAAAACTCTTGTTTATGACCAACACTTATAACTTAAACTTAAAACGTATAACGTTGTGTTTAGTGCTAATTACCAAATGTAAGAGTGCTAGCCCGCTAAACTAAGCTGGTTAGCATTGTGATTGTGAGCATGTTAGCATGGTGACATTAGCATTTAGCTCAAAGCTCCACTGTAGTTAAGTGTAGCCTCACAGAAGTGCTAGCATGGCTGTAGTCTTCGGCTTTGTCTACTCTCGCGTAGCACTGTGGCGTGGTCCTCCACAGATGGAGTGGGAGCTACGATCAGGCACACAGGTGTTAATGCTCGTCATGGTGTTCGTTGCATTATTCTCTGAAACGCCAGGGGGCATATGAACAAAATGTGCTGTAAAGAAGCAAGAAGTCAACGATTGTAACTGGCAAAACAGCGTTAACCAAACTTCACAATGCTTAGGAGGAATTGTAAGTAACTGTCAACTCATATAATCATGGACTACGTAACTGCCTTTAGACAATCCCTGCAAAAGAAAGAAGTCAAGTATTAACATTGAATATTATTTTTAAGATCTTCTGTTTTGAAAGCATCTGAAATCACATGGGACTTCTTTGTAAAACTCTCCGACATGTTAGTAGTGCTTTTACTAGTGAACTGTTTGTGACAGTCATGTCTGAAATGCTCAGAGCGTGTGCACAGCGAACGCCTAGTTACAGACATTTTACAACAAGTCAAAGGGCACAACCAAGCGCCACGACCGGCACAAACACCACTCAACTCGCACGTAACCTTTGATGACGTCATTTTCCAGCGTGAACCTTAAGCCGGCTTCACTGCGGTGATAAAAAAAAGACTATTACTGTTGTTACTTATTGTGTTCATCAACACTTGTAAGAGTTATTCTGCTGAGGGACGTCTGGAGAGTT